>CM029647.1:1504075-2104075 GCA_017311315.1 Dendrocalamus latiflorus | reverse complement strand
CCCGAGAGTTGCGGCCGCCATCACCGCCAGTGTAGCCGCTGCCGTTGGCGCCCCCGGGACCGCTGCCAGCACCCCCGCCGTTGCTGCCAAAGCCGGTGGCGTGGGTGGGATTGGTCACAGGAGCGCCCCCGGACGAGGAGCCGCGGCCAGTAGCCGCAAGGAAGGCTGTGGAGGTGCCGGAGGAGCGCCCGCCGCGTGTGATCTCCTCGAGCAGGAGTTGAGACCGGGCTTCGACGAACGTCGGGAAGGGTTTTTGCAAAGGGAGAATAGTTTGCAAATGGCGAAATTGTTCATTCAAACCTTTGAGCACGGTGAGGATGAGGGTACGATCGGTGACGGGTTCGCCGAGGTCGGCGAGGCCATCGGCCATGCTCTTGAGGCGCCGGCAGTAGTCGGAGACGGAGAGATCACCCTGGACGAAGCAGTGGAACTCCGCCGAGAGGTTGAGGGCGCGTTGCTCGCGGTTGCCCAAGAACTGATGTTCGAGGCCACGCCAGACGGTGCGAGCGGTCGAGGAGGACGACATCACGATCTCGAGGAGCTCGGTGGAGATGGAGCCGTAGAGCCACGCGAGGACGATGCAATCCATCCGCACCCAATCCTGCCGATCCAGATGGGAGACGTCGGACAGCACATGATCAGCCAAGGCGTACTTGCCAAGGATGACGAGGAAGAGGCCGCGCCACTTCGTGTAGTTGGAGGCGCCGAGGTCGAGGGTGATGGGGATCAACGTCTTGATGTTGAGGACCGCAACAGCTTGCGCATGGAGAGAGATCGTGGCGTCGTCGCCGTCGAGATCGGCCGGAGAGGGCGAGGTCAGCGCGAGTGCTAGTGTCGGGAGAGGTGTAGATGAGAGCGCCGTAGAATCGGCGATGGAGGCGAGCGCCGCTCGGACGGCGTTAGCCGTAGCCGTCGCAACAGCATCGGCGATGGCGGTGGAGGATGCATCGGTGGAGTCCGATGAGAGAACAGCGGCGCGCGCGGCAGCAGCGGCCGCATCGGCAGCAACGTCGAGGGCAGGCGCAGAGAAGCCGTCTGGTGCGGCCATGCTGAGCACCGGCGGCGAGGAGAAGCGGAAGTTGTTAGGAGGGAAACCTATCTGATACCATGAAAGCGAGAGAGAGATAAGGCTCAACGCAATTAATCATTAATCGTGCGAAGCGCATACATATATGCCGTTCCCTTGCCGTAACAAACTCAACCGATTTATGGAATAGCATCGGGAGGTTAGAAGGGATAAGCGGCAGCAAATACAATTCCATGTATGGATAAATATCAGGATTCTAACAGGAACCACAGTGTTGGAAGCAGGGATAGAAAACCCGGTGGTTACCGGTCGTAACCACCGGTAACCGGGAAAACTAGTAGGTAATGGAATTTAAAAACCGATCGAAATTTTTTTGCTGCGAATTTAAATCTATGACTGCATAATGTACTTACTAGATTAGTTTAAATATTTTTATGCTAGATTATCTATTGTATAAACTAAATATGCGTCAATTATTGTACTCTCAACTTGGGGTTTCCAGCTTTTAGCGGTTTTTCATTTTTAGAAGTTTTCCAGGTTTTTAGGTGGTTTTTCCGGTTACCGAAATAGTAACCGGTTTTTGAACCACCTAAATTCAAAATTTGATTCACAAATTTCATCCGGTTTTTTTTCTAGATTTTTTGGTAACCGGCTAGTTACCGGTACCGCCCACTGGCCGGGTTTCCTTCTGAATCTGGATTTTCTATCCCTGGTTGAAAGCATAGAAGTATTGAAATTGACATCCTGAAACGCCAAACTACATTTACTATGGGATTAAGGATAACAAAATTATTTGAGCCAGCAAAGGTCCTCGCATTCCGGTCACATAGATTTCGTATACAGCCATGGCATGATTAACACGAAAAGAATACACAGACACAGGTAGGTTTTAGACACGAAAAATTGCTAGCTTCTCTTCAGATTACAAAGGGACAATTTACATAGTGGCTTTATCTTCACTGGTAGACACATGCCATCTCAACTCTTTTAACAGTACAACATTACGAACTATGAGTTCAGTACACATGCTGTATACGTTAAAATACTGCTCTTTCCATCTCTGCACGTAGCATCAGAACAACGGTAAGTAATAATGTAACAGCTCCGCATTTTAAGATATGATGCGTATACATGAACAGGTCAGGAGGTGAAATACCATAAATATATAAGGATAGTTGCTAAGGTCCAAATACTTGCCACCATCTGTCTCAATGTGACTCTAAATGAGAAATGTACCCTCAAATTCATGATTGACAACACGAAGTTAGGTATGTTATTACCAAAAGAGGTGTAAATGATGGGAATTTGGACCAGTGTCTTATGTCATCCTCTGGTCTGCAAATCAGAAGCAAGAGTTATGTTTTCGTGAGTAAATTTGGAGTATTATCTTGTACCAGCACATACATAGGACGAAGGTAAATGATGGCATTAGCATAAAACATAAATGCTCACGACGCCTCCCACTTGCCGGTGAAAAATGTATAATTTTTAGCATCTACTATCTCCCCTTCCCAGAATGTCACCACCTATGGATAGAGAACCAATAAATGAAGTTAAAGCTCATGCATAACAGACAGTAAAGAAGAATGTATCAATTATGGGCCTGTTCTTTACAGTTTCTAAAAGCAGTTTTTCGATTTTTTTTTACAGTAATTAGTTTTCAAATGGAGTATCTTTTTAAGGTGAGGCTACAAGTTAATTGCATTACATATTGTAGCAACTTCATTTATATTGGCCAAAACCGCATACGAGTTTCTGTTACTCCGTACTCTCTTTTATAAACATCCCAAAAACCATAAGTCGCAGCCAAAAACCATAAGCCAAAGTCAAAAAAAATGTAAACCCAGCAACTTCTGATAATAATCTTAAATGACACTAGATTTCCTGCCTGTTGGATTTTCTTCCCAACCAATGCAATTTTTTCTAGAACATTTCCAAAAATCCAATCTTCCTCCCCAGAAGCACATTTTGTTTTCTAGTTCATTTACAAAAGTCTATAGAGGAACAATTTTTTATTTAGTACCTAATAATGCTTGTTTGCAATGCAAAATTAAATAGTAATCACAAGAAATAAAAAGGTAGTGGATTTTGTAATTTTAACTGGTTTAGAGCTGTATAAAAATGTCTCATAAGGAAAAGTTGTAGCATATGAAGTTCTGAGAGTCAAAGTGGAAGAAGAAACAAGATGGTCACAGGTGTATCTGCTAAGGGAACATTAAGTGCTTCCATCGTTCCACATAAATAACCCTGTTCAAGATCACAGCCATGGATTCGCACATTAACTTTCCATGCTTCATCTTTTTGTAGACTTGAAACATTCTGAGTTCCGGCAAAACACTGTAAGAAAGCTACAAGTAGATTTGGTCAGTGGCACAATCCACTCTAACATGAACACCACAAGTCCAAAACATATATTTCAGCATATCAAAGAGAAAGCTGGAGGACAAAAAGCACTCCAGCGATTTGACAGAATACACAACTAATGGCCCTGTTTTTCCTTGCCCCAGAAATATAAGCATTAAGTATTTTTAAACAAAAATGATAAGCAACAACAGAGCTGTGAATTACATTGAACTGGAAATGAATCAGCACAGGAAATGAGAGCTTTGGTGATTGACATTAATAGTGATGAAGCCAAAAAGGACATGGTGTCACAACTAATACACTAAGAATAACACAAATTAGTGACCTTGCATCATAGCTGCTGATTTGAAGAAAAAAGTAATTCAAACTTCAATGGTTCCATCCTTAGTCAAAGTTTCAAACAAAGGCACACAAAACTTACTCTTCCAGCACTTAAGAGTGAACAGCTAGGAGACGGGTGCCAGCATTTGCATCTTGACCTGCAACGAGTATTTAATCAGTATGGCATGGTAAACATCATAAAGATTAAAGACAGTTAAGACTGCAAAGCAAAAGCAATAGCCATGTTGATTTTTGATCCGGCAGCAAAAACATTGACCAGATTTTTGGATAAGTTGGTTCTTCTGAGAATAAGATGTCGACTGGTTTTTGTGACAGCCAGCAATCTGGAACGGTATTGAGCACAATTTTTCACACACTATACATTCAGGACCCCTAACATAGTCATGACCCGTGAATGAGCAAAAGCAGGCAACATTAGCAACACTTGATTATCTAGGAGGCCTCCTAAAACGCTTGACACAAAATCACAAACATTTCTAGGGTTCAAAATCATCTAACCCACTACTCTCAACTGGCACTTCAGTTACAACACCATCAGAATTCTCCAAAGAACAAGCACGCATTGCGTGAGGTGTCGACGAAATTGGCGGGGGGACGAAGGCTTCGGAGCGGGTGCTCCGTCCCCACACTTCGGACTGGCATCGATGAAGTCACGACTGCAAGAAGGTCGTAGCTGTCGGCGAAGAGTTGACCACGACGCGGTCGTAGATGACTACGGAGTGGTTGAACGGGCGTTTATGACCACATGGTGGCCGGATAGATTCGCAGAGGCTTGACAAGCTATGGCCGACAGCCGGAGCCTGTCTTTACCGTGTGCGGAGGCCAACTCCCTAGTGTCCGGCAATGAGAAATGCCGCTCCACTTCTGCAAGTGCGGTGGGCCACCGCCAGACGTAGCCCCGGATATGGTAGCATTTGGGGTGCTTGCGGCACGAGCACTCTGGTAGTAGCCTTCTCTAGTACCTTCCCTTGCGCAGCTTCTTACGCGATTCTCACAGACGGCGCCACAAGGTACCCTTCTCTATGGGAGATATAGCAGAGCTAGAGAGAGAACTGGTGAGTAAGAATGAGTGGATCTGGCCTCTTTATACCCCATCTTGGGGGTTTATATAAATGAGTGGGTGAGATGGGAAATTTCCATCGTACCACTTAATAATTACAAAATATGAGAGTACGTTGGTGAGCTTATTACACATTGAGTTAGTTGCAAGGTTAGTCATGGGAGGTTGGGCCATCTCTGCTACAACAGTTACATTAAATTTTCACTGAAATTGTTGTAATTTTGAAAAAAGAATATTATCTGGCATACGAGTGAGCCCATATTTAGCGCGTGAAAATTTTGTAGGGATTTTACGAGGTGTTTAGTTTTAGAGACTGGACGGTGAATGGACCTCTCATCCTGACTCCAAACCTAGAGAATATATTCGCGCTAAATATGTGGTTTTCTACTAAATCTCTGTTAGAATATGTGCTCCAAACAGAGCAAGGCAACCTCTTTTGACAAGCCATGCTAACTAGTGTTGAGAACTTGACATACACTGGTTAACCACTAGCATATCTAGATATCTGCAAACAACAAGATAATATTTAAGATTCATCATTCGTTTTAGAGGCCTAGCAAACCTCACAATAATTCTTAAATTAGAAAAGGTAAAATTCAGAGTAATCATATATATAGATGTTATATATGTTATGGTTGTATATCAAATACAAGTATATTTTTCAGATGTATTAGAGATTTTTTTTAGATAAAGGATATAAAATCCGGCCTCTATATCCACTTGGGATATATACAGCCACAAATTACACGAGCTCTTAGGCTCAAAGCCTCAACATTGAGGATCACACAACAGCAATAAGAAAGAGAGCTAAAGAACTATGTAAAAGCTATAAAGACTAAGCTTCAGAACTTATTCTCCGTCCTTACTTCCAACCAAGCCCCTAACTTCCTCCAACTTAGCCACTCAAAACTCCGGTCTACTTTGCGTGAAGATGAATCTCTGAGGCAACGTCTCCAAAGAGGCGACGAAGGTCGCCAACGCCGCCCGCCTCACCGAAACAAGGCTTTCACCTAGAGATCAGAATACATGAGGGCTATGGAGTGCCAAGACAACCCTCCAGGAAGGAAAATGGCGTCCAAAGGCGTCATAGTTGTCGAGACCGGTATGAACACCGGCAAGGCTTTCGCCAGCACCTCCACAGCAACCCACGCACTACCTTCACACAAAAAAGACCGGTATGAACATAGATGTATTAGAGATATATAACAAATAGAATATATCATAATATCTAACCGTGTAACTGCGCCAATTCTCTTGAAAAGTAAAGAGACACATTGTAGCCTTTTCCTCTACATGATAAGGGTAATAACAGAATCCTATAGGCCAGCCTCATTTTATTTCAACACAAACAAATGAAATAAAAAAAAAGGGAGATGCCACTGAGCAGCGAGTAGCAATCGTGGCGATTGGCTGATTGGCCAAGGAACATCAGGAACGGATAAGACGGATAAACTCAACGTAGCTAAAGAAAAAAAAAGAAACAAGCACACGTGCAACGAGACTCTGGAACAGCCAAGAAAGCTGGCCTCTTGCTCATGCTCATGGCCATCCTTGGCGCTCTAAAGCTCGCTCCATCCCCGCCCTCTCTCCCCGGCGCCGCGGCGCCGGCGGCAACACCGGGGCGCTCCTCCCTGCATTTCCACCTCGCCAATGCCGGCGCCGCCGCCCTCGTCGCGGCCTCGCTCCTCGTCGTCGACCCGGCTCTGGCATTCAAGGTCCGCCATTTACTTCGTTTGATGCCTTGTCGTTGCAAGATTTTGGTGCGAGGGGGTTGATCAATATGGCTTGTGTGTGCAGGGAGGAGGCCCGTACGGGCAGCAGGTGACACGGGGGCAGGACCTCACCGGCAAGGACTTCAGCGGCCAGACCCTCATCAAGCAGGATTTCAAGACAGTAAGTGTATACCTTGCCTTTTGTAGTTTCTGTTCTTACACTTCGATAATACGATCAGGGTTCTTACAGTAAATAGAAAGGCAAACTCTGAATTTTGTATGCGCAGAAGAACATCTAAATCTGTCAGAGGCTTAACTTGTGCATGCTTGGTGATTCCTGCCCTTCTTTTGCTCTAGTCTATACTGCGGCAGGCCAACTTCAAAGGCGCGAAGCTGCTTGGCGCGAGCTTCTTCGACGCAGACCTCACAGGTAGTGCGTTTGGAGGTTCGAACCGGTAGTTGTAGAGATTCTTCCTCGCTGTGCAGTTCTGAAACGGAAAGGCTGATGTTTGGGTTATATTTGCACGGAATGGATTACTCAATCTCTTTGGTGTTTGGTCATACATTCAGGTGCTGATCTCTCTGATGCCGATCTTAGAGGCGCGGACTTCTCGCTGGCAAATGTAACAAAGGTGCATTGCTTGATAAAGAAGCGCAGTTGTTTAGATTCAGAATAAGTTGTAACAATAGCTTTGGGCAGGATTGGATCCTGCTGGAAATTCATGATAAGTATCTCATCTATGACCTATCCAGTTCAGTCCTCGCTTTGTTGAAAATGTCAACAATTCCTCGTTCCTTTTATCATTAAACTACCAGTTCATAGATATCAGTGTGGACAGCCACTGCAATACAAAGGCCTGATCTGCAGAATTGATAATTGCTTACCATTCACAGCCTTGTGATTTGCTTTTCCCGTGTCCCATTTTGCAGGCAAATTTAACAAATGCCAATTTGGAAGGGGCACTTGCCACAGGAAACACTACTTTCAAAGGATCCACCATACATGGGGCTGGCAAGTGCTACTTGTACTATCGTTCTGATGAATGATGATCATGTCAAACTTCAAAACTGTTGTCTCGACACATTCTCAAATTAGATATTTTCATAGGATCAATGATCAATATCATTTTATACAATAACATGCTGCCAACTTGTTGCTAATCTGCAAATGCTGCTATGGTAATCCAAATCTTAGCAATTAAAATTTATACATCAACAGGATTCGATCAGAGGTTAGGAATATGATCGACTTGGTTTCTGTTTTGTGGCATCACCAATCATCTTGTGCTCTTTTTGGCCCTCCAGATTTTACCGATGTTCCACTGCGAGATGATCAACGGGAGTACCTCTGCAAAATTGCTGATGGGTAAGAAACCAAGCCGCAATTTGCACGCACTTAATTAGTGATCATCCAACGTGCTGCTGATTTGTAAGTGTTTTTGCACCCAGGGTGAATCCAACTACTGGAAATGCCACAAAGGAGACTCTGTTCTGCAGATGATGAGCAACGGAGAGAGAAGGGGGAGACTAGAGTTCTGAGACTGATCAAATTAGTTCATTGAGTAGTAGCATCTACTGCCGCCATTTCCTTTTTGTTTTCTTCTTTTTGTCAGAATTGAGGGAATTACACAAGTACTACATGAACATGTAATGAAATAAGAAGGAGAATGCTGTTTGAGAAGTACTCACAACACATGTAATGATAAATCGCAATACGAGACGCATTGCTCTTTTAGTTTGTCGATATGATCCAGAGAAATCCAGGCGGGCTGGCAATCTGGCATGGTTAATGGGCTCTGTCACATACTGCAAGTTCGGCTATATTTATAAATCCGGTAGGAATAATGTAGGTCCAACATTGTAGCATTCAACCCAGCATAAACAGTAACAAACCCAACATGAACAGTAAACACCCATTACTTATTAATCCAAAACCCCAAATACAAATGTATATCCATTTTGTCCATTTTGATCCCGTGAAGCCATTTTCAACTCTGTTTAACCTAAAGAAGCCCCGATAAAATATTAGCTAGCCCAGATGTTCTATCCAATAACGTTTTCACCGTAGCAGTTCGCCCAAAACCTGAAAACTATATATACACCCGTTTTGACCGATACGACCCCACGAAGCTCATTCTCAACTTAGTAATGGGCACTGTCACATACTGCAAGTTCGGCTATATTTATAAACCCGGTAGGAACAATGTAGGTCCAACACTGTAGCATTCAACCCGGCGTAAACAGTAACAAACCAACGTGAACAGTAAACACCCATTACTATTCATCCAAAACCCCAAATACAAATGTATATTCATTTTGTCCATTTTGATCCCGTGAAGCCATTTTTCAACTCTGTTTAACCTAAAGAAGCCCCGATAAAATATTAGCCAGCCCAGATATTCTATCCAGTACCATTTTCACCGTATCTGTTTGCCCAAAACCCAAAAACTATATATACATCCATTTTGACTGATACGACCCCATGAAGCTCGTTCTCAACTTAGTTTGGCCAAATTAGACGCTGGTAAAACCCTAGACCTCTTAGACACTATTTTAAACCCTAAATCCAATACAGTCCAAACACTTATCGTTCACCGAAGCCTATTAGGTATATAAATACCTGTCTTGACCATTTTGAGTTGTGGAGTCCATTTTCAATTCTATTTAGCCCAAATATGCTTCGATGAACCCTAGCCAGCCATATGATACTTCGAATCTATATCCAGTACAATGCTAGCTGTCATTATTCACCGAAACCCTAAACATACACACACACACATACCTAGTTTGATCATCTTGAGACCGTCTACATCATTTCCAACTCTATTTCATCATTCTAGACTCTGTGTAATGCCCTAGGGTCCAAACCGGCTCAGACCTAACCACATTCTGGATAGGCCACGCACACGTAGCAACCCGCTTGCGCTTTCGTCCTTACTTCGCGCAAAACGGTTAACCGGGGGTGCTACCATTGAAACTCCTAGGCTTATATGTAAGTGCTTCTCAAGGTAAGCTAGCAAGGTGGGACTAACCCAGAAATTCATGTGCACACACACATGGGCCAACATGGGCCGGGGTGTCACATACACACCCTCAAAGGACCCGACGTCCTCGTCGGACCAACATACCCACACCGGGGCAAATGATAAGGATCTCCTCTCTTGGCACATGTCCGTACGTTTAGTGCCAGTACATATGTCATGCCGTGTGTCCGCTACGGGCCCACACACGCCATGCGCTATATGCCCGCGCCCTTGACCCGCACGCGCCCATGTAACCGCGAGAGTCTGCTCTGATACCATTTGTAACGCTCTAGGGTCCAAACCGGCTCAGACCTAATGTAACATCCTGGGAAATATAAATAATAAATTATGGAGTTTTTGGATTATTTTAATTGCTTTTTATTTGAATTGGAGTTTATTGGCTTTTTGAATTTATAAAGGAATTTTAAAAAGAAGAAAGAAATCACACATAAAATGATACCACAGGAACATCAAATGAAGAATCTGGAAAGATGATCCAAAAGAACTATAAAAGTAAAAATAATAATAAGTATTTACAAGAATATATATACATATATATATACATATGTATGTATATGTATATGTAAGCATACAATTAAACATAGCAAGAAAATAATCTTTATGTAACAAATATTAGCAAAATAAAAGATATAAAATTTCCAGGAGGAAAGGAAGTGAATATATGTATATGTATACCTATATATACACACAAGAAAACCCAAAAGAAAAATCAAAGAAATAAAAATGGAAAAGAAAAGAAAAAGAAAAACTCGGCCGGGCCGGCCATCACCCCGGCCCAGCCCCTCCCCGCGCGCGGACGCACGCCCGGCCCAGCGCGCCAGCGCCCGCAGCCCATCTCCCGCACGCACCCCGCGCCTCACTGCGCCGTGGCCCTCACTCCACCCGCGCCTCTCTCTCGCTGCCCGGTGGGACCGAGCTGTCAGGCTCTTCTCCCTCCTCCCTCTCTTCTCCACGCGCCCGCGCCGCTCTCTCGCTCGCGCTCACTCCCCTGCGCAGCCAATCCACTCTCCCTCTCTCACCTCACGGGAAAAATATCTAAGAATCTACAGGAGGGGGGAAGCACCTCCCCGCTACCTCTCTCTTCCACAAAATCTCGGGGAGATTTGATTCATCTCCCCTCACCGGCGTGAACAGCGGCGGCCGAATACCGCCCTCGCCGTGCGCCGCTTCTCCGGCTATAAAAGCCCCCCCTGAAAGTGGCAATCGCGCCGCACTACTCACCTCCACCCTCCCCCGTAAGCAATCAAGCCGAGAGCCCCCTAATCACCGTCGGTCCCCTCCTTCTTCCCGAACTCCGGCGCCGCCCTCCCCGCCGATTCCCGCCGTGGTAACTCGATTCACCGCTCGTGAATCATCTCCGGAGCATCACGAAGCTGTTCCCAGTCTTCCCCGCATCTCCCGAAGCTCGTACTTCGCCGGCGACGCCAGCCTTCCCGAACCTCCGCCGTCGCACGCCGCCGGCTCGCCACCGTGCCCCTCCATCCCCACCGACCCCGCCAGAAGCTTCCTCGTCACTCAGGGATTGTATTCCACGCAGCCCCGGAGCCTCCCGACCACCGCACGCCGCCGGCCACCGTCGCCCCCGACTCTTCTGCCCGGCCGCCTCCCGGAGCTACCTCAAAAGGTATATTTACCCTATATGGGTAAGCATCGCTCGGGCGACCGAGTGGCTTACAGCGTTAACTCTCCCTCCCCCTTGCTCCCGCGTCGCGTGTTCGAGCCCCGGCTCCGCGCGCGCGGTCGAGCGATTTCTTTTATTTTTCTTACTGACAGGTGGGCCCCACCTGTCGGCCTGTGCAGCTGGAGCGGCCGACTGACCGCTGGGCCCCACCGGTCAGTGACACGTCTGCAATGAGCCCCTGCTGACAGATGGACCCCAGTGAACAGTACCTGGACCCACTTGTCAGCGGCACAGCAATAAAAGAATTAAAATAAAAAGAAACTGACATGTGGGACCCACTGTCAGAAATTTGATAATATTTGGAATTAACTGAACTGAGAACTTTAAAGGATCATAACTTTTTCATTTTAACTCCAAATTGAATGAGACAAATTTCTAAATTCATCTAAAATCAAGATCTATCCAATGAAACTGAAATCACAATTTTTAGAGTTCATTTGAATTTCTGGTGTTATTTGGTTTGATTTGCTGCTTTTCTTTTTGTACAAATTTTTGGCGCACGTTAAAATAGCTTACGAAGCGCAAGAAGAGGAGATCGAGGCAGCAGCACAAGAAGCACCAGAAAATCCGGATCCCGACCACTGTGACCAAGGCGAGTCAATACTTTGATCATATTGAACCCACATTTATGCAAATTACTTGGTGTTAAATTAACAAAATGCATGCTGTTATTTCTATGCAAAATACATGCTAATTTTGATATTCTAGTTATATGCCAATATTTACCTTGAATAGTATTACCCCTCATTTGGAATGATTGAATGTGAAAACCTTGTCGCCCTAGCAAAAGCATAATACTAATATTTCAAAAATAAGTCCCTAATAATATGCTATGCTTAGTGTTGCATTAATACGCAGGGGGCGCTGAAATGCCCCATACATCATGATCGCTTTTAATAAATGAGAAAATGGTTTGGGCAGTCATGGTGGGAATGACTGGTATATTTGACATGACTATTTTATACCCTCCAAAAATCTCAACATGCTTAAATATCTGGGCGGACTAGTTCGAGTGTGTGAATATGTGGTGCAGTGGAAGCACAAAGTGAGTTATTAAATGTGAATATGTGGTGCAGTGGAAGCACAAAGTGAGTTATTGATAGACCGCCCAGATAACCCTAAGGACCGAATCTTGTCATGTCACCCGTGTAAAACAGTACAACCACAAGTCTGTAAAGTACAACTTGGCTAAGTAGATTTATCGAAAACTTTGGACTCATCTCACTAATAGGGGGAGAGAAGTAATTATGCAGGGGCAAGGGAAGGCCTAAAGGGACACCGAGTGGAGGGTGAAGTTTTCCAGTCGTGCTAGCGCAGAGGGGAGTGGAGCCCGTACGCTAGTAGCTGTGGGGAACATCCCGTGCAACATATGGGACCTACCGCAAGTGGGCAGTCTCCCATAGGGGTGAGATGACAAAAGGGTCTAGATACTTTGAAAAGTCACTGTGATGGTCAGCTCAACCACATGACTAAGGAATCGTGTGGGGCAATGAGTTGATTGTCTCTTGTGGTGAAAGTGTACAAACTCTGCAGAGTCAAAACTATTCGAATAGCCGTGCCCACGGTCAAGGGCGGACATGGAAACTTAACCAGATATAGTTCTATTTCAAAATGCTTTATGATGGGTTGGAAAAGTAAAGGGCAGTGTAAGGCCCTAGTTTGGAATTGTCCTGGGTGTCGTCCCAGTGTTAAGTTAAGCGGCTATAACGCTGAAAAGAAGTTGCTATATGGTGCAGATGCCATGTAACGGTGGATGGAATCTGAATCACTATTATTACCGCATTCAACATATATGTGTGTTCAAAATGCTAGGTCTTAAGGATTTTTATATAATTGTATTCAAAAGCACTCTTCGCAAAAGAAAATAAACCTAAGCCATCATTTGGTTAGCCATACATGTTATATACTGCATTCTGTGTGTTGATTCGCTGAGCACGGGGTCGGAGTGCTCACGCTCGCTTTGCGGCAAAAATCCAGAAACAGGAGCGCAAGACCACTACGCCTACGAGGAAGCTCCCGCTACGGAGGAGAAGAATGACGAAGGAAACTAAGGCGTAGGCTTCGCTATTTAGTCATGGACAAGTAGACATATGGCGTTGTGTGCACATATGTTACTAGTTAGCTGGTGACATATAATGCACACAGTACCTTCCAGTCGCTTGCCTGTGGATTTGGGTTTGCTTTTGCTGTATTTCCGCTGTGCGTATTTGTAATAATGACATTTGGCCTAGTCGGCCCCTTTTGTAAACTATCACCCGATGTGGTGTATTTCAATTCATGTAATATAATGGATGATTATGCATGAAATGATTCAGCAATGTACCTGTGTGCACTAACTACTGATCCAGGGATTAGTGCAGTGAAACACAGTAAGATTCAGATTGAAAAATCTGGGTCTGACACCTAACCACATTCTGGATAGGCCACGCACACGTAGCAACCCGCTTGCGCTTTCGTCCTCGCTTCGCGCAAAACGGTTAACCAGGGGTGCTACCATTGGAACTCCTAGGCTTATATGTAAGTGCTTCTCAAGGTAAGCTAGCAAGGTGGGACTAACCTAGAAATTCATGTGCACACACATGGGCCAACATGGGCCGGGGTGTCACACTCTGATAAAACTATCCAGATGATATTTTGACTCCAAACCCAATGTCATGCATACCCATAGCCATTCACAGAAATCCATATAACACATATATACTACTTCGACTGTCTCGAACCCATCCAGCCCAATTCCAACTCCGATAATCCAAACCACACACTACCTAAACCCTAACCATCCAACCTATTTTCTTTGCGTCTTTTGGTTATTTTATTGTAATTTGTTCCCAGCTTGCATTCTGCAAAGTAGAAACTTATTTCATTCATTTTCCACGATAGTAATCAAATCCAGCGAGTTGGTCAACAGAAGAACTACAAGAGCAATTAAAGAAGTATTACACTTGAAGACTATAGTAAAATAGAGAGTATGGACAAAGAGGCAAGTCACATATTTTTTTTATTATATTGAACCTATTTTTTAATTTTTTAATTATTAGTATTTTCATTATGTTATTTACGCACTGTTATTTCATGTATAATAAATGTTTAGAATGACATGATATTTAGTTATATCCTATCACCTGAAAAAGTCCAGATTAATTTGATGGCCATATTTACCTTGACAAAATTTAGTATTATTATAAATATTACTTAAATAATCATGGTAGATCAGGAACTCAACTGTTTTATACTATTAAGATACTTATCACTTTGCCGATAGAATTTCAAAAGTGGTTCTAGGGTAAGGAGACACCATGGGAAGTCATGAAATGGAAGGGTTCCATGACCTTATCCTACGGAGGAGGCTTGGACCGAAGGGGTGGCAATGCCGCAGAGCATTGAAATAAGGATTTGTGGATGGAAGTTACCTTAATGAAAATATAAGGATTAGAATCTTATGTTGAGTAAAGAATATAGTGATCGCTCACTCGCTCAGCCACGAGTGTTGTTTCGTCAATCTGGTCTAGTAGCTGCTCAAATCGATTGAATTTCTACAGGAAAGAAGGGGTGTGGTATAGAAACGGTAAAAACATACTTATAGAACAGTAGATCAACTCAAACTTGGGTGAAAGGGTTCTAGTTAGTGGATACCCGATTTGTTTGGTATGAATCTATTGGGTAGATGCTAACTAAAGAAATGAGCAGTGAAAAGCCTTATTTTCTTAACTCTATCGTGGGAGTTAAGAAATCTTGTAGGTAAAACTAAACAACCCTGCAGAGTTATAATTAAATGGTATTCAAATACGTCGTGCTTCCGGTAAATGAAGTTGTGCTTAATGGGTGATTCCAATAACAAAGTATAAGTAGATTTGAAAATAATTTGGAAATGTTGGGAGTTTGGTAATCAAGATTTTGAAAACCCAACATCTTAAGAAGTTCTTACTTTGTTATTTTATGTTTAAAAATGTTTACAAATAAAACTGCATCGACAAAAATCATAATAAAACCACTACATCCCCATCTCTTCAAAATCCTGACCAGTAGATAGATAGTGTTTCCCCATGTGACTTGTTGAGTGCAGTTGGTTGTACTTAGTCTTGCTTATTTTCCACCAGAACGGAGATTAGAAGAAGAAAGGATGTTAGAAGTTTTTGTGTTAGGGTTACAACCTCACTCAAGCGTTTCTGTGGAAATTTTCTTTGGATCTTTTGAATGTAAGTAAAGTTTGGGTTTGAATGCTCTTAAAGCTGTTAAAGTTGACCGTTATGTCTTATTTTAATTAAATTAACCATTTGGAAATGTTCGTCAGTAGATATGATACTCTTTCTATTCGCAACTGAATTTCGAGGCTGTTGTGGGACGTACGGCGCCCAGTTCTAAAAAAATGAGGGCGTTACATTACATATTATGAAAGTTAAACTGGGATCGATAATTAAGATTGCGGAAGAAAGAAAATCCAGGCAGAAGCTAGCTAGTGCATGGATAATCGATTGACCGATCGATCGAGATCTAATTACCCTAGCTAGCTACAGCCAAAGAAATTAAAAAGAACAAGCTATGAACAAATTGCTGTTTGACACTGAGCATTTCAGGCACGTACTATATATACTGAATGTGAGGTGAATGATGGAACAGATCGAGCAGAATGTTTCTGAAAGGAAGGAAAGCTCTAGCTGGCAAGATATACGGGGTAGCAGCTAGTTTCTTATAAGAATAGCAACAAGGCGATTATAATCTCTCCAACAAACTTGTAGCATATATATAACGATAGATCGAAGAAACTTTTATGTGCCAGGAGCACCATCACGATCCATGATTCAAGAGGGTGTTGATCGTCTTCCAAGCACTGAGTAGAGGAAACAAAGCGAGGGGTCTCGTCTCTAGTGTAGTAGTACACCTAGCTAGCTAGTGACAAATAGGCACTCCGATTCTAACTACAGGTTGTTTTAGCTTTGGGCACAAAAACCAAGGAGTAAGAAAAATTGGCCCCGTTAGAGCAACTCCAGCAGGGCCCCTACTTGAGCCCTCAACCCTCATATTTGAGGGCTTGAGGCAAAAACAGAGGTCCAGCAGGGCCCCTACTAGAGCCCTCAAATTTGAGGAGCCCCTCAAATCCCCCTCCCACCCCTCATTCCTAGGGGCTCCCCCTCCACCCCTCATTTTCCTGTTTTTTCCCGCACCGTGAAACTTCTCCCGCTCCCCCCCCCCGCCTGCATCTCGCCCGCCCGCCTCCCTCGCCTGCCGTCCCCGCCTCCCTCCTTGCTCCTTCCCCCGCCGCCGCCCCCTCCCCTGCCGTCCCCGCCTCCCCCGCCGCCCCCTTCCCCGGCGCCTCCACCCCCTCCACCGCCGCCTCCGCCCCCTTCCCCGCCGTCCCCGCCTCCCTCCTTGCTCCTTCCCCCGCCGCCGCCCCCTCCCCTGCCGTCCCCGCCTCCCCCGCCGCCCCCTTCCCCTTCCCCGGCGCCTCCACCCCCTCCACCGCCGCCTTCGCCCCCTTCCCCGCCGTCCCCGACTCCCTCCTTGCTCCTTCCCCCGCCGCCGCCCCCTCCCCTGCCGTCCCCGCCGCCCCTTCCCCTTCCCCGGCGCCTCCACCCCCTCCACCGCCACCTCCGCCCCCTTCCCCGCCGTCCCCGCCTTCCCCACCGCCCCCTTCCCCGGCGCCTCCGCCCCCTCCACCGCCGCCTCCGCCTCCGCTCCCTCCCCCGCCGCCCCCTTCCCCGGCGCCTCCGCCCCCTCCTCGGCGGCTCCTCTTCGGCGGCTCCTCTCTCGGGAGCGGGCGGCCCGCGTGGGGCTGCACCTGCCGGCGGCGACCCGAGCGCAAGGAGCAGCAGGCCCAGGCGCGATGCGGCTTCAGGCCGTCGGTGTGGGAGGGCGAGCGGGTGGCGTCGGCGCGACGCAAGCGGCTCGGGGCGGCGCGGCGCGGCGAGACACCGGCTACGGGCGTCTGTCTCTAGGATCCCCATCCCATTCCCCCAGGTTCCCCTCCCGATGCCCCCCTTGCTGCACCTCGCGCACACCCGCCGCCTCCCGCCAGGGTTGCTGGTCGTCGGCGGCTGCGGCGGGGGTGGAGGGGGAGAACGCGGCGGCGAAGTGGGACCGCGCGGCGGCGAGGAGGTGCGTGGCGGAGGAGGCGGGAGATGCGGCGGCGGTGGCGTGCGAGGGGGAGCGGCGGTACATCGGCGGAGGAGCGGGAGGGCGGCAGCCCCCGGAACGGAGCGGCGAGGCGAGGGCGCGTGCGGGGGAGGAGGGGCGTGGCGGAGGAGGCGGGAGATGCGGCGGCGGTGGCGTGAGCAGTGCAGCGAAGCGGCGGCTGAGCAGTAGAGAATTTTGAGAATGACGAGTGGGCCCTACATGTCATTCTCACTTGGATTGAATTTGAGGGCCCTGATTTGAGGGCTTCTACTGGAGTTCAACTCAAAAAACAGGGCCCTCAAAAGTAGGGGAAACCCTCAAATCAAAAGTAGGGGCTCTGATTTGAGGGCTCCTGCTGGAGTTGCTCTTACCCTTCATGTATGTCTGTACTATAATAGGAATTTGTCGTATTTGTGATCCCTTAAAATCATTTTTTGCAAACCTAGCTCTTTTCTGGCCATATTACTAAATGTAGCCCCTATACAGGACTCTTACCGCGCGTACCGAACGCGGCTGAAGACCTGTCCCATGTGCTAGGGGTAGGTGACCTGCCCCATATGAGAGGCATGGCAGGAGATAAGGCGCTGTAGCACATTTTTAATATACGTATATTTAAAGTAGGAAATTTTAGATATATTAAATGAGCTCAAAAATTATAATTTTTTGTGTAGTCTCTGGACACAGTATACTTGTTTGTGTAAATTTTTTTCATAATTTTATCTATTCTGAATTTTTCATAAAATTCCTACAAATAGTATAATTAAATGAATTTTCGAGAAAAAAATCAGAATGTATAAAATTATGAAAAAAAATTACACAAGTGAGTACACTATGTTGGCAGGCTTCACAAAATAATTTATAATTCTTAGAGCTTATTTGCTATATTTAAGAATTCATGTGACGTATGTCGTAGTACTCCGACATGTACATGCTAAAAGATTGGTGAAATACAGTGTATGCAACATATACATGAGAGCAAGGCTTGTACAAGAGTTGAGGCTTGTTGCGGGTGCAAACTGCCACATCCCCTATGGTGCAAACATGCTTCCGATCACCTCTCATGTGGCCGCGAATATACTTATCCCACAGGTGGATCTCGAACTTCCTCCCCGCGTCATCCATTGTGTGAGATGCATTGGATCAGGCCTTGGTAATCTTCTTCTCCATGTAGGCAATGATAACCTCTAAGTACCGCCTCCCTTCATCCAAATGCTACTTGGCCATCATTGCCCAATTGACGAAGTAACAGACCGTGCGGTGCCAAGTCTCATCAACAACGACGGTGATGTGCAGGGCGCAGACCCCTTTCAACACATCGTTATAGACCTCGGACATATTGATTGTCATGATGTTGTATCGAGCACCATAAGTGTCCCGAAGAAGGGACCATTTCTCATAGTTCAGGGCATACACGCTCATTCACTCAGCGAACTCGCTTTGTGGTGCGCCTGCCTCATAACCTCTATTTGCACGCTCAATTTCGACCTCAAGCTCCCGCCACACGGCGTCAAACTTGCACTTTTGGTTCTGCAGGCAAAACTTCTTGAACTTCTTCATGAGATCCTTGCTTTGGAAGCGCGTGTGGAAGTTGGTGGCTAGATGCCACATGCACCAATGTGTGTGCATGTTGTTCCATTGGAATGGTGGGTTTGTACAATGCTGCATGGTGTGCAGCAACCCAACATGACAGTCGATGATGATGCACACATTCGGCCGATCCCTCACAACATGTTGCTTTATGTTAGCTAGGAACCACAACCAACTGTCAGTGTTCTCGTCCTCCACAATTATGAAGGCAATTGGGAGTAATTGGTCGTTGCCAAGGGTTAGACTTGCAGATAATAGTTAGTACAACTTTGTGTAGATAGTTGAAGATACAGTAAACAAGGTCGAAACTCACCTATAAACTCACTTACAACTTTTTGTAGCTAATTCGAACAACTCTTTGACTTTTGGATAGACGTCGGGTGGATTTTTTTACTTATGGTTAAACTTTCTATGATAGTTATATATATCAATTAAAATTATATACAAATATCTTTCTTTGTACTTTTATAAAAAAATTAAAAATTAAAATTTTAAGCTCAAACATGGGTTCCACCGTAAAATGGACCCATCCGTCATGTCGGTCATGTCGCTCCTAGGTGGGTTAGGCCGGCGCCCACCCCCGGCCCCGGGAGAGGCCGAAAGGAAAAAGGGTACAAAGGCCCCACCAGTCAGAGTCATGCAGGCCACGACGACCGACATCCCAGACCAACAAATCCCTGTCTCGTGCATCGGAATTCGGGTCCCCCACTAATTTAATCCTAACACGCTCGCTAATGGCGAGCTAATCCACCATCCTGGTACGGCGCAATATATATAAGCCGCCCTTCCCATTTGCTTAGCCCCAAGTAATTCCATTCCCGTGCCGCCCCACTCGCGTCGGATCGCCACCCACTCGCCGCCCCTCCCCCAATCCCTCAGATCCAACCCTAGCGTCGGACCCTTCCTCCCCGTCTCCGCCCGCCGCCTGCCCGCCATTAGCAGAGGTACCGTTGCTATCGTCGGTTTGTCACCGCCACCACCTCTCAATCGGAGGGAGTTCCGATCTGCGGGGTTCCACTCCGCGGCGCGCGCTAGTCTACGGCCGAGGCGGGGATCTTGCTTTCGCCGGCCGCTGGGAATGCGTCCGCGTGCGTCGACTCGCCGCGGCGTTGTTGGTATTTTGTACGATTTGTTTAATCTGATGCGACGAGTTGTTCATGCGGACAGGTGATCGAGGGGGAGAGTGCTTGGCGGGAGGGGGTGTAAGGACGAGAGGATGTCGAGGAGGTCGGTGAATCCGACCCGGCGGGTGGCGGACGGGGGCCTCCCTTCCGTCGGCGGCCTGCTCCACCCCAAGTCCCGCTCGCCGCCCGTGCTCACCATTGCCCTCGTGGTCCTGGTACTTTTCCTAATCCGGAAGCTGCCTCTGCTGCTGCTGTTTAGGATTTCTCATGTGCTTGACTGATTCTGATTGTGTTTGGTGTTGTTGATGTTTGTTTGTTTAAGGGTGTCATTGTTCTGATCGCCTACTTCAGCAGCGGCTCAGGTCGGTTTGAAACTCTCACAGAATCCCTTTCTCATCTGTTTAATTAATGTATTCGACCCTGATTGGTATAGATAATGGATTGCAAAATGGCGGCAAAACATGGCTAGTAACATGTAGCAGCTTCCTTTCTTGTTCTGTGCTATGGTTTCAATTAAAAAAAATGTAGCAACTCAACACTGAATTTCAAAGTAGGGATGCACGCACCATGTACCAGCACTGATTGTTTTTGTGATAATTAATGTACAATAGCATTGTAATGTACCTGCCGTTTCTGGACTAATCATCCATAGGTATTTTCTCGCTTTGTTGAAAACAAACTCAACATGACATACTCAAAGTTTCAAACGTACTGGAATTCTACTCTATGAATATATTTTGTGATTTGAAGTATTGAACTGTGGTCTGTTCCCAAAGAGGAAAAAATAGCAAATATTGTGGCCTCATTTTTTATTGTTTTAACTCTTTCTCCAATGGCCAGGTGTAACTGTTACAAGCAGAGAAGCTTTAAGCGGGTCTGAAGGTATATAATTCTTTTGTATCTCCGTCAACTGAGTGTCAAATCACTTACTATGACCATTTTTAGAGTCTCCTGATAGACATTTCTGATTTCTTCCCCTAACTTGCTATTCTGAATCTCTGATGTGTTATTAGTGTTGCACCTTTGAAATTGTTTTGTTCTTTCTGATTTCAAGGTTGCACTTACTATTACAATGTGCAGTCTGGTGGTTCAGTCTGTTTTGCAACAAATCTCATGATATGCATTGAAGATATTATGATGCTGTTGCCTTATCATTGTTTAGTGGCACGATAACCCACAAAGGCTCACAGCCACATATTGGGTGGGTTCTTTTGGGCTGCGGCTTATAGTTATAGCTTAAAATTTTGAATTCTGGATGTTCACGAGAGGTAGTACGCAGAGAAAATAGTTGTATGCGATTTTAGCCAGCACAGCTAAACTCAAAACACTTTTTACTAAAATCTTCCTGTTGATTCTGTCTTGAAAAACACACCATTTAAAAGCTAGTTACTGTAGCACATACAAGCCAAAGCCGGCTGAAAGTCCATTCGAACCCACCCTTTGTGTGTTGATTTGTTCATAGCAGTGTCATGGGCAGATGCTGCATTTAGATTGCCTCTTATGTTCGTCCCTGTGGCTTCCTATTTCGTTTGTTAGTGCTTTAGCGTTATTCTTCACTAGGCCATGCAATAGTAAATAGCGAATTCAAGTGATGTGAATTGATGGCCAATTATGGGTCATGTGATAAATAGGACTTTTCCCCCCACTGAACATTGAACTGTAGCATACGAACGAAATCTGGTTGCCTGATACATGGTAAGACAGCAAAATAGTTTTGTCTTTGTTTAATGTGTTATCGTCAAATTCAGGATAGACTAGTAGCTAATCCTCTAAGTTATGATAAAATATCTCAGCAATAGATAATTATCAGGTTTATACAAGCCAAAACAGATATTTTGATTTGGCCAAGTTCTCAGTGAACATTAATGTTTTGATTATCTGATTGCATTATGTTTCTTCTTTCCCAAAGTATTAGTGAGAAGTTTATGGTCCACTTTACCTCCTTTTTCTTTTGTATTTGCATCCAGGTTCTTGCACATTAGAAGTCATCCAAGCGCTTCCTTATCTTAAAAAGGCGTATGGCAATGAGATGCAAAAGATTCTCCATGTAGGCCCCGATAGTTGTACAGTAGTTTCTAACTTGTTGAAAGAAGGGAAGGTTGAAGCATGGGGAGTGGAACCTTATGATTTGGAGGATGCTGATAGTAGCTGCAAAAGCCTTGTGCGCAAGGGCTTTGTCCGCATGGCTGACATTAAGTTCCCTCTTCCATACCGCCCAGATTCTTTTAACCTTGTTGTCGTGTCAGATGCTTTAGATTATCTGACCCCAAGGTATCTGAACAAAACACTGCCTGATTTAGCAAGGATTTCCACAGATGGTCTTGTTATCTTTGCTGGTATGTCTTTTTTTTTAACTTGAGACATTTACTTCCTTTGGAAGAACCTTTATTTGACATATACATGCCTATATTTGTAGATGATCATGCTAGAAGTTGTTTTTTCTTTTTAAGAAGCGATCATATGTTAGTTTTGTGGGACCTACAATTAACAATAAGTGATAACAGTACCGATTGTTCATTTTTTAAGGTATTTCTTACATTTAAAGAGAGGCACCCTTTACTTGATGTTTACTTGTACAATAATCTTTGAACTTGCCAATGTTCTTCCAAGTATCTTTCTTTAAAAATTGAACTGTATGTATCTTAAAACTGTATGTTGTGGACTACTTATGAGAGTTTCTTTACTAAATGAACATACAGAAAAGAAAATAAAAAGAAGAACCTAGAAGACTAAAGTATTTCCAACATAAACTAGCACCCAAAGGATTTCTATGTGGGGCTAGTGTAATAGCAGATGACACTGCCCTTTTGGGGGTCAAAATTGTAAATTTGTATGAAGTTTGAATCTATTGCAAATAGCCCAAGGGGCAATATATAGGAATAGGTGGACTCAAACCCTAAAATAGGAAAAGACACTTGTCGTAGGGGTGGCCCCCACCTAAGCCCAGCGGGCCTGTTAGGAGGTTATAAGAACCAGAATAACATGTGTAATGACATAAATGCCCCTAATGGGGATGTATGGATGTAAGGGCATAACTGTAAAAGTATACCCCATGTGAATATATATATCAAGATGAGGGGGAGGGTGAGACAGAACACTCCCACCTCTTCACTATCATCTCTCTCTGTTTGGTCTGTAACCACAACAGTTGGCGCCGTCCGTGGGGAGGACGAGGACAAGCCTGAAGACCGAAGAAGAAGGATGGCACCGAAAAAAGCTTCACCAGCGGCGGCGAAGGGAAAGAAGACGGCTGGGCCGGAGCGGCGCGTGAATACCAGGGCTTCGGCATCGGCCGCCGAAGGAGTCGGTGGCGGCGTAGGCGCCGTGGTCGCGGGCATCGACGCTCGCGCTACAACGACCGACCCCGCCAGCGCCGCTACAACGACATCCAACCCCGTCGCGGGCACTGCGGCGACAGCCCCCGCCACCCTCGCCGGTAGCGCGGATCAGACGGCTGGGGGTAACCGCAACGAACCATCCGGCGGATCTGGAGTTCGCGAGGCGATGGTCCCTGCACCGACCCGTCCGCTGGGCGTTCCGGCGGACCCGACAGCACCTGTGGTGGAAAGCGCCCTACTAGCAGCCCTCAACGCGTTCCAGCGGGAACTAGGAGACCTTCGCGGAGCCGTCCGCGATATACAAGAGGCTCGGAGCCAGCAGGTCGCGCCAGTAATCGCGCCCGAGCCCGCGCCGGAGAAGGCGGACAGCCGCGAAGCCCCCACGTCCAGCCGCGTGCCGTTGAGGCGCGTAGATCCGGAGTCCCCGTTTTCGGCGGGGCTGCAGCAGGCGGCGTGGCCCGAAGACTTCAAGTTCCCTAGCGTCACCAACCCGTACAAAGGCGACACAGATCCTCGCGAGTTCGTGCGCGTGTACGAAACCGCGATCGAGGCCGCAGGCGGAGATGACACCACGAAGGCGAAGGGACTCCCCCTCGCGCTGCAAGGAGTGGCACTCTTGGTTTTTTACCATAGAGCCGGGCTCCATCTACGCGTGGGAGCAGCTTTGCGACCGCCTTCAAAGCAACTTCCAAGGAAACTATGTCGAGCGAGTCGATGCGGACCAGCTCTTCGCTGTGAAGCAAGGACCCTCGGAGAAGCTTCGGGACTACTTCCAGCGCTTCGCCAAGATTCGATGCCAGGTGAAAGACATTAATGAAACCACCGTCGTTAATGCAGCCATACAGGGCCTTCGCCCGGGCCCGATGGCCGAGTACAACGCGCGGAGGCCAATCAAGACAGTCGTCAAACTCTTCGACAAAATGGACGAGTATGCGCGGGCGGAGGAGGATGCGCGAAGACGCAGCATCACCGCCCTCGACCTCGTACAGGGGGAGCGCCCCCCGCGCGAGGCGGGGGCGGGTGGTCCCTCCTCGAAGCAGGGCCGCGGCCGAGAACCTCGCGGAGGCCCTCCCCGAGGCGGCGACACCGAGGTACAGGAAGGCTCTTCAAGGAGCGGGCGTAAGCCTCGGCGCCGCCAGCGCAGGACACAGGCGACCCATCATGTCCGCGACACCGAGGGCACCCGCCAAGGACCCGACCCAGCCTCACGGAGGGGAGACCGGGGATCGGAAGGCGGACTCGATTACGGCGGCCAACCCCACGCAGAACAAGAGCTCCTGCACTATGGCAAGTGGTGCGAGGCACACGGCTACGGCGATCATTACATAAGGGCATGCGCTGCAGTCATGGAGCTGCGGAGGGTGACGGCCGGGTCTAGGGCTCCGCCCCCAACGGAGGGCGCGCAGCATCGCACCGTCAGCGTCATCACCGGAGGCTCCTCCTTAAAAGCTCCCGGGGAGCAGCCGCAACTGTGGATGCCGCCCCACAACATCACCTTCGACTTGAACGACGCCAGGGGTGTGGAGTACCCTCACCAAGACCCCCTAGTCATCCAGGCCCACATAGCACGTTGTGACGTCAGGCGCGTCCTTGTCGACGGGGGAAGCTCCGCGAATATCTTGTTCGCAGAGGCCCTTGACCGTATGGGGATCCCACGAAGCCGGCTAGAGCAGCCAGGAGCTCCACTTCAAGGTTTCGGGGGTCAACCGCTGCAGGCCTTGGGGCACGTGTCCCTTCCGGTCACTTTCCGTCAGGAGGGCAACAAGGGTAACATCCGGACCGAGCATGTCATCTTCGACGTCGTAGATATCTCGCATCCCTACAACGCCATACTGGGTCGGCGCGCCATCAACTCTTTCGAGGCGATCCCACACTATGCGTTTTTGTGTGTGAAGCTCCCGGGCCCAGAGGGTGTTATCACCGTCTTCGGCGATCAGGACCTGGCCAGACGGGCCGAGGTCGGCAGCCGCGTTCCACATCGCCCGGTGCATGCCCTCTCCGGCGCGCGTGGCGACGGGCCCTCCGCCCCCGGATGGACGCCCAAGCCTCGGCCCGAGGGCGGAGTCAAGAAGGTGCCACTCTAAGCGGAGGGGCAGTTTGTGTCCATCGGCGAGGGGCTCCCACCGGGGGTCGAACGGGATCTGCTCCGAGTGCTTCAGAACAACGTTGACATTTTCGCATGGTCCCCGGAGGACATCAAGGGCGTAGATCGAGCAGTAATCGAGCATCGCTTGGCGGTCCGCCCCGACGCCAAGCCGGTCAAGCAAAGGCTTCGGCGTATGTCAATGGATCGGCAGCAGGCGGCCAAAACAGAGGTCGCGAAGCTTCTTCGCGCTGGGGTCATCCGCGAGGTCCACCACCCAGAGTGGCTCGCTAACCCGGTGCTAGTCAAAAAGGCCAGCGGGGCCTGGCGCATGTGCATCGACTTCACAGCACTCAACAAGGCGTGCCCGAAGGACAATTACCCCTTGCCGCGCATCGATCAGCTGGTCGACGCCACGGCTGGGTGCGAACTCATGAGTTTCCTGGACGCCTATTCTGGCTATCACCAGGTATACATGGCCGAAGACGACGAAGAGAAGACCAGTTTCATCACACCACTTGGGACGTTCTGCTTCGTCAGAATGCCCTTTGGCTTGAAGAATGCCGGCGCTACCTTCACCCGCCTCGTCGCTATTGCCCTGGCCGCCCAGCTCGGGAGGAACGTCGAAGCTTATGTCGATGACGTGGTGGTCAAAACTCGGCAGCTTGCTCTGCATGGCCGGGACCTCCAGGAGACCTTTGACAACCTCCGGAAGGCGGGCATCAAACTCAACCCCGACAAATGTGTCTTCGGGGTGCAGGCGGGCAAGCTCCTGGGTTTCCTCGTCTCCGGACGGGGCATCCAGGCGAACCCTGACAAAGTAGACGCCATCCTGGGTATGGAGCCGCCCAAGACTATGAGGGATGTCCAGAGGCTGGCGGGCCGCATGGCAGCACTAAGCCGCTTCCTATCCAGGGCGGCGGAACGGGGCTTGCCATTTTTCAAGACGCTCCGCGGGTGCGACGGATTTCGTTGGGACGGAGATTGCGCGAAGGCCTTCAACGAGCTCAAGGAGCACCTGGCCAGCCTCCCCACGCTGGTCGCCCCAGCACCAGAGGCTCCCCTCCTGCTCTATCTGGCCGCGTCAGCCACCGCGGTCAGCGCCGTCCTCGTCTTAGAGGAAGGCGCCATGCAGCGGCCCGTCTACTTTGTCTCCGAAGCCCTCCAAGGTGCCAAGACAAGATACACGTAGCTTGAGAAGCTCGCCTACGCGCTGGTCATGGCCTCCAGGAAGCTTCGGCATTATTTCCTGGCCTACCCGATCACAGTGCCTTCCTCATTCCCCCTGGTAGAGATGCTGCACAATAAGGAGTCCACAGGGCGCATCGGCAAATGGGCTGCCGAGCTCGCTCCCTTCTCCTTGACGTATGCTTCGCGAACGGCAATCAAATCCCAAGTCCTTGCGGATTTTCTCGCCGAATGGACCCCGCCGGCCCAACCCGTCCAGACGCACGATGACCCCGTCTGGACGCTCACGATCGACGGCGCTTACGGCGTCGCCGGCGCAGGCGTAGGGGCGGTGGTCGTCACGCCCGAGGGGCAGCGTTTGCTATACTCGGCGCGCCTTGCCTTCCCCGCCACCAACAACACGGCTGAATATGAGGCACTGCTCTTCGGCCTGGCGAAGCTCAAGGCAGTTGGCGCGAGACGGGTGCTAGTCCGCACCGACTCGCGCTTGGTGGCTGGTCATGTGGACAAGTCATATCAAGCCAAGGACCCTGAGTTGGCCAAGTACCTCGCGGCCGTGAGGGCGAGGGAAAGGCACTTTTTGGGCGTCACCGTCAAGGCCATCCCCCGCGCGGAGAACGAGCAGGCCGACGCCCTCGCTAAGGCGGCCAGCCAGCAGCTGCCCCCCCCTGAGGGGGCGTTTTACGAGATACTAGCGCAGGCGGCTATCGCGCAAGACAACCGGGACGCGGCACTCGTCCACCGCATCGATCGGCCAGGTGATTGGCGAGAGCCCACCTTCAATTTCTTGCAAGGCATCGCCGAGCCCGACGACCCCACCGAGCTTCGGCGCTTGCAGCACCGCGCAAGGTCCTTCCAGGTGTTCGAAGGGATACTCTACAAGAGGGGGGTTTGCGCACCGCTCCTGCGCTGCCTCTCGACGGAAGGGGGAAAGGAGCTCCTGGCGGAGATCCACGCGGGCGTGTGCGGATCCCACCTGGCGTCGAGGTCGTTGGTCGGCAAGGCGTTCAGGCAAGGCTTCTACTGGCCAACCGCCACCACCGACGCCCAGGACCTCGTCCGTCGGTGCCAAGGGTGCCAGTGGATGGCGCGCATCATCCGCAGGCCCCCGACGAGCCTCAACCCCATTCCCCCGGTGTGGCCACTGGCACGCTGGGGCCTCGACATAGGACCACTTGCCCGAGCTCCAGGGGACCTCCGGTTCGTGGTAGTCGCGCTGGAGTATTTCTCCAGATGGCCGGAAGCGGTTGCCCTGGCCAAAGTAACTTCTGCGGCCATACAACGCTTCCTATGGCAAAACATCATATGTCGCTTCGGCGTGCCCCGGGAGCTCACGGTTGACAATGGCCTGCAGTTCGACGCCACCCTTTTCAAAGACTATTGTGACAGCATGGGCATCACCCTCCGATTCGCCTCGATAGGGCATCCCCAGTCCAACGGGGCGGTCGAACGGGCGAATGGCGCCATCTCCGCCGCCATCAGAAAGCGCCTGGTCGGATTGCCGAAGGGCAAGTGGCCAAGCGAGCTTCACAACGGTAACGCGCCCGACGGGATTCACGCCGTTCAGGCTCCTTTTCGGTGATGAGGCGGTGACGCCCGAGGAAATCAAGGCCGGCTCGCGGAGGGTCCTCGTCCAAGCACCCGAAGAGGAGCGCCGTGTGTCCTTGGACCTCCTTGACGGGATACAGGCAGATGCAGCCCACCATGTTGAGAAGTACGCGCGACAGACAATGCGTACTCGGGACCGCTCTATATGCCCGCGGGGGTTCAAGCCTGGGGATCTCGTTCTCAGAGTAGCGCTCCAGGCGGAGACCGTTGGCAAGCTGGAGTCCAAGTGGGAAGGCCCGTACATCGTGATGGAGGCATTGCCGAAGGGGGCATACCGCCTCGCCACGCTCGAGGGACAAGCCCTCCGGCACACATGGAACGCGGACAGGTTGCGGCGATACTACGCCTAGACACAGGACAACAAGCGTAGAGCCACCAGCCCTTTGTTATGCGACGCCCGCCCGCGCAAACGGGAGTTCAATAAAGGTTGCTGTTCCCAGAGCATCCCCTGTCCGCGCTGAGCAGAACAAAGTCTACGGACTCTAAATAAGACGTAGCGTTGAGCTCAGCTTCCGCACGCGAGAGTCTACGGACCATAAATAAGACGTAGCGTTGAGCCTAGCTCCGCACGCACCAGTCCACGGACTTTAAATAAGACGTAGCGTTGAGCTCAGCTTCCGCACGCGAGAGTCTACGGACTATAAATAAGACGTAGCGTTGAGACTAGCTCCGCACGCACCAGTCCACGGACTTTAAATAAGACGTAGCGTTGAGCTCAGCTTCCGCACGCGAGAGTCTACGGACTATAAATAAGACGTAGCGTTGAGCCTAGCTCCGCACGCACCAGTCCACGGACTTTAAATAAGACGTAGCGTTGAGCTCAGCTTCCGCACGCGAGTCTATGGACTATAAATAAGACGTAGCGTTGAGCCTAGCTCCGCACGCACCAGTCCACGGACTTTAAATAAGACGTAGCGTTGAGCTCAGCTTCCGCACGCGAGTCTCCGGACTATAAAGAAGACGTATCGTCGAGGTCCGCCTCCGCACGCACCAGTCCGCGGACTTTAAATAAGACGTAGCGTCGAGGTCCGCCTCCGCACGCACCAGTCCACGGACTTTAAATAAAACGTAGTGTCGAGGTCCGCCTCCGCACGCACCAGTCTACGGACTTTAAATAAGACGTAGCGTCGAGGTCCGCCTTCGCACGCACTAGTCTACGGACTTTAAATAAGACGTAGCGTCGAGGTCCGCCTCCGCACGCACTAGTCTACGGGCTTTAAATAAGACGCAACGGGGGGACGCCCTCGTGCGCACCAGTCTACGGACTTTAAATAAGACGTAGCGTCGAGGTCCGCCTCCGCACGCGCTAGTCTACGGACTTTAAATAAGACGTAGCGGTGAGGTCCGCCTCCG
Organism: Dendrocalamus latiflorus; assembly: GCA_017311315.1. Lineage (NCBI taxonomy): Eukaryota > Viridiplantae > Streptophyta > Magnoliopsida > Poales > Poaceae > Dendrocalamus > Dendrocalamus latiflorus. Next base: position 2,074,453 of record CM029647.1, on the reverse strand, counting down.
CACGCGCGAGTCTCCGGACTATAAAGGAAGTCGTAGCGTCGAGGTCCGCCTCCGCACGCGCTAGTCTACGGACTTTAAATAAGACGTAGCGTTGAGGTCCGCCTCCGCACGCGCGAGTCTCCGGACTATAAAGGAAGTCGTAGCGTCGTGGTCCGCCTCCGCACGCGCGAGTCTCCGGACTATAAAGGAAGTCGTAGCGTCGAGGTCCGCCTCCGCACGCGCGAGTCTCCGGACTATAAAGGAAGTCGTAGCGTCGAGGTCCGCCTCCGCACGCGCTAGTCTACGGACTTTAAATAAGACGTAGCGTTGAGGTCCGCCTCCGCACGCGCGAGTCTCCGGACTATAAAGGAAGTCGTAGCGTCGAGGTCCGCCTCCGCACGCGCTAGTCTACGGACTTTAAACAAGACGTAGCGTTGAGGTCCGCCTCCGCACGCGCGAGTCTCCGGACTATAAAGAAAGTCGTAGCGGCGAGGTTCGCCTCCGCACGCGCCGGTCCATGGACTTTTAATAAGACGCGGATGCCCTCCCTGCGCGCTCTACGGAGTATAAACAAGGTGCGGAGGTCTTCTTCCCTTCGCGTTCGGCGGCAGGTAACACCCAGAATAAGGTACTACTTGGATTCATTGCAAAAGCAAAGGGGTTACATGGTTACAAGCGTAAGAACCAGTACATCATCCCCCTGCCTTACCCGACCAATCGCTCAGCCTTGGCGCGGTGCGGACGAACCCGTGCCGCCGTCGCCGTGACGCTGAAGGACCCTTTCGAGCCACTGGAGGATGTCCCCCTCCCCATGCAGCGTCTGCTGCACGGCGACCCTCGCTGCATCTTCCCCAAAGCGGCCCCAGATCCATTGATGGAAGTTCTGCAGGCTAGGCCCGATGGAGCGGATGGCGTCCGACATGACCTCTGGTCGGTCGGGAAGATCCAGTTGAGGATTTGCTAGCTCATGGGTATGTCTGCACCCACGAGTGTGAAGCAGGGCGAGGGCGAAGCACGCACCAAGATAACCGCAGTGCTCGCCAAACGTTCTGGCGCCACGAAGAGCAACGCCGGCCCCCTCCTCAATCAACCCGAGCGTCTCCGACAGGGCCTCCGGCCCGTGCGTAGTGTCTGGCACTCTGATGCACAGATCTCGGAGGGCCTGGTTCAGAGCCTCCATAGCCCGCCACGCCGACATGGACGCATTTTCCAAGACGCGGCTATTCTCGGCAGCAGACTCCACCAGCTGGGCGTTCTTCCCTTCTTGGACGGCGATCTGCTGCACGAAGGCGGCACGCTCCTCAGCCGCGGCGCACTTGGCTTCCGTGGCCTCGAGTTCTGCGGCCGCCATGGCGCCCTCCAGCGCGCGAAGTTCTTCATCCTTCACGGCGAGAGCATTACTTGCTTCACGAGGCTGGCTTCCAGAGCCCTCCGCTCCCGAACGCGGGCCTCGTCAAAGGACCGGCTGAGGGCAAGCGTCTGGCAAAAACAACAAATCAGCAGGCGTCCAGCAGTACCTTACAAAGCTGAAGCGCACATATTTACCCTCATCTCGGAGGCCTGCAGCGCGAGCGCTAGGAGTTCCCCCTCGCATGACGACAACATCTCTCGGTCGAGGCCGTTGTCGGCACGCTCTGCGGCTGCGGTGAGGTCGCAAAATATCTCCGGGCGAGGGAGGAAGTCCGAGCGAGCGAGCCCCGGCCCCAACGAGCCAGGATTTACCGCGGCCACGGCCACGTCAACAACAGCGGACACCTGCGGGGCACCCTGCACAAGGCTTTCGACTTCGCGCATACCTCCGCTGCTCGATCCTTCGCCACGTCCGGGAGACTTCGTCTCGCCTGATGTTGGCAGAATGAGCGAGCAGATCGGAGAGTCTCGCGAAGTCAAGTGAAGAAAGGGACTCACGCCTACCTCCTGCGCCCCTTGTCGCGGTAGGAAGTGGCGCCGGTTCGACCACCCAGGGGGAGGCGGGCGCCTCGACGGTCGGGGAGGTCTTCTCGGCCGCGCCAGACGCCGTAATCCCGCGGGAAGGCCCCGCAACGGCGTATCGACCCCTCGCTGGCGGCGGGGACTGAGTCCGAGGGCGTTTCGCCGGCGGTGGCACAGGCGATTCTTCCGCGGCAACACCAGCTACGGTTTCCGTCGCCCCCACGGCTTCCTCGGTAGGGGGCGCGCCCTCGTCGGCCGCTGCGGTTGATAACACACCTTCAACCGTGGTTTTCTCGCCAGGAACGGCGCCACCCCCCGGGTTGACGAGCTCCAACTCAACGACGGCCGCGAGCACGGGCTCGTGGGCGTCGGTAGAAGGTGCCGGGGGATCCGAGGCGGCGCGCCCCTCCGAAGCAGTATGGCCAGGCCCACCGCCGGTCGCACGCCCCGTTTCAGCTGTGCTAGCCGCCGAGGGGGCTGCCGGGTCGCATACGGCAGCCGGGGAACGGGCCCGGCGTCGCGAAGATAACACCCCCGTAGGGCTATCACCGTCCTGAGCGCCCGGAGTCCCGGCGGGAAGCTCTTTCGGCACCGCGCGCTCGGGCACAGTAATGCCCAGAGCCTCGCAGGTGCGGTTTACCCGCCCCTGCTTAGCCGCCTTGACTGCGGCCTCGCGAGCCTGGTGCTCCTTAAGCGTATACGGGCCGAGTGCCGCAACCGCGCGCTCCGCATCTTCTAGCCGAGCCATTGCGCAGGAGATCACGTCAGTCAGGCGGAAACCAAACAGATACAATGGCGCGCGTAAAGCGTGCTGGGCGACTTACAAGGAGCGGAGGGCGGAAGCAGGCGAGACACGGATGGATCGAACCCATCCCCGCGGGGGCCGTTCTGTCCAACATACTTCCCCCGGGAGGAGAGTGGCGCCGCCCCATACATTGTGAACTCCTCGGCTAGGTCGCGCACGCTCATTCGACGGGCGACACCGACAAGACTCTGTAGCTTTCGCGTGTCGTCAATCTCCGCCTTCAGACTCGGCGTACTGTTAAACGAGATCGGCCCACCTCGGCACTGCATTCCGCTCTTGTCGGTCACGGTGTAATAGAACCACCGCCGAGTCCAGCCGGACGCCCATTGCCCCGACGAGGCTGGCACAGGGAACAACGTCGCGCATGACGCCCGGAGCACGAAGTCCACACCGCCGAAGTTGGACATCGCCCCGTTAACCTTTCTGGGTTGACACTGTGCGTCGTGCAGTGTGGCGAATAAGCTCGCGCTGGGACGCCACCCCTCTGTCCGCATCGCCCACGTGAAGACAGCTAGGCGGAGTATCGCGTGGGGCGTCAACTGGGCTAGCTCCAACTTGTAGGCCCGCAGGACTTCGCCCACGAACAACGTGCAGGGCATTCGAAGGCCGGCGTCGAAGAACGCGACAAAAACAATCGCCTCCATTGCCCCGGGCTTCGGCTCCGTCTCGTCCCGGCGGGGTAGGCGAGCCCCATTGCGATCCACGATCTTCCCCTCATCCACGAGTCGCTGCAGCATCCCTTCAGTCATGCGGCTCTTCTCCAGCACACGGGAGCAGCAGCCTCCCGAGTGCTCCATGGCGTTCCACCACTTGTCGGCGCGCGAGCTCCCCCGCGGCACCGGTTTGTACTCCTTGGAAGGATGGGACACCTCGCCCTGGCTAGGCAAGGAACCGCTGCGGGGATGGTAGGTGGCGTCGTCATGGCTAGCCATCGCTCTTCGCGACAAGGGAAGAAGCAGGGAAAGGAGCAACTGGCGTGACAATTAGCACGGGCGGAAGCAAGGCGGCAGATCAAAAAGCCAAGCAAAAAGGGTGCCTCCACCTCAACACTAGCACCTTATAAAGGCCGCTCGCCTGTCATATGGCTCAACGCACAGACAGATCAAATTCGCAGCGATTTGGCTGCCCAAGATTTGGAAAGAAGAACCGCCGGGGCCTAGAGGGCCGCGCCGGGTAGGTGGCAAAGCAGCGCACAACGCCTCCACGCCTTCAACACGCGTCCAACTTCTTGGGGGACGAGGCGAACGGCCGCGGTCACGCAACCACCCACATCCCACGACGCACCAGTCGTGAGTCGCCACGTGTCCCACCTGCAGAATGGCAGACTGCACGACGCGACAGCCTGACTTCTGCCAGGCCAGGCGTCGGCGTGATTCCAGCCGCCATTAAAAGCGCACTACCAGACTGCAAGGTCACAACAGCCCCGGAGCGCAACCATACCGGCGCCAAGCTCCAATCTTAGCGCAGGGACGGAACGCGCGCGTCTACTTCGACTTAGGCGCCAGCCTCCGCTGCCACCCGTTCGAAGGGTAGGGAACGGAGCGCGCGCGCCTCGGCTTCGACTTAGGCGCCAGCCTCCGCTGCCACCCGTTCGAAGGGTAGGGGACGGAGCGTGCGCGTCTACTTCGACTTAGGCGCCAGCCTCCGCTGCCACCCGTTCGAAGGGTAGGGGACGGAGCGCGCGCGTGTCTACTTCGAGCTAGGCGCCAGCCTCCGCTGCCACCCGTTCGAGGGGTAGGGAACGGAGCGCACACGCCTCGGCTTCGACTTAGGCGCCAGCCTCCGCTGCCACCCGTTCGAAGGGTAGGGGACGGAGCGCGCGCGCCTCGGCTTCGACTTAGACGCCTGCCTCCGCTGCCACCCGTTCGAAGGGTAGGGGATAGAGTGCGCGCGTCTACTTCGAGCCAGGCGCCAGCCTCCGCTGCCCCCCGTTCGGAGGGTAGGGGACGGAGCGCGTGCGTCTACGACGGAGCGCGCGCGTCTGCTGCAACAAGGCACCTTCCATCCCAGACCTCAGGCTCCCCAGCCACAAGCTTGGAGAAATTCACAGGCCGCAGGGGACGGAGGGGGCCAAAGGACTCAGCAACATGGCTTCGACCCTGTGAAGCCCTTCACCATGTGAGGCTCCTGTCGTAGGGGTGGCCCTCACCTAAGCCCAGCGGGCCTGTTAGGAGGTTATAAGAACCAGAATAACATGTGTAATGACATAAATGCCCCTAATGGGGATGTATGGATGTAAGGGCATAACTGTAAAAGTATACCCCATGTGAATATATATATCAAGATGAGGGGGAGGGTGAGACAGAACACTCCCACCTCTCCACTATCATCTCTCTCTGTTTGGTCTGTAACCACAACAACACTAATACCCTTAACACCCTTTCAAATGCAAGACATATGCAATAGCATTGTATTTGAAAGGATTGCCACTAAAATAGGGAAAATCCAAAATCTGTATCTTGAAGATGTCATCATAGCGTGCAGCTCTTGGAAAATTGTGCCGGAAAGATCGGCTCCCGTCCGAAATCGTGCGGCAGCCATAAAACACAAAGTGTAGGGGCCGAGAAGGTAGAGGTAAGCGGGAGCAAAGTCGACCGTGGTAACACGATAAAAAGTATGTGAAAGGTGACATAAGTAGAGAGCTGTCAAATCAAACCGAAGAAGAAGATAGAAGCATAGCGGCATAGATCGAACCACGAGACGGCGGCGGCGCAGTGCACAAGAAGTCAAGAAGCACAACGGAGGCATGGTGCAGAAAAAGCGCGACGGCTTTAGAAGCTTGGGACGGCGGCTCACAGAGAAACGACGACATCATAAAAACTTCTACGATCTGCAGCGGCTCAAAGAAAAGAGCGGCGGTTGCGGGCTTGCGGCTATGCGAAAGGAAGGAGCTGACTACACTCATCTGAGAGGATGGACCGTGGCTAGCAAAGCAACCGCTTGATTGATAGATTTTATGGACTCGTACGGTTTTGACGAACTAAAAGAGACAGATATTACAGATTTGGATGGACCCAACAGAAGACTCAAAAGGCAAGGCAGCGGATTCTAGCATCCTCAGCTCCGACATGTCAATGTGTGCTCCCGGCTACCTCCACTTTCCTGTTTGCCCGGCCAACACTAATACCTAATCCCCAATTCCCATCCCCACCACCTTCATCTCCTCCCCTCATTTCTCTGCCCTCTCCACACCCCCACCCGACTCTAGTGCCTTGCTTGCAAGAAACCCACACGGAGGGAGGTGGTATGGAGCGGGGCACGACAGCGAGGGAGGGGGACGGTACAGTGGCCGAGAGGCAGCGGTTCAGGCACGATGCGGCGGTCGGGAGGAGAGCCGAAGGCGCCCGGATCTGGCGCGAAGGTCCCGGATCCGGCAGCGAATAGGCCGGATCCGGCGTGTGCGCGTCGGGCGCAGGCGCAGTGGTTTGGCGGCGGCGCAAGCACGGTGAGGAGGCCGGAGCCGACAAAAAAGTGGCCGCCCCTAGGAGTGGAGATTGTTCCTCCCGGGGGCAGCAGCAGCGGAAGAAGCGGGCGCGAGTGCGGCCGGCGGCGGCTTGGATTGAGCTCTAGGGTTCTGATACCATGTAAGTTTGTATGAAGTTAGAATCTATTGTAATAGCCCAAGGGGTAATATATATGAATACAAAGACTCGAACTCTAAAATAGGAAAAGACACTGATACCCTTAACAAAAATAATACCATATTTTAATGCTTGATGCCCTTGTAGTATCGGTCATAGGTCCATAGAGTAGGTACCGTGATTATTCTTCAGGTGAGTACTGGAATTGAAACAGTGCTTCCTCAAACAGCTGTAATCTCATTCCTTCTGTGGTATAAGTTATTTGAGGATGGCTCCATTGCTAATGGCACCTAGGCCCCTGAATTAATTTCTGATAATACTGTAATAGTCTGACATTTTGGATTTCTTAAAGTATTATTTAGTAACCATTAATTCTGTGATATATATGATTTGCTAGTGTGGATGCTATAATTTATCTGAGATATATTTATTTCTGTTACTCTTATTCCAGGCAATCCAGGTCAGCAGAAAGCTAAGGTTTCTGAACTACCAAAATTTGGAAGACCAGTACGTACAGATGACTTCTAATTGCTGGCTTTAAAAATTGTTTCCCATATGACTAATTACATGATGTCCACTTTACTGTACACAAGCTCAAAAAATTGATCTGACACATTTCATGTTGACCATCCAAAAGTGCATCATAGAATTCTAACTTTACACTATTACCGATGGTCCAGAGATCCAGGCTTATCCTTTGTTTGCTACTTTAGTAATCTTGCTTATGCAACAGTTTTTCTGTGGATATGTCACATCATGGAATTAAGTTGCATCTTATATGTTGACTAAGACTGTTGCCTATTGCCAAGTTTGTCAGGCTGTCCATTAATGCTATTGGTCTTGTTCAGAGGGGCATGGAATGAACTGTTGATTTGGTTGTGTAATTATTGTTGTGCAAGTATTCACATGTTCCAGAACATAATAGAAGAAATTGTGCTGTACTGAAGGACCGGAAATTCTTTTGATGCTTTGTCGTGACTAGCAACATAGGCCCTTCCTGAAAAACCTGTTGTGTTTAGCTGTTTAGTTGATGTTGTGCAAGTATTCAGATGTTCCAGAACATAATATAAGAAATTGTATTGCACTGAAGGATGTGAAATTCTGTTGATGCTTTGTCATGACTTCGCAACATAGAGCCCTTCACTGAAAACCCTGTTGTGTTTGTTCACAGGCAAAGTTGCGAAGTTCTTCCTGGTGGACGCGCTACTTTATCCAGACTGGTTTGACAGAGAATGAAGGACCACTGAAGAAATTTGAGCAGGCTGCTTCCAAGAACAAATACAAACTAGACTGTCAAATCTTCCACCTTAGTTCGTAGGTTTGTACTGATCAGGGTGATGTCTATCCATGACACCTTGGACTATTGCTCCCACCGGTTTTGTAAGCAATATCTTTGCTTATCCCCGTTGACTTGCTCGTCTTGTATGCGGAGGAATTGTCACACAAAGAGCCAGCCTTAGGTAGTTTATGTAGAGGCTTTACCACTTGTTGCTAGAAATTCTTTCTGGAAATTAAATTATGTGTTATTAAGAACTGTAAATTGAAGCCCTGACGATATATATAGGTGTGCGCGCTTATGCGTGCGTGCCAAACTTTACACTGTTGTACTATGTTATTCTGGGTGTTATTCTTGATGAATCCGCTGCAGTTTCAAATGTGAACTCATCCAACAGAGGGCAGATCCGTCTAGCCTTTGTCTGCTCCTTTGACCTAGTAGGATGTCATTTTCTGAAGTTGGATGATGCTTAAAGTCGACCCAATTCCTTCTGTTCGGATCCTTGAGAACGATGGTCTACCCGAGTTTGGATTAAACCTCTATTTATGTCTCCAATGATTGGTTTAGTTGGAGTTCCAGTTGCAAGCTTTGCTAACAAACATAGAAAAAGAAGAGGAAAGCATAACAAACAGCACTAGAATATGTCATGAAGTCAGGTAAGATGTCCCTTGTCTGCAAACTATGTCTATGAGCTTTTGGCTATGATTAATAGCTTTAGCCATTATATTTGTTTCGGCTTTCAAAAAGCTAGAAACAAAAAAAAAACTATATCTCTACATCTATGTAGTATATACTATTCTTTTTTCCCCCTCCTTTTCTTCTAGGCTTGTAGCACAAGACCATCGAATGATCTTTATATTGGTATTCTTCCCAGTCCGCAGACCAGAATCAGAATACCTCATATTCCAGATTTCCTATGAGAAACCAGCAAGCACATTGCCCCCTGATTTGATTTACTCTTTTACATATATTCCATAGCTGTTGCATAAATTATAGGTTTTAGCTGTTGCATAAATTATTGCATGTTGTGTTCCTGGGAAGTGTAAGCAGTATCTTTACCTCTTATAGGGTGGGATCTTTTAACAGCTGCTGATGGTCTTTTATTCTAGCATGAGTATTTGTGCAAATAAATAAATGCCGATAAACCACTTCAAAAAGACTATCCCGATAAATCGTTTTCAAAAGACGACAAATCATAAACCAAAAAAGATCATAAATAGCCATTCCCTCCCAAACATGCAATACATTGTCATCCAAGCACAACAACATATCCGCTCCTCTAATTGACTATTGTACTATGTTATTCTGGGTGTTTCACCTATGAATCCGCTGCAGTTTCAGATGTAAACTGATCCAACAGAGGGCAGATCCGTCTAGCCTTTGTCTGCTTCTTTGACCTAGTAGGATGTCATTTTCCGAAGTTGGATGATGCTTAAAATCAACCCAATTCCTTCTGTTCGGATCCTTGAGAGCGATGGGTCTACCCGAGTTCGGATTAAACCTCTATTTATGTCTCCAATGATAGGTTTAGTTGGAGTTTCAGTTGAAAGCTTTCGCTAACAAACAGAGAAAAAGAAGAGGAAAGCATAACAAACAGCACTAGAATATGTCATGTGGTGAGGATGGAGCCTTGCTTGGATGGTGTGGCTGCCGTTGTGTACCCCATCTGTCTAGGCTTGATCCTAGGGCATCTTATTTTTGAAGGGTACGGCTCATTTAAACAATACTCCTTGATACTGTTTATATAAATAGTGTCTCTCCGAGTACACATGCATGTGCGTTCAATGGTCAAAATGTGTACCTACACTCCGTGAGGTTTTATGATCTCCACCTTGTCTTAGCGTGTGCGTTAGACGCACCCACGTGAGTGCGTGAGTGTATGTGATGTTGCCTTGAGGCTTTAGGGTTTCTGTTTTATCTTAGCGCGTGCATTGGACGTACCTACGTGAGTGCGTGAGTGTGTGTGATGTTGTGTATGTGTACGTGAGTGTGTCCTTATTGTACTTGTGTATAAAAAAGAATGTCATGATGCCAAGTAAGGTGTCCCTTATCTGCAAACTACGGCTCTGAGCTTTTGGCTACAGCCGATAGTTTTTGTCTGCACTTTTGATATGATAATAGATAGTGGAGACACCGATACGGACGATATACATGGTTTTGAACTCGGAAAACTGTTTAAAAAATTAGCTTCAAAAAGACCATCATATTTGTTTCAACTTTTGAAAAATCCAGAAGCCCAAAAGAGCATGGCTATATCTCTACACCTATGTAGTATATACTTTTTTTGCTCTCCTTTTCTTCTAGGCTTGTAGCACAAAGCCATCGAATGATCTTCTTTATATTGGTCTTCCGGTCTCTTGATCAGAATCAGAATACCTCATTCTAGATTTCCTATAATAAAAAAACCAGCAAGCACCGCTCATTGCCCTCTGATTTGATTTGCTCTTGTACATATATTCCATAGCTGTTGCATAAACTAGGGATTCACTAGCGCCTGGATGGATACGCTTGGTTGCAACATTTTCTAATCATGAATGCAATATTTCGATTTCATATATGCAACAAAAAAAATTGATGAAAAACTCAATGTTGCACACATAAAATCTCAATGTTGCACACATGAAGTTGAAATGTTGTAGACATGAAATCAAAATGTTGCACATATAAAATAAATAAAAAGTTACACACATGAAATTAAATAAAAATCTTAATGTTGTACACATGTAACCAAAATATTGCACACATAAAATCGAAATGTTGTATACATGAAATTGAAATGTTGCACATATGAAATAAAAAAATTTGCACACATGAAATCAAATAAAAATCTCAATGTTGCACACATGTAACTGAAATATTGCATACACGAAATGAGAAATGTTGCAACAAAAGTATGGACTAAAAATATTGTAAACATGCGCAACAAATGTTGCAAATATGGATAAAAAAATGTTACAGCCGAGCGTACGGAGCTAGCGCCCGGATCGGACGTTCGAGTGCTAGCATTTCCCAGTAAACTATTTCATCTTGTGTTCCCTGGAAATGTAAGCATCATCTTTCCCTCTCATAGGGTGGGTTCTTTCAACTGCGGTTAATGGTTGATAGCTGCGGTTATCCTAGCGCGAGCACTTATGCGAATGAACGAATGCCAATAAGCTGTTTTGAAAAAACTATCTTGATAAACCATTTTAAAAAGACGATGAAGAAGTCGTTTTATTTATTTGTTTGAGTGAAATCCTAAACCAAAAAAATATCTGCTCCTCCAGTTGATGTGGCTCTCATTGACCATTTCCTATTGCTTAGCTAAGCCAGTTGTAATCCACAAACTTTGATTAGTCAAAACTGGTTGAGTCTTTGGGTATGTTCTTTTTTGGTTGGGCTTATAACTTTTGGTTGCAACTTGTGATTTTTGGCTGTTTGTATAAGAGATTACAGACTAACTGATACTCACATGTGGCTTTCGCTAATATAAATAAAATCGGTACAGTATGTACCACAATTAACTAGTAAACTATATATTAAAAAGACACTTCGTTTAAAAACTAGTTACTATAAAAAATCAAAAACAAAAACTAAAAAAAGGACAAGCCTTTATAAACCCCACCATACACCTCCCCTCCTCTTTATCCTTTGCTGTTGCACCAAACAGTGAGCCGTAGTAGCAGTTTTTTGCTTGTTGGTGCTCTGCTTTGTTGGAGAGCATCAATCAGGGAGAAGAAGCGCCATGGAGGGCCTGCTGCCGTTCCTGTACAGGGCCGTCCTCCACTACGCCAACGGCGGGCGGACGTCCATCGGCAACCCCTTCCTCAACGAGTCGCCGCCGCTCTCGCCGTACTACGTGCGCCTCACCGGCGGCGGTTCGCCGAGGTGCCCATCTTCCCTTGGCCGGCCAGCCGCGACGCGCGGCTCCTGTGAGCGATCGTGATCGTTCTTCGTCGTGATACATAAGAGGGGTTTTTGTGAGCCGGTGATCGATGCTCCTAATTATGTTTCAGAGTCTTTTTCTTCCCCTTTGCTTGTCTTTTCTCTGCTTCTTGGAATAAAGGCATGGATGAATCCTTGTAAAGGAGGATCTGGTCCTTGGTAAATTGCAGGCTCTAGGTCAGAAAACAGCAAACATGATACTAGCACTATGTAAGTTCATGTATCCAAGAACAAGCGAAGGCTTTGTGTTTGTTCTTGTTGACTTGTGTATGCCCTCTTGTTGCTGCTTGTGATCCTTCGATTTGCAGCATGCTCTTTGCTTTTCTCCTACCGTGCTTGCAACACCCAAACCTCAAAAGGATGAAAACCTTTGGAAAAGAAACAAAACCGTGTATTCCTTAAGAGTCTTCGCGTAGATAGGTGAACTTGTGTTCGTCTTATGTGTTGGAGAAATCTTATGCACGACATCACGGCATGTCGATACGACTTTTGTCCAGAAAAGAGATGCTTCTCTCATGGGCTGCGTTTGATGGAATTTGTACGCAGAATAGAACGCAACTTGGAACCTCGGAATTCCATAACATCCCATGTATGTCGGAAAATTATTCTCGCATGGTGTGTGACTTTGTACCAAACGTACCGCATGCCAAAACGCCGTGGAAGCAAAGCCTCTGGGCCCTGTTTGGCAACGGCAACAGCTTATGGCTTAAAATTTTAAATTTTGGCTGTTTATGGTACAGATTACGGAGAGAGATACTCATTTGCGATTTTTGCTGGTACAGATGTTAGACTTTTAACGTGTACATCGTTTAACTTGTAGACCCCGTCTTAAGAAAATACTTCGTTTGAAAGTTAGGTACTGTAGCAAAAGACAAAAGCCGACAGCTTCGGAGGAAAAAGACAGGCCCTCTAAAGTCACTGGCGTGCGGGCCACACGGAAGAGTCGGTAAAGTGTATGGCAACGGGTGGTTTGTTTTCGACTACGGCCGATAGTTTTTTATTTTAACTTAAATATTTGTGTAAATAAATCGAACGATAATAAGTCGACAAACCATTTTTAAAAAAATTATTCTAATAAATAGTTTAAAAAGATAGTAGAGAATTTATTTTATTTATTTAATTATTTATTCGGAGGATGGCACAAGATGGAAAAAAAGATGCTATTTTCTACAGTAAATCCCAAAATCAAACGACCCAGAACTCTAAACACCTCCTCATTTTATCCCCTCTTCTATTTCTTCTCTTTATTTACTTTAAAATTAATGTATTTTTATTAGAGAAAAAAATGTATAGAATCACTACTGCTCGTTTCTATTTTTCTCCTCGCGCGTCCCCCACCTCGCATCGCCATGGCCTCCGTCTCCGCTACCGCCGCCTCCTCCACCTCCTTCCTCCTCTCCGTCCCAACCGCCGTACGCGGCGGCGCGGGGGCCTCCTCCGCCCCGCTGCCCCGGCGGCCGCTCGCGTCCCCTCTACGCGCGGCGCAGGGGCCCAACTCCGCGCCGGTGATGATGGAGAGCACGGTCAAGAAGAAGAAGGGGTCCGGCGCCGGGAACCTTCCCGCCGCGCTCGACGTCGAGATCAGGGAGGTCCAGGAGTACCTCGACAGCGACGAGCAGGTGACGCGCGCCCGTTCTTTAAGCAGCATCCGGTCGAACTCTGTACTCATGTATATTCTTGTAGTCGAATTAGAGGGGTTTGGCCTGTCAAAGAAGAGTCTTTGGAAGAATTAGACAGAAATTTGTCCTGGGGAAGACGGTTTTACTGAAAATTTGTCAGATTCTAAACATGTCTTACGTGAACGATAGGTGTTTACTAGTAATTGCTCAATATAAATGGACCATCTCTGGCTAATTTACCACTAAATGGCCATTATATCTTCAATTTGGCGGGTCAGGGTATTTGTACCATTTTATCTTGTACAATAAGTACTTTTTTGGTAGTATGTTCACTAAATGCTGGTTCACACAGACGGAGACTTGCAATCTCTTGATTCAGTTCAATTGGGAGCAGCTAAGCAGCTTAACTTCCAAATTGACATTTTGATACTTGCATTTGTTGGTAGTGGTTCGACCAGTTCTTGATCTTACTGCATATCAATTTCTTGTGTGCAGCTTGATATCTTAAATTAGTAGTCGAGGTATCTGTATTCTTTAATAGATGATACATTGGCAATTTGCCATTTGAATTGGCATTAGAAGAGTTGTTTAGATTATTTCCTTGCTTAAACTATTCACTGTTCCTCTGGATCCTCCTGATCCGCGCCTTTCTTGCATATTTTTTTGTTGGGTGTTGACCTGAATGTCTGGAGAAAAGTCTAATGTAGACAACCTGTTTCTTACTTCTCAGGTAATTTTTCTTTTGTTTTTGTACTTTCATTGCACGCACATATATAATCAACTAAGCATACCAGTTCTTCATGTAAGTGTGCAATCATCCTTTCATATGTATCTCTGTTTTCTTAATGAAATAGGGGGCTTGCCTCCTGATTTGAAAAAAAAATCCTTTCATATGTCTTTTGGTTTAGCTCTAACATGCAGGGTGCTATTGTAACATGCTCAAAGAAGTCTGAATATTTTGACTGCTATTTCTCTGAGCAGCTGCGACTATTCAGCTGATTTTAAATTGCTGAATCATTCTAATGATTTTTGGGGAGTATGACTTTGAATGAGTGGGGCCAATGGTTGAATCTGTTGAGGGTTTGGTTTCAAGTTTTGAACAACTTGAGGCTCCACGTGAGCGCAATATTCAAAAGGCTCAACGGGAGAGCAATATTCAAATTGACACTGAGGTTAATTAATTCTTGATGCATATTTCCGAATAGACTGATGGATGTTATTTTCTACAAGATGTAACATTTAGCTGTAAATTTTACATGCTGGCTTGACCTCAGTTCTTTTTTGAGGCACTTTACATCGGTTCTTGGTCTTGCAAAATATTTAAGCTGGCTAGTTGTATTCATTCATCCTTATTTTGACAGGAACCTGTTCCAGACAACTTCCCTTTTGAAATTGTTGATGAAGAGGGGATGAGTGTGGTTATTTTGAAAAGGGACTACAAGGATGAGAAGATTGAGGTGATTGTCAGCATGCCTAATTTGGAAGGGGGGCCTGAGTACGATGACGAAGATGGTGAGGGCAATGATGAGGATGCAGGCAAGGATGATGAAGATGAGGGTGCCGGAGATAGTAGCGTTTCTCTAAAGGTGACAGTCTCCAAGGGCTCTGGCCCAATACTCGAGTTCAACTGCACAGCCTTTCGCGAGGATATCACCATTGATGATATGCTAATAGTGGAGAAAGCAGACACGGGAGAAGAGAAATTCCCCTACGAGGGCCCTGAATTCACGTAAGAATACCAGTTTTGCATGATCATTTTTGAATCCAAGGATGGTATTACAGTCCTACCCATTGCTCATCGTCTCGCTCCTTTCTACTGCAGCGAGCTCCCTGTGAATGTGCAGAAGGGCCTATTCAAGTTCCTGGAGCAGCGAGGGATCACGCTCCCGACCACCAACTTCATGCACGATTACATGGTGACCAAGCAGACGGAGGAGTACGTCCGGTGGATGACCAAGCTCAAGGATTTCGTCTGTCAATGAGAAAATGGTCGAGTGATCTGGCGACATTTTTGGTAGCTTAGCCCTTAGTATGTGTAACAAGAATACTAAGAATTATGCAAAGCTATATTTACTGTATCTGTATCAGCAGCCAAGGTGAGTTCTCTTGTGTTAACTGGAGCTGGCCGACCAGCGATTTAACAAGAGAACTAAGATTAGTGCTTGCCGCTGGTTGCTACCATTTATCTCTCTGCTGCTTATCTGGGTGTGTATGGTTGGGACGATCTTTCACAGAAAAGAACACATTTTTGATGAATTTTTGCCATTTTTTTAATAGTGAGGAACAAATGATCAGCTATTAGATAAGCAGAAACCAGTAACTTATCAGTGTTTCAGATAATGAGCAGAAGCAAATCATCTGCTGCAAAATAGTAAACTCGTTTATCCCTTAAGAGGATACGTAATACGCTAATGTTATTCAGAAACATAAAACAAAAGGAGGAAACAGTGGTGGACTCAGGATTTTTAGGATATGTGTTTAAACTTTGGAGCTAGGTTGTTTAGATATATCACCGATATGTCATACTGTGATATATCGTTTCCCCCAAAATACCGATATAATAATATATGTATATAGATATAATAAAAATACATAAAATATAGAAATTCATGATTTCTTATGAGAAAATGGGTAAAGCATAATAATATGAATTAAACAGCAAATCATAGATATTAATGACAGTTGCATACCTTACTGATCTTGACTTTTTTTTTTTTGCTTTTTCCCCATCAGAGAGAACCGTCCATCTAAGAGAGAGCTATATGTTCCTTCTATGGAGTAAAATATAGTAAAAATTAGAATATAAGCATATGTAATAAGGATTCAACTAATTGTTCATTGTCTAAGACAAAAATTATATTTTTATGCATTATCTATTAGAAAGAACGAAGAAAGTAGATGGTAGACTCCAGAAAGAATCGAAGCCAGAATAGAGTAAAGTAGAGCGGAGCAGAGCAAGAAAGAAAATAAGTGAAGTAGGGCGGAGCACATCCAGATCTAGAGAGATAACAGTGAGTTGCAAAGTGCTACTCTCTTTTCGATGCCGTGCTGCTCGCTTCCCACCGTCTGCTCCCTCTCTGCTCACTCATACTACTGCACACTCGCCTTGTGTCCCCGCGCCACCTCACGCATAATTACCATCGCTCACCTCAATAGCCCGCGTCCATCGGTCGCTGCTCGCCTCTGCTGCCTGCACCTTTGCCCGCTCACCACTTGAAGGCCAGAGTTGTCTCTCACATAGACAACCACAAGATGAGAGAGAACAGATGTTAGAGTTTTATTTGTATCTTTACTTCTTTGGGCATATATGAGGAGGGCTGAGGTTAGAAGAAAAATGTGTCTAATGTGTTACATAGGCCGCACACAAGATACATGAAGTACATGTTGAATTCATTTGCAAGCACAAATATATAGTTTGAGTCCAACTAACAATATATATATATATATATATATTATATCTGAAAATATGTTTAGCTGAACATCTATAACTCTAGATAGGTCCAACTCTTGAGGAAAAATCCAAAATTTAAGTTCAACTTACAGTACATACATATATATAGAGAGAGAGGAAACCTCTTTTCTACACCCGGATGTAAAAGGTATTTTTCATATATATATATATATATATATATATATATATATATATATATATATATATATATATATATATATATATATATAATATCTATTATATATCGAACATCTATTATCTTAGGCAGATCCGACCCTTGAGGAAAAACCCAAGTCCTTTCTTCTCTCGCAAGAAGCACAGCACGGATGGATGGATCATGGATCGAAGCAAACGGGCCGGTTTAGCTGACAGGTGGGTCCCATTTTCCGCCTCTCTTAAGCAAACGTAAACCCCTCTCCGCCGCCGCCTCAAGTCCTAAACCCCGAAAACCCTAACCTTCACACGCCGCCGCCGCCTCCTCGCCATGGCCCTCTTCGCCGCAGTTCGCCGAGCCGCCGCCGCCTCCTCCGTCCCCCTCCTCCACGCCTCTGCCTCGGGCGCCTCCCGCGGCGCTGCCCTGCTCCGCCCCCTGGCCGCCGCCGCTGCGCGCCCGCTGCCTCTCGCGATGCCGTTCTCGTCGGCGCCCGCGACAAAGCCGAGCTCCGACGGTGAGCTCCTCCGCATCATCGACTCCGAGATCAAGTACGCCGAGGAGTGCGACGACCACGACCGGGTGCGTGCCCCCGAGTTCCCGAATCTCTAGTGTTGCTATTTTGCTAACCATCGTTATGCAATCCGAATCCCTTATTGGTGTAATTTTAGTTATATTAGCGCGGAATCAAGCTTTCAATTTGTAGCTGTGAGGTAGTTCATCTGCTGATTTGTGTTATGTGTTATGTTGCAGTGCCACACTTGGGATCTGATATTTTCCTCCAAAAAAGGAGGCTTTTTTTAGGTAGTTTAGGTATCTTGTTCTTTTGTCCTGCCTATATCTTCCTACTGCAATTGGTAGTGTAGTTTTGTTTACTGTATACCCGGAGCTGGCCATTGCTCTATTTCGAGGTAGTCTTTGGTAGTACGATTTGAGGATTTTTCCTCACCAAGTTAAGATTCTTTTGTTAGTGTGTTGTGCTTAATTCTAATGGAAGGATTTGCTTGTGCCTTCTCTGTCCAGAACACCGTACTTTTGGCTCTTGTGCCTTTTGTTCTTTATTAATGTAATTTCACTACTGTAGTGTGGTTCTAATCATGGTGGTGTAGCTGTTGCAAATTTTGCTGCTGCTTAGCATTGTTGTATGCCAGTATGACTTGACTAGTCTGATATGTTTGGCGGAACCTAGTTTTTTTTTTCAATTAAAAAGGGGTGTTTTGATCTTGTGACCTTACATGCTTATTGTGCCACCAATGTTCTGCTGTTTAAAATGGTTTATTGTTAAACCTTCTTCTTATTTCCTATTGTCTCATTTTTTTCCCCCGTTGAATCAGGGTAGTGTTGCTTTCCTGAACTATAGTTCTATTTCTCATGTCAATTTATATTATATTCTGTGCACATATATATTATTGTATCATATAATGACTTTAATGCTTTAAAATTTTGTCCAACTTAGTGTTGAGTATGTGGGGGAAAAAATTGGTGCTCTGGTGACTTCTCCTAGCCTTTTGCTTAAGGTTAAACCTAAAAGCATCCATGCTTGTCATGCTTGAGTATTTCTAGCTGGGCAAAAGGATATAGAAACCCAAAACAGATGAAGTAGTAGCCATCATACCAATTCAAGACTTACTTGCAAGGAGCTTTACTCGTTCCTCTAATCCTGTTTGAGAACTTGAGTTGGGGTGGTTAGGTGCGGTAGGAAAGAAGAGAGGGTGTGTGAAATGCTATGGTTTTGTTTGGTTATGTAGAGTTTTTGCCATTGAGCAATGAAATCTCCAAGACTTTCTCAACAGGTGTAGCTTGCAATGCCTTCTGTTGTTGGACATCAAACAATTTGTTCTGGTCTTGCATTTAACCTATAAATTTAGCATGATTTAGTGTAAAATGCTAAACATACAATGCAAGAGGCCCTCATTTTTCCTGCACACTTGAGGTGAGCATACATGAGGGTTGGAAAAGAATTAAGTTGCCTGTCGTATTTTTCTTGTAGAGAACACTATTTTTTACTTCTAAATTTACTGTGATCAAGTTTCATGTTCATATTAGAGTGCTAAGCTGTTGTTGAGGCCCTTGTTTTTTTCCATCTTAAAACAGGTTGAGGAGATTCCGGATAACTTCCCTTTCAAAATCAGCGATGCTAAGGGGACGAATGAAATTACTCTTAAAAGAACTTATCAGGGTGAGCAGATTGAAGTTTTGGTTTCCATGCCCAGCCTAGTCACTGGAGATGAGCCTGAGCAAGACCGGGATGAAGATGACGAGGAGAGAGATGAGGGTCAGGAAGACGAAGGTGAGAAGCCCCCAAAGTCCAGCATTCCCCTCACGGTCACTGTTTCCAAGGGTGATGGCCCAAACCTTGAATTCACCTGCACAGCCTACCCTGATGAGGTCATTATCGATACCTTGTCCGTGAGGCAGCCATCAGGGGATGAGGACGAGGAGTTTATTGCATATGAGGGTCCTGATTTCAAGTAAGAAAAAAACTAGCTAGGTCATTTTAATTTCTTGAACAGTTGAATGCTTCAATCAATCACTGCATGCTGATGTTCAACACTTGCTCTTGCTGTGTCTGCTGCAGTGACCTCGATGATAACCTGCAACGGGCATTCCACAAGTATCTGGAACTGCGTGGGATCACGCCCATGACGACAAACTTCTTGCACGAGTACATGATCAACAAGGACAGCCGGGAGTATCTCTTCTGGCTGAGGAAGCTGAAGGATTTCGTCAAGCACTAAAGATTAACACCATCACTTCATTTCCCGGGCACGAGATTAGTCAATGTTCTCTGCACATTCCGTTTTGAGAGCTCTGAGCCTCTGAACTGCTCATGTTCTAGAGAAGTATACATGGATGTTTATCTGCGCATTTATTATCGTTTTGGTGACTATTTTTCCGCACATTTATTATCGTTTTGGTGACTATGTTTTTTGGCACTATGATAACGACCTACGGATCTGGAAGCTGGAAACCATTGTAGGGCTTCAAATAGAATGCTTTATTCACCATGCTGTTGCCTTGCTTATTCCTGGTTAACTCTTGTCTGGTGTGCGCTTTGTTTTTTCTCCTGTCCTGTGTCTACTAGTATCATATATACATGTTCAGGAAGTAATTTGCTTGAAACATATGCATACTATTTGCCTTGATAATAGCTCTTTTAGTCTGTAATAATCATGCTGGCTTTACAGTGTACATCTTACAGTAAAACGAAACTGGTATCAAGATTCTATGATTGCCATCTCTGCAGCTAAGGCAAGTAGTTCAACACCTGTGCAAAGAACTTGGCGTACTCATGCCTAATCCTACAGCCGTCGCTGCAGAAGACGACGTAGTCGCCCCACCCTTCCGTCACGCCGCAGCCGGTGCTCGTGCACCGGTGGCCGTCCTCCGGCAGCGCCGGCACCCGGCCCTGCGGCCCGGCCATCTTCTTCCACGTCGCCTCCCGGACCGCGTCTGCGGCGAGCCTCCGGCACCGCCTGCACTCCCGGTTGGTCCTCTTGGCCGTCTCGCACCCGCCGCCGCTCCGCTCGCCTTCAACCTGGCTGATGTAGTGCTTCCCGACGTCGCGCGCCTCGTCGGCCGTGTAGAGGAGGAGGCCAAGCACGTAGGTCGCCGCCTTGTGGCCGGCGACGGCCGCCCGGTCGAGGCACGCTCGGCCGCGCTGCACGTCGTGGTTAGCGAAGACGAGCGTGAGGCCGACGATGAAGCAGGCCTCCGGGTTGCCTGCGCGGGCCAGGTGGTTGACGACGGCGAGGTAGCGCTCGTTTTCCAGCCACTTCATCGCCTTCTCCCTCTCCAGCGCCACGCGCCTTCCCACGGCGCGCTCCTTGGACGCCTTGTACATGGCCTTGCAACTGCAACATACACAAATCAACACGCATATAAGAATCTCTACACTGATATTTATCCAAAATAAAGGCCAAATTTAGGTCGTCGTCGTTAGTCAAATTGGTGACATGTTTCTCTAAAAAAAGTGACATTTATTACTTACGTAGCTCTGACGCTGTGGAGGTCGTCCGTGGGCGCCGGCGAGCGCGCGGCGAGGCGGCCCACGATGTCGACGATGAGGTCATCGGGAAGCGCGCCGACGATCGACGGCAGAGCCCTCCCGCACCTGCGTCGCCGCGCCGCCCCCCGCCACCGAACATCCGCGGTCTTCTGCGGCGCCGGCGCCGGCGACTTTACTCCCTTCATGTAGCAATCACAACTAGATAGCGCAAGCTAATTAGCGCCAAGATCAAGAACAAATTACAAGTGCGTGGTAAGTTTAATTAGCTTATAATCCTACGACTTATGGGACACTTGGTGTTGTTTAGATTATGTTAGTGTGCTGCACTACGGTCACTTATATAGGAGACAAGGAAAACCCGAGTTGAGTACCAGCGAGAGATATTTTTCTCCTTGCAATGGTTACGTGCGAGCTCAGCGCATTGCTTTTGACTCCAACCTGGCTTGTATTTTTTCTCTCTCTTTAATCCCCAGGAGAAGAGAGAGCTGCTGTACTTAAACATTTTTTTTCCCGTAATGGTTTAATCGGATCATGGGAGGCATGCTGTTCGCAAAATTATGGATATTTTTCTAGGGATAGGACAGTTGTCTAGTGTAGGCATCGTAAGATTCAGTTTGTAGGTTACAGGTTCAAATCCTAAACCATTAAAGTGAAAAATTCACACAAATTATCCGTTGATATGTGGTTGATAAGAGTTAAAATTTGGCCATCAACTAAATAATGAACTTGTGACATCTCGGCACCTGTAGAATTAGGCCTATAATATCATATATGTATGTGCATATAAAGGTGTGGATTGATTTCACCTTACTAATTTAGTTTGAGAAGCACTAACATATAAGCCTAGAGTTTCTATGGTAGCAACATTTGGTTAACTGTTTTGCGCGAAGCGAGGACGAAAGTGTAAGCAGGTTGCTACGTGTGTGTGACTTATCCAGAATAGGGTTAGGCCTAAAGCCGGTTTAGACCCTAGGGTGTTATAAATGATATCAAAGAGACACTCGTGATTACATGAGCGCATGCGGGTCAGGGGTGCAAGCATATGGCGCATGGCGCGTGTGGGTCCGGAGTGGACACATGGCATGACATCTGTACTGGCACTGAACACATAGACATGTGCCAAGAGGGGAGATCCTGATCATTTGCCCCAATGTGGATATGTTGGGGACGTCAGGTCCTTTGAGAGGGGTGTATGCGACACTTCGGGCCCTGTAGAATTAGGCCCAAAATGGCCTATATGTGTGTGCACATGAGAATGTAGATTAGTCTCACCTTACTAGTTTAGCTTAAAAAGTACTAACATATAAGCCTAGGGCTTTCAACGGTAGCAACCGCTAGTTAATCGTTTTGCGTGAAACGAGAACGAAAGTGCAAGCGGGTTGCTACGTGTGCGTGGCCTATCCAGAATAGGGTTAGACCTAAGCCGGTTTTGACCCTAAGGCGTTATAAATGGTATCAGAGCCGACCCTCGCGGTTACATGAGTGTGTGCAAGTCAAGAGCGCAGACATATGGTGCATGGCGCGTGTAGACCCAGAGTGGCACACGGCATGGCATATGTGTTGGTACTGAACACATGAATATGTGCCAAGAAGGGATATCCTGATCATTTACCCCAACGTGGGTATGTTGGGCTGACATCGGGTCCTTTGAGAGGGTGTATGTAACACCTTAGCCCCTATAGAATTAGACACATGATGGTCCATATGTATGTATACATGAGCGTGTGGATTAGTCTCACCTTACTAGTTTAGCTTGAGAAGTACTAACATATAGGCCTAGGGCTCTAATGGTAGCAACCTCCGGTTAACCGTTTTGCGCAAAGTAAGGAGAAAATGCAAGAGGGTTACTACGTGTGTAGTCTATTCAGAATAGGGTACGTTACAGAGCTATTAAAGTGGAAAAATCACATAAATTACCTATCCAATCCGTAGTTGATGAGTTAAATTTTGGCCTTCAACTAAAGCCACAAGGTGCCACCGCTAGGTGATGCTACAGTTGGCAGCAAAATAATCAACGTTAAGACGCTCTAAACTGTGAGGAACGAATCGTTGGGAGACATTTGGTTATCAACTTGGCCACCCATAAATTGGACAAGCTTGATCAGCTCGCTTCTGGTTCTGGCTTCGTCACGTCCCATCAATCATTCCATCGATTCGCTTCCCAGTGACTGATGCAAATGAACTGGTGGTAACTCCCTGACATCTTTGCTGTTGGAGATTACAATTGATAGGCGTGTAGTACACACAGGTCAGCTCTGACTATTTTAATAAATTGTTTTGATATTTTATTTATTTATTTAAAAAAATCATACACACTCCGCCTATTAGGGTGTGTTTGGTTTGGAGACTTGGTGGGATGGGATAGCTCCAACCCAGATATGTAGGATGGGATAATCCCACTTTTTGTTTGGTTGTAAGGATGGGTTAGTCCCTGTTTTTTGTTTGGATGGAGGGATAGAATGGGTTGGTGTAGAGGATGCCGGCAGTGGAGACGACGGCGACGACCGGAGCACCATGCGCGGGCGGCGGGGGAGATGGGGAAGACGGTCGCCGGCGGCGGGGAAGACGGGCGCCGGGGGGAGAGGCGCGGGCGGCGGGGGGAGAGGCGCGGGCGGCGGGGAAGATGGGGAAGACGGTCGCCGGCGGCGGGGAAGACGGGCGCCGGGGGGAGAGGCGCGGGCGGCGGGGAAGACGGGCGCCGGGGGGAGAGGCGCGGGCGGCGGGGGAGATGGGGAAGACGGGCGCCGGCGGCGGGGAAGACGGGCGCCGGGGGGAGAGGCGCGGGCGGCGGGGAAGACGGGCGCCGGGGGGAGAGGCGCGGGCGGCGGGGAAGACGGGCGAAGACGCGCGCAGGAGAAGTGGGTTGGCACGGTTCGCTCGTTTTGGGCGGATCGTTCCAACCCACTTTTCAGGAGAATCTTTTCTTTTGGGTCCAACCCACCCCACCAAGTCTCCAAACCAAACACTACAAAAAAAGGGTCCAACCCACCCCATCCCGGGATATCCCCTGAACCAAACACAACCTAACGGACCTCTCGCCCTAGTCAATGGCGGCGGCGGTCCACCGGTCTCCGCCGACCACGGGAAATGGATGCAAAGGCACCGTCTCTCTCCACGACATGACCGGGAATATGTCTCCCAAACAATTCCTAAGACATTTGTTAAATGCATACGTAGGAAGCAGGATCGCCAAAATTCCCCCAGAATTCCTATATTCCAGTTTAATTTGTCAAGTTTTTATTATCGGTCATGTCTATGGCTCTGTTCAAACGTGTCATAGCTTTTGTCCTTTAACTGATTGTGAGAGAGATTGAGAGAGTAAGCTACACTCGCGCTGTTCAAAGCGGCTTCTCCAGTGACTACTATAAACAGTTTATAAAAACCACTTTAAAAAATCACTCTATTTAAAAATCAGTTTCTTAAAAAGCAAAAGACAGGAGCTATTTGAAATAGAACCTATGCATGCATGTTCAAAATCTCAACAACTAAAACCGAGCAATTACCAAAAAGGAAAGTAAAACTAAATAAAATAGTAAAAGAAACGTGAGGAGCTGGAGCACACTACGCGCCGTCCCAGCCCCCGTCCCCTCCCCTCTCCTCCCTGCTTCGTATTCCTCACCTCTTCTCGAGGCCTGGGGGGAGGCTGCAACTCGAGGCGCATTCGCACCACGAACCCTAGCTTGGCCTAACCATCCCTAGCGCCAGCCGATGCAGACCGAGGCGCGGGTGGGCGTCGTCGTCGTCGACGATCGCGCCGCCATGGCCCGCCGCCAGGAGCAGCGCCACATCGGCACTGTCGCGCACCTCGCCGCCGGCGGATTCGCCGGCGCCGTCAGCAAGACCTGCACTGCCCCCCTCGCCCGACTTACTATCCTCTTCCAGGTAAATATTTTCAACCTTTACTTAAAAAAAAAATCATTTTTCTCTCTCTCAAGTTTGGTTGTACGGACTGTAATCTACAAGCGGCGAGGAGGGGATTGGGAGCTCAAGGGAGAAGAAAAGACCAGTCTTTTGTTTTCGTACATGCGTTTTTTTTTATTAGAGGGGAATTATTTAGGGAAGGAGCAACTTTTTTCCCTTTTGAGGTATGGATTGGAGGGCACGAGCAGCGCTAACTAAGAAAAGGAGGCATCTTGCTTAATTTTAGGTGATTCTGTGTTGCTTTCGTAGGTGTTTAGGAAGTGATATGACCAGAGAGGAATCCCCCTTAAACGGATTCGAAGTTCTGTTTCGGTGGGTGAATGCAGTACCATGTGTTGTTTGGGATTCTGTGTGCCCTAGCAAGGGATTGGGAGCTAAGAAAGCATAGGATAAAGAAGTATTTTGTTTTTGGTTCACTGAAAAGGGATGGAGTAGTAATTAATATTACTCTGTGACCCTGAAGGCAGCATTTCTTCTTTTTTGGGTGTCGTCCTGCTTCTTGTTGTTTGACTTGAAGGCTCGTGAAAGGAATTGGATACTGATACTAAGATACTGTAGCATTTCGCTTTTAGTAGGGATCGGCAGCTAAAAACAGCAAGTCAGCTTTTGTATATCCATATTCTTTGTGAGTTCAATTGTTTAACTGTGATTCGTATTTCTAGGGATTTATACAAAACATTATGCTGTAGAAGAAATTTCCATTTCTTAGTCGAGTTGTAATGCTTTTGGGAACTTGCACGCTCATAGGGATCTAATAATATACATGCCTCCATTTGTGCATGTATAAGGCTAATGGCAGTTCGGAACAATCTTTTTTTGTGTCACTGTAGGAGTTCCGGTTAGCAGGGACTGAAATGTAACAGGAACAGAAGGCAAGTTTTCCTTGTGTTTCTTAAGTAATTTCCGTCTCTCATTAATGTTCAGCTAGTAGGAAAAATAGGTTCCCCTTGTGTTGGTAGCCAGGGAGTTTAGTTATTTCATCCTATTAGTGAGGATTGGGACGTACCGTGACATGTCATGAAAGCAAGCTCGTTAGAAAACAGGTGCATTTTAGCTCATCTAAATACCTCATGTTATATTAAGATAGTGCCAAATAGGATTTAGTTGGATATTTATGTTTTACTTACTGATTTGTACTCAATTTACTTCCGTATATGTGATATGGGGATTCTCACTTCACTTTGTATAGATAACTGGACATGGTATTAGCCAAACATACATCAAGAGCAATGAATTGATACCATTTGCAATTTCCACCTTTTGTTACTACAATTATGCATTGCAATGATCGATTGAGTGTCCCAAACTCCTGATCCCTGGTTGAAAATAATGAACTATTATTGTTGTTAATATAGAATATTCTTTCACATATGATCTTAGATGAATTCATAAGAAACATTCAACACCTTTTTTTATAATAAGATTTGTAATACGAGCTTGCGACGTACTGATTCGACAGGTGGCAGGTATGCATTCAGATGTTGCAGCTCTAAGGAAGTATAGCATATGGCATGAGGCTTCACGTATTGTTCGAGAAGAAGGGTTTGGGGCATTTTGGAAAGGCAATCTAGTGACAATTGTACATCGCTTACCTTATTCTGCCATCAGCTTCTATTCGTATGAGCGCTACAAAAAGGTCAGCACTAAGTTTCAGTATTTTAAACATGTAAGATTGCCTAGTGAGCTTCTGCAATTTCAATATTTGTTATAGTGAAATGATTTGAATAATCATTGCAGTTTTTTCAAATGGTTCCTGGCCTGGATAGAGACTCAAATTATGTTGGTGTTGCACGTTTGCTCGGTGGTGGTTTGGCGGGAGTGACAGCTGCATCTGTAACTTACCCGTTGGATGTTGTCCGCACTCGTTTGGCAACACAGGTAATGTTTTTCTACTGTTTCTGAATAAAACTTAATCAATTGACCAATTTAACATCCAAGTAGAACCTCCTTAGAATTAGCTTTCTCACGATGCAGCCTACAGACCAAAGGTCTGTAATTATGTGCAATTTGTGTTCCTTAAACTATTGGACAGCATGATAATTGATGCTTACAAAATTGCTTTTTTATTAAATTTCTGCAGAAAACAACTAGGTATTACAAGGGCATCTTTCATGCGTTGTCTACAATTTGTAGAGATGAGGGTGTCAAAGGATTGTACAAAGGCCTTGGGGCCACATTATTGGTAGGCCATGCACCTTTTACTGAGATATGTTGTTTTTAAGTTGGCCTGCCAATAATTTTTAGGAGTTACAGGGAGTTGGACCTAGTATAGCAATCAGCTTTTCCGTATACGAATCGCTGAGGTCTCATTGGCAAATGGAAAGGTAACCATTGTTATTTCTGTATGTTGAATATAATCACTCCCTTTCATATCCACTTGGTCCAATTCCAACTGATGACTGTGGACATCTCCCCATCAGGCCCAATGATTCTACTGCTGTTGTTAGCTTGTTTTCTGGGAGTCTATCTGGTATTGCATCGTCTACAGGTAAGGGATCTTTGATTCTTAATGGCGTTCATTGTTGATGTTACCTGACTAAATAAACAAAACCATGACATGCATTGAAATAATTAGTAATCACTTACATAATAAAAAATCTTTTATGAAGGATCTGGCATTTCATTTATTGTGCTTCTAGGCAGCAATTTTTTTTCCTAATTATAAAGAATCATAACTCATATATTTGCATTACTGAATTGATTTTGAAATCTTATAAAAAAACTGATTTTCGACATTTCCAATGGTAAACGTTACATTCAATATTGCAGCCACATTTCCTCTTGATCTTGTAAAGCGGCGGATGCAACTACATGGGGCAGCTGGGACACTGTCTGTCTACAAATCAAGCATAACCGGAACAGTTCGCCAAATCTTTCAGAAAGAAGGTCTTCGTGGCTTCTATAGAGGCATCGTCCCCGAGTACCTAAAGGTTGTTCCTAGTGTTGGAATTGCCTTCATGACCTATGAGACATTGAAGGGCTTGCTCTCCAGCATCGACACAGATGATGAGAACTAAGCTTTTCCATCTTACAAGCTGGTTAAACTTCAGTGAGTTTTTTGGCCTTAGGTTACTGTGAGACTATAAGTGTATCGGAGTGATTACATGGCAGGCAGTTTTGTAGGTGTTCGTAGGATAAAGCTTTACCTGATGTGTACAAATGAACTCATGTTGTACCATAGGTCAAGGGCAAATGATTGCTCCATCTTTGTTTTCCTCCAGCATTATGCTCTGATTTTGCCCCTTGCAAGGAGAAAGTCGGAAGGTCAACGATTTTGTATAATTCTGTATTGTCAGATTCTATTTTACGGTGGCAGCCAATCTGGCTGCGATTGTGCAGAGAGGGATATACGCATTGTCTTCCGTCGGGAGAATCATCTTATCTGTGTTCAGATATGCACCGATAGCCAAAAAAAAAAAAAAAAAGCAGTCAACTTTCAGGAGACGCATGTCGTTCTGCCGATATTACATTAGGTGATGCACCAACAGCCAAAATAATAATAATAATCATCAACACTTTGCAGTCAACTTTTAGGAGACGCGTGTCGTTCTGCAGATGTTACATTAGGTCATTAGCCATTTACTCGCCCTATTCAATGGTTGAAGCTACAAAGAAACAAAATATTGTAGGGAATGTATTAATTTCTAAAGCAAGCCCAGAAGCACTGCGTCGGGCCAATCTGGCCGGGCTTCCGTAGAAAAGGTCTTGATGCACATGTGCACAGAAATACACTCCAAAATGACAGTGAGCCGGCCGTCAATCCTACGTTCCCAATACCTCCTAAGCCTACCGTATCATGTACATTTAAAAGGAATTCTGGTAAAGAAGAGACATGGTCAAAGGTCTATGTATATTCAGATATGCATCCATCAAAATAAAAGAAACCAGGTTAGAGGAGGACTAATGAAATTGTGAGCATCGTGAGAAATGAACTCATGCAGGCCTATATAGGCCGCAATAGGGGGAGTAGACAAATGAGTTATGATGGCTTTGAACATGACTCCACTTGAACCGTCCCGGCCACGGCCAGCTCTGCTCACCATGCATGTGACGCTCTTTCAAACTGTTGCAAATAATACATAGAAAATAGAGATAAGAGACACAATTTTTTACGTGAAAAACCCTTACGAGAAAAAAACCACGAGCACTCGAAGGCAAATCACTATAATAAAGAGAGTTTACAATAGAGCGCTTGCTCTTGAGCACACTCCTTCCTATGAACTACTGAGGTATATATATATGGTGAGGGAAAAGAGTCCTATATAGAGAGGAAATCGAATCAGAGTCAGTTACTACAGATTAACACCACGTCTAATACAACATGTGCATAAACCAGATACCTTTCATGTCACGTCTACGATGAGGCGACAAAGTGTCCTATATAGACACGATACAAATTCAAATCAACTTTAACAGAAACTATGCGTGTCTAAGTGAACAGAAGTCTATATACTCATAAGCGATATGCATGTGTGCATTGCTGGTGCACAGTGCTGTATAAAATTAGTACCCGAGTCTCGTCTCTTTTGTGGTTGGTGAATGAACTGAAGACCGAAGAAGCTTGAAACAGACTCATTGAGGCAATTTAATTGGAGGTTTACATGCGTCATGTACAATGCTCAAGTAAATGCAAGATTAGAACGTCTGCTAATGCTCCATCTTTGTTTTCCTCTGAGCATTATACTCTGATTTTGTGTGGCGAAATGTAATCTAGCGAGGAGAAGAGTCTGAAGGTCAACGATTCTGTATATTTTGTACTGTCAGATTCTATTTTTAAGGAGGCAGCAAATGTGGCTGCGATTGTGAAAATGTGACTGCATCTGTTTTATATTCAGATATGCAACCATAGCAAAAAAACCCTCAACAGTTTACAGTCAACTTTCAGGAGACGCGTCTTTGTTCAGAAATTGCATTAGCCATTCATTTCCCTTTTTATCGCTACAGGAAGCAACTATCACGGGGAGTGTCTTGTTTTCTTAAGCAAAACCCATACATGATTTTCTTTTCTGGGAGTTGAAAGTCGAAACATCTCCAAATAAAATATGTGTAACAAATTATATATGCGCGGTTCTCGTGCAAGAAATTTTAGTATGAAGTCTCTACATGCTCAAATGCACTCTCAAGCCAAAATTTTAGTACGAGTCTCTCTCTTTCGTGGTTGGTGATGAACTGAAGACTGAATAGACCTGAGCCTTTTTATCTTTTCTGATTCATGAATGGACTGAATTACTGAAAACAAAAACATTCAGGCATTCAGCTAGAGGTTTACATGCGGCAGAGTCCAAACTAAAATGAAAATACATGTGCGTCAGGTATAATGCTTTAGTTAGGTAACATCAAATTCACCCCCAAAGAATTCCGGATTTCCAAACGGGGACTGAATTACATATACAAGCAAGGAATATTGCGCTCGACTTGCATGCTCGAATTCACTCTTGAGATGTAAACCGGAAATCTGAGCTTGTCTCAATGCGCACCTAGGCAACATCACTCTCCATAATCGGTCTAAGCTGCTCAATCATGCATTCCCGATACCCCCTAAGCCCACTATACTATGTGTACCAAAGAAAGAAATCCGACAGACAAATGTGGGAGACATGGTCAAAGGCCTATACGTATATCCATTGTAAACAGAAGACATGAGGAAATGAGCTTAGAGCAGGATTTATGAGACTGCGAACTATTGGGAGCAGACTAGCAGAGTCATGGTGATGCAGACCTCATGTAGGCCGAAATAGAGGGACTGGACAAATGAGTTTGATGATGGCTATGAACATGGCTGCACTTGAAGGAGTCCTGACCTGAACATGTATGTAAGCCATATGCATATGTACCGGGGTGGCAAAAAAGCTCGTTAGCGCGGTTCATTGGCTCAGTTTAAAATTGCTTCAATTATACTCATTAATTAGTTAAACATTGAAATGAGTTGATTTCAAATGAATTTGAATTTTGCTCTAGCTCGGCTCGGCTTAGCTCGTTTCTAAAAATACTTTTAAATTATATGTAAAATAATATAATATTATATTATATTATATTAATTTTTTAAAAAATTAGATAAGACAAGATATTAGCTCGATATCCACCCAGCGTGGTTGGTGTACTGGAGGGCAAAAAACAATGTCCTAGACTTTTTTTCTCTTTTGTGACTGATGAATGGACTGAAGAGTCCTAAAACAAACACATTCAGCGATTCAACCGGAAGTCTGCATGCGGCAGAGCCCAAATTAAAACGAAAATACATTTGCTACCTGTATAATGCATAAGTAAAGTGACATCGAATTTACCAAAAACAGTTATAGCTCACCAGTTGGATTAGTGACCGGATTCATACTTCGCCCAGTTGACTGATCAGAGGCAAGGGATGCAGACCAACAGCAATTGAATCTCAGCTGGAGGTTTACAACACCGACGGCGGCGTCTTGCAGGTGGTTGTACACCTGCACCGAGGGCGGCGCGCATCCGAGGTTCGCGTCGCCAGCGCGGGTGAACACGCCGAGCACTTCAATGGGAGCACCCTCGACGTAGGAGGCGGCGACGGTGGAGAAGCGGAGGCCGAGGTCGAGCCGCTTGGCAAGGAGGTGGTGACTTTTGAGCTGGGCCATGTTGAATAATGCAGCTTGCTCACTACGGTCAAAGAGTCAGTCGAAGTGACTATGGTCATAAATCGTACTTGTAAGAATACTGTAGTATCATAGTCGTAAGTTGTACATCCGTAGGATCATGTAGGATGTGGCGCATAATAAGGGTGGCTTAACCACCAGAGTTAGACTAGGATTTCCTTTAAATAACAGTCTAATACAATAGAAAAAAAGCTGTCTAGTTTTTCAACAACGCAAAACTTTTGTGTATTTTTCAACTTCATGTGTGGTCGTGTGTAAGTTCAGACGTGTTGATCGGCCGAAGTTCCTGACAAGCCACTGGCGAGGGGCATAGTGAAGAGGAGTGTAAACACAGTATAGTTCAAGGTCCCTATTTGCAAAAGTGTACGCATCTTATTCGTCTAACCTCGATCTAACGGTCACTAGAGGACCAATTTGGATCGCAGATTTTATTTGCGATCCGATTTGGGGACTACTAGTTCAAATTTGTAATCATAAGGTGTTTTCTTCAAAACGTTACCGTGCCACCTCTCTCTTTTTCTCAATCTGGGCCGCTAATGTTATATCGGACGGTTATCGGAGCAGTAGGCGTCCACGATCCAGGGTTCGTTTAGAAAATATTGAAAAAGAAGGGTTCTTTAGCAAAGTTTCCAGCGTAACCTCCATTCCCGTCGTGGCGGCGGTCGCCGGCGTGCTGCATCTGGCGTATACTGCCTCCGCCTACTCCGGCCTCATCGGAGCACAGCCTTGCGGGCGCCGGCGACGCGGACGATGATGTCCTGGGCCTGGCCGGCACCGGGACAACAAAGGTTCTTTTTCTCTTCTTGAGCGGCATAGATTTCATAGAGAATTGCATGCCTTCCGTTATGTACTCGGTTCTCTCACTATTTTCCAGCGTGCTTGATTCTTGTTCTTCTCAATCTGATGTGTTGTTCGGTTACTATTTACGTTGAGAAGCTCGACTTAAAAAAATGGTACAATTGTATGGACTTGTTGTGTGACCCTCGACTAAACTTTTTTGGAGTTTCAGTTGAATTTCTCACATTGGTTGTGCTTAGGACTTGTGAACCTCTTTCGTCTCCGGCGAGCGCAAACGGCGGAGTGCGGCGTGGCTGGCTTTGGCTCCAGTTCACTGTCCACTCCATCGAATGGCCGCTCTGTCCAATGCAACGCACCCCGCTTCTTCCATAGTTTTAGTTTTTTTTCCTCACCTCTTAAGGGCATCTCCAATGGTTATAGCTATCTATATAGTACACACTAATGCTAGCATTCTAAAGAACTATATATAAGGATAGCTATTTGATGCTTACATGCACACACAGAATTTATAGAGGCTGTCTCGTTTGACGTTATAGACTAGTGCTTAAGGAAGAGCTGACTCGATTTTTTTTGCATACTCTCTTTCCTCCACATAGGATATATGCTGATGTGTATATACATATAGCTAGCTGACTCAGATCATTGGAGATGCCCTAATAGCCAATTATTTACAAAGGGCCTTCATGCTCGATACACACTCTCATTATGCAGTTTCGCATACATGTTATCCGATTTTGATAGTTGAGGGGTAATGTTATCCGATTTCATAGTTAAAAGTTGAAATTTAGATAAACATGACAGTTCAGGAGATCAAAGGGTAATTTTCCTTTGAACATTAAGGCAATCCCTATTCCACTCGATCTCTTTATCTCTCACACATACACATGTTACATTTCCAACGTTTTCCCTATATTTGATCCAAATACTTATTCACGTGTTTTATATTCTTGTATTTTTACCATTGCATTCCAACTATTTTAGCATGTTTTACCAACGCAACCTCTTTTTTAAGGAGGCCAACCCCGACTTCAACCGTGCGCGTGTTACACGCACTTGGCTAGGCTGTAGCGGGGAAGGGGTATTTCTCCAGTTTCATTCTGGCCATCGCTACGCTGCACTCTGCAGACCAAAACACAGCGGCACTCATGTCCTCAGCACCATCTTCCACATCAGAACTGAAGATCGACTCCAATTTCCACATCAAAACAAGCGGCACTCGGCATGATATAATTCACATCAAATAGACAAAACAACACAAACAACAGACCGAAGAACATGAGGAACTGAATGCTAAATATCAGCAGAAAACTTTACAAATACCTGCAGTCACATCGGAGCAAATTTGGAGTCAAATTACACAAGAAACATTTGGAGAATGATCATGTCCACAGATATTAGAAAAGAAAAACTACATCCCATCATGTATGCTAGGAATGATCTAGCTTTGACATGGGGGTCTAAAAAATAATTACCATAGGCAAATCGATGCTCTGCTGTTATTTTCACATAGCATATTTTCAATTATGTTTGTTGCCCATCAATCATGAGATAATAGCATGCTTTAGCGAGCCCTAGAAATGAGAAACATAAAGGAAAGAAAAAAAAATTCAGATCTGCACATCTTCTCCTGTTTAAACTTAAAATATTTATCTGGGATTGGAGATTGCATGCCCAATGTTGCAAAAGCCTTTAGATGTTACCATCCTTTAATATGTGCTGCATATTTGCAACTGCTCAATCCTAAAGAATTCCTAACATTTTGAAAATCCAGATAACAAGAAAAGATTATCTGGAAGCTCACATTTCTACACACGTCAAAGTATTGGACATACACCTTCTGTTACTGCACACAAACCTGCATTGGCATTTATTCGGCATGTTGTATCATGCATTCATGCTCTCCAGTGAAATGACATATTAAACATAACCTCTATCATAGACCAGAAAAATTGCTGCATATCTGCACTTGAAAGGCTGTTACAGGCTTACAGCACATTGTGCTCGAAGTTTCTGAAGGCAAATCCCCATTCTGCCATTGTACTTGGTTACCATAGCATTGACACTTTAAGTTCTCAATTTGATCTTTCATGAAACAACCAATCCTGAGAGGAATTCCAATATGACTTCTTCCAAGAGGTCACCATGTAACATCCTGGCTATCTGCTTTCCCACCATATTGATGTCATCGCCAACTTCCAGCCAGTTTGGATCAAGAACCTTGTCATCAGGATGTCCTATGGCAAGCTCTTCTCGCTGCCTGACCATCGTCTGCCAAACCTTCTCAACAGGTCCTTCAGGGCCCCATACAGGCCTCCACTGTCTTCTAGAATTCACCCATGGGTGCACATCGATACATGGTGCAAGGACCTCGGAAAGGACAGAATTCGCAAGATCAAACAGAAGTTTTCTCTCTGACTTTGCCCATGTGGCAATCTTGTTGTACTTCCTCTCAAGCCTGTCGAAGATATGAGGGCCAACAGGGCAACCAGGCAAGTGCCATGACTTGCAAAAGAGCTGCCAGTCAGCGACTATCATACCAGAGCTTATAAGTATGTCAAGGAGATATGAGAAGTCCCTGTCCTCCTCAACCTGAAATGCTTCCAAAGATTGGTAAGAAGAATCATTGTCATCATCACTAGATATGGAGACTTCAGGTTCATCTCGGAGTTGACAGTCGTCAATTCGTTTCTCAACATCTGAGGTCAACAAAGAAGCTTCAATTA
Organism: Dendrocalamus latiflorus; assembly: GCA_017311315.1. Lineage (NCBI taxonomy): Eukaryota > Viridiplantae > Streptophyta > Magnoliopsida > Poales > Poaceae > Dendrocalamus > Dendrocalamus latiflorus. The sequence continues at coordinate 2,039,664 of CM029647.1, read as the reverse complement.
ATTAAAGCATGATGCAAGAAATTTCTTAAACATATTTGTTTGAGTAATTTTGCATAAATACTGTACTCTTCAGTTTTGGCAGGTCCAGAAATGTCCTTTAAAATGCTCAATTTATCGCTACTTTCTATATATTTTTTGCAATACTATCTAGCATATGTTAATTAGTAATTACCCATGATGCTTCAGTCAGGTGCTATATTGTACTTATTTAGCTCGATTTACAAATTATTTGTATTAGCTTCCACATTTTTAGTACAACTGACAATGTACAGAAACTCAAAAGTCAAAAGTACATGTGGCTGCAGTACAGCCTTTTCCTTTGTTTTACTGGGAAACATTAGTTTGTCTCACTTACTAGGCATGTCTTGCAAGTCATTCTTGAAGTATCCGGAACAACAACTGTCTTCGTCAGTTAGAGGCTCGAGAATGGACACTGGGCTTGGTTGCTCAACCTCTTTAAAGCCTTTACGAGACTTTCCCGCATCAATATGGTTAGAAAGAGTTACGGACTCATAATCATGAAAATGAAAAGGCAATGTTGACACCTAAAAAAACAGGGAAAAACTTGTCATCAGATGAAAGTTTCATTTGAACCCAGTTCATGATATCTGGCAAAATGAAGGTCAAATACATCACTCTACTATACTGGAATGACAACACCAAGTACTCTACTACACTGGAACAGTACACATCTGCGATCAAGAAAAGACCAAATTACTAATGTTAAAGACAAAAATTCATGAAATGACAATATGATTCAGGAGCAGTAATTGAAACCTTCTTATTGCAACAAAGAAAAACAATAATGTTCATGTTTCTGAGTTAATAGTAGAGTTCTTTTTTGTCATTTCAGAAATTGCCTAATACTTTGAAAAAAACAGTAGAATAACACATTCTAATGTTAAACAAAAATTCATGGAATGAGAATATGATTCAGGAGCAGTAATTGAACCGTTATTATTGCAAAAAGAGAGAACAATGTTCATGTTTCTAAGTTAAAAGCTTTTTTGTCATTTCAGAAAATGCTTAATTCATTGAAAACAACAGGAGAATAACAAAATAATATGCCACATGTAAGCAAATTATTCATCTGTTTCTTTTTGGTTTACTAAATTCATGGATGTAAGGACTTGCAGACCTTTTGCTCCCCAGATAATTGCAAGCCAAACGCGGAAGGTACAGTTTCAGCAGGCTTTTGTACTAAGTCCTCATCTGTCGTGAACAATACTCTCTCATTTACGCAGTCAGAAGTTGAAAAGTTGTCAGCTAGACGCCATGAATGACTTCTGGGATCATCATGAGAAGGAGAAGCAGGTCTCCGCTGCTGCAAGGTAAGATGTCTGACACCAGAAGCATTCCTCAACTTATCTTGGCTGACACTGGCAATTTGCTTCAGTATCGGTTTTTCCTGGAAAGAATCAAAGTGAAACTTACCACTGTTGTAACCAATTGACGTATTTGGAAAATTTTCACTGTGAGCGGACCCTTCACAGGAATAACTGTCCAATGAGCTATGAAGAGGCAATGGAGGTGCATGCTTTGGTAAAACTATAAAGCATCCTTCCTTGCTGTGACCATTGCCCCGGTCAAGTTGATTGTGTCGAATTTGGACATGTGAGTCCGAATTTCTCTTTAGTTTCTCTGAATCAGATAAAGCAAACATCTCTGCAAGAGTTTTCGAACCAGCATCAGCTTCCTCATGCTTCCAGCAGATTTTCCAGGGAGGGCTATTTGATGATGACTTGTTGCTTTGCCTGGAGTTAACATCACCGCTGGCATACCTCTGAGGCGATCTGGTAATATTAATGTCTACCATGTTGGATTGATCAAATGATGATTCCTGTCCCTTTAACAGTGGATCAATGGCATTGCTAGACCTAGTGAAGTATCTTTCTCTTTTTATTCTAGACACATTAACATCTTCAGTATCTAGAAGATGTTGAGAGGCCCTTCCTTTGTTCAGCACAGCAAACTCAGCCTGCTCCTGTTTTCTATCTCTCCTGCAATTCTTATCGACATGAGAGAGGTACTGCATGGATAAAGAGCTCTCTGCATCACAGCTTTTTCCCAGGCCTGGCTCCAAAACAACAATGCTGTTGAAATCTCCATACTTTCCTCTTGATGAATTTCTGATATCTCTAAGTGAAGAATTAACTAAACCCACAGGGTACTTCCTGAAAGTACTTGTAGTATCTTTCTCATATTGGTGATTTAGGGAATAATTCACATCATGGGGGCGCTTCTCAAACAAAGGATTGTTTATTTCTAGTGAATCTAAGCGATCCAAGCCATTTCTGTACTCCACATTGTTATCAAATGTTTCATCGCCATAGGGAGACTTTGATGGCATAAGCTTTTTTAATTTCAGTGCGCCTCGCTTCAAGCTTGGCAATCCTTTAGGGAAATGACGTGATCTCTCTTTTGTGACAACCTCCGGTGGCTCCTCTGACACTTCAAAGACATCCTTGAATTTTTGGTGCCGATTATTGGATGTATAAGCAGGTGGCAATACATCAACTCCCATTAGTTTTGCAATCACACTGGGTGATGATCGCCTTTGCTCTAATTCTTTTAACAGATCCTTCCCAACAAGTATTTTGGTTGGATGGCTACTACTTCTTCGTGGCCTGCACTCCTTATATTGATGCCCAAGCTATAGAATTTATCCAAAACAAAAAAAAGGAAGCATATTTCTCAGTTCTTGAATTTTGGCTTTTGATTACAAGATACTGATATAAAACCATTCACTTTGAAGAGGAATATAATGAACGGCAGGAAGTAACTCACTGAAATCTGCTCCATCTTGAAGAGTGACTATATGGAGAATCAATTGAGAGGAAAGGTTGCTACGTCATCTCAACTGAAGTTCTTTGTGCCTACATATGTATATGGAACATTTGTAAAGTTCTGATAATTCTATATATTTAGGAATAAATCTGAAGAATGCACATAAGATGGAGAGAGAAAATTAACACAGTGCCGCTCAAAGTCTGTGATTTTAGTACAATATCACTCCATATCCAAGCTGATTAAAGTACCACTAAAACTTGTTTACATTCGTGACTTTGCTATTATTGGGATAATGATTTAGGAAATTTTATCCTTGTCCATCTCAGAGAAGTCCATCGCTCTTCACCGTCATGGCGAGAACTCAGACAGTGGCCATGAGCAGCACAATTCTGACGTTCAGGAGTGCGCAACACCAGCAAGGCTGCGGCAACCTAATGTCCGTTGTGGGTAACCAGCACACCATGCTGCACAGGAGTCGTGGATATCAGGCATTTGTGGCGGCTCTGGTGAAGAATGCTTGCTACGCTCACTACCACTAGCCACTAGGCTCTCGATTGTAGGATCTCGGTAGCTAACGGAGGCGAGGCACGAGTTGCCTCACAACATTTAACCAGACATGCTGCCTCCTGTATTCGCCAATAACAGAGCAAGCATGCTGGACCGACCGGAGAGCAGAGCAAATTGTCCAAGAACATAGAGCATAGCAGATCTGTATATACAAGGGCATTTTCTTGCCTACAGCAATTCAATTAAACTAGTGCCATACTAGAACCAACAAGTCATGACATAACAACAGCATCAACTCCACAAGGTACATTCAACAACAGCAATTTAATGCGACATTCTAAGCAAGCAGGGTGGCAGCTAAAAAGATGTAAAGCCAAAAAGATGTAAAGTGCTGAACTCAATACCTTTGTAGGCGCAGCATCCGAAAGCCTTTCTTTACCAGAAAGTGTATGCACTTAGCTAACAAATTAGTCGCCCAAAAGGCGACCACGACCAGATCTTGCGGCCAACGGGGAAGACAAAGCCGAGCAGGGGAAGCCCGAGCAGAGAGAGGAGAGAGAGAGAGAGAGAGAGAGAGAGAGAGGGAGGGAGGGAGGGAGGGAGGGAGAGAGCGGCGGTGGCGTGGAGGGTTTTGGGGGGGGGGGGGGGGCAGTAGGTGGATGGGTGGCAGGTTGCTGAAGGTGGTGACTGCCGGCGAGAATGGCGGCGTTCGCCGGTAGGGGAGAAGAGGAGGGTCCGTTTCAAGCCGGTTTTCCTCGCCGGAAAAGCGAAACGCGATGCGGCGGAGAGGAACGCGGCGAGATCTTTCGCGGCAAATGCGATGCTAGCTTCTCCTAGAGGGAGGAAACGCAGCGGCGCCGCAGCTCTCTCTCTCTCTCTCTCTGTTGGTGTTGGATTTGCGAGGAGGAAAGAGACGAGCACAGAGCACAGCAACGGCTCGGCCGCTCGGGGGGCCAATCGCTACGCAGCACCGCTGGGTCGTGAGCCGTACCGTCACTGACATGTGGCCCTCTATAATCCGTGGCCCACCAGTCAGTGTGTCGTGAAGGATGCGGCGCGGTTGGTCTTTGCGGGGACTGGGCGCGCCGGCCGGCCGGACGACGAATTAATCGGCGGCGTTGGATGAACTCACTAAATGCGCGGAGCTAAATTCGCTAAGGTCACCGGCAAACGTACACAGATCCTTGCAATAGTTCGACGGGACAAGCGGGCCCGAACGCAACGGGCCAATAGGAGGGAGCCACGCCCTACACCGCGCGGAGCGAGCCGCGTGGCTGTAGCGTTTTGGCTGCCGCAACTTGCTGTGCGTTACATGCTGCGCAGGTGTGGAATCTGGCTGTGGGCACCCAGCCGTGCACCCCGTTTTGGAGGCTACATGCAACTGTCCTGCCTATACTTCTGCGGTGAGGATAAGTTTTGGCTCAGTTTTATTGTCTAATTATGTTTCTGGCCTTTTATCAGGGGACCTGTTGCAGATGGTCCACTTAGCAAGTAGCGTGTTGCCACGCTAAATGCAGCTCTTATGTTTTCATTTACGGATCTAGGAATTATACGATGAATTTGAGTGTAAACTACTATGTAGTTAGGATAACATTTAGTGATACATTGTTTCGATAAAACTAGCTTTCAGTTATTATAACTCCTCTTTCTTTGAGTTTTGGGATGAACTAATTGCTTTTGTTATGCTGGGAGTCGTACTCGTAATTTGAGTTCTGGAAAAAAAAAACTAGTTGCTTTGTATGTTATGATGGTTAGTCCTATCCTAACCGAGCAATGTTTTAGATTGTTAGGCCCTAAATTTAAGTTTAACAAAAATCATTTTAATAAAACCCGATATCCAAACAACCGCTAATTAATGTGCAAGAGAATGTACAAACAATATATATATATATATATATATATATATATATATATATATATATATATATATATATATATATATATATATATATATATATATATATATATATTCTGATGTTTGTATTGAAAGTTATAACATTTTTATAATTTCAATAAATTTGGAGAGTTAAATTATTGGCGGGAATTAAGAGAGGCGAATTACTATGAGACATCTCGAATACTTGGTTTATAGTTTTGATTGCACTGTACTAGAGGACTTACTACTAATTTTTAGGAGAGAATGCAACTTACTATAAGATAACCCAAATTGTCGATTGTTTCCAAACCCTTAAATGGCTTGTTTGTAATATCAGAATATGTTGGGGGTGTAACTTGTTAGAGATATATGTATAGTTTGTTATTCCCCATTGTTATGAGGGGTTCTTTGCATATTTACCACTTGTACTTTGTGTATATATACCGGCCCATTGGCCTCATATGAATACAAGCGCTATTCATAACATGGTATCAGAGCCAAAACTAGGGTTTTGGTTTACCTAGGGTTCCGCGCCGCCGCCGGCCTCCCTGCGCCGCCGCCGCCGTCACCGACTCCCACCCGGTCGCCTCGCCGGCCTCCTCCGCCGCCCCGCGCCTCCCATCTCCCCGCTTCGCCTCCCCGGTCGCCGTCGGCCTCCCCGCGCCGTTGTCGGCCTCCCTGCGCCTCCCCGTGCCGCCGGCGGCTTCCCCGCGCCACCGCCGGTCTCCCTGCGCGCATCTCGGAGTCGCGCGCCGCCGCTCGGTCGTCGCCCGCCGCCGGCGCTCCCGCTCCGGCCGCCGCCTCCAGCGCCGGGCCGCCGCCTCCGCTCCGGTCGCCGCCTCCCGCACCAGGCCGCCGCCTCCGCTTCGGCCGCCGCCTCCGCTTCGGCTGCCGCCTCCCGCGCCGGGCCGCCGCCTCCGCTCCGGCCGCCGCCTCCCGCGCCAGGACGTCGCCGCCGCTCCGGCTGCCGCCCCGGCCGCCGCCTCCCGCGCTGGGACGCCGCCTCCCGCGCCGGGACGCCGCCGCCGCCGCCTCAGGCCCGCACCCAAATCCTGTTCTAGGGTTAGGGTTAGGGTTGGGTTCGGCTCGGTCGGTTTTGTAAAAACCGACCGGAAAAAAAAAAGCAAAAAAAAAAAACGTCGTTCTAACCGCCGCGCCGTCCAGCGCCGCCTGTTAGACTTCGTTCCTTTGGTCGCCGCGCCGTCCAGCGCCGCCTACCAATGGGCACTGTTTCCCTCCCTCGCTGCCCGGTGATTTTTGATGGTGTTAATTACACCGACTTCGTGTCTCACATGCGCATTCACATGCGTGGTCTTCGTCTCTGGGGCGTCCTCTCTGGCGATGTCACCTGCCCGCCTTGCCCTATTCCTCCGACGGAGCCGCCGCCTGTTGCATTGCCTCCAACAGCCGATAAGGCTGCTACTGATGATAAAGCTGATAAAGCTGCCTCTGCCTACCAAGAGGCTCTGGATTCCTACAAGGATTGTCTGACCGTCTACACTCAGTGGTACGATGACGACGCTCGGGCTGCTGCTGTCTTCATCGCTAGTGTCCAGCCTCAGTTTTCTTCTGAGATTGTGGGACTCCCTTCGGCTTTCCAGATGTGGACTCATCTTCGTCAGCGCTACGAGCCCTCTGGTGATGCCCTGTACCTGTCCGTGGTCCGCCAGGAGCACTCTCTTCAGCAGGGCGATGCTACTGTTGATGCTTTTTACGCTCAGAGCTCTGCTGTTTGGCGTCAGTTGGACTCTCTCCGCACTGCTGGCTGTCGTACCTGTCCGTGCTGCCTGGAGGTACGTGCCGACCTGGAGTTTCAGCGGGTCTATGAGTTCCTCACTCGCCTTCGTCCTGAGTTCGAGCAGCGGCGTGCCCAGCTACTTGCACGCCACCCTCGTGTCACTCTCCTGGAGGCTCTTACCGAGATACGCGCAGAGGAGACTCGTTTGAGTGGTGCTGGTCTGATGCCACTCCCCTCTGTGCTCGCCGCTCGTCTGCCTGCTACACTGCCTCCTCCAGCGGCTACCACAGGTGGTGGTGGTCGTCCTCCGTCTGGAGGTGGCCGTCCTCACTGTTCCTACTGCGACAAGGATGGCCACACTGAGTCCCAGTGCTACAAGAAGAAGCGGCATCTTTCACGCCGTTCTTCTACTGGCACTAGTGCTTCTACGACGACGTCTGCCTCGACTTCTTCAGCAGCTTCTCTCACCGAGCAGGAGATAGCCAGACTTCGACGCCTACTTGCCGCTTCAGGTTCTCCCTCGACAGGTTCTGCAGGTTCTGCTACTGACTCTTCGGGCACTGAGAGACCACCTCCTACACAGTCAGGTACCTCCCCGTGGATTCTTGATTCTGGAGCATCCTTTCACATGACTCCTGATCCTTCCACTCTGTCTTCTATTACACCTCTTGATTCTCCTGTCAGTGTTCTTACTGCTGATGGTACATCTCTTTCTGTCTCTGGTCGAGGATCTCTTAGCAACTCATCTTTTCATGTTCCTTCTGTTGCTCATGTTCCTCGCCTTACCTTGCAGCTTCTTTCTGCTGGGCAGATTACTGACCTTGGTTATCGAGTTATTCTCGACTCTGACTCTTGTTGTGTTCAGGACTACCACACGGGAGCTCTGGTTGGTTCTGGCCCTCGGCGCCGTGACTCACAGCGTCTCTGGGAGCTTGACTGGCTTCATCTTCCTTCCGCTGCCACCACCGCCGCCAGTCTCTCCGCTTCTGCCACTTCGTCTACCGGCTCTTTCCAGCAGTGGCATCATCGTCTTGGCCATCTGTGTGGATCTCGCCTGTCGTCCTTAGTTCGTCGTGGTCTTCTGGGGTCTGTCTCAGGAGACGTGTCTTTAGATTGTCAGGGCTGTAAGTTAGGTAAACAGATTCAGCTTCCTTATCCTCATAGTGAGACTGTGTCTCAGCGTCCTTTTGATCTTGTTCATTCAGATGTTTGGGGTCCGGCTCCCTTCGTTTCGAAAGGGGGTCATCGATATTATATCATTTTTATAGATGATTTCTCTCGCCACACTTGGATATATTTCATGTCTTCTCGTAGTGAGGCCTTGCCCATCTATAAACAATTTGCCACTATGATACACACACAGTTCTCCACTCCTATTCGTGTCTTTCGTGCTGATTCTGCTGGCGAGTACCTCTCTCGTCACCTGCGCAGCTTCCTTGCTGAGCAGGGCACTCTTGCTCAGTTTTCTTGTCCTGGTGCTCATGCTCAGAATGGTGTCGCTGAGCGCAAGCATCGTCACCTCCTTGAGACGGCTCGTACTCTGATGATCGCCGCCTCTATTCCACCTCACTTTTGGGCCGAGGCTATTTCCACTGCCACCTATCTCGTCAACATCCAGCCCTCTTCTGCTCTTAAGGGTGCGATCCCTGTTGAGCGTCTCTGTGGTCTTCTTCCTGACTACTCTGCCCTTCATCTGTTTGGCTGCGTTTGCTACGTTCTCCTTGCCCCTCGAGAACGCACCAAACTGACCGCTCAGTCTGTTGAGTGTGTTTTTCTGGGATATAGCGCCGAGCACAAGGGCTATCGGTGCTGGGATCCTGTTGGTCGACGGATGCGGGTTTCTCGGGATGTGACTTTCGACGAGTCTCGTCCATTCTACCCACGTCCTGCCTCTCCTTCGGCTTCCTCTGTGGAGCCTCTGTCTTTCTTGACTTTTCCAGATACACCTATATCTGTTTTGCCCTCGTCCACCTGTTCCACTGAGTCCCCACATATTCCCCCTGTAGTCTCTTCACCGTTGTCGCCGCCTGTGTCGTCTCCTACGACTCCGCAGGTTCCTCCCACTACAGTTCCTTCTCCCCTTATCGTCTACACTCGTCGACCTCGTATTGAGGACCTTCCAGATGAGCCTTCTTCTTCTGATGCTCCATCGTCCCCTGATGGGTCATCTTCTCCTCGCTACGCTCTCCGCGATCGCCAGTCGATTCGGCCTCCTGCCCGTTTTTCCTTTGCTGGCGCGGCTACTCGTGAGCCTGTCTCCTACCGGGATGCTGTTACTCACCCTGAGTGGCAGCTTGCCATGGCCGAGGAGATTGCTGCCCTCGAGCGTACTGGTACTTGGGATCTTGTTCCTTTGCCATCTCATTCTCATCCCATCACATGTAAGTGGGTCTATAAGATTAAGACTCGCTCTGATGGCTCTCTTGAGCGCTATAAGGCGCGTCTTGTTGCTCGTGGCTTCCAGCAGGAGCATGGTGTTGACTACGACGAGACTTTTGCTCCTGTGGCTCACATGACCACTGTTCGCACTCTTCTTTCGGTGGCGTCTGCCCGCCACTGGTCTGTTTCTCAGCTTGATGTCAAGAATGCCTTTCTTAATGGCGAGTTGCGTGAGGAGGTCTATATGCATCCGCCACCTGGGTATTCTGTTCCTGAGGGCATGGTTTGTCGCCTTCGCCGCTCTCTCTATGGCCTTAAACAAGCTCCTCGTGCTTGGTTTGAGCGCTTCTCCTCTGTGGTCACTGCTGCTGGTTTTTCAGCTAGTGATCATGATTCTGCGCTCTTTGTCCACACTTCGTCCCGTGGTCGGACTCTTCTTCTTCTGTATGTTGATGATATGATCATTACGGGAGATGATTCTGAGTACATTGCCTTTGTCAAGGCTCGTCTTAGTGAGCAGTTCCTTATGTCGGATCTTGGTCCTATTCATTACTTCCTTGGAATTGAGGTTACTTCCACTCCAGATGGTTTCTTTATGTCCCAAGAGAAATATATTCAGGATCTTCTTGATCGCGCCTTTCTCACTGATCAGCGTACTGTTGAGACTCCCATGGAGCTCAATGCTCACCTCCGACCCTCTGATGGCGAGCCTCTTTCTGATCCGACTCGCTATCGTCATCTTGTTGGGAGTCTTGTCTACCTTGCTGTTACTCGTCCAGATATCACTTATCCAGTTCATATTCTGAGTCAGTTTGTTTCAGCTCCCACTCAGGTTCACTACAGCCACCTTCTTCGAGTTCTGCGATACCTTCGTGGGACTATCTCTCGCCGTCTCTTCTTTCCACGTTCCAGCTCGTTACAGCTTCAGGCCTATTCGGATGCTACTTGGGCCAGCGATCCCTCTGATCGCCGGTCTATCTCTGCTTACTGTGTTTTTCTTGGTGGTTCTCTTATTGCCTGGAAGACGAAGAAACAGACTGCAGTGTCCCGTTCGAGTGCAGAGGCTGAGTTGCGAGCTATGGCTCTCTTGACAGCAGAGATTACTTGGCTACGGTGGTTACTTGAGGATTTTGGTGTTTCTGTCACTACACCGACCCCTCTCTTGTCAGACAGTACAGGTGCTATCAGTATTGCTCGTGATCCTGTGAAGCATGAGCTCACCAAGCACATTGGAGTTGATGCTTCTTTCATGAGGACTTGTGTGCATGATCAGGTGATTACTCTTCAGTATGTGCCTTCAGAGATTCAGATAGCGGATTTCTTCACGAAGGCCCAGACTCGAGCACAGCACAGCTTCTTCCTCTCCAAACTCAGTGTTGTTGATCCACCATGAGTTTGAGGGGGGGTGTTAGAGATATATGTCACCTACATGCTCAATGTAAGTAGACTAGTAAGATGTCCGTGCTCTAAAACTATACTATGAATATCAATTTTATCTTACACACACATAGCGAAATATATATGTATAACTATGTCCATATTTAGTAGTGGACGTTATTTTCTAAGCAACATTCGTACAAATAAAATGCATAAGACATATATGACATAAGAATATATCTGTAGATGGTATTCATGGTAAATATGGCAGCAAACTTGAAGCTTCCATCTTTTCCTGACGCAAAGTATTCTAAGATTATTCTTCTTAGTAGTAGCTCGCAAAAGGGCAATATATATAGTTCATGTGAGAAAACGGAAACAGGTACACACATATATTCATGAAAATATAAGGAACAACCAACAGTCACAATCATCTGTGTCACGGTTGCCAGCATTGATATTTCCTTGTAACGAATTTGTTCGCGTATGTCTATTTACTGGAACAAGTTTGTCATATTCTGACAGATCGTATGAATTGAAATCCCTTCGGAAACAAGCTTAGAACCATGGGAGGAAGCAACGACTTCAAATTTCACAAATCATTTCGGTTCTTAGGTAACATAAAACATCCATCCATAGCTATAATAATCAGACATGATGGGAGGAACAGAAGATCAAGGACTTGTCCGATAGAATCAACATGTTTGAAGGCAAGGATAATTTTTTGTGAAGTAACAAAAAATAGCATGAAAAAGTACGAAAAAAATATGGGCACTTCATCATGATTATAGGTATTTTGTTTTTGGAATTATAGTGTTGATCAATGAAAACATTAATCTCCCAACATAAAATACGGCATTCCCTTGTTCGTCTGATCTCATTAGCACCATTGGCATGTAAGACCTTTGTTATATCTCTATTTCTACTTTGTATGTATAAATAAAGTGTTGTCCAATCATCCTGCATAAAAAGAAAAGAATATAAAACCATTGACCGTGAAAATGGTTGATTTGGTGAGAAAAGAGGACTTTTAGGTGACCATCAGATGCCATTGTTTTTGGATATTTCTCAATATACAACTGATCAAATCAAAAGAAGGGCATGTTATTTACTATGGACATCTTGAAATGGTAGAGGCTGTAACCTAGTAATAATTTGTACAAAACGCGCGCACCCAAAACTTGAATGGAAACATTCAACTGACTTAATTCAAGTGTCCAACATTAACTTATCGATAAAAGATATCACACATAGAAAATAAGAAAAAAAAATTGAACTGGAGTGCAACCAATCCCATCAGCTAATTCAGGGATCCAACAAAGTAAATCACAACTGAAACAGGAAACTCTATAAACCAATAAAAATTCTACCAAAAAGAGCACAACATTAGAATACTATTCATATAGAAAGAAAGAAAGAAAGAAAGAAAAGGGGAGCAAAGAGCCAAAGAAACGACCAGCTTCCTCTTCGCTGCATCCATCGGCTCTGATGTCTACTGAACGACAATGAGTGGCCTTCCAAATACGCCTTGGTGCTGACCACTCCCCGAAAACCACAAGTGGACATTGTATAATGCAGAAGCCTTACAAGGTTTTGCTCTATCATTTCAGCTCATGAATCATTGATTATATGAATGAAGTTATTCATATAATGCAGAAGCTTTATAATTGTTTTTTCTTCCAGAGCTTCGATTACTTTGTGAGATTTCTGCGGATTCTTCTTCTGTTGCATGAGGTACTACAGCAGTCAGCAGCACGAGGGCCTTAAATTTGCAGGTACCAAACGCCCATGCAGCTCATTATATGCCTCATGTATAGGACTGTCATGAAAATAATTTGTTTGCTTGGAGTAGTTCCAGTGTATACTTGGGGAACAACTGTATGTTACTTTTTTTTAGAGAACAACTGTATATTAATTGATTCTTTTAAGACCCAACACAGGCTAAACTAGTAGTAATAAAATTTCTCACAAAGAAAGACTAATCTATCAATGAACGAACCAATGGAACGATACGATCCTATGCATTGCTGTGAAGTATCATCGTCTATTGTTGCTAGCGTTGCTCAATTGTTGCGCGCGGCCCCTTTTATACAAGACAACAGCAGGGACGGCGACTGCCCCCTTATGCTCCCTGTAGCCACCCTTATGCACACACATGCTATATCAAAATTAAACCAAGATTCTGTTTGGCTCCTTTCGATCCAAAAATGTTACACTAATTGGTCCCGTGTTATTGTTTTCTGGCTGGTTTTCAGGGAGGATACGAGAACTCGGGATGCTTGGTGTTTAGAAGATGAGTCGTTTCTTGGAGCGGCTTGTACAGAAGAAGTTGGGGATTGAGTAAATGATGAGGGACCTTCTTCCCAATTGGCTAATGATCCATAAATACATGTCGAAGTGCTATCTGGACCAATTACACGAGCACGTGCTACGAAACTACAAAATCAGATGAATTTGCTTCTTAATGAACATATTATTAATTTTAATGAGAATTTTATACCGCTTAAATCTTGTAATCTACTTGTACTTAGATATTTGGAGCTCTACAATGTACCATCGAACACCAACGAACAGCAACACATCAACGAAAACTGATTTATGCGTGGAATTCACTTTTGGAATATTCTGGACCGTTCGATCGCGAGTGGAGCGTTCGATTGGCATCGGAACGTTCGAACCAGGCCGAACGCACCGGAGTCGTCCTCACCATTTGATCAGATTTGGACGGCCCGATCGGCTTCAGAACGTTCGGACTAGTCTGAACGCTTTGCTGTTGTCCACACCGTTAGATCAGATCTGGACCGCTCGACCCGCTTCCGAATAGCTTCATTGGAGGTCATCCATCCGATCATCCACAGACCACCCACTCGCTTCGATGATGTTCGAACCAGATTGAACGTTAGCACCGTTCGATTGCTCATGGACCGCCCGTCACACCCTTGGATTGGCTGGAGACGTTTGTAGCTGTACGATTGACTTGGAGGTGTTCGGATTAGTCCGACCATATCTCTGATAGTGTTTTGCGTATTCCAATCGTATACTTTTCATATAAAGGCAATAACCTTCACATACGAAGTCCGATTGAGGCATTCTCGAGCTCGTTGGAAAGCTGATTTCATGGACTATGCAATGGAAGGAGTTTCATCATTAGAAACGTCATGGATTTTATTTATATTCTATTTTTGTTTCCTTTTGTGAGAGTTCGAGTCTAAAACAACTTAAGAATTGTGTTGAACCCGCGTAGGAAACTTTGTGGACTTCCAAGGGTTATATAAACTTGTATACATCGCCTGTTGAGGGGCACCATAATTATATTCAAGATAGCCAATATTGCTTATTCTCGGGTTGATACTATGCACTGCCTTTAGGAATTCGGTGATTTTCTTGAAAATACTTCCCATTGTTCTTGTGTTTCCTTGTGATTCACAGGAGCGGTGACATGTCTACTTGTGTGATCGGGTAGACGGGATCACGAGCGTGTGGTTGGACGAATTCTTTTGTCGCAGGTTGCTGTTCTAACAATGGTTGACGCTATCAGTTCGTCAGGTTATACGGATCTAAAGCTATCATTAATTCTATGTCGTAAAGATCAAGCCCTCCTACAAGTAAAACTCGTGCCGTGTTTAAAAAAAACATAGAAGCGGAGGACCTGAAAACCCTAACCACCCTAGTGTTCTTTTTCCTCGGGCACCGTCGCCAGAAATCCCTGTTGCGCCGACGCGGTTCTCCACGCGCTAGGAAATCCATCGCCCGCCGAGCGCTGTGTGCCGTCTTCGCCGCCTGCGTTGCCTGCATCACTAGCGCCCTGGCCACGCACCAGCACTCCCAACCAGCGCGCCAAATCGTCCGCGCCGCCGGCCGGTTTCTCGCTTGCCACGTCGCCCGAATTCCCACGCACCAGGCCAGCTGCCCGCGTCGCCTGATTGCAAGCCAGCATCGCCCCGGTCGTTCCTGCCGACTAGATAGTGGCTGCATATATGCAGACGTACGTGTTGAGGGCTGTCGACTAGAAGATGCTTTGCATGGCTGCATGCAGACTTGCTGGGGGCTGCCGACCCTGCATGCGGTACTGTGCGGCTGTGACAAGCTTCCGGCATTGGAGGAGTGGCTGGGAAAAAGATCGAGGGAGAAGAAAGGAAAAGTGAGGGAGAGATTGTGATTTTGGTGTTTTTCACCGGAGTAATAATCTAGAATTTTTCTCTCTGTTTTGCTAATTTATTAGAGATTAAACATCTAGATTAGAGAGGGAGGTAGCAAATATTCATCAGGGATCGACTAGTAAGATGGCATTGAGGGTAGCTCCCCCTAAGATGGTATTATGAGGATACTATATATAGGTCTACTATGTCAAAGTTGATGGCTTCCCGCTTGCTTTGCTCTCCTTGCCTGAAGGCTACATCAAGCACTATCTGCCACAACACACGGATCGGTTGAACATTGAACCCTTGTAGGGGTATACCCGATGGCTCCAGCCTGCTTCGGGGATGTCCATCTAATCGAAAGCATCAGCAAATAGCAGGTCTGCATAGCTGCCTCCATCCACCGAGACTTGCCTCACATCACAACCCACGATGCTAGTCTTGATTACCAAGGGGTCTTGGTGGAGAAAGCCCACCCCCGATGCGTCCTCCACCTTGATGGTGATGTCGGCCCGGACCTATTTCGGAACCACCTGTACGGGGTACACAACAATGTGGTGGATTTGACGCGCTTAGGTCCTCCGCTATCTCTCAAAGGGGAATTCGAGGGACAAACCGCCCATGATAGTGTTGATCACCCTACAGGGGATGGCCTTAGGGCCCTGGATTTGCAAGATGACCGGTGGAGATTGCATGGGTGTACCTCCAGTGGGCTGTTGTATGTGTGCCACTATCGACGCCCTCGTAACTGGGGCGTGCTCTTTGGCTACGCTTTCACAAAGTGCCGCGATAGTGGGGCAAACGTGGGTGAGGTGATTTCCTCAGTCGTGCACCTCGCACCACGGTCCTTGCTGTCGGGAGTCTTCTCGACCGTGGCCATGACTTCCGAGGGAGTCTTCTCAGCTCCTTTGATGTCGAGGACGTATTTGGGCTAGGGCCCCTTCGTTGCTTGCAGTTGGAGCTCTCCTTCATGGCAGCAGGAGTGGGTTGGCCTCAGCAGCCTCTGCCTTGCGCCGCGTCCTCCTCTGCTCTAGTATACTCCTCTATTTTGTTGAAGAGGTTGGCCACTGTTTTTATGGGCTTTTGCACGTTGTACTCCACGAGCGGGTCCCTTTCAAGGCCGCGTTGATGACAATTGTATAATTGACATCCTTCACTTGGCAGCGGACCTTTGCGAAGCGTTTAAAGTAGGCCCATAGCTTCTCCCCTGGCGCTTGTCTCACCGTGAAGAGCTGATCGGTGTCGACTCCTTCACATAGTTGGCTTAAAAGTTTTTATGCATGAGATCTCAAATCTGCTCCCATGCGTACACTCAGCCAGGGGATGGTGAAAAACCAGGAGGGTGTCACCCCTGCAAAGAGCAAGTGGCAGTCTTCCGGCCAAGCGCTTAGCTGCAAGCCCACGTAGGAGGGACACAGGGTCCACCCGCTAAGAGGCATTGCGGGTTCCAACATTGGCCTCGCCACTCTCCATCCCTTCTGCGGTCATCTCTGCCCCTACTGCAGTGGGCATCAGCTGACTCTAACTCCCCTGCATCTTGCACATGGCTCTTCGCAGGTTCGCCAACTCTCGCTACAGCATTTCAAGGATTGCCTCAAGGGTGCCTTCGCCCATGCTCAATGCCAAGGGAGGACGCCCTCCGCTCCCTGTGTGGTGATGGCGATGATGTCGATGCTGGCGGAGACCATTGCTTGGGCGGTACAAACCTCAATGTTCGGTTGGCCACTGCGGTTGGGTCCTTCATCTGCAATGCTTTCCACTCCGTTGTTGGCTTAGCTGCCAAAGGCCACCCTCATTGCCTATCACGGGTCCGGGTATCATTGCGCTAGTGTACCATTGCCATGGGAGCGGGGGACCTTTGTGGACCGGCCCCTTTGCCCTCACGGTGATGGTCTCAGTGGTGCTCCTCTTTCACTTAAGAGTCCACGCCGTCGGCTTCTTGGTGTCATTACATCAGAATGCTCTTTCTTCAACTCGCAACTTCTATGCCACTTTCCACAGACGGCACCAACTGTTGTGATTATAGACCAAACAATGAACAATGAGACTATGGGGAGGCTACAAAAGGGCTGCCTGAAGCCTTGAAAACTGTGGAGATGAAGGATAGAAGTCTATATTACATAAACTTATCTCTTGTGAAAATAGGCCCTACTCTCTCATGGCGCTCTGAGACATATATTTATAGCCATGAGTAGGTTACTTATATAAATACTCCTATTTGGGTCTACAATTCTAGGAGCAATCAAATCCCTTCTCTTGTGACAACCCTCTTAGGCTGGCCACGTTGTCACATGATTATTGAGCCTCTTGGTGTAATGGGCCGATTAGATCAAGTTGGGGCACTCCCCTAACACCCACAGTCAACTGAAGAACAATCTTGTAGCACCTGATCAAGCACTGTTGTTTCTTCTTTATTATGATCATTATTATTATACTTCAAGTCATCTCTACATCGAAATTAACCTAGCACAACTAGCTTGCTTAATTAGTGAATCTCAATTAAGCAATGCTATTTGACTCTCAAATGTAAACAAAGTTTGAAAGAATTTTACCCCGAGCAAGGCGATAATGCTAGCCATGTACGTGCCCATGTTTACTATATATACCAAGCACTCTGAAGTCGGATTGTGAATTTCGACGGTGAACATTGAAATTACTTTTATTGACATTTCACTGTGACCTTTTGAAACGGAGGATCCTTCTCAGAGCTTTCATGAGTCGGTCGGTCCTTTTGATGTATAGCTTTGTCTTTTATTTTATAGTTTTTGAATTCTGACTATTTATGAGAGATAATACGTAGAGAGAAACAGTTACATGTGATTTTGGTTGATATAATTGAATTCGGTATAGTGTCTACTATAATTTATTTGTAGAACTCGTCTTAAAAAGATGCACTGTTTAAAAGCTAGATGCTATAGTAGAAAGTGATAAGCGAAAACTAAAGACAAAAAAAGCCCAGCCGCTAGATGTACAAAGATGTTAAGGCCACTCAAGAATCAAGACGTTAAAGTGTGATCCGAATTATTTATTATTAATGAAACAAAATAATATAGCCGGACTTGGTACATAGGTGATAGGTGTGTAGCATTTAGTTGCGTCTGCGTTACTACTACTCGATATCGCAGCGAATCAACCTTTTATTTATTTATTTTGGTTTATATGTGAAGGACTTCATGTTACTTAGCTGCACAAGCCATGTGCACATTGCAAAGTATGCACTATATATGCCGAGCAGGCTGAACTCTGAAGAGAACTTCAACACGGCCAAGTTGCTATTGCATGCAAAGGGAACGGGATAATTTATTTATTAAGGTCCTGCTTCAAATAATTTCTATTTCTAATTTCTGATTTTCGAGACACGTCGGTTTTTTAATTTCGTCTTTTCTGTTTTTTGGTTGTTTAGACTTTTTGTTTTTTGTTTTTTCATCTGTATTATTTGTGATGATATATTTTTTAATTTTTAAAATTTAATTATTTAAAAAACTAACAATCGTTACAGTGTATTTTTATCTACAATAATGTTTTTTTAACCATAAGTCAGAAGCTATATTGTGCACTACCTTAGTATTCACATCACTTCTTGTCTTCAACTACCAAGCCTTAAAAAAAAGCTATATATCAAGGTGCTATAAGATTTTTTTTAACGAGCTTTGCATGTTATTGTACTAAGAAAGAGGAGAACAAACACTAGGTTAGTGTAAATGGTCCTACCGTACTAGCGTCCAAAACAGAGCTGCAGTGCTATGCATATGCATTGGAGGCATCGAGAATTTTACGGTTGGGTTCGGCTCCTCCCTCGTATTACTAATTACTAGCCTCATAGGTGCGGCGCCGCGCCGCGCCAGCCACCGTGTATACCGAAGTGAAAGAGGCGATAATTCGTGAGGAGTTTAAAAAAAATTAAAAAAATCGAAGGCACATGTGTATTTTCAAAAAAGTCGAATGACTTTTTCGTAAAAAAACTGAGAGCCTGTACGTAATAAATGAGGACCCGTACGTAATTTAGGAACCGCGGGGCGCTATCCTGCAAAGTGGATGGGCCAGGAAAAAACTGGCAGAGGAGTTTAAAAAAATTGGGGGCACATATGTATTTTCAAAAAAATCGAAGGGCTTTTTCGTAAAAAACCGAGGGCCTGTACGTAATAAACGAGGACCTGTACGTAATTTAGAAACCGCGGGGCGCTATCCTGCAAAGTGGAGGGGCCTGAAAAAACTGGCAGGGACCTTTTCGCGAGGAAAAAGGACCTTTACGTAATTTTCGGAAAATACAGGGAAATCGCTCCCCCGACCGTACGCGTTTTTTGCCGCCACGCGCCGGCCGAGCGAGCGCTGGGGGCGACGTGGGGCGCGTCCCCTCGCGCGGAGTCCCCCGGGTTTAATCCCGTAAGGATTTAACCTTGTTTCTACATGAATGGCATGCCCTGAGGATGCGTTAACTGTTGCTTGCGCATCCTCACACTTGAGCCCGAGAGAAGGGTGAGACGGTGCATGCCCAGCGTGTGGGTGCTAGCGCGGTTTTCAAGCTTCCAATAGGAATACTAGAGAAGAAGGAAGTATAGTGTCACGTCACGCTAGCTACGTGAACCGAAGAAAATGGACAATTTATAAGGGTTTTTTGGTAAAAAAAATTAAGGCTTAATTATATAAAAGCAGGTGTTTTATGAAAGAGACCATCGGTTATATACCACCGAAAAATCATCCGTTTTAAAATATACCACCGAAAAATCCAAGTTCACTTTAATACTGTCAAAATATCACAAAGTTCTTAAAAATATGTCTTTGTCAACCCTCCATTACATATGGCGCTCAAATTACCCAAATGCCTACTGGAGCAAACCAAAATTACATAAAATGCCCCTTACAACCGGCCCCAACGACTGTTTCAACGATGGCACTTTGACCACGGAGTTTCGACCACGGTATTTCGATCACGACGTTTCGACCATGTCACTTTGATCATGGCTTCGACCACGGAACTTCGATCACGGTGCTTTGACCACGACACTTCGACTACGACTTCGATCAGGACGCTTCGACCACGGTGGGACAAACGGAGATGTAAACGGAACCAAACGGAATGGTATTTTGCCCAATTTTAAAAAAAAGAAGGTTTTAAAGTGAACCGATTTTTTTATGATTCAATTGTGAACACAGAACACTGAACATGCATGCATGTACACAAATTGCCTGTAGTAAATGGTGCTACTGTTGTTGGTACGCTGATCTATGTTCAATTGCCTAAATGGACCACACGGTTGAGCTGATACTTAGAGCAAGTCCAATAATGGAGAAATAGCCAAGCTAGTCAGCATTTTTGCTGATGTGGAGGAGAGAAGAGAGGAGAGAGATAAGAGCTTGGCTCTCATGCAAGCAACAAGCTGAGCACGAGAGCCTATACAGTGGTGGGCTCAGATAATAAATGTATGTGAGGAGGAATAGGAAAGAGAATGTGAGACATGATATCACATAATAATAAAAAATCTTTTGTAGACAAATAGAAGACAAATTATTGTATAACTTGGCTCTTATAACTTGACTTATAGCCAAACACTTGGCTCTATTATTGGACTTGCTCTTATGTTGGTCAAAAAATCACAGAATCAAGGCCCAATAGTAAAAAAAATTGAGTGTTCCCAGTGTTTTCCAACGTCGATTTCTGGCGGAATTCCGGATGAATCGACCTACAACATTCCTGTACAACTTGTATATATGACTAGCCTCATAGGCGCGGCGACACGCCGCGCCAGCCACCGTGTGTACCGAAGTAAAAGAGGCGATAATCCGTGAGGAGTTTGTAAAAAAAAATTAAAAAAAATCGAGGGCACATGTGTATTTTTGAAAAAGTCAAAGGGTTTTTTCGGGAAAAACCGAGGGCCTGTACGTAATAAATGGGAAAGCAAAAGGTTTTTTTGTAAAAAACCGAGGGCCTGTACGTAATAAACGAGGACCCGTACGTAATTTAGAAATCCGCGGGGCGCTATCCTGCAAAAATTTGGGTGGGAAAAATTACCAGGGACCTTTTCGCGAGGAAAAAGGACTTTTACGTAATTTTCGAAAAATATGAGGGAATCACCTCGGCCGACCGTACCAAAATTTCCCCCGCCACGCGCCAGGCGGCCGCGTGGGCGGGGGCGACGTGGATGCCCTGGGGGGGGCCGGAATCCCCCCAGGTTTGTTATCTGTATTATTTGTTTATTCAGGAGTTCCAAACATGCCTGTTCATGAACTTGGCACAGGAATTGGAGAATTAATTAATTGGCCTCATTCCAAACCTAAAAAGAACAACAAAAAAAAAACCCAGCTCAAATGAGATGAGCAAGCATACATGGCCAGTTGCCCACTTGGCCACAAAGTTAGCCGGCCAGCCGATCGATCGATTAATGTCTAGCTAGCGTGTGCTACTATATTTTTAGATAATGGATAGAAATCCGGCCTCTATATCCACACGTGGATATACGCAGCCAAAGTTTACAGGAGCCTTTAGACTCAAACTCAAAGCCTCAACACTGAGGTACGCAAAAAACAAAGAGCAAAAGACTAAGAAAGCTAGAAAGACTAAAATTCTAACTTCTATGTCCTTGCTCCAAACTTGCTGTGACCTTGTGCACTGGCAATCCTTCGCATCCTAGTTTACTTAGAAACTCTTGATGTCGGGCCTCAAAATTTGATATTGTGCAGTAGCAATCCT
Organism: Dendrocalamus latiflorus; assembly: GCA_017311315.1. Classification (NCBI taxonomy): domain Eukaryota; kingdom Viridiplantae; phylum Streptophyta; class Magnoliopsida; order Poales; family Poaceae; genus Dendrocalamus; species Dendrocalamus latiflorus. The sequence goes on along the minus strand of CM029647.1, from coordinate 2,018,170 downwards.
TCGCATCCTAGTTTACTTAGAAACTATGATATCAAAACGAAGCCACCAAAGTAGGAACCACGTGTGGAACTATAAAGACAACGCCTTGATCAAGAAGGAACACGACGTAGCCACGCCGCCGTTGCCCGTCCAACAGGGACAGAGATTTCTTCCGCAAGATCCACATCGAGAGAGGAGGGGTGCATCGACAGACAGACGCCTCCAAGGAGTAATACGGCTCCCAAAGGTATCGTCATTGTCAGCCCAACAGCAAGACAAAGGCTTTCGCCTGGCACCCAACCCACTCCCAACGACAGCACGCCAACGACTAGCACAATCCAGCGTTGATGGCTGCACATCGACCACGGCCACCACCGCACAATCCCATACACCGACGACCGTGCTCGGTGACACCAGATCCACAACCGGTACTGCCGAATTCATGCACGGAGCTCAGATCCAGACCCCAGTCGCCGAGCTCTGCGAGCCTTTCCCTGGCACTAGGCCGAAGTCGCGGGCTGCTCTACTATATACAGTCGATCACCACATAGGAGCATATGATATGATTAAGCAGCAACTAATGATTGGTTCTGGCTCATCATCGGCGCAAATGATTGGACAGCTATCTAAACAGTCAGATCAGATCACGTCAGGTCCCAATTAATTGAGACTTTTTCTTAGAGAAAGTCGAAAGCTTTATTAATCCCGCATCGACTTACAATCCTAGCTAAGGAGGGAAACTGGGAATCGAGGGCACATCGATCGCCACTCTGTAGTTCCGATGCTTGAACAAGCATATTTGGCACAAGCATGAACCGCTTTATTTGCACCTCGCTTCATAAACTGAAAAGAGAAACTAGAGGAATCAGTAGCTAGATATCTGATCTCCTGCAGCAAACTCGCAATAATCGACCTGTCTTCACGACGATTCCAGACGTCCACCAGCTGTTGGCAATCCGTTTCTAGGATCACTTTTTGTCACGCTTGGCAAGGACAACTCCGTCTCTACATCCCAACGCCTCCACCACCAGAGGTTCAGAGATCGCGTCATAACCACTGCAAGAAGCTGCAACAAACGCTCCCTTGAGTTCGGCAAGATGGGACAAAGTAAGGAAGAAAGAAATCTCTGACCCAAATTTGGACGGCTATCTCGTTGCGGCTTGTACTCTTCAATCATCCTCACAATGTGCCTGCCTGCATGCACCAATCCAATCTCATGTGCTCAAGAAACGGCAACGACATATGTATTTTTCTGGTGCGGCTCATGCATGTGACTGAGGACGGCCGTTCTTGCAATCATCTCTGAAAACCCCACCCTTTTAGGTGAGCCAGATCTTTGTTTTTCAAAGTGCCAACAAGATCCTCCTAATAGTTAATTTCGTTCCTGGAGACATATAATTGATGTAGTGGTAAGCATGGTAACTTCCTTCAGTTCAGATGATGGTTTGCTTCATCAAAGATCAAATACTTTGATCAGCACTTCAGAAACTAGTGGCCGAAATGGTTTTTGTCAGGTGATGTACAGTGTCCATTGAGTTTTTTTTAGGGAATGTGCATAAGAATTGCATGCCTTTGCATCAAGAAGAAAGACAAGTGCACAGCACTAGCCAGGCTAGTGAAGAGTTATTACACTGAAAGTTGGAAAACTGAAATAAGCTGGAAGAAAAACACGCGAACAGGGGTAAGAAGAGGAGGAGCTCCGCTTGCACGCAACCGCAGCGCTGAGTAGGAACTAAGAGGTATGTCTCAGAGGAAGCGGCAACGACTCAACACCCGCCTGGTGCCAGGATGACAATTCCTGCAAGAGCTTGTCCACGAAAGCATCGAAGTTGAGTTCCGCCCATTGAGTTTTTTCATCCTTCTCTTCTCAATATTGGCAGGTTTTTGTTGCTTGGTCTTACTACTTATACAATCCTAGTCGCATATTTTTTACTGAAATGTTAGTAGTCAAATCTGCTTGGCCTAAGACTATCAGTGTTAGTACACATGTTTTTTCCTCGAAAAAAAAACTGCATAAGAAGCGAGAGAACCTTTAATTCAGAATGAACAGTTCTTCAGACGTTCAGGACCATAGCATTCGCATCTAATATTGTACCTGAATTTCTCCAATTATTGTTCGTCGAAAAACGGTCGGCGTGCGATATTTTTCTCTTCTTCTATGCATCGGTGTTCACAGTTCACACACATCATGAAGAAAGAAATGGCAACATGGGCATGTATACCTTGCATGTGATGGTCAAACATACGCCCATTTTGTGGATCTTTACATGTGAGTGCATGGCTTACATGCTACTGAGGCAGCATTGCAGCAACATTGATTATTAGTTTTTGTTGGGGAGGAGAAGAGAGGAGAGTTTTGGTTGGATTGCACACATGTGAGCAATGTCCTAGAAGGAGCTGCAGAGCTAGCTGGGATAAGATTGCATCTGGTGATCAGACACAAAAAGAATGTTTGAACTTTGTCAGGAGGAATCATATGAAAGCATGCACATGGCATATCATATATTCATATCTCTTCTTTCGGCACCAACAAAAGAGGCATATATAGCTAGACAAACAAATCAGCGGTTCTAGATGCTAAGAGAATCTACACAAGGCAGTAGCATCGATCATGTTAGCTTTCACTCATTTACTTCGGGATAATTATGTAAGAGCTGCATTTCAGAATCATCAGTCTCAAGCAAAATGCACCACAGCGTAACTGAAAGGTCTAGCTAAGAAAAGATTTAGTCTTCACAGTATCAAATGCAGGTTCAATAAGGATATGATATATTCCGAATAAGCATAATTCCTCTTCTTCAGATGAGTCTTTTTCCTATTTCACCATTCAGCTAATATACACTTAAGAAAAAAAATCCAACTAAAAGAGTGTACATGATTTTTTTCCCACTTGAAAACACAGAGCTTCAGTGCATGCATGATGAACGCCAACGGCCAGAAAGACGCGTCAGTAAAAGCAGTACATACATTGGCAGGTCCTGGTTTTTAGGTTCTTGTAGTATATATCTTGATCTTGTATACATTCTAGTGAAGAAGACTAAAATATAACTTGATCTTGTAGATAGGAAGCAAGAATTAAAGCAAGTCCATTACCATGCCTACATCACCACCTAAGATGTGAGATTGGTGTACCCCCACTGTATCTGTTGGTCCAAATATGATAACCCTTACAACATTCTCTCTATTGGACTGAATAATTCCCAGTTACACAAAACATCACTTCGGTTTCAGGATTTCACCTCTCATGCACAATAAGTTGCTTGGAAGAAAACCCTGTGTACTAGAGAATTATGGCGTATATACGAAGGACCATGTGAGAATGTTCATGATACTATTGTAATGAATTATTGCAATATTTGTGGAGTGGTCAATCGGTTTTTCAAAAATTGCATTTGATTTGGATTGTTTTCTGAAAGTGTCAGGAAAATCGAAAGTACCGCAGGCATAAGTGCGGTAGTACCGTTCGGTGGGAGTACCGGGTTAATCTATGGTACGTTTTTTTTCCAGAGAGGTCCAGGTGTGATTTTCAACGTGCGGAAGCACCGCTTTGGGGAGCGGTAGCATCACAGAGTGGATATACCAACATGGTAAGTGCGGTACTTCCGATCTTCCCCAGAAAAACAGGATTTGGGGAATTGAGTCATAGATTAAGTTGTGATGGTCTGAGTCAATGGATTAAGGTTGCATGATACATGTCTTGACTGATTTAGGCCAAGTTGTGAAGAATTTGTGTTTAAAAATGATTTCTTTGTCTTTGGACATGCAGAGTCGTTTGGAGTCAACCGTGGTTAACGGCGAGGATCGGGGCTAGGCTCATAGAAAAGTTGAGGCCCAGAACGATCAAGGTTGCCGGGTGAGACGGTGAGCTCAAGCATGGCACGAGAAAGGTGGGAATGTTGAAGGCGAGTTCGAACGTGAGATGACGTCATGTAGCTTGCACGAACCAAGTAAGCTGTGGTTCGGTGGAACCAGGATGGGAGAGACTTGACGACATGGGGTAGGCTAGTGGTGCACCTACACGTGGCAAGTATGGCGATTGCTTGTAGTGGTTGGTGATGATCGGGTCAAAAAAGGTATTTTGGCAGTTTAACCAAAATACTAGAAACCATCTTGGATCAAAACCGTGGCGCATGGACGATGCATTGGAGAGCAATTTAGGTCAAGGTGGAACTAATTTGATCAATGCTAAGGATTTAGCAGATACACACTTATACGCTTTGAAAAGCGTGCATAAGTGAACTTGTGAGAGTAAAATCCGTGTGTGGGGTTAACGGTTTCCCCATTGTAATAGTGGATAGGATCTATTATGGGGTGTAGGTGGCTGCTTGCCCACCTATAAAGGGGGTTGGGATGGAGACATGTAAGGTTAACCATCCAACCCATCCCATGTGCTTTCATATCTAGAGTTAGGGTTTGAGAGTGAGTGCCTTGTGTGCCATTTGTCTTCCAAGGTGGAGTGGCGGTAAAACCTACCTTTTCAAGTAAGCAATACATCAATCGTTTTGCATTTTTGGTGTCTCTCTTGTTTTTGATTGATGTGCTTGAGTTTTGGTTGGTTTTGATCTCTACTCTTTTCCTCTTGTGATCTTGATGTGACAAAAACATGTAAGAGATATAGATAATCTTTGGGAATATATCTCCACTCATCAAGTCACTTTGATAGCAAGATTTATAAGAAAATCCGATTTTGCTTAATTTTGGCCTCTTTGGTGCATCTTTTTATATGAGGGTTTTTGGTTGGGATTCTTCTGTGTTCTAGTTTGCTGTGACGTGTGAGAATACATCTAGATCCATCTTGGTCATCATCATCTCACGAGCAGGTTGTATTCACCGATTTTGGTTTTAACTCAGTTTTAGTGCAACTCTCCAACAAACTAAAAAAAGATCTTATTTTTGCCATGATTTTTATGATCGTTTGTTAGAATAGGTTCACAATACCCTAAAGTAGATCTCTGTAAAATTTCATATCATTTAGATCTACAAGTCAAAAGTTCTCTCGATTCTTGTATTTGAACTCATACTAAAATTTCTGTTCATCAAGAAAATCGATAGTACCGCAGTGCAATCAGCGATACTTCCGAAAATAGGTAGTACCATATTGCAATTAGTGGTACTTCCGATTTTGCTGTTTCTTCTCTTAAATTTCAGCAGCTTCTCTTACTTGTCTTTTGGTGGTTTCTCATCCTAATCTTCATAGCTCGTAATTATTGGAGTGAATAAGTGTTGAATATTTGGGAAAAATTAAAAGGCATCATTCATTCTCCTCTGTTGCCATATTCCGTCTTTCAATATATAACTATAACAATCTAAGGAACACCATTTTTTGCCAAGTTCATAGCACATCTGTCTGAAATTTGGCCTACAGCCTCCATTTCTGCTAGATTATGTGCAACCTGGATGCATGTTGCGGCACTGTAGCTTAACTGGCGAAGCAACAGAAGGACAAAGGGGCATTATTCAAGCATGTTACAACACCGTAACAAACCTCTGTAACGTGACAAAAGGAAGAATGTACTAGACACAATAACATACAGGGCTTGATTGGTCCTCAGATCTGCAGGACATTTGCCATGCTACTTGCAATCTAGGACCTTTTTAGTATTTTAACCAAGCCTAGCTACTGTGCAAAAGGCAAGTAAGCACTTGTCATTAAGATAGAGGCAAAGATACTCAAGGCTCCCAACTGCTGAAAGAATAGCAGCTAGAAAACAGTTGGGGGCACTTAGCAGAAGGTAGGGGCAATCACAGTAATGGCTGAATTAATGATTGAATGGCTGCAATTAGTTGTTCTCAGGGCCACATGCATCTCTAATCTAGCTAAAAAAATTGTGTCCCTAATCACCAAAAGATCTGGCAGGTGCTGATACAGTCATCAAACTTTCCTAGCTTGCATAATCAATCATGCGTATGTATTGCTTATAAAGCCAATTTTGCAAACTAGCTAGCAGGCAGAAAAAAATTAGGGGAAAGTGAAAGGCATCCGGGGAGAAGCCCCAGTTTACGCTTCATTTAATGATGCAGCCGTAATTGATTACAGCATAAACAAACCATAAGCATATGCTAATTAACAATGTTATCTCGCATACGCGCCCTCCAGAAACTCATAAATTTGACGTCCACTACTAACAGCTTTCCAAATGTCTACAAAATTGAACCCCATCCATATATAATTAAGACTCGATATCTGGCATCATGGTTTAAGTTTGTAAGTAAATTAAAGGAGAAGAATCATTAAATGCAGATGACCATGTTCAGATAATCTGCTTTCTTGATTGGAGAAGTCAATGTATATAGTATGTTTACATTTGTGAAGAAAAATCCATGGAAGAGTGGGCAAATGAAATTGCAATAGGATAAACTATTGATCCATTTTGGGAGAAAAGCAACCGTGAATAAAACTTATGGGCAAAGGAAGGTTGCGTACCTATATATGAGGACCTCACTGGGACTTTCTTGCACAATACCTCTCAGCACGTTTCCTTCTTTCAACGAGAGAGAGAGAGAGAGAGAGAGAGAGAGAGAGAGAGAGAGAGAGAGAGAGAGAGAGAGAGAGAGAGAGAGAGAGCAACAATGTCTTGGGGAAGCATCCAAAGGGATCGCATTGATCCTTCATTCCTTCCATGGTGGTCGTCATCTACAAGCACGGCTCGACGGATCATGCGATCCTTTTGGAGGCTTCCTCTAGCCATTATTCGACCATGACATTCGTGTGTTCTTCATCGGTTTCGTCCCCTATGTTCATCAACAATTAATTGTGCCCTTCCATGCATCTCCGATGATTTCCATGCTTCTTGCTGTTGTAAGGTAGGCACTTAATTGTTTGCTCTTTAGTGTGCTTAGTATGATGTTGATTTGACAAAATCTTGCTTGTTAATTTCATTACATGCAAGCACGACCGAGAGCTTCAGATGTGATTACATGTCGACGAATTAAGCAAGCTGTGGAGCAAGGTATCTGGTGTAGTGTATTTTTATCTTCTGTTCATGATCCAAAGAAATTTGAGTAGGAATATCAATGGTTAGATGAATAGTAAATTGATAATTTATCTTTTGTTCCGGTAAATTCTAGCTAGTATATCCTCCTAATCAGCTCTATTCCTTCTCCAAGAACTTCAACTGTAAAACAATAATTGCTTCAGATGTATCACAATAAACTAATGATTGAAATTAAGGACTCACATGTCACTAGCTGATCATCAGATGCAAGTAGACCCTAGTATAATTATTTTAAGGTTAATTAAGCAAAGAATTAGAGCAGAGCTAGGAAAAAAGATATATCGATCTTGATTAAGACCGCCGGTGGATGCACGTCACATGACCTATGGGAATAACAAAGAGCTAGCACATATACTAGTTAGTTAAAAAGAAAACACGATCGATGCTGCTATCGACGGATCGATTGGACTACAGTCACATGCCATTTGACTCGTCCGATCCAGTCTTCCTTGGAATGCATCTGCATCATGCACAGCAATCGATCAGTATGAGATCGATCGATATGAATGGCGCCGCCGCCAAGGACGAAGAGCTAGCGCGGCTAGCTGGCCTCTTGCTGCCTACAGGGTCGCCGACATCGACCGACGCCGCACGGCATGCTAGCCGCCGTCGTTGAAGCAAGTCGATCGCCGATCGATCGAAGCCATGTGCAGGTTGCTGATTAATTAGGGACGCGTGCGTGGACTAGCACTAAACTACTAATGCAGTTAAGTAGCACGTATTTCATGCAGGGCTGCACTGTACAGTTAGCGAGGAAAGCACGTAGTATGTGGTAGCTTTTGCAATTAGCATATATATATATATAAATGATCTGTACAAGAATCTTGCTAGGAATTTCAGCACTGTCCACCTAGGTTTGTTTTTATTTTTTACTTTTTTATTTTGCAGTGCTTTACTGGATATTGTTGATTTACTGTATGAAGTAGGGTTTAGAAGATCCGTCCTGATTGTTTGGCATCCTTCACCTGTGTAGCTGATCTGAATATCGTGATTGAAAATTGGTACCGAGGTGTACCTGTTTGACTTGATGATTTTTTGTGGCTCAAGTTGTGCAATTTTTGCTATTGGGTACATCATGATGATGATGATGATACTTGTGCAGTGAATCGTAATTTATTTTGGTAAATTAAGGTGTGGCTACATTGTTAACAAGGGTTTATAATTTGAAGCTGACAAGATCGAAGGGCCGGATCGACATATGTGTAAAAGTAAATTTTATTACTGTTCTTGTATTTACATGCTACATTGTTCTTGTTGTCTAAAATTTGCATCTTGGTGATGTATTTGCTTCTATATATACTGCATTACTGCTTCCAGGTTGATCGATAATATTTTACCTCTTTGCTAATAGTGGAAAGTTTTGCAGTTGATTATGTGAGGTGTTTTTACTTCTTAATTTTAAGAATATTTTCTCATGTCAACTATTGTACTGTAGGTAGTCGATCAGTATTGTAATGAGCAAAACCGGCCAAACATTAGTCCATGGAGACAGGATGAGGTTAATGCATTGGCAAGAATGTTAATAACACATCTCATTTAAGTTAGGATTAGGTCGGAGAGAAACCGCCGGAATCTGGCCATGCTAGCCTGATGCACAAATGTAGCGCCTCAAATTTTTTTTGGAAGGGGCCACACACAAAAAGGGGTAAAACCCTAACCTTTAATGCTATTTAGTGGCCTTACCCTTTTCCCTACGCTCATATCTCTATTCTTCCCCAATAGGTAAAAACCAATCTACAACTCTCTCTCTCTCTCTCTCCCTCCATCTTGGGCGTGCGGGCCTGGTGGCCATCGGCGGCGACAGTGCTGGTGGAGGCGGCACCGGTGGCGATGGCCGTGGCAGCGGTGCGGCACGCACGTATGATGGGGAGTAGCACAGCGGCGCATGTGGCAAGACAGTGGCTACGGCAGTCGATGGCAGAGGTGCGGCGACAGTGGCAGTGGCTCGCGGCAGCGGAGGCGGTCATGGTGGTGACGACGACGCGGTAGGGCGACGATTGTGGCAGCCGGTGGTGGTGGCTCACGGAAGTGGAGGCGGCCATGGTGGTTGCGACGGCGCGTGGTGGCAGCAGCGCAGCACGGCGCGGTGGCAGTGACGCAGCATCGGCAGCGGCGATGATCTGGATGTGCATGGAAGTTGAAAACATTTTGATACACGAGTCTATCACTACAATGTCGGGGGATCTACAAGTGACCATGACCCTCCTCTAGTACCTGAGGTCGGGAGGTAGGCAATTTGTTGTTCAAATTGTGAACCAAGCATTGACAAGATAACAGATGCTAGGATGGCGACCATCTTTGTTTCTTGGATATAGATGATTGTGGCTTTGCGAGTATCAACTAAAACATGAAGCGTATCTCAATGGGCCCTGGAGTTTAGGCCCCGAGCATTCCACACAAGGACATTACAAGAAGGACCCTCCATAAAAGTGGAAATGACTAAATGACATGACCAGAAGGCTAGCTCTGGGTAGCTTGAACTAGCAGGCTTATCCCATTTAGCATGGGCTAGAGGCCTCCCTGAGACAGCTCAAACAGATCGTGCAAAGCCTGAAGGTGATGCTACGACAAAGGCTAATCAAAAATGGTTTCATAGGACGCGTAGTCTTGGGAACTTGGCGAAGAGTCCTCTGCCAAGACTCCGTGTTTGCGCATTAACATGATTTGTGCTTGCTTGAGGGGTCTTGTTGGGCTGTGCCGTTGGTTGACAACAAGCTGGGCACTGCGCTGTGGGGTTTTCTCCTCTATAAGCTGATCCTATCATGCTAACTTAAGTGCCAGAGTGCCTCAAGGGGGTTAGACATGAAAGAGAGAAATTCCCTAGTAGGGAGGCAACATAATGGAGAACCTCTACCGAGTCCTGCTCATGGGCCACCAGGAATTGGCAAATCTCTGCGTGCGCCTTGAGCCTGCTGAATACGACTGGTGGTGAGGCCTAGCGCGCTTCCTGCTAGACAATAGAGAGTGGAGACGAGACCTTCAGAGGCGGGTGAATCTCTGTAGATAGATCGAGAGGGTGCCGTGACTCTGACCCCAGTGCCAGGAGAATCGAGATGATTTCGTCGAAAGTCGCCGAGGGCTCTTGAAGACCTGCTGAATGGTCTCGTCCGACTTGCCTAAAATGGCAATTTGCTGCGACATCGAGCTAGCACAAGCTTTTTCCAACTTCCCCAAGTTGGCCGCCTCAAGCCATGCACCCCAAGATTCCGACGACCCGTGAGGCTTAGCAGCATAGGTGCAGACCGCACAGGGGTTGGCCCATCTCATGAGCTACGCAAGCTACCAAGCGTAGCCTATCGACCAAGCCACTCACCAGAGGGAACAACTCGACGACCATCACTGGGCTTCCCTTTGATGTGGCGCAAAATAAGGTATCCAACCGGTGGAAATGGGAGGAATGTGGGTTGCTAGACACCCAACCTGACTGCACGACCTACAAGAAGTCTGGGTGAGAGACCCTGTCGATGTTTTAATATCGATTATATGTATGATTTATTTGGATTCAGAGATTTTCTCAATAGACCTAAAGTATGCTCATGCAGAGTAAAGACATGGGAATCTTTATCTAGGTTTGGACCTTCTCTTGAGATAATAATAACCATATGCCTTATGTAATTGCTAATTACCAGAAAAATAATTATAACAGAGAATCATGTGAATGGCTCTCCCCCTTTCTCCCCTTCTCTCTTTGGCGTTAACCTTTATATAGCCAGTGAAGCGATGACTATTGTCCCGCACTAGAAGACGCCTCAACGCTTCGGATGATAACTGCCTGACAGAAGTTATTGTCAGAGAGACGTAAAAGGCCGTTCACCGTGTAGCGGTTGTTGTCAGAGAGAGATCATGTGCAGTTAGTAGATAAATGCACATTCTAACCGCCTTGTCAGAAGAACCGACAATGTAGTTTATTATCGTAGACAAGTTGGTTGGAGATAGACTTGTCATAGGAATTTCTACGACCAAAGAGTAGTCACAATAAGATTTACGACTACGTAGTCTTAGAAGGATTTACGACTAAAGGAGTAGTCGTAGTAGGACTTACGATTATTTGATCATAAAAGGATTTATGACCAAGGGGGTAGTCACAGTAAAACTTACGACTACGTGGTCATAGAAGGACTTACAACCAAAGTATAGTCGCAGTAAGTCTTATGACTATGTGATCGCATTAACAACCATATGAATCACATATTTTACTTTAGGCACGCATTTCTTGGGCACAACCAGCTTACTGACTGCAACCTGTCTTCTGGCCAATGACATTTCAGGATGCAATCTGAACTTCTCACAACACGAACTCTTATTTCTTAATAGATACTTTGGATCAGGCATTGCGCACCAAACTAAACTTGACATCTAAACAATTTTTGCCCAATTTTTTCCACACTACAGTTAACAGCATAACATTTGTCAACGTCACAAATGACACCATTTCCTTTCCCCTGTCTGAACTATTTCATGCTTCCATGTTCTTTCAAGAACTCCTTTACACACACAATTCACACAATCAACCACAGCCAAGAGTCCAAGATCCACAGAGAAATCACTTCATCTTCTATGATCAGGTTGAGCTCATTGCGCTCCATTCTGGTCCGACTTGCTGTCCGGGTAATCCGCCGTCTTCTTGTACGTGTACCAGCTCGCGATGAGCATGTAGACACCGACGTTGATGAGGCTGAGCACGGCGAGCAGCCAAAAGAAGTAGTCGAGGTGGCCGCGGTTGAGGTTGTCAGGGATCCACCCGGTGGCGCCGTGCCTCGTCGTGATGCGCGTCACGATCGTCACCAGCAGCGTGCTCAGGTAGTTCCCGAGCGCCACGGTGGTCAGGGACAGCGCCGAGCACATGCTCCTCATGGCGTCCGGCGCCTGGTCGTAGAAGAACTCGAGCTGCCCCACGAAGGTGAAGACCTCCGCCGCGCCGATGATGAAGTACTGCGGAACCTGCCAGAATATGGATATCGGCACGATGTCCTTCTCCCTGTAGAGGCCGTGCCGGGCGACGATGCGCAGCCTGACGACCTCGAGCACACCGGCGGCTAGCATGGAGAAGATGGAGATGACAAGGCCGATGCCCATGCGCTGCAGCTGCGTGAACCCGCGCGGGCGCCCCGTGACGGAGCGCACCGCCGGCACGATCAGGCGGTCGTAGACGGGCACCCAAACGATGACGCTGATGGTGTCGAAGATGGAGAGCGACGCCGAGGGGATGGTGAAGTTTGGCCCCATGTGCGCGTCCAGCGTGTTGCCCTGCAGCACGAACATGGTGCCCATCTGCCCGTACACCGTCGCGAAGATGATGCCGCTCGCCCAGATCGGCAGAAGCCGCACCACGCTCTTCAGCTCCTCCACCTTCGTCACCGTGCACAGCCGCCACGCGCTCACCGCCCGTCCAGCCGCCTTCTCCTCCGCCGTCTCCACCGCCGCCTTATCAAGAAACTTGAACTGCTCGGTGTGCTCTAGCTTGCGGCTTCCTTCTATGCCGGACTCCTTGTCCAGCGTCTCGTGCAGCAGCGACTTGTCTCCGGGCACGGCCACGTTCCACTTGCGCGCCGACACGACGAGCACCTGCGCGATGCGGGTGAGGGGGCTCCCTCCGGCCTTCTGGTGCCTGTACAGCGGCGTGCCGATGAAGAAGCTCGCCACGGCGATGCCCATCACGATGGCGGGTATGCCAAAGCCCCAGCCCCAGCCGATGTGCGTCTGCACGTACACCAGCACCGACGACGCCACCAGCGCGCCGATGTTGATGGAGAAGTAGAACCAATTGAAGAATGAGCTCTTGCTCCGCTTCTCGCCCTCGTCGTTCTCGTCGAACTGGTCCGCGCCGAACGATGACACGCACGGCTTGATGCCACCGGTGCCCAGCGCGATGAGGTACAGAGCCAAGAACACCACCCCTGTCTGCGCCCCCGTCGGGTGGCATGTCCCGTCGTCGCAGGACGGCACCAAGCCTTTCACCGAGGACGCCATTGTCAGAAGCGCCAAGCCCTGAAAACAAAGCACACGTACCGGTGATTACGCTTCTTCGTACGATGACCTTCCGACAAAAAGGAGAAGAACAGCGACCGATGGTTGTCGGAAATCGACTTACGAAAATGTAGATGATCATGAAGCTGGCGATGGTCCAGTATCTCCCCATGTATGCATCAGCCAGGAATGCCCCAAGGAGGGTTGTAATGTAGCATGTCCCTGACCAGTTGGTGACATTGTTCGCAGCAATGGCGTTTTCCTGGCCGAGCCGGTTCTTCATGTAGTTCACCAGGTTCATGCTCATGCCGTAGTACGCAAGCCTCTCGCAGCATTCATTCGCTGAAGCATGTATCAGAAGCCATGATTGGACAGGCAGAGCAAGCAAAGCAATTGAGCAGGATGATCAAATGAGGAATTGAAGACTACCGAGAATGTATGGGCAGGCACGCCAGTTCCCGGTGTTCTCCTTGACGGCGGGGTTCCCCTTGACGTCGACGGTCCCATCTTGCGTGTAGATATCTGCAACCTCTCCCATGGCGTTGATCGGTTTACGCGCAGCTCAGAGTGGCTTCCTGCAAGTTTACAACGGTTTGATGAAGATGCAATGAGAGAGATTGTTCTAGATCGCTTTGAAGGGGGCAATTGTGCATAAGATGAAATTTGCATTGAATATTAACAGAAGACCAAGAACTAAGAAGCTTTGGATAATCTAGACTTACAGTGGGAGTGGCAAGGCTTCTGCAAATCAGAAATATTTCTAGTGTTTTGTATGACAGACTTGAAAACATCAGAGTAGAAACAAAATTGGGGTGGTTCAGACAACTACCTGAACTCAGTAATAAATCCAATCAGGCTAGCAGTTAGTACAAAATAGATATTTCGGTACAAATACCAAATTTCTTGAAGGGAAATTGGTACGACTCACTTTGGTAGAGAGGAACGGAATCTATTGTTCGATTTCACTATCTAGCACTGTCAAATCCTCACACTAACAATGGAGATGTTCTAAATTAGAGTTAAACCCGCCTCAAAGATGAACTGGCCATCGAGTTATGAACACTAAAGAACACCAAGCATCATCTGCATCTAGAACCTCCCCTTGCTTGAGAGAAAACAAGTTCCTCTAATGTTGCAGCATACTTCACCATCACCGAGTAGAATTAATTACCAAGATATATCTAGCTGAAATGTTAACTCACCCGGAAAATAAACATTTCAGAGAGTAAACTACAGCAATCATTGGTGCACGCCAGGAAAAGATGAAGAGGACATACCAACAACAACTGGGCATATCTACTGAACACCCAAAGCATGGTTCTTAAAAAAATTCTCAGAATCACAACGGATTCAAGGCATCTCAGAGCTTTAGGAATCACACGGTTCCCCACTCATCTACTGTTGCAAGAGCAAGGAAGAATCAGGAAAGACGAAGGCATGAGAGGGCCTTTGCTCATACCTGCTCAAAGGACTACGCCAGCCAAACAGACGAGCTCCAGAGAGATGAACTCACTCATCAGGAAAATGAGACAGGCCACCAAGAAGAACTCATATCTCTGCAGCCTGCTAGGACAGTGAGGAAACTTTACGGCCAAAGAAGTTTTTCTTGATGACTGCTTGTCTGCTTCCTACTTTTCCACTAGAGAGAGAGGGAATGATGAAATGTTTCTGGCTAGGACTTTCAGGGATCTTTTCCATTCAGGAAAGATGGCAGCTCGTGTGGCTCTCTGATAGAGATTGGAGAGCACATGCATTGACCATTTGGTGGCGTAGAAGAACCGGGAGCACTCTCTTGGTCCTAAGAGTGTGGGGGCTTTGGAATCTTCAGAGATTAGGAGGTTGTGGTGACCATCTTTTCTATCCATCATTGTTACCGAGTTGTTTTCAGTGCTACTCTGTTTGAGGATGAGATAATGCTGCCTATGATGAATATGGACCAGCAGCATCTTTATTTTTGGGATTTCCTTTTTCAGTTCGCACCAAGCATTAGCATGTGAAAGATGGCTTTTATATGGTCTCTTCTTTCTATTACTGAATTCCCCCCAGAGCTTTATTCGGGCGTCTGTTGTTCAGAGTTTTTTTAAAGACATGTTCAGACGGTAAGACCATGCTCCGGCTCAGACGATCTCAGAATACCTCATCTTATGGCACAAAGTCACTTCCATCTCTATCTAACTGCACACCAACGACCAATGGATATGGAAATTAAACTCTTTGAAAGAGTACTCCACCAAATCCGCCTACAATGCTTTCTTCCTTGATGGAATTCACTTCGCGCCTCATAACCTCATATGGAGATGCAAGGCTCCTCTCAAATACTAGTTTTTTTGCATGGCTAGCTACTAAATTGTTGGTGTTGGGCGGAGACTGACTCCCGACCCCTCTCTTCGCAGCCTAGCCGAGCCGTCACCGTCGCTCCTTGTTGCACCTTCACGTCTCTGGCTTAGTTCGTTGCTAGTATGCAATCCTTTCACATGTTCCTAAAAAAGACAAGGAGATCAGGCAATGGTACATGTGAAAGTGAAACTCCTGCATAGTTTAAGGGAGGTCGTGTCAGCGACGACGGTGTGATCCAACTCTTACACTGTTGTGAACTAGTCAATTAATCCACATGGAGACGTCTGATTAGTAGAATACTACTACGGCAAAGTGCAAACAAATCGAACGCTTACGCAAGAGTGACATGCTCTGGTTTAAACTAAACAACGCAGCGTTCGTTAGTTCCCACTGCGAGAACGACAGATTCTGCATCTAGGAAACGACTGTGACTCGTTGGAAATTTCTTCGTGTTCCAATGCCCCAATCCAAAACTTCCCTTTCTTAAAAAAAAAAACACTCCAAAATTGACGTGATCCCGGATCCGGATCAACATCGGATCGCGTCTCACATGACGGGGTGATCACGAATATTATTTATGAGCCCCAGCCCCGAACCTCAGCGCTCGCCCCTAACACTCAAGTGCGTCGTGCACAGTACTCTCCCCTTGATTCTTCCTTCAGTTTTGCATCTGGACTGGCTAGGGACCGTGTGTGGATCCGTCAAGTGTTGCTACTTAGGTGCTTAGCCCTTGTGGCTGTGGAGTGTGGGTTTATAGGACTAGATAGACAATAGAGGGAAGATAAATGTTACCTTAAAATTTTCTTAAATATTCACTTACCATTTCTCGAATGACTATAAAGTTATGAAGATTAGGATAGCAATTCCACTAGGAAACTAGAGATTCTTAGAGCTGAGCAAAAACAGTCAGAAAAACAATATAGTCGAATTTCGACTACGTGGTCGTAAGTCCTACAAATCTGAGCGCAACTTGATAAAAAAAACCGTGGTCTGAATTCGACTATCAGTCGGAAATCAACGTAGTCGGATTTCGACTACCAGTCAGAAATCAACGTGATCGGAATTCGACTCTAGTGGTCGACGACCAGTGAGCGGTCGAAATTCGAGTCGAGTAGTCAATGACCAGAGAGTGGTTGAAAACCAACGTTGTCGGAATCAACGTGGTCGAAGCCAACATTGTCGAAGGCCAACGTAGTCAAAATTCGACTCGAGTGGTCGAAAACCAACGTGGTCGAAAATCAACTGGTCAAAACTAGCATGGTCGAAGGCCAAATCAACGTGATCAAAACCAACGTGGACAAAGGCCAATGAGTAGTCTAAAACCGATGTGGTCAAATCAGGTCGAAATACGACCGGTGAGATCAATGACCAGTGAGTGGTCGAAAACCCAATGTGGTCGAAAAACCAGAGAAAATAAAAGATGAACAGAGCCTTTCAGCAGAGTTTCAAAAATCAAATTTGATGTAACTTTTGATCCATAAATCCAAAATAATATGAAACTTTGCAGTGATCTTCTCTATAGTATTATGAACCTATTTCTACAAATGATCATGAGAATTATAGCCAAAGTTGAAACCTTTTTTAATTTATTGGAATGTTTCCCTAAAACCGAGTCAAAATCGAAATTGGTCAATAAACTTACTCGTGGGTGAATGATGACCAAGATGGGTCTAGATGTATTCTCACATGTTACAACAAGTTAAATAAACAAAGAAATCAATTCAAAAACTCTTGGATCAAGAAATCACACTTTTAGCCCAAATCAAGCAAAAATCAGATTTACTCAAGAACTTCCTCCAGATCGTACCTAGATGGATGGGATCTTCTCTCCAAGAGACATCTCCTCCTCTTGCATGTCCTTAGCACCAGAAAAACTCAAGAAAAGAGAAATCCAAGTAAGAAAGCAAAAAAAAAAAAATCAAAAGCGCATGAGAGGATTCATAGCACAACTCACTTGGGCAAAGTTTTGATGTCCATTTCACTTGGAGAGAAATATTTTTGTAGTCAATCCCTTAGGATAGCAGAGCTCTAAGCATAAAACATATACACAAGGCTCCAACTTAAGGAACCCTAATCTCACGTAGGAGGGAGGAAGAGCTAGCCACCACAAAGACTTAGCCAAAAATCCTCAAACCCTAACTCTTGCCTCTCCTCCCCTTATTTGTGCTCACAACCTAAACCCAAAACCTAATGGATCCCCCATTAGGCCAAACCAGGGATAACCCGTTAACCCCACCTAACATCGGGTTTTACACGCGCACGTTTCTCAAAGTAGCTTACAACCATTAACCCATTAGTGAATCAACACTTGATTCACTTCATATTTTTAGCACATACAAGACCTAAACCATTTATACCAACATTGTAGTTTCATATACTGCCACTCTTCTGGTATTAGGTGGTTCACCAAAATGCCCCTATACCGACTTACTCGAAGCTTCCCACTTCCTTTTCTATGAAGCAACACCCATACTTCGCCATCTTTCATGTGGCCCCAATGACGTAATGTCAAGCCTCAAACGCTTCCAGATCCCACCGAACTGTCCTAACTTGCAAACAACCCAAATCACTTGGCGCATCACATGTCTCTTCTCGCATATGACGGCACCTTGCTTAGTAGGCCGTTTGGATCTCGGCTCCTCCCTGAGCCTAGTTCTGGTCCACCTTGCCATTGCCCAACATGTCCACCACCGGTAGCTCCCGCTCTGGTTTCTCGTCATCCCGGCTTGCAACCACCTCGCAAGTCTCAGTCATTTTCAGCGTCTCTCTGACCATTCTGGATCTTAGTACCACTCTGTGCCTAGTCCCGGTCCTCCTACGCCTCACCATAATCTAGCTTCGAAGTCCTGCAACCAACAACAATAAGCAAACCGTCACGTAGCACCGCACAACACACAAAGTCATCAATTCCACAATTTACCAATACAATGCACAATGCAAAATGTATACACCTAAATTACTAATCCTAAACATAGAACCAAACAATAAACTCATGTGCACACAAGCTACAACACTTAGGTCAAACCATGACCAATCCCTAAAAGCCTTGCTTTTCTGGGAAGATAGGTAGTACCGATCTTAACACGCAGGTACTACTGCACTGTGGTACTTTTGCACGTTGCAAACCGTATTGGACCTATCTGGAAAAAACATACCGCAACTCAGAGCGGAACTACCACCTTGCGGTACTACCACGTTTACAACTACGGTACTTTTGATTTTCTAACACTTCCAGAAAACAGTCTAGCTCAAATGCAATCCTTGCAAAACCAACAAAAATCAAACTCAAACTCCACAAATACTGTAATCCAAAAATCAATTACTTATCACAACTATGAGGTAACTTCAGTATAGTCTCACAGGACTAGTAGTTGTAGACCAACTGCCTGACAAAAGCCCATCTTCTCTTGATCTCTTCTATTCTTCTTCTCGACTTCGATGGCCTCTCATGACCGGCTTCTTGACTTCCATGGCCTCTCATGACCGGCTGTCGGGGAGGACTGAAAGGGGGAGGTGCTTTCTCTGGCGAAGGCGAAGGATAGACTAAAGCCTAAAGAAGCCTCCTTTAAATTCGCCTGGTCTGAACACACCTGGGTGCCTGCGTACTGTCCATGGTACGAAATCCAAAAGGAAAAAAAGCAATTAGAGAGATGCCCTCACATGACAGATACTAACAAACAGTTCGGTAGGATAACACAATCGTCGATGATTCACCACAGGCATATACCATAGTACGACTGTGTGCTATCTATCAAGAGAGAGAAGCCGATATAGCAGCATACGATCGACGATTAACAATTTGCTGGCGACCAGTGCCATGTATGAATCGTGAGTAATCTCAAGTCAGGATGAGTGAGGACAGCATAACAAATCAAAGTAGGGAGAACGAAACCGCAGGGGCAGAGAAAAAAAGCAACCGACCGAAGGGGAATTGCAAATTGATGATGATGATGATGATGATGATGTTGGGCGTCACCAGCTACGCCGGCGTTACTAATCTCTTACTTGTAGCAGTATTTTTGGAATGTGGAATGGAAAATTAAGGAGGAAGGAATACTACCACTGGTAGTGGGTAATTAATAAATTGAATTTACCCCTCCTCAATTGGCAGAGCTGGAATGCTGGATTGCAGTGTTACACCATGCGACGTATCCTCTATTGAGGAAAGTAGGAAACTGGTTACTAACCAAAACTCTGATAGGCCGATAGGGCCGGGACACGCTACCTGCCTGCAAGACGAGACGAAACCAGATCATTCTGTCGCAAATATGCCCTAGAGACGATCATAGAGATGATTTTATTTTATTATATTTATGATTCATAGGATAATATGTTATCTTATTCCTTAAATAATATCGTTAATATTTATTATTAAGTATGTGACTTGATTGTGAAACTCTATATTTCTGTGATGATTATTTTTAAACGATCTCTAGTCGAAAACATATAAGGATATATATGAATAGACTAGCATATGATTTATTTTATTATAGAGATGATTTTATTTCATTATGTTTATGATTTATTGGATAATATGTTATCTTATTTCTTAAATAATATCGTTAATATTTATTATCAAGTATGTGACTTGATAGTGAAACTCTATATTTCTGCGATGACTATTTTTAAACGATCCCTAGTCGAAAATATATAAGGACACATATGAATAGACTAACATATGTATTGGTTGATGATCATATTTCACGAGTCATAGATATGAAGATATCAAACCAAAAATATAGACAAATGTTAGCGAACATAGGGTCAGATCGACCTACCATGAGACATTGCGAACATTGCATTCTTATATGTCATCAGTTAGTCTTATTTACAATACGTATACTATGTCCTTAGACTTGAGGTCATCACATGTACTCAAGATGCGTAATGCATGACTTAGGAATTGCCAAACGCTACTCTGTAACTAGGTAGTTATAAAGATAACTTTCGGATTTTGTCATGATGCATGCATCGAGACATGATCGATCAAGATAGGATTTGCCCCTCTATACAACGGGAGAGATATCTCTAGACCTTTCGAGTGATTAGATTCCAGAAATACATGGCTATGCTACTCGCGGTTAAAGAGTTAACAGTAGTCTGGGAATTCAAGTCACGTAATCGAGAAAAAGTGGTCAGCTAACCAACAAAGATAGCACGTACTCATCTTGAGCTTGACCGATATCGCGAGGCAAAGGGAATGCATATAAGTTTTGTTGAGATTCGTCCGATATAATATTTATATATACTTGAGAGTTGGCATGTCTTGCTAAGGACCGCTACCGATTAGTGGATGAGTAAGAGTACTCGGGCCATATCCAAGTGTACATGAACCTACATGGTCGCACACTTGGAGGGCTAGGATACAATTCGGATGGTGATTAGAATTCATGTAGGCCATGAGTTCCTAATGAGCCTTAAGTTCGAGGCATATCATAAATACCTATACGTAGAGGGGTGGTGGCATAGAGTTTCTTAGAGAGAATTCGGAATTTTAAAAACCCTAGTCGCTACACCTTCCTCATTTAATGCCACGCAGCTGGTGCTAGCACTCCAGCACATGGTGTTTCTGCCCCGTACGTGTGGATATCTTGGAGGTTTCGATGCAAAGCTTCAGCACTAGGACAATTCGCAACTTATGATGACCAGAAAGAGCTGGAGGAGGAGACGTGTGGTTAGTACGACTACTACTACACTAAAACGCTACATTGACTCTACTTCCGCTACGAGTCTATGCGTCTAGTGGTAATTCCGTGATCTATTACTAGTGGAGGTTCCTTATTTACGGAGTAGATTTTTGAAATTGTGTTAGCGTAGCCTACCCGTAGCGCAACAGTGGTATCAAAGCCATCTTGTCTAGTTTTAGATTCGAATTAGATGCATATGGTGATATGTAGGAGTCGTAGATGTAATCTATTACTATTTATGTTGGTTGTTCTATATGATACATTGATTTTAGCGGTGGTCGATATGATCGTCCATGCGTGATGGTTCATAATTGCTATTCCGTTATCATGTTTTTATGGTCACCAGGTTCTGTGTGCGGGGCCACTCACTCCTGCCCCTACTCGCTACTGTACTGTTCCCCATGCTGTGCAAAATTGCAAATGCATGCATTGCAACCGGGTTCTCACTGACTCAGTGCCATGCATATAGCATATGCTACTGGTATTCCTAGTACGAGTAGTACAACCCTACACGAAGCAGTGCTCGCGGTTGTGTTTTAACGGTGAGAAACTACCACCATTCTCTACGCCCCGCTTGAAACACACAAATATCTCATGGGAATTTTATAGGAAGGGCAAAACTAAAACCTGAACCATGTTCTCTCGAAAAGGAGAAAAAAAGGGAACCATGTGGGCCCATTACTATAAATTGTCCACCAAAATGTTCAACCGACTATAATCGTCTCCATGCCTCCACACAGCATCCACCTTTGACCTCTATGTGCTCCAGCATGAGCTCGACCACCTCGAGTGACATCCCAACTGCCTGAACCTCAGATTACCCCTTCCTAGTCCTGGTCCTCCTCGTCACCAACCGTGGCCGCCTCCATGCCCACCTGCACATGCAAAGACCAAAGAAACCAACTCTGGCAACACACATTAGCAAAACACACCCTTGTCTATCCCCAGACAAGATCCAAACCTCCTACGACCATTCCTCAAGTTGTTTACGACTACACTGTTCTATCGCTACCACCTACGACCATGCACTAGATCGTTTACGACCACACAGTCCTATCGCTAACCGAAATAGACCACCAAATCCACTAATACGACTGCTAACTCGTAATCCACGAGTACTCGTAAACTATATCGACTATCGAGTACCGACTACCGAGTCACAGCCGCAACACGTATTCGAAACCTACGAGTACAGACACATTCCAACACCCGACCTCTTACCGTGATCGTAAAACCACTTCTATCGAGTACCAAGTCCTTCGACTACGAATACCTCAAGCAATGACCATTCATCAACGACCACCACTCACCGATCAAATAACCACTAGCCCAACCTGAGTACTCGACGTACTCAACGATCATATGAGTGAAGCACTCGTATCGACCATGAAGTCTTACGAGTACCGACCGTGAAGCCAGCGGCAACCAATCGCTAAGCCTCCAACGACCAAGGACAAAACAGCAAACAGTGAAGTCTATGAGTATCAATCAGACTACTAAGTCTACGATTATGAAGGTAGTCTGTAAAAACTACGACCATGGAAGCAGTCTACAAAACCTACGACCATGGAGGTAGTCTGCAAAATCTACGACCATGAACATAGTCTGCACAACCTACGACCATGAACGTAGTCTGCATAACTTACGACCATGAAGGTAGTCTGCAAGACCTATGACCATGAACGTAGTCTGCACAACCTATGACCATGAACGTAGCCTGCATAACTTACGACCATGAAGGTAGTCTGCAAAATCCACGACCATCGACCGCAAAGCCCTCGACCAGTAAAGTCTATGACCATCGAGACTGTAGTTATGACCATGAAAGAGTATTGTAGTTACGATTATCTGCCGTGGTCGTAAGACCGAAGTCGTACTGCGGTAATCGAAAGGTGAAGTCATACTGCCGTGGTCGTAAGCTGAACGTGGTCATAGCATGCTGTGGTCGTAAGCTGAACGTGGTCGTAGCATTCTGTGGTCGTAAGCTGAACGTGGTCGTAGCATACCGTGGTCGTAAGATGAACATGGTCGTAGCATGCCATGGTCGTAAGCTGAACGTGGTCGTAGCATGCTGTGGTCATATGTTGAACGTGGTCGTTGCATGCCATGGTCGTAAGCTTCTGTTGCCGTGATCATAGAGCGTCTGTTGTTGTGGTTGTAGAGTAGCGTCTGTGACCTGAAACCGTGCACGACCACTCAAGGACAACAACTTCAACTGTAAACGACCAAGTTTTTTACAAACGCAAAATCCAAAACAAATCAAATATCAATTATTCATCATCTCTTTATTTACAACTATCCACATAGTCTAACAATAAACAAATGAGCAAAGCTCAAAGGTGTGGTAGTGTACCTGTGCAAGCTAAGTAGGAGAGGAACCAACTAATTAATTCTAACAACCAACAATTCATCCTAATACAGTGGCTCATGGTGCATGGAAGAGCCATCATCCATTGCATACCTCTTTGTTTCCTCCCCCTCTAAAAACGCCCCTCTCGTTTCTTAATTTTAACCCATGAGCATTCAGACCTCAAGTCATGCCACCAGAATTGTTAAATAAACACAACGAATACTTTCTTGAAGACTTGCGATTTATAACTGAATTTAATGATATATATTGTTGACTCAGGGTTAACTTAAAGTTTTGCAAGTCAAATACTACTGTCTTTAAATAACAAGGTCAAATACCAAAATACCAGATAATTAGTTTCTTATGTAACGCCTAAAACTTTTAAGTCTCTCTTATGTATATAACAGAATTATACTGAAAAATGAGTAACAACTTGAAGCCATCGCCAAGAGCATCACATGAAGCAATCATTTCTGATCCAAAGAACACCATTTATGCATTTTTCTATTGCAGAAAGAGATCAACTCTCTCAACACTGCCTCGTTAATTAAAAGTTCACAATTTGTTTCTATATATTTCGTCTCTCTTTCACACGTCCGATAAAATTGGAGCGATACAAAGCACGCGGAAATATTCCATTTTCAACCTGTGCCACTTTCCTTGCTGTTTCCACAGCATCTCCCCTGTCCATGCTGCATGTATGTATGATTGGTCAAAGCTCCAAAGGGAGCACAAAAGATTGTAGGCTAGCTGTAGCTTCCATACATGCCTGTGTTGTTTGAATTCAAAGCGAAGCGGTGCTTAATCGAGATATGTTGTGAAACACCCCAAATTTTGAGATATTTTAAAATTTTTGGAAATTCAAATTGGATTTGAATGCTTTCCCAATTTGGCAAAAACTGGGAAAAACCGCTTTCCTTTTTCCTCCCCTTCCGCCTTCGCTCTGGGCCGGCGCCGTTCGCGCGCACGCCGCTCGGCCTCTCCTTCCCGAAGCCGCCGACGCCCCACGTCGCCGTTTCCCCCGCCAGCGCGACAAGGGAGACTGCCCTCCAGCTCAAGCCCGCGAGGACGCCGACCCCACGCGTCAGAGAAGCCGCCCCGCCCTTCTCCCCGTGCGGAGAACGCCCGGGCAGCCCGCTGTCCTCGCCGGCGCCAGCGCAAGCCTTCCCGTTGCTTCTCTCCCTCCGAAGTCAAGAAAGCACTCGAGTGCTGCAGACTCACCTCGCCACCTTGCCCTCCTCCGCTCGGCGTAGCCCCAGCTCACCCCTCCTCTCCCCTTTCCTCGCGGGAGACCGTGCGCCGAACCGCCTCGCAGCTGCGCCACCTGCACGCGCAATAAAAGCCCTCACCGCCACTGTAGATCGCTTCCAGATCGCCCTCTCCCTCTCCCCACCCCACCGATTGAACTCTCGCCGCCTCCACCGCCGGCAATCGCCACCCCTGCGTCGGTGAGCCCTAAAACGCAATTGAGAACTCCACTCCACCTCAGTCCAATTCCGGGCGTCCACACGTGCACATATAGCCCCTAGACACAGTGGAAGTTCCGCTAGGGCAAGGGCATTTGCCCAGTGGCCGGGCCACGAAGCTCGCCGCCGGCCCTAAGGTCGTCAACGTGGCCAGCCCACTGGAGCATCTCCCAAGCTGAACCGCTACTGCAAACGAGTTCCTCGAGTCCCGGAGATGGTTAAACCACGGCCAATTGGGTCGCAAAGCTGCCGGAGCTCCCCAACGTCGCCGCGCACACCGGCATCTTCCCCGCAGCCCGCAACCTCCTCTGTGCACCGCACTCCCTCCCAACGCCCTCAAATGGAAACGTTGCGAGTAGCCGCACCTTTTGGATATGGCCGTTCCCCGGGAACGTCACCGCCTTCGCCTCCCCGCTCCGGAGAGCGCACCCTGTCTTCCCGCCGAGTCAAGGACGCGGGAGGAAGACGACGACGCGCAGCCGTCGATCGAGTTTCATCCAACCGTCGGCCTCCATTTAAATCCCAGCCGCTCGCTCCGCGCCCCCGCTCCATCCGACCACTCCGACGCATCGTCCTCGCCCCATCCGCACCGTCGGCACCGACCACGCGTCGCTCATCGCGTGAGCGCGCACGCGCCCGCGCTGGACTCCACCCGCGCGCGCGTGTGGGCTTCGGCCTGCGCGGCCGAAAGCCGAGCCGGGCCGGTGGGCTGGCACGGCCGCGAATACGCCGGCCGCCGCCGCACCGTGCGCATGGGCCGGGCCGTACTGTTTTCGGGCCGAGCCCAGTACTGTTCACACCGAGAGAAAATCCAGAAAAGTCCCCAAAAATCATAGAAAAATCTAGAAAATTCCCAAAAATACAAAAATACACCATCTGGACCAGAAAAATATCCTGATTTCAAATCTGGTCTCTATTCCTCCAAATTCAAATTTATTAAATTTGAATTTTCCTCTTTTGCTAACCCTAATTATCCCAAATCCAAATTTCATCGATTCAAAAATGCCTTTTCTAGCAAAACGTCCATCCGCACACTTCTAAAGTATTTGGTTGAAAATTTATTTTAATTGGCTCCTTTTTGCATTAGTTACTTTGGTTTGGGCACGTTTTAAGTTGGAACTTATGTTATGATTTTATGTGTTTACGCTAGCCTCCGACGTAGCTGAAGTCCCAGTTCCGGAGCCGGAGCCGACTGCTCAGATCTACGACATAGTAGAGATTACGGACCAGCAAGGCAAGTCACATATTTTTGATCATATTGAATCCTATTGAATTACATTATTTATTTAATGTATTTTCATTATGGATAGTTGCGAACTAATAATTGCTTAAAACAAAGATTTAGAATGGCATGCTATCTAGATAAGCCTACCACTGATAAATAGCCCTGTTTACCTTGATGGCCATATTCACCTTGACAACCTTAGAAGGAAATAATATATGATATCAAAGTAACCATGATCGCCTCATACAACAACTTTGTACTACTAAGGTGTTGGCCGCAGGCCGGTAGGATTTCAAAGCTGATACTAAGGTAAAGATGTGCTGTGGGAAATCACGTGGTGATCTACGCCCACGACTTTACCTTAGAGGAATTAAGACTGGGAAGGGTGTGCTGTGGGAAATCACGCGGTGATCTACGCCCACGACCTTGCCCGAGTGAGAGGCTGGTATGGATAGGTGGTGGTAGTGCCAGTGGGCACAGAGGGGGATGTGGTTGGATGCCTCAGGTGAAAAATGTAAGGACGAGAACCTTGTGCCAAGTAAAAGACATAGTCAACGCTCAGGCCACAGGAGTTGACTTGTCAACACTGGTCTAGTAGCTGCTCCATTCAATTGAAACTCTACAGGCTGTGATGACAGGTAGACGGGGAGTTAGGTATGCTGCGGGTACCTAACAACGATAGTATTAACTCACAAGCGGCTAGAGAAGAGTATGTGCGCAATTGTAGCCGTGACTAAGTGATGCTATCGGGTAGAGTCTATATAAAGAATGGAGCAGTGAACCGACCTGGCTTTCTTAACTCTGTCGCGGGAGTTAAGGGATCGTGTGGGTAAAGTTGAGCAACTCTGCAGAGTGTAACAAATGGTATTCGAATACGCCATGCTTCCGGTTAATGAAGCTGTGTTAATTGGGTGATTCCAGTAACAAGGCATAAGTAGGATTGGAGATGATTTAATGTGATAACTGATGAATTGATTCTGTTAAACAAAACCCCTGATCTTAAGGAGCAAACATTTTCAAGTTTTGCTTGCTTACAAATAAAATTGCATCCACCCACTGTAATACAACCAATATACTCCCATCCTTGGAATACCATGCATATAGTAAACCAGGGTTTACCCCTGTGACTTGCTGGGTACAGTGGTACTCATGATTTGCTGAACACAATCAACAGAAGGCCAGTACTGGCAAGATGACGTGGTGGAAGAAGACACTCCTGAAGAGCCAGTCTACTTTGAAGAAGATTGGGCTTAGGATTTAGCCGCGCTCAGGCCGTTGATCCTTTTGTGTGTATATGGTGGTGTATGGGCTTACGCGCCCGCTGTGTACATTAACAACAATATAATAATGTAATAAAGTTGGTACGTTTGCGTAAGCTGGTGCTGTTGTGATGATCACATGTAACCCTAGAACGTCATAACTGTACATTCCGTACAGTTGCGAGGTTCCGTACCGTCTCCAGAAATGGGGGCGTTACATGTTGTTTCCTATTTCTTTTTCTTTTTCTTTTCTTTCATGGGGTGCAGATCTTGACATGCATGTGGGCTTGTTCATCAGATTCAGAAAGCTCCCCTGTTCCGGTTGTACTTTCGCAGTCCTTTTTATGATTCCTACTGCTTTTGTGAAGATCTCATCTGGTTATGCAGTGATTGCAGTCAAGCAGGCATGTGCCACAAAATAAAAGAAAGGAAGAAAGAATAGTAGTAGAAGAATAGCTCAGCCTTCTTCTAATGCAAATTGAGCTGAAAATATGAATAAATTACAGGGGAAGAACTCTCAGGAGGATTACTTCTTGTCAAGCAAGACAAGAAATCCTTTTCTCTTGGAGAATCAAATGAAAGTAGCTTGCCAAAACTGTGGAAAGCACCTTTTTGTTCTCCTTTTGCTTTCAAGAAAGATGTCACTTGTAGAGATTCTGTGAATTCAGTCTGCAGCATGGAGCTGCTGTAATTTTCAGAATTTTGTCACTTGCAAAGCACTTCGAGAAAGCAAGAGACATCATCAACGAACTTTCACAATACACATTTGTCAAGCACTTCATTTTAACATACGTTCGAATTAAGGACCAGTAGACTAGAACCATTCTCCCAAAATTGAAATAAAGAAGGTCAGATGTGAACTCTATTAGACCATGTGGCTGGTCTAAAATATTTATGATGATGAATAATTGATAATATTGTTTATTGATGTTATTTGAGACGTGTAGCATGTGTAGACTCATATGGGTCAAGTAGAAAAAAACTTATGCCGAGAAAAGATGTTGCTTTGGTTTTTGCATGTGCAGAGTAACTCGGAGGTGATCGTGGTCTACGGCGAGGACCGGGAGATAGCTTGGTGTAAAGTTATGGTCCAGAGGGTCAAAAATACAGAAGAAGACGGCCGTGCTTGAGTTGGGATACGTGGAGATCAAAGATGGATGATACGTGTTGAAACTACGGAGGTGCTGTCCGGAGGCTATGATACGTGACAAAAATTGAAAAACATGTATTACATAAGGGTTTCATGTCCTTTATTTATTAGAGTTAGATAAGGACTCATGGTCTTAGGGATACGATTATGATTTAGACCCTACACTATAAATAGAGATAGGGCTAGGTGCTAGCATGGAGGCTAGAGAGATGCTACAGTAATACATAGTATAGCTACAGTACCACACACTGTTTTGCTACAGTGAAAAAAATAATATTTTCCTTTTTTGCTGTCTTTTTGTTTCCATTTTTGCTATGTTGGCAGGTTAGACAACCAGAAGACTGTAGATTTGAGAAAAAAAAACTTCCGCTATGGATTACATTCATTCACCCCCTCTAATTGCCATGAAGATCCTACAAACTCTAAGAAAAGAAATCCAACAAGCGAGCTCGAAAATTTGTCTTCAAGTGATGAACATGCATATAAATTTGGAATAAGTCTACTTTACCCCCCCCCCCCTCAACTATTGCGTCGGTCTAATTTTTAACTCTCAACTACAAAATCAGGTAACCGACACACCTTATATATCAATATCGGCCATTTTACCCCCCTTAGACCAAACCACCCCGATTTTGTTGACATGGCATCCACATTGTCAACGATCAAATCATCAATCTTACAAATTATGGAAAAAATTTAAGTCTCTCAAAAGGATTTAGAAGGAAAATAGAAACTATCTTTATTGATATAAACTGATTATAAGCTGCTCTCAATAAAAAATTACAAAAGGGATGCTACTAGCCCTAAGGTCGCTACTGCTTCCCCTTGTAATCTACTATCTAGTCAGGAGATCTTCTCTAATTCTCTAGAATCTATGTCTGGGTGTATCATCTATCTTGTTCTTTGTCCCTTCTCTCGTCAGGCTTTAAGTAGTGCTGAAGAGGTGTCAGTTGTCCACGTGAGCAAACATATTGTTGATTTGTCCCGTTTGGTCAAGCGAACGGTTGCTGTCAAGGGGAGAAACCTGACAATAACAGTTATTGTCAGGTTTCTTCCCCTGATAGCAACTGTTCACTGCTCTTCGGTTATTGTCAGTGGGAGAGAATCATGGGGACAACTGCAAGGCGATTATCGTCATAGATGTAAGGCCGAGTCATCGTGCGGTTAGGAGGAGGATAAAACACGTGCTTTATTCTTCCGCACGGGAGAAGTTGCCTAGAGGCGGGCCTACGTATTAGTTCATAAGACCTCTGAGTGGTGATTGGTCAGGTGAATGAACAGTGACCCTCCGACCAGGGGTACTCGGGTAATATAGTTTTTGGTAGCTCATGACCACATTGGTCTTAGGCCTTAATTGAGTATTAAAATCATATTTAATAGATTATTTAATCCTTATCGCACATGGACATGTTTGCTCACACCTAAGGGTTGAATCACATCCTAGTCAGCAATACATCATCTTGCTGGATCAAAAAAATAAAAAAAAGTTGTTGGTCCCACATGTCATCACCTCTTCCTCCTCCACTCCCTTCCTCCCTTTTTTCTCCGTTCCTCATCACTCGCATCAACTGTTGTCGTCTGTAGCCACATCGCCGCCCGAAGCTGTGCGTCATGCCGTCCTCGCCATGCCCTGCACTAGCGACCGCAGCAACTACTCGTCCGTCTCGCACCATGACTTGGTCACCTTCTCATGATCCCTTCCCTCTACTTAAGATGCACCCAAGTACCCTGCTAGGTTCACCTCCCTCTCCCGTCCATCTTCCCCACTTCTCTACATTCTTCCCATCCTCGAGCTCAAATCAAACTTGAGAAACCACTGTTGTGAGCCAGCCGTGAACGCCATCCATGCACAAACCTCTCTCCGGTGAGTTTCTCTCATATTCTTTCGCATCAAAACATATTTGTAGACCTTCTCTATATTTACCCTAACCCAATTTGGGAATTAATCCACAAGATCTTGTTGGTGCCATCGTCTTCTTCAGGTCCCGCCAAAACCATTGCCATCGACACATTTCCCTCTCTAGTGAGACTCATTCCGATTCCTCCCTCCTAGAGCATCCTTAGACCTCCCTATTTCATCTCCAATTTTTTATTTGAGTTTCTCCTCGCCCCAGATCGTTGCCACTAATGAGCCATCCTCGTCGCCTTGGATCATCACCGACGCATCGCCTCAGCGCTTCCCCATCCTCACCAATCAATTCGGTGAGTTCCTTTCACCTTATAGATGCTCATGACATGCCTAATTTTTAGGGATTATCCATCATAGTGCCTCGTCAGGTAGCAGTGCCGCTGCTGCCGCCATATGTAGTCGTGTTGTCGTCGCCCATGAGGTTGCCGAGACTGTGGGGTTCCATTTTGCTTCTCGCCTGCTGCCTCCATGGCCCCTCTCGCCGACGCCAAGCTTAACCAGAGTTCCCATGGCATTGCTATGTTTTTCTTCTGTCTCGTCCTCTGTTGACTGTGGTAAAGAGAGGAGAGGAAGAAGAAAAGGAGAATGAGAAGATCGGAGGCGGACTGGTGGGTCCGGCTATCTATTTTTTTTGTGTATTTGATGAACACATTGACTGGACTACCACATCACCCTAAAACAAAAGCTTACATGTCAAAGCATCTGCCATGTTATGCTACCTCAGAGCAAAACTATCTTCAATCTAGCTCAAGGGATAATTAAATGGTATTGATATTTGAGGGTTGTAAAACATCCAGTTTTACAGTTTAAGGTTGAAACTCAGAATTTCACAAGAGTTAAGGGATATAGTGACTTATGCCTATAAACTCAGATAGTGAAATAAGCAAATAACTGATTTTAGTAAAAGCACAAATTCTAAAGCACGTTTAGGGCCCGGCTTGCAACCACCGATTACTCCACTACTAATAGCATTGCTTTAATCTACCTGAGTACAGTTTGATCACGAATTCTCGATTTTGTATTTCAAGTCCGATACCTTGGAAGTGTGTATGGATTTTTCAAACAGTAAAGATGCTCCATGATGGAGCTGAATCTCAAGTGTTAGGCAGGAGACGACGAGATTAGATGGTGTGAAGCAGCAATCATTTTGGTAAGGTTTGGGTCTGACAAACTCATGTAAACCAAAGTAGGAACTCACACAAGCTGCCAACAGCACGGACGACACTTGCTGCTAGAAAGCAATATGTTTACAATTGACCGCCCAATCCTTGGTCAGCAAATCATATGCTTTACCGAACGGCTGATAGCAACAAGTGAATGCAACCCTCTCCCTACTCGTCAACGGCGTCCAATCATCGCCACCTCTCCTGCTCTGCACCCGCACAAAGTACAAACAAGCGATGCAACAACAACTCCACTCCCAAGTTCCAACAAATCAAAACTCCACAGGAAACCTAAAGCTAAAGCAAACCACAAGGGATTATGATTTATAATTGAGCACATAGCGATACTTACCAACAGGTGGTTTTAATAAATTGCGACCAGTCACTAACCCGCCCATTTCGGCTTGAGTTTCTTACTTCTGACTTATTTTTCGCTATTCAACAATTTCATCCTTTTTTGTTTTTTGAGCTTTTTTGTCGGTTCTTTTTTCCGTATTCATTTGTACTGTTCGTGACAGGCTAACCTATTTTTTCTATTTTTAAATTTTTTAAATTTAACTACGCCAAATAACCTACCGTTAGTTACAATATTTTTTCAGCCAACTACAGTACTTTTCAGCTATAAACCACTCAAAATAAGCCCATTTGAACAGGCCTGAACACATGTGCCCCCCGACGCTTAGGGGGTGTTCTTTTGGGCTTTTAAAAGTGGCTTTTGGCTTCTACTACAGTACCTAACTTTTAAACGGAGTATTTTCTCAAGACGGGGTCTACAAGTTAAACGATCTACACGTTAAAAGCCCAACATCTGTACCAGCCAAAATCGCAAGTGAGTATCTATCTCTCCGTAATCTGTACCGTAAACAGCCAAAATTCAAAAATTTCAGCCAAAAGCCGCAGCCGAAAAGAACAGGCCCTTAGCAACTCGCCTGGGCCTCAATGTCATTTCCTGTTTGATGTCGACAATAGCCACTACTGCACTGGACACTTATGCAGCATAACACAATAGAAAACAATATATTATGTGATAAAAAAGGATGTCCAATTACAGAAAACTTTGAGCCAAGTAGTAGCTAGCAGTGGAGGTAAAAGCTAGGGGAAGCCAAGAACAAATCAAGTGTGCACGCACACGGCACACGTATGCTATGCCATACGGGCACATAGATATATATATATATATATATATTGCAAAAGTCGGCCACAAGCTCCAGGCGACGGCCCAATCACCGGCTGCCACTCTCAAGAACCTGCCCTTGGGTCGCTATCTCTTTTCTAGGGCTCAGGGAAAGCTTAAGCTAGCGAGAGAGCGGTGAAAAAAAAATATTCAGAAGACTTTGAGCAAGAACCGACGGAGATCGCCTTTTGTCCTCGTGCTAAGTACTAGCCACAGCTGCCTGCCTCTGGAGATCAAGAAGAGGTGAGTAATGTTGCTTTCTTGGAGCTGTTCAGGGTGATGACGCCTTTTGTTTACCTGGTCTCTGAGTTCTTGGCGATATTATTGAGGTGAAACTTCGGTTCTTTTGAGTGAGTTTGGAGTTTTGTTGGTATTGGTAATGCAATTTCGGGTGGAAAGAAAGGAAAATGGCCCCTTTACTCGTTTTGGTAAGTTCTATAGGTGTGAATTCCATATGTGCCGTTTCTTGGATGTGCGGTGCTTTGGTTATTGTTTGTTTGCGGTGGTCAAATTGTTAAGGGAGATGTGAATTTTGGGACATGATTCGCGATTTTGGTTGTGTTTGGGGACAGTTCTGAACTGTTCTTGAATCCCATCTAATCTGTTCTCCAAAGATTCCTCCTTTTCAGGTCCTTGTAGTCTTATCACCTCTTTGCAATTGATTAGTCCCAGTGAATTGGGACACTGCTATTTGATCCAGTTTGCTCATAATGATTCCACTTTTTTTATTCTCCAATTCTCTCCTCCAATTCCATGTTTGTCTAATCTGATTTGCATCAACGAGAGTTCCTATTAACAAAAAAAAATCCTGCGCTGTTACAGTGTTCCCGGAATCCAATCTTGTTCTAAGATGCCAAAAAAAACTCACCTTTAAGCCCTTTTGATTCCTTGCAGTTAGCTGAGCTGAGCCAAGGATAACAGGTGGATCGGAGATGATGAGGGACGCGTGGATGGAGGTGCTGCCGCCCATGGACCACTACGCCTCCCGGGGCAACTGGTTCTTGGCGCGCAGCTGGACGCCGGAGGAGAACAAGCGGTTCGAGCGGGCGCTCGCCGGGCTCGACCTGCGCAGCCCGGACTGGGAGAAGGTGGCGCAGGCCACCCCCGGCAAGTCGGTCTTCGAGGTCATGACCCACTTCAAGGATCTCGAGGTCGACGTCCAGCAAATCGAGTCCGGCATGGTGCCCTTCCCGGTGTACGGCGGCGGCGCCAACGGGGCGGCACCGTTCACCCTGCAGTGGGACGGCAATGGTGGCCACGGAGTCGGGGACTTCCGGCACGGGTACCGGTTTGGGGGAGGTTGCGGGAAGCGGCACGGCGGCCGCACGCCGGAGCAGGAGAGGAAGAAGGGCGTGCCATGGACCGAGGAGGAGCACAAGTGAGTACAACTCCATATAATAGTGTTCTGACTTCTGAGAGCGATTGCTTTGTGTCATGCACATGACTAGGGAAATTTTTTGTCTTGAATTCACCGTCATTCAATAGGCTTCACATCATTTGATTGCTATTGGTAGTTTTCAAACTTGGAAATTGGAATTATTCAACTATGAAGAATTGCAATTTGCAGGGGGGAGCTTTCTTTGTTCAGTAGGATTTG
The DNA here is from genome assembly GCA_017311315.1 of Dendrocalamus latiflorus. Lineage (NCBI taxonomy): Eukaryota > Viridiplantae > Streptophyta > Magnoliopsida > Poales > Poaceae > Dendrocalamus > Dendrocalamus latiflorus. Next base: position 1,983,912 of record CM029647.1, on the reverse strand, counting down.
AGACAGTCACGTAACTTGATTATGATGGTTTTAGGCCTTAGTATAATCTCATCCAACCAAGGTGAAGCAAGAACTTTTTAATAGTTACTGAGCTAGATCATGCTTTGTTCTTTGATCAGGTTGTTCCTCTTAGGCCTGAAGAAATACGGAAAAGGGGATTGGAGGAACATATCGCGCAACTTCGTGCAGACGAGGACGCCTACTCAGGTGGCCAGCCATGCACAGAAGTACTTCATCAGGCTCAACTCAGGGGGCAAGGACAAGAGGAGATCGAGCATTCACGACATCACCACGGTTAACTTGACGGACGACAGGCCTCCCTCGCCGTCCCAATCCCCTCTGCTCAGCAACCAATCCAACGCATCAACTCCGACCACAGCAGTAGGCCAGTCAGCTGACGCCAAGCAACACTGCGGAGCGAATGTGCCCTTCAATTCACCAAGCCGGACACTTGGGATGCTGACTTATGGGATGGGTTTGCAAGATCAAGGTTTGCATGGTCCTCTGCATGATCAGTTGGCTGCCAACCGAAGTGTGTTGTTTTAGGTGCAATCAATCCACTCAGCGCCATGGATCAGATGTCTGGTGTAATATTGTCTTGCTGTAGCTTCAGTACCTGTATTGAAGTAATTAATTATGGGAATTTTTCGGAACATAACACGGGGAGGGATCTCTGTCATGTTGGTGATGCTTGGTGGTCCATAATTGTTGGTGATACTGAGAATGTAAGGAAAAGAACGCCAAGAACTTGATGCTGTGGTATTTTCAGGCAGTGAGTGGTAGTGCTGAATACTGATAATGTATTCTATGAAGTGGACTTATATTCAATCATGGATCCTACTTTTTTCTCAGGTGGATGAAAAAAAATCATATTCTAGATTCTTCTGGTCAGCTGATGTATTGGGAACCTTACTGACCATCTGATTATAAGGATGCTGCCTTGTATTGAGGGTTTCAGATCATGCTGTTTTTAGCACATACTTACCCACAGTTATCGATGTACCTATTTGTGCTCTCACCATCTCATGTTCGCATCAGTTTTTTTTTTTTTTCTATTTTGGATGAACGAGAACGAGTTTGCAATGACTCATTCAGCGCTACTTGCCTTGCTCATCTAATCAACTTTTTCTTGTTTTCAGCTTCATTTTTTAAAAAAAAAAACTCCATTATTCTGTGGATTGACCATGCATTGTTTCATTGTTTGTGTGCAACTCAGCCCTATACAGCATTCTTCTATAGCTCTATTGATGATGCTAGTTCCACCAAATATGATATTGGAAATGAGTCGGAGTTCCACTATCTTGGCATCTCATGCTTTCTTTGTCCTCTTTCCATCAACTTTTACAATTCTTTTCCTTCCCCCTTCTTTTCGGGCTAGTTCTTTCCCTCGTTGAGAAAGGCATCCACAGATATCAGACATGAGGCAGATCCTTGCGACAACAGTAAATAATAGAATAGAGAGCAGCACTTAGGCCCAAATGTTGCAAACTTGTGTGGGTGCTTGTGCTTTTCTGTTGCCTGCCCTCCTCACTTTGCAAGTTGGAGTGCAAAACAAAAACCACTCACTCTGATGGATGATGGGGGCACTATTGTTAGCGATATGACCTAGAGACAATCATGGATATGATCGTATCATTTCTATATTTATGAACTTTTTGAATAATAAGGTATTGGGAGGTGCTTCTATGCTTTCCTCAATAATGATTTGCATAATTTTTAAAGCATGATGAATGATAAATAAATATTATTTACCTCTTCATTTGCTTTGAGATTAGTATTACTCTTGTTAAAAAGAAAAGTATATAAGCACTGCTCGTATTGGTATTTTGTCTCTTGAATAAATATATTTCGTATTGATCAACAGTATGTAACTTGTTCGTAGAACTTTTTATCTATGTTTTGATGTTATTCTAAATTATTCCCAATCTTATATCATTATGTGATACTATTACAATTTATATATCAGCATATGTTTTAATTATTGATCATGTTTCGCAGATCATGGATATAAGGATATCAAATCAATAATATGGACACATGTTAGGAAATATGGTGTTGGATTGATCCGCCTTGAGACATTGCTGAGATTGTTATGTTTTTATGTGTCATTAGTTAGTCTTAAGCAATGATAATGCATAATCTTTATACCTGAGATCAGTATAGTTTTCTACATATGTAATGGTACATTTAGGGTTGACAAACGCTATTCCGTAACTGGATTGTTATAAAGGTAGCTTTTGGGTATGCTATAAAACATACAGAGGAATGCTACTGGTCGGATATGGAATTTGTCCCTCCAACATAATAAGAGATATCTCTGGACTCTTTGATGTAGTCAGATAAAGGAAGTGCATGGCGATAACACGAATGATTGAGGAGTCGACCACATGAAGCTATCCATCACTACTAGATCAGGAAAAGATTGAACAGTTCATGGATAACACGTTTATCACCTGGAGTTCGATCAGATAGCGTAAAGCAAAAAGGAGAATACACAAACATGTTGTTTAGTTTAACCAGATACGAACTGGTCATACGAGTATACTAACTGGTCATGAGCTGGTCAGATATATCATAAACTAGTCGTGAGTTGGTCGTATGGGGTACGGACTAGTCGTAACCAGAAACGAACTAGTCATAAGGAGTTATGAACTGATCATGAGTGACTAAGACCTGGTTGTAGATTATATTACATAAGGTTCGCTCAGTTTGATCTTCGTGTATATTTGGTTGTCGATATGTCCTGCTTGGGACTGCTACCGATCGATGGTTGGAAAGGTGCATCTGGGTTAAGTATATGAACCTACGGATCACACACTTAACATATTAGACCAATGATGGTCTGGATGATAAACTCCAAATAGGATATGATCTTTACTTGTATAGGATAAGAATCCAATTAAAAGCTATTCGAATGGGATACGATTTCTACTCGTAATGGATAAGGATTCGGTCAGAGATTATATATAAAAGGGTTCTTAGGCTACGAGTAATATAAAGACATTGTACCACTCACTGAAACCCTAGCAGTCTCCTTCCAAAGGCCCTGCTGTGCGCACTGGTGTTAGTACACCGGCACACGACGTTCTATCTCTAGACCTGTGAACTACAGTAGAAACGTTACTGCGACTGTGGTGCTGATCAAGATGATCCGAGGAGAAGACAATTGGCTTATGGAGATCGACTACAGCTAGAGGACGATCAGCTTTCGAGGATCGCTTTTCAAAAACATTGGATGATCGGCTATTTCTACTACATCGACGCGCTATGTTGAACTAGACTATTTCAATCCTTCTTCTGCTGCACTGCCTGTCTAGTGGTAATGGTCTATAATCTCTTACTTACATGACTTTCTAATTTATACGGTAGAAATTTTAATTTACGCTAACGTGGCCTACCTATAATCCCAACAACTGCCGCGTAGAAGCTTCTTGGTGTGATGTGGTTGCGGCTGCTTCAAGCCTTAAGGAGCATTTCTTCAGGCTTGTTGCCTTTCCATGTCAGCTTCTGCTGGTTCATTCTAACATCACAAGATTTCGTGATCAATCCATTTTATAAGCATGAACAATCTGAGCGACATGTTTTAGTCGATGGAATAAAATTTTTCATGCCGATTTTTGACCATAAAAGATGTGTTTCTGTTATGTACTTTGTCATTTAACAGCAACTTCAGTCTCACGGAAGAATGAACTCATTGGTAGACGCCGTGCCGAACATCCCTTCGTCTTGATTCGATTGAAAGTGACGTAACTGCGCCTCTCTCTTTTTTCAGACCATTGATTGGTAAGTTTTGGATTTTTCTTAGCCGTCGTTAGTCTTGGCCGCTTGTCAGAAAGTATCCTGGGGTGGGGTAGTTATTTTTCACGGTTGCGTTGTGAAAGCGTCAGTGAAACGTTTGTACACGCAAAAAAAAAACGCCGTCTTTTTCTTTCTGAATTCAAAGATAAGACTACCGAGAGAATTTGATACAGTAGTTGCCTTAAAATGAATCAGTTCTCCAAGAATGTGTTAGACCATGTAATGGTCATAATTAAAAATGATGATAAATAATTGATATTTAGATTGCTTTAGAATTTACGTTTGCGAAAGTTTCGTTCGATCGCAGTCAAAGATTTTGAATCCAAGTGATCTCGTTTAGGTCTAAGTTGCTTCGAGTGGTTTTCGTTAGCAACCAGAGTCTTGTGGTCGTAATCTACATCCGGTAATTTAGATTATTTTTCTACTGCTTTTAATTTTAGTTTCAAGTTTCAAAAAGCGAAAACAATCATTTTCCGCCTTTCTGATTGTACCATTCAATCCTACAGAACGATCACAATCAACACATTGACAGACAAGAGTAACAGTGTCAGATTGATGAACCTTCTGCATCCAGTATTCAGATAAAAAGTAGGTGAATTTTCAGATGCACACAAAGTGATATGGTGCACTGCTACTGCCAAGGCTTCCCCAATCAAGGTGCCTGGCAATGCGTGAAACCAGAAGGAAGAAGATTCAGGAAGGACAAATGGAAGAAGGTTCAGGAAGGACAAAATGGACCTTCCCTTTTGTAGCATTCCCATCAGAGTGACAGAAAGACCTTCCCTTTTGCCAAGACTACTGCAAGACCTCACCTTAATGAACAATGATCATTATGATCTTTAACTTGCGTAAGAAAAAAGGAAGGGGACAGAAAAATAGAACAACTAAGAGATAAAAAGTGCAGCAAAGATAATGGTCTGATACTACTGACGATACTCCAAGGCTCAACTTACACTAACCTTCTACAATCCTACTCACCAAATCTATGCAACTTCCACATAGAAAACACAAGCACATAAATTGTCAGTAAATTCCCCCTGCAATGCGCTATCTTTGCGTGCATGCGATATGTAGTTTCAGATAAAAACAAAGTAGTATTAAAAGAAGTAATCATGCATGGTTCTGTCCTTAGCCATGTAGATTGAGTTTAGAGATAATAATGTTATTAAAGAAGATTGATAGTGATAATCCCCATTGCATGAAGCGATAGGACGCAATATCATTCACAGTGCGTAACTGTTACTATTTGCAGTCTTTGGCTATTTGCTTCCAACTTTGAGCGCAACCTTCTCCTGTCTTGCCTTCCTCTTCTTCTTTTTCCCTTAAACCTCCATTGTCTTCATTCCTATTTCCTCCATTTTCGAAAGATTAGTAACAACAATGTTGAAATTTTCTCCTGGCAACAACATATTATGCCATTATCTTACACGATTTCTGGCACAAAAAAAGCGAAAAAAAAAAGAGGAACTGACTCTAGCCCCCACAGCCTGCATACAACCCTCAGAAGATCACAGTTGGCAGACAGAATTTTTCACTGTTCTGCTTCCTCTTTGCCATCTAGTATAAACGACAAAGTACAGAGAAACAAGAGATAATTTTTAATAACACGTAGTGGCGATGCATGATTGAGCAAAGCTAGAAGAAAATAGATTTGCTTTTCCGTGCCCTCGCGGACGTCATAGATGCCCGGCTCTGATGCTGAAAAGGGCAACTTCGAAGGCCATTTGGTTCCCCTCGCAAGCTTATCAGGAAAGGCGGGAAACAAAAAGGGCAGGTTCAGACTACTGTTGCCTGTGGAACTGTATCAACTGAGCATAACATGCAGATACGCGACATGTCATGTGCAAGCAAGTGAAGCTTAGAGGAATAGGTTCGGTAACTTGCCATTGGCAACTTGGATTAAAAGCTATGCTCGCTTTTTGTTTAATATCGAACTCGAGAAAAATCTTATTGAGGAGGAGAAGTTAAGCAGAGCAGGGATGTTTGCTTAAGAATCAGTTTAAAAGTTTATTTGGCACTAACTGCGACACGTCATGTGCAGGTCAAACTTTGCATGTATGAGAAGGGAAGCGTAGGTGGAAGGTTTAAAAGAAGCAATGATTCTTTCCCTCTTGCAGCAAAGCAGCTCGGAAATATCTTCGTTGAGGACAAAAGGTGAGCAAGGAAAAAAAAAGAGGAAAAATAAACGCCGTTGCCGGGGATCGAACCCGGGTCACCCGCGTGACAGGCGGGAATACTCACCACTATACTACAACGACTTTGCTGGACAACCACATAAAACAAACTATTTGTCGTATGATACAACTCTTAGGTTTTAGCTTACAAAATCTGAAGGGGAAAAACAGACAGCAGAAGTAGAGCTCACAGAATCAAAATTACAATAAACTTCTGGTTAATGTGGAACCGAGTCTGTCAAAGGGACAATGTAAAGTTCATGCACTCATACAGAACAGAAGACACAAGTTTCTGAATATATACGTGTTGCTGCTTCCTCGTATTCTTCCTTTCCCCATGCAATATAAGCTGACATATCGGAGTATCGGACAGTCAGTGGTACATCAGCTCAGATTTAAATATTTCACGAGATGATACTCGATGAAGTCTTGATTGCGTGCACAACAGCATCTTGATGCATTGATGGCGTGATCATAATCAATACAAAGTTGAAAGTACATCGTGTCCCAAGTCCCAACAAGACAACACATTTCCAGTTTTCCACTGATATAATACAAGCAATCAATGGCATTAACATACCAATCACAAGTCCAATTCCATACAAAAGCAGGAACTGTCTCACCTATTGACACTGCACTATAGATCAGAAATTTTCAAGGAATGCAGCTTGCATCTGGCCAGCCATCCATCACTTGTCCGGATCATGACTAGAGGCATCAGTATTGGGTAATGCTGCTGATCTCAGGTGCCGGTAGGAACATCTGCGCCAGCCACTGCAACCGCTTGATCAGTTATGCGCGCTTCTTTCTGCAGTACCAGATTGCCACGTTGTAGAACTCGTTCCAGATCTGCCTGGAAGCTGCCCTCCAGTCGTATTTCTCCATCTCAGCTCTAGCAGTCGTCCCCATGTTGTCTCCGAATTCCTTGTTCGTCAACAAAAGCTGGATCTTGCCAACACAATCGTCGAGGTTGCCTGGGGTGAACAAGAAGCTGGTCTTGCCCTCCTGATCTTCTGGAATTATGTCAGGAATTCCACCAGCACGAGCCATAACTACGGGGACTCCAGATGACATGGAGTCCAGGACTACTTGGCCGAGTGTTTCAGACTCTGAGGGCATCACGAAAACATCTCCACTGGCATATGCCTGCGAGAGCTCCTCGCCTTGCATCATTCCAGTGAACACTGCAGGCATCCCCTCAAAAATCTTCTCTAGCTCAGGTCTGCCATGAAATTGCAGGGAGCATGTAAGCACACTTGTGGAAAAAGCTCAACAACATTGATTTGCAGACCAACAAGTTCAATGAAAAAATTCTTTAAACCGACATTACATTATTATCTTAAAAGGCTGGGGTTCAGAACACAGCATAAATTCTGAACTAATGTTGAGATAATTGAACGGATGAAAATGTAAGAGCTTGAGAAATCAAAGGGAAGGAATCGCATAGCATATACCTGTACGGTCGATCTCCAATAAATGCAATTCTTACTCCAGACAACCTATCCATTACCCCGCTCAATCATAAAGCAAAATTAGTGCCAAGCAGCTTGTAATGTATGTTACAAAAGGAAAAAAATTGGCATTTGTCTAGTTTTGGTAGATGCTTTACACTTGTTTAAAGTAAGTCAAAGATCACATAAATCACAAAGTGCAAAGTGAGAATATTGCCCACGTTTTCAGAAAATCCAAGTTTTTCTCACGCCCAAAGGGTCCAATGTGAACTATCAATAGTTTTTCGGGCTCACCATGACTGAAAATAATAGATCATACAGCAGAAGCGTGAATAATTAATCTCAATCTACTATACACAGAACATTCAGGAAGAAATGAAATACGATGTCATGTTAGCCTAATTCGCATCTCATGACTGCGAAATCTGGGATGGAAACTGGCAGAATCAACACCTTTGTTCCAAAGCCGTATTCTGTTAGCTGAATAAGGATGTAAAGCATATCATTAACTTCTGAACATGTAATATATACATCAGCGACACGATCCGTATCCATGACGGCTTAAAACCAGTGACACGACTCATGGGTTATTTCAATGGTGCAACCCGCACTGGTGGATACAAATTATTTAGCTAGGTCGTACCCATTATAGAATTGTGATTGTGCTGTTTTACATTCAAAAGTCATCACAAGATTAAGCCCTTAAAAATATATGGACGATACATACCACCATTTTTTATACTACATCCGCACCAACCATTATGTCATCCATCGAGATATGGTAACAAGTTTTAGGATTTTGAGAAGCACAAAACTAAGTTATCTCAATTACACCAGTCATTTTCCTTCAATGACTGTCCAAAACAATTTTCATAATTAAAAGATGATGATTAATGCAAATTAATACCCTGATACTTAAGCAAGACTAGCATGACATTTAAGTACTATCTATAGCTCGTAAAGTTATCATTAATTATCTAGAGTAAAAAGGATCATGTGATTCAAGTGTCCAAAAGATAGTATAATAAATTTAACGTACTTTTGCATAACAAGTAATAGCATGCAATCTGATACTTTAAATAAATATAAATTTGCATAAAATATAGGTTCAATATTAATAATATTAACTCACCTGGCTCACAGGCGAGTTGGTCTTAGAACACTTGAGTTGACTCAAACTGAAGCTCTTTCGCGTCCATGTACTCTACTCGGACAATCATGTCGGAAAACGAACAAACAAATAAATAAAAATAAAAATTCCAATGAACTCCAAATTGATCACTTCCATAAGATAGATCTTGAATTTTAAAAATAGAAATAAATTTCATTTAATTTAGAGTTAAAATGAGTGGGAACGAGTCCTTTGAAGTTTAAATTAGAATTTAATTTAAGAAAAACAAAGAGGAGAGATTATACTCTCACTGACATGAGGGGCCCAAAGATTTTTTTTCCTTACTAAGGCTGACAGTTGGGTCGCACTAGATTTTAATTTAAAATGGGTTTACTTTCTAAAAGAAAAGGTATGAGGGATTGACAAGTTGGACTGGTGCATTGGGTAAATAGTAGCTCAGGCCCACTTGTCAGTGGCTAGCGTTTATAAAATCGGGTTTTAAAGGTTTTTAATCCAAAAGGGCCCACAAGTCATATGGATGGAACTTAATTAAAAGAGTATGGCCCATGGGTTAGAGGGAGATTAAGATGCACTAACTACCATCATTACACTAATCCTTTCCTCCCAAGCGTGGCGCAGCTTGTCACTGGCGATGGGGGCCTCAGCGAACAGTAGCATGGTCAAAAATGGAACCACTACCTTAGCCCTCACCTCTAGGCGATGTATCGCGTCCCAATTCGGAGGCTAGGGCAACCAATGGCAAGCTCATGCGGTGGCGGCGGCGCACGACACCATGGTGAGCTATGACTCTAAAACCTAATTGCTTGCTAGGGAAGCATTTATAAGTGGAGAGGATCTCACCTGAAGCAGTGGCGGTGCTCAAGGAGGCTCGAAGTAGGCTAGCGTTAGAGAGGGTGGTCGACGATGGCAGCTTGTTGGAGAGGGGGGATGCTCGAGGAAAGCTCAAATTGTTTTCGCGATGTTAGTGCGGTGCTCTAAGTGACAGGAATCAAACAATGGAGTGATGAGCTAAGTTCAGCGTTGTTGACGAGGAAATGGCCAAAGAGGAAGAAGATGTCTTGAGAGGCTCTCCGGTCAATTGAAAGCGAGGGGAGGTGGGTGAGGATGCAAGGAAGGCCATGTGTGGCTTTATAGGGGAGAAGGGAGGCTAGGTGGCCATTGGCGCCATGATTGCTTTCTGCGACCGCGGTAATAGAGTTGGCGGAGGACTGGGGCAAAGGGGAATGGAGGTTGGCGCAGAATTACAGTGAGTGACATCATGGGCACACATCTCAAGGCAGCACAACGAGGAAGCAATGGGATGAGGCGGCTCAGCGGCGTAGCAGCGTGGCGGGAAAAAGGGAGGCGGCCAGGTGTTGGGCGCAGGGGGTGGCAGAGCAACTGAGAGGAGATGGCTTGTGCGTGTTGCAGCACGAATCCAGGAACGCGTGAAGGAAAGGAGTGGCGCGCGTGCGGTGTGCGGCCAGGGTGCGTTCGGGTGTCAAGTGCCATTCTTGGGTCGGGCCAAAGAGAGAGAAAAGAAGAGAGATGCTCGTCCAAGCCCAAGGTAAATTGGGAATTTGAAATTTTCTTTGAAACGAACTAGATGTTTGTAAAATGGATGCGAGATCAAGGAAAAAAAACACTAACAAATCAGAACAATCTGTGACAAGGTAGTATCGTGGCGGCTGAAGCTAGGGTTCTTCACTGCTCTACTAGACAATACAAATAAAGATTAGTGCATCATGATATCTCCCCATTCCTAGCCACGACGGGTTAAGTATGTAAGGTTTTACCTCTTAGTACAATCAGAAAAGTTTAGCTGAAGCAATAGTTTTTGAAAGTAAACATTACAGCTACAGTTTTCACCACAGTAATTACTGAAATGAATGTCGTTTCTTCAATTCAACTTAAATTTTCTTCGGCTCATCTCTAACCCTTCATCTTGGAAACTTGAAGTCGGTCAAGCGTTATAACTGGCGCCGTTTTTCCTCTGCTTCCGACTCGCCGTAACCTGGGTCCTGACAAAGCAGAAGCAGAGACGTACCCGCTGTTGGAAACATCGGAGAAGAGGGAGAGGGATACGCTGCGCCCGCCGGCCACCGGGAAGCTCTTCATGCCGCTCGCCTGCGATGAGAGCGAGATGTTTCTTGGTCCGGCGGGCGGGCAGCCGCAGAACCCTATTCTTCGATCGAGTTCAGGAGATGATGGCTAATTGCCAAAAATGCCCTCTTTGTAGTGGACGTTAAGTGCTCCAGCTTTACGATTCGTGCCGGAATCAAATCCTCGCCGCAGAAAAGATTTCCTATTTCCCTCCGAGGGAAGAGAACGAGATAAGTCCGCGCGTCCTCCTCCACTCCACCACCACAGGCCGCGATTGCCCGCCATGGGTTCCCCGCCGTCGCAGGCCGCCGCCTCGTACGGATGCTTCCACCGTCTCCTCCTCGCGTCGACCACAGTGCCGGCGAGGAGCTTAGGCGCGGGGTGCGCCCGCCTCGCGCTCACGCTCCGCTCCCACCCGCTTGCTGGGCACAGGTCAGCTGCTTTTCTTGGTTTTGTTTGAGACAGGAATCATCAAGTAATCAATTTGATTGCCTCTAATACCATTGATGTACAATTGGTGGTTTAAATTGAAGGCCGAGGAGTCGAAGGGTTTTATGCCGAGCAATGACAGAGACTGAGCCCGAGGGCAATGGCGACGAGGTAAAAGCTTTTCCCCCTTTCAGTTAACAACTTCTCGAATTAGGCAGCCATGTACATTGGCGAACCATAAATCAAAAGTATTCTAATAAAGTGCAAACTGAACGGAGGTAGTGTATGTTTGTTTATACTAATTCACAAACAGCTTCTTGCATTTGGCACCATCGCATTTTCTTCTGATTTCTTTTTGGTTGTGGCTGATAGTTTTTGGTCTTAACGCGAGCGCTTGTGAATGAACCGAATACTGATAAACTACTTCAAAAAGGCTGTTCTGATAAGCTGCTTCGAAAATACGACGGAAAAGCAATCCCATTTATTTATTTGGGAAAACCATAAGCTGAAAAGAATGCTAGAACTTTCAAATGCGATACTTACCTAGCCCTGTGTTCTGCTTTGCTTCAGGGTAGTCCCTGAACTACTATTTTGTTTCCAGAATCTTGTGCATGATAATTCCAGTTAAATTGTGACCGGAGTATTGTGGCATCATCTACTGCTAATCATCATTTGTGCATCAGAAGCGAGGGTTTTGTCATGCATCTTGGTAAAAAATATTTTTTAAGCATGTTTTCCAAAAATTACCCTAGTATTCACTACCCTTTTGTTCCATAAATCTGTCATCAAAATTGTAAAAATCATGTTTTCATGTATACACATGTAATTATATTTCGCTCAAAACAAAATGTAAACAAGTCGATGGAGATGATGAAAATCAAGAAAGCTACAAAATCAAGTGGGTAAACAAACAAATGAGAATTATGGACCAAGTTGAACTTTTTTGAAAAATCCATGGACTCAGGGAGTAAACATTCCTTTGCCTTTTCTTCCAGGAGAAAGAAGAGTTTGAAGATGATGCTTCATCACGTACAGTTGATAGTGCTGCACAAGCAAATGGACTTGCAGAAAGTGACTCCAATGCAGATAATGTACCCTACTTACTCTTACAATTGCTCAAGTTTGTACTATGCAAAAGTAGGTTAGCTTTTGTGTTGAGCTTGACTTGCCCAGTACTTAGACAAGCACAGTCACTTGCCTTACTTATGCCTGTTAGTCCTAGGCTCCTAGCTACGTGAACATGTAACTGAACTGTGATATTTACCTTTCCCATGTCTTGCCAGATGAAAGATGAAACCCCGAGTGCAGAGCTGCTAAACTCCAGTGAGACAGTTCAGAACAATGATGGAGATGGTACTGCTGCCAATGATGCGCAGGTATGCTTGTAGTTGATGTCACAACAACTTTATCACTTAGTAGACATTGAGAATGCAATAATAACATATCTAATATTCTGTTGAACATAGCAGAAGGTGGAAGTTGTTGATGTTGCTAGTGGCTCACCTTTGCCAGGAATGAAGGTAATCATTTCCAGATGAATTTTCGCAGTGTATATGTTCATAAGTTGAGTGGGAGTTCAAAATCAAATATGGATCCTGCTTGTTCCGCATAATCTCTATGGTAGAGTTGTTCTTAAATAGAAAATCATTTATTACTCTTTTGTTTGTTTAATATTTCTGTACTATGAAACTCGATGAGGTAATGGGCCTTACGGTTTTCTTTTTACATCCCAATGATCTGCAGCAACAGCTTGATGAATCTGTTAGGATCCCCAAGGCTACAATAGACATTCTAAAGGATCAAGTTTTTGGCTTTGACACATTTTTTGTGACCAGTCAGGAGCCTTATGAGGTGAATATCTGAAATGCCATGGTTTACCTTCTTGTGTGTGCATCAGAATTTTGTAATAATTCCATTGAAATAGCAATATCACTTGCAAATGTTTTGTTTAATAATTGTGTTTATAAAATTGCACCCATATACAACTCATACATGGCAATACCAGAAAGCATGCAGTTGGGCTAACTAAGCCAAGTGCTCTTACAAAATGTGACCAAGCTGTAAATTGATCATGTATGTGATTTATATTCCGATTTGAAATGTCTTCTTTTAAATAGATATCAGATGGCTCAGAATAGCTAAATGTTATTTACCTTCACTTGTTTACACAAAGGGTGGAATACTATTTAAGGGGAATTTACGTGGTCAGCCAGCCAAGAGTTATGAAAAGATCACAGGTCGGCTACAGGTAATAGGATACAAGAATATGAAATTCCCTTCAGAAGTCTAAGCCTTAGGAATGTGTGAATATCTCATCTATGTGCAATTCCTGATTATCAACAGAACAAATTTGGCGATGAATATAAGGTTTTTCTTCTCATCAACCCAGAGGACGAGAAGCCAGTTGCAGTAGTTGTACCTAGGCAGACATTGCAACCTGCAACTACAGGTAATAAAATTTTCTTCGTACCTCCAGCGGAGTCAATAGTACTCACTACTCAGATTGGTCTGATTTTTTTCCTGATGTGTTAGGCACCTAGAAATTTTTATTAGTATATTTACGTTTAGTGTTAAGCTTGCTGATTTGATTCTTGGTAAATTAAATGTTCAGCTGTCCCGGAGTGGCTTGCTGCTGCTGCATTTGGATTGGTTACCCTCTTCACTCTGTTGCTTCGAAATGTACCTGTGCTACAGGACAACTTGCTGTATGAGGTTTCTCTTCCATTTATTCACCATTTTCATTCATATTATATTGTATTAAATTATTCATTTATTTCTACTAAAGAAATTAAGGTTATTTGTTTTCATGTTTCTCTATCTCGATGTCATCTTCAAATTGCAACATCTCCTTATTTCCTTGTGTCGAAAACCTTGCTCAAATTGAACTTTGAAGTCTCATGTGGGGCTAAATGATGTATACCTCTAGACACTTGATATGAGCTTGGTATATGATGTTAAAACTTGTGTCTTCCTGTTGTGATGAAGCCTTGCTTATATGGCAGTGCCTTTAGCTACATATTGCTATTCATTTTTTGGAAACAAAAACCGGGTTTCCTCAAGTACCTTGCCATATCATACGCCAGACATTAGTCTGCAACTTCTGCTTATGAGCCTTTCTCTTCCAGATCAACATTTGATAACCTTGAGTTATTGAAAGATGGACTTTCTAGCGCCCTAGTAACTGCACTCATAATGGGGGTTCATGAAATTGGACATATCCTTGCTGCTAGGGATACTGGAATCAAGCTTGCAGTACCATACTTTGTTCCTAGCTGGCAGGTAAGCTGGATTGCAGGTCTACAATTTCACCTAAGGAATATATGTTTTAATTATCATATATCCTTTCTAGCTTTAAAACTTGACATGTTCTGAAAAAATTGTAGGTGATTTCCTTGCTTATTTTCTTTGATGGAAAACTGATATTCTGGATTACTAGATAACATTACAGGAGCTTTCTTAAAATTTTATTTGGCTGTACTGCAGATTTGTTAATACAAAAGAAATGTTGTGATCTGAAATGTGCTTTTAGCATACAAACAAGCCACTGGTATGAAAGGCCTCTTGAAATGTGGGGGATACTGGGAAGTAGGCCTTGGCTTTGGCGATAACATTTATTTTTGCATTTTTACTCGCTTATCTAGCTCAGTACTTTGTCTTACCATAACATATTAGTCTCACTGTTCTACTTGTTGTAGATAGGATCTTTTGGTGCCATTACCAGAATTGTCAATATTGTTCGCAATCGAGAGGACCTACTTAAGGTAGCAGCTGCTGGACCATTGGCAGGGTTCTCCCTTGGATTTGTTCTTTTGCTACTGGGCTTCGTCTTACCTCCAAGCGACGGCCTTGGTCTTGTGATAGATCCGACCGTCTTTCACGAATCATTTCTTGTCGGTGGTCTTGGTAGGTGTTTTATCTCAAGTTCATAACTAGAACGGAATCCTCGTTTTTCTGGATGTTCATTAGTACTTGCCTGCACTCAAGTAAATTTGCTAGATGCATTGGACTGTGCACACAAACAGCACGCTGTTGAACTATGAAAATTTGTTTACGCGGTTAATCTTTCCTCGGTACAGCGAAGCTTATTCTTGGAGATGTTCTGAAAGAAGGAACACAGCTATCCATCAATCCACTTGTTTTATGGGCCTGGGCTGGTCTCCTGATTAATGCCATCAACAGCATCCCCGCGGGAGAACTTGACGGTGGCCGCATAGCATTTGCCATGTGGGGAAGAAAGGTATATATATTGTAACTGTAGATATGATTAATGGTCACTTGAAGCTGGGAAGAACTTGTGCGTTTGCTCATCCTTGATTTGTGACACTTTCTGATGAATCCCAACCTGCATTTGCGACAGATATCGACTCGGATCAGTAGCTTAACCATCGGACTGCTTGGGATCGCAGCGCTCTTCAGCGATGTCGCATTCTACTGGGTGGTGCTGATCTTCTTCTTGCAGAGGGGCCCGGTCGCTCCTCTCTCCGAGGAAATAACAGACCCTGAGAACAACTACATCGGCATTGGCGTTGCCATTTTGCTCTTCGGGCTTCTGGTCTGCCTACCCTACCCATTCCCCTTTGACTCATCGCAACTAACTGATTTTAACTTATGAAAAAAAAGGACAGTCACAACTCGCAAACTAATCTTCCTCCAATTGTATCTGTGAGATGTAAGATGTCGGCAACCTATTTCATTTTCTTTTCTTTCCCATGATCATAAGGGTTTGGAGCTTATGATGCTCCTTTGCTCCTTGCAGTAGCAAAATAAAAGGAGCTTTTCTTGTGTCAGTCTACTAGCGCATTCGTTGTATTTTAGTAGGTTGGTTTGATCAGAGTAGAACAGTATATGAGTACATCGTTCTTGCTGTAATTGTTACCTATTCAATTGTGCTGATGAGAATGATTTTATTATGGCTGTAACTGACATCCATTTGCTTGTTGATGAGTATATATATGATTGTAATGAGCAAGCGATTTCATCCACTGTTATCATTTTGTTACAGATTCATGCAAAGTGCAAGATTTGCAACGTTTTGGCTATGAGCTGACCTGACGTGCTTTATACCATACCAGTGCCCCTTTCTGAATGGTGTCACTGTCAGTAATATTAATCGAGTAGACCTGACATGCTTTATATCAATGCCCCTTCCAGAATGGTGTCACGGTCAGTAATATTAATCGAGCAGACCTGACATTGAAAGATTCTACGTTCGGTAATATGAGCTACCATAACTGACAGCTGCAAAATCATATGCTTCCAAGAAACAGCTGATAAATTTACATTGGCAATACAACAAAAATGCAACACAGTTCAGCTTGTGTTGCAGCCAGAGAGGACATGTTTCATTACCAGTGTGTAGCACAAATTGCATACGCAGGTGGTCTCAGGAGACTCGACCAGTTGGCCTAAATCCTAATCCAAAGTTCCGTAGTGAACTGGTCGAGGAACAATCGCATAAAAGACGGATTTTATCAATAGCATTTAAGGTCCAGAGTAAAGTTGGGCATGGAGCAGCACCCACACGACATGAATAAACTGGATAAATATTGGACACTCAAGACCCTACATATGAGAATAGAGCTCATTAGGTAACCTTGGAGATGATCTTCTACTCTGCCGCTCTAAACATTCTGTGGTCGTAAAATTTCATCAGAATCATAACTTTGTACTAGCAAAGAAGCAAATCACCGTCCATAATGTCCTGATATATCACTGCACAACTCATCATCAATGTCAATACTGTCCAAGCACATCAGGTTGTTGTTAACGCTTGGCTCGGAACTGGCATTGCTGCTTGTTGCAAGAGGGGAGTCCGAAACACTCATTGGTCTGCCCCTTGTGGATCCTGACCGGGCGCTATGCACAGATGATGCTGGAATGCTCGTCATAAGAGGCCGTAAATTGTTTGGAATGCTGCGCCGTATGTCCTGTGAAAAATATAAAGGCTCAATTTAACTGAATGTAGAAAGTTTTGATATTCACTAAACTGAGGGAAAGTAAAGTGTACCATATGCCGAAGAGCCATGTCCAATGATTTTTTTGACAATGTCCTACCGAAGCCACAGCTATCTGGAGAATTTGATGGCTTTCCAGAGAGAGTGTTGAGGCTGGATCTTTGATCATCATGTTTTGGAGGAACTAGTCTTCTCATGTTTACTACCCGCTCAACCATCTTATTGCCCATTTGAACTGGGTTCACACAGTCATCTCCATTAAGATGTGATCTTCGCACTGCTGGCATGGAGCTCCCTGAAGGCACACTGCCATTTAAAGTCCTCCCTCTTGAAGGAGAGCAAGACTGCCGTCTTGGCCGAGCAGCTGGCCCAGCTTCCACAGAAGAAGACCTTGAACTGGGTGCTCCGGGTCTACCCCGGGTGGCAGAGGTTGGTCTTTCTGGTACTGACGTCCTCAGATTTGGAGGTGCATCAAGCGAGAAGCCAGGCATTTCAGATGGTTTCCATGGTCTTGATTTGACAGTAGGTGAGCTACCCCTGGAAGGTGTTGGTGCTGTTGTTGCTGCTGCTGGCGCAGAACTTTTGGGCATTGTAGGTCCTGGTTTGGAGATTGAGGAAGATCGAACTGGTGCGGCCAAGTTACCCTGCTGGGTGCAAGGGCTAGAAGGCCGCCTTGTTGGGGTTGATGACCTTGATGCAGGCTTGCCTTGTGATGGTATGGAAGGCCTGGACAATGGTGTGGTTGACCTGGTAGCAGGTATTGATGATCTTGAAGTAGGCGTTGATGACCTGCTAGCAGGTGCTGATGCTCTACCTGAAGGAACTGATGCCCTGGTAGCAGGGCCAGATGTCCTTGTAGAAGGGGTTGTTGACCTTGCTGAAGGAAGTGTTGACCTGGAAGTGGGCGTCAATGATCTTGGGGCAGTAGCTCCAGTCTTGGCAGGTACAGTTGCCCGAGATGTGGGGGTTGAAGGTCTTGAACCTTTGGATGTAGTGGTCAATGCAGTGCGTCCAGTTGGTGTTGAAGGCCGTGATGAATTAGACGTAAGCCCTCCAGATGATGATGGCCGACGAGTTGTTGCAGCTGAGTTCAAGCTGTTCGACGATGCTGTTCTCAATGGAAGTGTGGCTCTTGATGGAGGATCCAGATGATTGGCCAACTGAAAAACCATGCAAGAGAAGGTAGATAGGAAGTTAATTAAGATGGAGATGTAACGCCATAACGGTTATGGTTACCTATCATACTTATAGAAAGCACTGAAACCCCAAAACTAGATTATTAAAAGGATTTCTAATAAAGGAAACAGTGAATTACCAACACCATACAGGATTCGTCACTGAACTTTCCAGGATATAGACAAGTAAACGGCTTTTCAGTAAACAGACTAGCCTAAAAGCACGCTTCAAGTCAAATGCACAACAAACATATAAAAAAATACTATCTGTGAGAGAACTTCGTTGGTAAGTTTAACACAAAATGGATTATCTTTGGAGAGCTTGACTGCTCATCCTTGAAAATCTGAAGTAACTTAAAAGATCTAGTGAAGTAGTATATTTGTATATTGTAGAGTGGTGCAAAGATTTAGTTAGATCATATCATTGTATATCCACCTAGAGAGGAAGATTTGCTTAATTATTCACCACGATAGATAATCATGTAGCAACCAAACTACAGCGTATGCTCAAACAGCTCACCCTTGATTTTAAGGCAGTTGGGCGAGTCTTTGGCGTTCCAATTTGGCTCACTGGAGACTTTTTTGAGTCAGCTTCTAGAGATGGGAAAAGTGGAGTTCCTGGTGGAGTCAGAAGCCTGAAAGTGAGCAAGTTCACTGTGAGGAAGGTTACATAATTACTTCGAAACTGCAGGCCAGCAGTGGGCTCCAAATAAAATGTATGATGTACCAGAATGAACTTAAAATCTGAATATAGAGAATGCAAGCAACAAAGGATCAAAATCTGTAACATGCTAGTGAGCAGAGTGTATCAAATGGTGTTTGACTAACTTAGCATATAAAGCAACATCAATATGAAGTACGAGATCATTTTCGCTGACCAAAGCGTCCTGTGAAGACATTCATGGCTTCATGAAGTTACAGAACTATCTCTCTCATACATAGTACCTGATATTGAGCACTTTGGATGAAGGACTGCAGATCAACTAATAAGTGCCCAACCAAATCCATTTCGCCACTCACTTTAACACACTTCACTAACCACTAAAGAACAATTCCATCCTAACAAAGTCAAGTAGCCAACCAGGTGCTTCTACTAACCATACAAAAACCAACAAATATCCCGTGAACTTATTCCATAGTCCACCTGTCACCTACCAACCAAGCACCACCAAGCAATCCAATAGTCAAACTGTCAAACTCTTAACATAAAAAAAATCATCTTCAGGTGTTAACATGGCCACCTAGAGACCAAAGTGCTTCCAACAAGAACCTATGGCCTATCAACTAAAAAAATCTGAAATCAACTAGAACACAACAATATGTCTCATTAGCCTCAAAGCACCTAACTTTCTTACACCTGCTGATGCACTGATGATTGAACTGACAGTAAGGACAGCCATTTCGCAAACAAGCCAAACCGCACCAACCAAATACACTTCAAATCAACTAGTAGGACAAGATAAGTAGCTGGTAGGGGCGAGAAATAAGGTACCCAATGTTGAAATGTGTGTCCAATACACAGCTATCGCATCTTCAAAAAGCGCTAAATTCACAGAAATCATACAACATTAGAGACGCACTAAGTAGTTAACCAACCAAAAAGCAAAGAGAAGAAACTGAGACCAACTAAAACCCAACAAATTGACAACTCCACAAGCAAAGCAAAGAGCACAACTTTATGAGCAAGCATTAACTAGGCAAGCAATCAAAGAAAGAAGCAGCAACCAGGGTCAACAAGAGACCCAACTGTTACCTCCAACAACCACTAACGACCAGGCCTTTCCTGCAACGCAGCTAAATTCTAAGTTTCTAACAACACTAAATTTACGCAAAAGCCAAACTGTATGGCTTTGCATTAACAATTTGATAGACTAAAGCGCGGAGCAGCAGCGGAAATTACCTTTTGTTCTAGAACCCCAAAGCTTATAGATCTCTGCACATGAAACTACACAAAATTTTGAAATCTACGGTACTACATTGATTTAGCTAGCCAGTTGAAGCATCGGGTACAAGTTGAATTTACACCTAAACAAAGCTGAATTTACCAAAGGAAAAAGAAACATCAAACTTTGGGGCACCCACACCAAATAATCAACAGCTGAAACTCCCGCAAAGCTCACAACGTCAGCTACATCAATACAGAGCGGGACTAAAATCACACTGGTACAGTCGAAATTAGCTCCAAACAAACATTCTCGCGACAATGTTTATGTTGCCACAACCAAAACAGCACAAATTTATCAGATAATACCAATAAAAGCTCGCAGGAGCACCCACCAGTCGTAATCGTTCTTGTCCCCGCCGTCCGAATTGAGGAAGTCGTCAGCGCCGCCGGGCGCCCTCCTGAATCCTCCGGTCATCTTGTACGCCGTCGCCTTGGGCTCTACAACACGGAACCAAAAACGCAAACCGGGTAAGCTAGGGTTTCGCGCAAAACAGGAGCAAGGCAGAACGAACGGTCGGGACGCGCAGAAGAGGAAGAAGCTGCGTGCTCTCACCGGCGGGTGGCGGCCGGGGGTCGAGGAGCAGCAGCCCGTCACCCGCCGCGTCAGCGCCGTCGCCGGAGAGCAGCAGCTGCTCGGCGGCCGCGGCTGCCGCGGCGCCCCGCTCCTTCTCGCGGCGGCGCATCTCGAGGAAGAGCGCGAGCTCCTCGTCCTTCTCCTTGATGACCGCCCCGAGCGTCCTCCCCCTCGCCTCGCCGTCCGCCATGGCCACCCGATGCATCGGAGATCCGGAAGGCCGCTCCGCTCGCTCGCGCGTCACTGGCCGGGGCCCGGCATCGCGGGGCTAGCGTTCCGGCGAGATCTAGCGCGCGCGTAAGCTCTGGGTTGGGGAGGATGAAGCCGAAGAGAGAGACAGAGCGCGAGCTTGCGCCGGAGTGGAGATTGAATTGGGATGGATTAATTTGAATCGTTTTGAAATGGGAGATCGGATCATATACCCTCTCTCTCTTTAGTTGGGAAATTCAGGATTTATCTTTCATATCTCAATGACATATGGGGTCATCATAAGTCACTGACATGTGGATCAGAAGGGTAAATCCTGAATTTCTATCTAAATGAAGGGTATATGATCAATTACCTGTTTTGAAATAGTTTTGAGACTGCCTGGTCTGTGGGCTGAGTGAAATGCTACGTGCACGCTCCACTGTGCAGGCAGAGTAAGCGTAGTAATTTTGTTCTATTTATTTTTCCTAGGAAATAAACGCACTAGTCTGAATGTTACAGGGAACGTGGCCATTCATTAGCGCTTGCTTCTTTACATGACGTGAGGTGAGCTGAGCCCAGACGTGCTTATCTTGCACTCACTCTGCCCGTGCATGAATGCAACAAGGACGAGTACAGAGGACACGCGACTTTGGATGCATTACAGTTTTTGCCGTATTAGGGTGCAAATCGCGCAGATAATTCTTCAGTTAATAACGCATCGTTGGGATGCCCATCCACAGGGTCAGTAACACGATTCAAAGATATTCCGCTGAGTAAAAAACTTTTTCCTTGCAAGGAGGTAATAAGACTTTTGACTTGGTACAATTAGAATTATAGGTCTTTTATTTAAGCTTCTAAAAACTACTTTTGAGTTTTTTTCAGTAACTATTTTTAAACAGAGTAACTTTTTAAAATGATATTTACAAGTTGATTGTAGTACATACCGTAGCAACTTCATTTATATCGGCCAAAACTGCATGCAAGTTTTTGTTACTTCATACTCTCACACACAAACAGACCAAAAGTCATAAGTCACACCTATAAGTTATAAATTGAAGACAAAAAGAACAGGTCCATAGGCTCCCTTCTTTTCGGCTTATAATTTATCTACAATAATTATCTTTCAAACGGTATGCCTTTTCAAGGCGGGGTCTGCAAGTCAATTGTAGTAGACATTGTACCGGCTTCATCTATATCGACCAAAATCGCACGCGAGTGTCTCTCTCCATACTCTTTTCTCGCGAATAGCTAGAATTAAAAAAATTAGCCAAAAATCATAAGCTATGGCCCAAAAGAACCCACCCAACCAAAAAAAATTCTTTTTGGCTACAATTGATGGCTTTTATCTGCGCTTTTTAAGATGGTGGTAGATGATAGATCCATCGACACAGACAACACACATGGTTTTGAGCTTGAGAAGCAATTTTGAGAAACCGCTTGAAGAAACCGCCTTGTTTACTTTAGCTTTCGGAGACGTCGAAGAAAAAAGCTATAAAGAAAATTAAAAAGAAAAAGATCCAACTTAGGTCTCGCACATTTTAGTTTGAGCTTCTGACTTCTGGTTTATTTTTCACTATTTCTAAATTTTATTTTTTCTGGCTTTTTAGTTTTTTGCTGGTTTTTTTCTGTATTCATTTGTATTGTCCGTAATGGGCTAACCTATTTTTTTATTTTAAAATTTTAGTTATAGCAAATAATTTTAGTCAGTTATAGTAAAATTTCAATCATAAACTAGTTTATTTTCAGTCCAATCAAGTGATATCTTAGTATGGTACAAATAAGGCTTACCATTGACATCCCGTGAAGGCAGTAAAACCATGACATTTCTTCTGGTTAGGGTGTGGGCGAGGCAAATTCCAATTTTCAACCCCTCCTTGCTGGACTAGTGTCTCGACGCGAGCAGCAAAAATGAAAATAACTCCCAGAGCTGCAGCTATCCACTGACCGTGGGTCCAGCATGCTCCGTCCCCACCTACCAGAGACACACACGTGTCATCGCCCTTAGCGTCACGTGAGCCACCGAGGCAATCTTTCCTGAGCAGCAATAGGTAGTACTCCAAGCAAAAGATTGTATGACAAATTGATGATGAGTTCTCGCCAAATGGTCCAATATGAAGTACTATAAAGTTGATTCTCAGATACTACTTACAATGTCACACAGATAAGCAATTTTGTGTTGTGCTCCGAATGTACACTAATTCAAATCCTGTAATGCCTGCGTTTTTAGACTAAGGGCATGTTCTTTTCGGCTGCGGCTTATAGCTTTTGGCTGAAATTTTTGAATTTTGACTGTTTACGGTACAGATTACGGAGAGATAGATGCTCACTTGCGATTTTGGTTGGTACAGATGTTGGGCTTTTAACGTGTAGATCGTTTAACTTGTAGACCCCGTCTTGAGAAAATACTCCGTTTGAAAGTTAGGTACTGTAGCAGAAGCCAAAAGCCGATTTGAAAAGCCCAAAAGAACAGGCCCTAAACCTAACTGCTAACAGCGTGTTGACAATAGTATTTAACCACGTAATTAGCTTTGTCAATGCGGTCATTTCAAGCATCGAAATTAGATAGCAAGTAAATTGAGTAAAAGACGGCAAAGTAAATTAATACCAATTACATTATGCAATGAAAATCAATGTCATTTCATCTCTTGCCGATTACACAGTGAGTACAATAATTTAAAAATTTACAACCGATAGCATTTCATACATAATCAATTAGTAGATGCTAGATTTATATTACATCACATTCATTTCATACATTCATTGCATTGCATCAGTTTTGTGAAGATTAAACTGTGGCATTAATTCGTGAGAAAAATAAAATTAATGATACTGAAAAAGACCGATTGCCATCAGAACCCTAATTTATATTTCAAAATGGGCAATTCGCTCGTTGAGACACCAGACCAGATCCAGGGTCAGTTGACACCTCTCGCAGCCGTAGTATTTCATCATCCGATGTTATAAACAAACCTGATTCCATTCCAAAATTCCATTTTCCAGCCAAATATCTAGATTCACCTCACTGTGCATAGTATGATCACTAGATAGCACAGCACAAGGAGGGCACAGAGAGCAAAAGGAGGGGATAAGGCCAAGCTAGCTAGGCAGAAGAGGAGGAGAGAGGCAGCATTCTAGCGACGACCAATAGCCAGACACTTACCAAAACACCACCACATCGCCATTTCCTTCAACCTCCGGATCCAACCCAAATCCAAACCCATCACCAGCCAGAGGAGGTCAAGGGCAAGGCAGCACGGCCAGAGGACCAGCCACCACCAGGAGGAAGGACACTGCCAAGGGGACAGCCAGCCAAGCCACAAGCACCAGGAAGAGAAGGGACTAGCCCCCCAAGCCACCATAAGCACAATCAAGCCAAGACAGCGACCGGTGAGTCCAGTGGCGAATGTTCCCAAACCGAGCCAACAAATCAACAAGGCAGCCACAATCCATCCCTAAACTTTTGCTATTGCTATATGGGATCTGCACCATGTGAACCACCATGCACAGATGAATCATTCAACAATAGCACTAGCATCAGCCATCAGCCGAACCATCACAGAGCAAAGGGAGGGAGGAGTAGAGGAGGAAAGGAGTAGAGAGAGAGAGGGACAGTATACCCTAGGTGAGAACCAGTGACAGCGGCGCACACTGTCGACATAGCTACTCGCACTCCACGGCATGCGGGAGGCCTCAAGCCCCGCTTAGCTAATTTAATAAAATTACTATCACTTTACGTAAAAGGGCATAGAGAAAGGGGAAATATGAGAAGTGTGTGGAAGAGAGGAGGGAGCCAGGGGAATGCATGGCACAGCTGGGTGTAGAAGAGAGAGATTAAGCGCAAATAATTAAATCCATGTACTGTGGTATAGATCATTCTGTCACATAAATAAATACCTAGTAAAATTTTCATTACTTACAATTAAATCATAGAAACCCACTAATATTTGTGTAGGATTTTTAGGTTAAATTCATCGCCGTCAGTAGATTGAAACTTTACGTGTTGATTAAAATTGTCCGCGATGATTAAAATTGTATGTGGTGATTTAAATATCGTCTAAGTCATAAAAATCCGCCACTAGCCAAAATAAAACTTAGAATAGCACAGGAATGCCTTAGTGTAATTTAAGTTAATTTTCTGCATCTGTAAATTAAATCGCAGTGGGTGGATTAAATTGCAAGAAGGGAATCAGGATCGGGGAAGAATTTTATCCGAGTGATCCTGAGACCCAGATTTTCAATCCGTACTCAGGCAAGTATCCCTTTGAATATATGATCAGAGTATCTTTAGTAAAACAATTATTTACATATTAAATTACTATCACTCTACATAAAAATTAAAATATGTTTAAATTAGATGAATGCTATGAGAAGAAATGAAAGAGATATAGCGGTCTCAATTGATGTACTAGTTGACCCTTAATTTATGAAAAGGGTAGGCAATTGGACAAGCCATTATCATACCGGTAAATAAAAGGGTGGGTAGAGGGTGCCTTTGGCAAGTGATAAAAGGGCAATGTTGAGACCCTTTGCATAGGGATAAAATCTAAGGTTATACAAACTTCACTTGTATTATAGACCGTATAAGTCATATCAACCATTGTTCTATCTAAAGGCAGGCAGAATCAGTAACTCTATTAAGGTTATTATACCATCCACATGGATAAGTAGTATAACTAGATGGAGGAATCCAGAATCGGTATAGAGTTCAGAAGTGGAGGATCCAGGGGAACCCAGAACTGGTATAGAGCCCAGAAGTGGGGCATCCAAAGCCGCAAGAACCCAGAACTGGTATAAAGCCCAGAAATAGGAGACATGGGGCACATATATTAGCGTGGTGGAGTGTTGGGTGAAGATTTTTGGCTTGACCAACGACTATCTTATAATTGCGAGGGTGCCAGGTAAGGGTAGTAAACCTCTTTGGTCGACAATTATAAGTCAGTTGGGTGGAGACATAATATACTAAGATAGAGGTAAAAATTCTGTGCTCTAATTTGGGTATCGCATCTAAGAAAATATGAAGATCCACTCGCTACAAGAATTAGAGTGACTACGGGTAAAGTGGTACAAGCCTGTGCATTGCTATATAAATCATGAATTCATGTCTGTCTCCTGGATTAGAGTCTATGGAGCTAGTGGGGGTTTTTATCTACTATACAAGTGTTCAATAGATTTCTAAATTAACAATGTAAAATTCTTTCACAACCTAAAAACATTTATTTTCTAAAAAAGAAAGAGAATAAGAATGAGAAAGTAAAAGAGAATAGATGTTTCAGGAAATATTAGATTATGAACATACAATGCATTTTGTTAACTCTGTACTTACTCTTGCTATTATTCTTCTTTGTTTAGATGATAGCTAGTTTGGATCCTCGCTTGCGGTAGAAGAGGCCTCCCCAGGGGAATTTTATCAGGAAGAGAAAGAAGAAAGAAGATGGTTATGAGAACGAGCCATATGATCTAATAGCAACCCGGGCTCAAACCCCAGGGTCTCTATAAAATTAATCTATTGCCTTTATATTTAGTAGTTCATGTATAATTAGAAATTGAACTAGACTGTTTACTTTTGGTGTTGTATTATTCGAGCCCTAGTGGCTTTATACCAGACTTTAGCCCTACGTAGTTATGTGTATGTATATTCTATCTCTAATTATTGTTCTGATGCAATACTTTGATGTGTTTATTATTCATTGGAGTAGTGTTCTATGGGCTAAATGAATAATAATCCATTGACTAGTGTTATTGCCCTTCGGTAAAAACACGGGTCATCACAGGTTATATCAGAGCGATGGTTTGTGGGCCACACATATAATTAGAGATAGTTTCTGGACTTAAGGAGGATCTTTTCCTTGCTATATGGCAATATGTATTCTCTAATATCTCTCATCCTTACGCCATCCATTGCCTAGTTAGCACTAGATGCGCCGCCTGCCAGTGGATAGGGCGTGGCATGAACTCACCTGCAAATGACCTGTAGCCTGTACCACCATCATGGCAACTTGCTCGTCGAGGGCATAGACCTCATTGGCCCCTTCAAGCCTAGATAAGAGGCTACAAGTTCGCAGTGGTAATCGTCAACTACTTCTCTAAGTGGATCGAGGTTGAGTCCCTAGCCAAGATAATCTTCGTGACAATTCATAAGTTTGTGGAGAACATCATGTGTCAGTTCAGCGTGCCAAGGGAGGTCACGATCGACAATGGGAC
Source organism: Dendrocalamus latiflorus (assembly GCA_017311315.1). Classification (NCBI taxonomy): domain Eukaryota; kingdom Viridiplantae; phylum Streptophyta; class Magnoliopsida; order Poales; family Poaceae; genus Dendrocalamus; species Dendrocalamus latiflorus. Next base: position 1,956,808 of record CM029647.1, on the reverse strand, counting down.
CCAGTTTGACGTGACCTCCTTCTGCAAGTTCTGCGTGGATCTGGACGTCAACCTCCTTTCATGTCGGTCGCTAACCTAAAGGCAACAATGCAGTGGAGAGGGCCAATGGCATCATCTTATTAGAGCTTCTCACTCGTCTCTTTGAGCATGCTCTGGTTGACACACACATCGCTCAGCCAGGCCACAGGATTCACCCCATTCAAGATGCTATACGACGACGAGGCCATGACTTTGAAGGAGATCAAGCTCAGGTCTCTTAGGACCACGATGGTCCCAGATGATGACACCCACCAAATCTCACTATAGTCGGTTGATGCCATTCGCCAAGAAACAATCCTCAACATTGACCGATACTAGACAACGATCACCATGACATGCAACAAGACTGTCAGCCACAACCCATCCAGGTTAGTGATCAGCGAGAGACTATTGTTAGGGGAGGGTCCTCACGCCACCTTGGGCCCACAACCACCTCAGAGCAACGGCACCCGTTGGGAGGTCTACCCTAAGCCAAGTTCACAGGTCAACCTCGGGTGAGGTACGTAAGACCAACTCCAGAGGGGTCTAGAGCCAACCTCGTGTGAGGTGTGCTAGACAGTCCCAGAGTACCAGACATGGCAAGACCTACACCGGGAGAATGATATAGATATATCTAGGAGTAGACTAAGCCCTGATGGCAAATTTGTAACTTCACTTGCCTCCCTCTCCCATATAAATATGATCTCATATAATGAGAGAGCGGAGGCCATTTGTAACCCTCAAACACTCATATTAAATACATTTGGTTATTCTCGTGCTTCTCTTTCAGTTCCTCTGCATCCTCGGTGGTCTCCGTATTTGACCAAAGGTATTTGTAAATTTACTGTTCAGTTTCATATCGACGACGTGGCCAAACAAGATACCCTATGTGAATTCAGCTGAACCTCTGTTACTTAGACTCTAACACATCAATTAAGAAATGACCTCATGTTGAAAGAAGGACATAAGGAAGGACCTAAATACAAATAGAGCAGCAAAAGTATTTTTTTTCGTCCTAATTAAATAACTCATGACAAAAGAAAATAATAATAATAAACAAAACACGCTTCTCCCTTCTCCGTCTTTGCTCCCCTCTCCTCCTTTCTCTCCTCGTCTCGTCTCTCTTCCCACCTCATCAAACCAAAGCAACCGCCTCCTCCCCAAATCCACCGCCCCCGAATCCAATCGGCGGCCTCCCCGATCGATTCCCCCGCCGATCTGCCGGAATCCGCCTCAAAAGCGGCGCCTTTGGCTCTTCCCCGATGTACAGCAACTTCAAGGAGCAGGCGATCGAGTACGTGAAGCAGGCGGTCCAGGAGGACAATGCTGGCAACTATGTCAAGGCGTTCCCTCTCTACATGAACGCCCTCGAGTACTTCAAGACCCACCTCAAGTACGAGAAGAACCCCAAGATCAAGGAGGCGATCACCGCCAAGTTCACCGAGTACCTCCGCCGCGCCGAGGAGATCCGCGCCGTTCTTGATGAGGGCGGCGGCGGCCCGGGGGCCAACGGCGGCGATGCGGCCGTTGCCACGCGGCCCAAGAGCAAGGGGAAGGACGGCGACGGCGGCGGGGATGACTCCGAGCAGTCCAAGCTGAGGGCCGGGCTCAACTCGGCCATAATCACCGAGAAGCCCAACGTCAAGTGGAACGACGTCGCCGGCCTGGAGAGCGCTAAGCAGGCGCTGCAGGAGGCCGTCATATTGCCCGTCAAGTTCCCGCAGTTTTTCACGGGTGAGCGAGTGCACGAAAAGCCAGCAATTTTATTTTGTTTGCTTTCAGGAATGAGATTGTTGCAATTGTTATGGATCTTATAGGCCATATGGATCTTGATCTTGATTGAATCAGATGGGGTGAGAATGAGTTGGTTGAAGTATTAATTATTCGGTAGTGATGGTTGATGTCAACTAGAGATCTAGGATAGTTAATTGGAAAAATATGCTATGCTTAATGGTTATGAGTTCGTAGATGATGATAGGTCGTTGAACTTAGTTCTAGAGTTTGGGCTAGTGCCCACTGTTTGTGTTGTATTGTACAAGCTTGGTGGGTGTAGGGGAGTCCAACAAATTGCATCCTGGAAAATTTAGACTGTTTAATCTTTATCAAGAGGTTTGCTAAATGTGAAATTACTTCGGTCCTGTGCCAGTTAACAATGAGTAAGCCACAACTTTTTTTATGGTATCAGTGTGGATTAAAAGATGGGTATCAAGGGGGATGGAAGATGCTATTTTAATGATGTATTGGTTTATTGGTTACTTTGTCTATGATCACGCTGCCAATTATGTTGCGGATTTTGTGATAGATCAAATCTTGGACTACTGGGTGTTGATATTCAGTTGTTCGATCTGGCAAAAGTCAGTCTCAATTCCTAATGGTCTATTTGGCATTTGCCTTGTGCATCTAGCCTTCATTTGTGTGATTTGAAAATTAAACAGATTTTCTAATTAGCTGGTAGGATATAATTAGCTTTGTCAACCACTATTCATAACAGTTGTATTTTCCTTATTTATGTGATATGCAAAATCTAAAATAATTATGTGTATGAACTCATCTGAAGTCTTAGATTTGTGTTGCTAGCTAGTATACACTAATGGGGAATGGTATTCTTTAGGTAAGCGGAGGCCATGGAGGGCTTTTCTTTTGTATGGTCCGCCAGGAACAGGAAAGTCTTATTTGGCCAAAGCTGTCGCAACTGAGGCCGATTCGACATTTTTCAGGTAGCTATTATATATTTCGCCTACACAGTGACAATCAAATATCCTTCACTCTTACTATTGTTAATCTTAAACTTTGGCTGGCCTGCTGCCATTTACCTTTGCGTTATTGGTTATCTGTATAGTGGAGTGTTTGTGCCAAATTAATAATATTCCGACATCCTTTACTCATCCCTATGCTACCTGTAATCACTGCAAAACTCTAATTTGTAACATATGATGCTTTTGCTTGAGTAGTGGCGAACAGATAACCAATCTTATTTGTTTGAAAATTGTAGATACACTTTTTGGGTTTAATGCATTAGTATAGGCTATACAAATTTTATTCACTATTTCACTCTAAGATTATATTGAGCTGGGGGCACTTCATATTTTGACTGTTGTAGTTCAACCAGGTTGTGTTATATATTCCTATGTAAGCACATATTATGCACTGGAATGGACTTTGGTTTTTTCTTACATTAGGAGCTCTCTTTTATGATGATAATACAAATGCTTGTTTCTTGCTTGTTTTGTATTTTCTTGTCATTTAGTATCAGGTACTATCTCTTACTCTCCATGACTTGAGAATTGACTTCGTCGCAATATGTGTAAAACTCTCACAATATGAATTGTCTTATATATGCCAACAACGGCTTGGGCTTTGCAAGTTTTATTTTTGGGGTATCACTAAGGCTGCCAAAGCCTCTTTTTAGTAGTTTATCATGCGCAAACCACTAGTTTTTTTAGGATTTTGTTACCGCTAACGATTTCTCGTGTTGTCATTTTTCTGTGTTTGCTCTTAGTTCCATTCATTTAATTGTGATTGACAAGCTTGACAAAATCGCATGTATTGTTATGAACATTGGGGGTGGGGGGGGGGGGTGCGGTGTAAACATCGTCAAGAGGATGGCCGGGCGGCGTCGGTGTAGAGGAAGAGAGGAACTATAGATGAGAATGACTTTGTTATTTCTTACTTGGTTCCAATAGCATGCGGCAACCCCCTTATATAGATGGGTTCCTCCTAACATATAGAATTTAATCTCAATCATATCTCTAACAAATAGAAACTAATATCATATCTCTAATATATAGAAACTAATATCTAACTTAAATAGAAACCAATCTCTACTTCCTAATAATGACCGGTTGGGTTGGGCCCGTGGGCGTTCCTACGCCCATGACATTACACCCCTCTCGGACATGCAGCTCATCCTCGAGTTGCTAGGCGGTGTGCCTAATTTATTTTGCTGTGCCATTTTATTTACTGGGTCGACACGCCTGCAAGTGGACCCCATCCAAGGTCGCACAAGGAAAGGGAGAATTTTGGAGTTAGCTGAAAAATCAAATCCAATTTTCTTCCATGGAAGCCAACACATGCAACCGATATTTCCTTCCCACGCTCCCTTCTTTCCATCCTTGCACATGCTGCACGCACGCACGTCTCCTCCCATGTTTCTCTTGGTTCCCATGCAAACAGGTATCCGAAGCCCTCCCTCGGGCGGTTGAACCGCTCGGGGTGGTTAATCCACTCGCCTTCGACTTTTGAACCGGTCGGTTGGATTGGTGGTGGCGGTGGTGGAGGGAAAGGGGCCGAGATAGCCTAGCCGCCACTCCAAGCAACGCCTCTGTTGCTTGCAGCGGTGCGTCAACCTTGGAAGATGCCACGCTGGCGCCGCTTGAAGACGCAGCGTTGGCCTTGCCAGATGAAGGAGCAGCAGTAGTAGCGCTGTTGCCATGGCACGAACACCATTTCTCCTGCCCCTTGTGCCACCGTGGATCGTGCAGCTACGGTTGCTTATGCCTTCTCTTTTGCTGCTATCATTTTCTTCAACATGTTCTCTATATTCTTGAGTCCAGCGAGGATTTCTTCATAGCTAGCAAAGATCTTATCACCTGTTAACTCGGCAGCAGATGCCATGGTGTTGGCTCTGTACCGGCGTCGGTGTAAAGGGAGAGAGGAACTATAGATGAGAATGACTTTGTTATTTCTTGCTTGTTTCAATAGCATGCGGCAACCCCCTTATATGGATGTGTTTTCCCTAATAGATAGAATCTAATCTCAATTATATCTCTAAAAAAATATAAACTAATATCATATTTCTAATAGATAGAAACTAATTTCTACTTCCTAATAATGACCGGTTGGGTTGGGCTCATGGGCGTTCCAACGTCCATGACATGTATGTTGAGTGCACGTCTAGATAATGAACATATTACAGTAACATTGTATGCTCCTAGCCTATAAGATTGTTTCAGGGCAGATGCCTTCTTCCTGAAAATTGTATGTTGATGCAGGAAAGAGAGCTTTTTGCTCAAAAACAGAACTCTTTTGCAGAACTAGGGAAGTTGCCCGTTTCAAGGTGTGTCCTAAGATAGCAGCTCTTGCATAGTTGCCTTTCATGTGTAGGGTACCCTAAATGTAATCCATCTGCATCCCAATGCTCAAGGCACCTTACTCATTCCAGACATATCTATCTTGAGTTTCCATTTGTTACTTATCCTTTTGGAGTATTCATTGATTGTTACATATTTGACAATTTCACAGGTGCAACGATATCTGGCTAATTCAAAATGTAAATTTTAATATCATTTGACACTATAGTATCACTTGTATTATCCCTGGCATATTGCAATGCTTGTGTTTTTTTGGTATAAATGGTATGATTTGATATCCTGCCACCATTTTGGTATGTTGAAATCTGGTTGCACACTCTTTAGTATGCCTTGTCTGAATAACCTCTGTCCATTTATTATTCTCTGCTAGCATCAGTTGTCCTAGACGTGTTAGTCATCCCTTGATGGCATATATGGACTGTAGCCCAACTTGAGCACTGTAGCCAAAAATATTATGGTTAGCACTTATCACCGATTTATGGTGGGTGACCAATATGTTATGCTGCTTGAATACTGAAGGCAAGATGCTCATCACTTGAATATAATGGTCTTCTGATTGCCTGTGATCTGAACTTCAGTGAGCAGAAGCAGGTGCTCATCCACTTTCTAATATGAGCGGAACCGTGGTCATGCATACAAAATGTATTTTCTTAATATTACCATATCAAGAAAAGGCATGAATTGCTCAGATAAAACTTTATATTTTATTTAATTGGTTCAGATCAGGGTTCATAAAACTGGAATAGGTCTAGTTCCCGGCTCCCACCGAGCTGGCCGGTTCCTGAAGTTTAGCAAGAAAACCGGAAATCGGTCTAAATTAGCCCGAGTCATTCATAGTCGGTCAAAAATTGGTATAACTCGGGACAAATAGGTATTAAAACCGTACAAGGTTTCATATCCCGGTCCAGAATGGTTTGATCGGATATCAGTGGGAACTGGCTGGTTCCAACCGGTTTTCTAAACCTTGGTTCCAATATCTACATGGAATTTGGTTTGGGGGATGATATAGTAGCCATGTTATTAGCATATTACCGGACCAAAGAATGTTATTATTTCACACAGCCGCTTTCAATGCATATTAAAAAGGAAGTTCATGAGATATAGTCCTGTAACAATCAATGGGTTAGTTATGTATGCATGGATCATTCAATTTTGCCAGCAATCTCGAAGTAGTAAAACAAGTTCGCTCTTCACTACCCTAATCCTATTTCAAATCTTTGAGTTCTAACTTCCTAACTACTACTACTAGAGCTATGTTTAGCCAGACCACATAAACAATTTGAATTCACTGTCCACCACCCTATTCCTCCCAAAGATTTGAGTTCTGGCTCAACCGCACAGTGAGAGCAAGGTTAATAGAAAGTAACAAGTGATACATATCTAGCCACACCACACAATGCATTGAGTAAAGTGATAACTCCTTGCACACGCATTGATGTGGCTGCAGACGCCACAGTGCAGTGCATATTTACAATATTATGTAGATGTCTGGACAAACTTGGATTGCTCTTTTTCTTGTACTTGATCACTCCATGGATGTCGCCAATGTTCAAGTCCTACTGTATTTTCTTTTTACTTTGTTGCTAATGGAGTTATCCATTATGTCATTTCACATTAATGTGTTTGATTCACCTGCAGTATATCTTCATCAGACCTTGTTTCAAAATGGATGGGAGAAAGCGAGAAACTTGTTGCAAATCTTTTCCAAATGGCTCGCGAAAATGCTCCTTCCATTATCTTCATTGATGAAATTGATTCTTTATGCGGCCAACGTGGAGAAGGCAATGAAAGTGAAGCTTCTAGGAGAATCAAGACTGAACTTCTTGTGCAAATGCAGGTGTGTTCTTGTAGTGTGATACTGTGAACTATTTCTTAATCTTATGCATCCCCTCCACTGCTGAATACGATGACTAGACATGCTTAGTTGGACGTGTTCTACTTAGGATGGTATGGTTCTAAAAGTTCAGACATGGATGCATATAAACTGCTGCGATATTTTACGAAGGGAGAAAACTATGGTTTGGATTGTGATAGCCGGCCATTTACTGTCACTTTCCAGAGTTATGAGCAATCCAAGTTTTTGTACTGTTTCCCACTACTGCTGTATGTTAAAATAAAGGAAAATAAGTACATGTCATATTTTCATTTCATTTTTGACCAATTTGTTGGCTCCTGAGATTCCTTACACACTGTTTTGGCCAATAATGGACGGGCTAGTACTTGTAACACTGGTGCATATCTGGTTCAAACACTGAGGCCCTGTTTGGAATGCGGGAATTTTTCCCGATTCCTGCGGGAATTGAACTGTTTCCTGCAAAATTCCTGCAAAATTCCTGTGAAATTCCTCTGTTCCAAACAGGCCCTGAGTAGTATCAGGTGTACTTGTTTTAGGAATCTTGGCCGGAACTTAACATTAAGACGTACTGAAAATGTAAGAAGAGGCAAAGGTCGACCAAGACTGACGTGAGAGGAAGTAGTCAAAAGAGACTTGAGGAATTGGAATGCATTCAAAGAATTAGTTCTGGATAGGAGCTCATGGAAGTTAGTGATCTACGTACCGGAACCATGACATAAGAAAGTTTAAGGGCGGTATTTTAGGCTTTCTGCTCAGATGGTAGGATGCAAGTGCAGGGTTTTGCTTTGTAAGTTTTATTACAAGGCTCTCGTTTTTTTGATCTGAAGGAAGTTTCATTCGTAGTCTACCCCAACTTGTTTGGGAGAAAATGTTTTGTTGTTGTTGTTGTTGTTGTAGGGGTGGAAATGAGGTTGACTGTGTCAGCCCAGATCTGAAATGACATTTTAAAAATGAATCCATGCTGAATCTCTACATTGCTCAGATTCAAACACAGATTAGTTGCTTGCTGGATACGTGAATTTAATATTGGATTGAATCCCGGTATCTATATATGTTGTCACTACAGTCTATTAATTACTCACCTACCCAATGAAGTTGCACAAGATATATTATTAATAGTACACGATTTGGCCATAATAGTTGACCAGTGCATTTGGTAGGGTTCAAATTTTGGCAACATTGCTTTTTATATAGAAAAAAATTCAGACACGGAACCAAGGTTCCAAAAACCGGAACCGGAAAAAATCCCGGTCGGAGGCCGGTAACGGTAACCGGGCGGTTACCGGCCGGTTACCGGAAAAACCGGTAAAAAACCGCTCACAATTTAAAAATCAAAATTTGAATTTTGAGATATTTTGAAACCGGTAACCGGAAAACCGGAAAAAAACCGGCCAAAATTCGAAAAATCAAAAAATTCATACCGGCCGGTTTTTCGGTTACCGGTCTCCACCGGTAAAACCGGTAACCGGCGGTTACCGGCCGGTAACCGCCGGGATTTTGAACCATGCACGGAACACTCCATTTTTGACCATCTCTTGTTTTTAAGAAAAATGTTAATTCTTATTCTTAGAACTGTATTCTATGGTTTACTAAATTGTTAAAATGCCTTTCTGTGTCAAACTCACTTACCTTTTGCTTTGTTTCTTTTGGTAAATGTCCAGGGTGTTGGCCATAATGATGATAAAGTTCTTATTCTTGCTGCTACGAATACTCCGTATGCTCTGGACCAGGTTTCAGAAGACTTGCAAATACTCTGTTGCACCCTTTACAGTTTTTCTCTCACTATCTCTCGAACAGTTTGGTACTTAAACATAAATTCATTACCTCAGGCTGTCCGGCGACGCTTTGACAAACGTATCTACATTCCGCTACCTGACCTGAAAGCAAGGCAGCATATGTTTAAGGTGCTTAAGAAATATTTATGCAACACAACTTCAAAAAATTGTCATGTTCTGTTGTCCCAATCTTTGCTTAAAGCTGGGGACTTTTAATTGTTCAGGTCCATCTTGGGGATACACCGCACAACTTAAATGAAAGTGATTTTGAGAGCTTGGCTCGTCGAACAGACGGGTTTTCTGGTTCGGATATTGCTGTTTGTGTAAGTAATTTCCACAACCCTCACGTGTCCGTACCATGTAATGGAATCTGATTCTTGCTTTTTTTCAACAGGTGAAGGATGTGCTATTTGAACCTGTCCGCAAAACACAAGATGCCATGTTCTTCTTTAAGGCGGATGGTGACATGTGGATGCCTTGTGGACCAAAGCAACCAGGCGCTGTACAGACCACCATGCAGGAGCTCGCATGCAAAGGCCTTGCTGCAAAGGTAAGAATGATGCCATTTCCACCAAAACACGTGTTAAGAGAGGCTTCTGTTGAATTACTAAGGTGTGTTGCCTGGCTGTAGATTCTTCCACCACCAATCTCAAGGACCGATTTCGAGAAAGTCCTCGCAAGGCAAAGACCGACAGTCAGCAAGAAGGACCTAGAGGTGCACGAGAGGTTCACAAAAGAGTTTGGTGAGGAGGGCTGATACACCGCGAATACTCACTTATGCACAGCTGCACCACAGGAATGTATATCGTTTATGACTTTGTTCTGCTTGGAAGTTGGATTCACAGATTTGTACACTTGGTAGCCTAACTATGATTAATTACAGCGTCTTTATTATGTTGGGCTATCCTTGTGCCTCTGTTGTCAACTTATTTCATTTTTACAATCTCTTATACTTGGAATTATCCACAAGTGTATTATGGAATAATAATTCTTAACGTGGAGTCCTTGTGGTGCAGCTTGTATAGTTGTTCCCCCTCTGGTATCTGATTTCTCCTGAATTTCTTTGGTTTCATTTTGTACTTGTTATTGGGGTCCTTGAATCAGAAATTCAGCATCTAAAATTCTTTCAGCTCTTGTAGATGAGTTGATCTCTTGGTGTCATGTAAGTTTGGACCTGGGCTACCGGCAATAAAGTTTACATGAAAGGTCTTTTTGTTCAAAATAATCAGCAGTAGTTCTGAATGATCTAAAACATCTTCTTTGCCTGATCTGCAGGCTACATCAATTCCCGGCTGAGATACATGGTTAATTGTTTGTTTCAACAGGCTTGTATTGAAACTGATATATGGACAGTAGATTAACAACGCATATATGGTTATCTGTGTTGCCGATAGTACCAGGAGTAATGCTAGGGTGTGTCCAGGGTTCTCTCTGTGTTGACATAAATAACCAACCGATAATATTCAGGGATTACACAGCTTCCTTTATGTACCTCGAGTAACTTTGCATTATAGTTTTTTCCCCTCTTGACGCCGACGCAATATTTAGCGATAATTTTGGGAGCAGCTGCAGATTCTAACGAAATCTGCCGAAAAATAATTTTGCTCCTGGCCGCTACTGGCAGCAGTGCCGATTCTGGTTGGGTTCGAAGTCGATACCCGTGATTCCGCAGTAGATACAGAGATAAGCATGTGATGTCCGCAGCTAGCTCACGCCATCATGCGTGCCAGCAATTAGAAACATTGAATCAGCGGTCAGTGCTAGCTCGTGCAAAGACCGGGGGTTCTTGCAATGTGCTTTACTCATCACCAGTCGCCATGCCAGTAGAACGCAACCACTACTGCTCATCACATCTTCAGAAATTCAGAATGGCCAGGGACGCCGTGCATGCGATCGAAAGTGTCGAAGTTGAGATCGATCCATGTACATTCCTGGATCGTCGATATGTCGTGTTAGCCTCCCATTGGCACGAAGACGCCAATTATTGCATCGATCACCCTCTAACTATTGCTTGGTACAAGTGACGTACCAGCAAGAACTATAGTAAGGTACGCTCGTACTACGGCAAAAGGACACAGGACGTACACAGATGCACAAAGAGCTGGTCGTCTCACATCACGCGGTTCAGGAACGGACCAAACTTTGTCGTCGTTGGCTTCGTCAAAACAGCACAAGCTAGCTGGCGGAGGACGGCCCTTCTTTCGGCGGTGGTGGTCGGTGGATTCTGGCTGCTCCGTAGCAGAGCCACCGTCCGGTAATCTTGGATGATCGTTTGGGTTTGCCGGCAAAAACGCAGTAGAACTTCTCCGTAATCGTGGGTCGAAGATAGTATTGTCTCAGAGAAACGCTCGTTATCGTTTTGCTTATCTAGGCTCTAAACTATTCTTAGCTCTGTCATTGATTGTGCTTTTTAAGATAGTGATGAACGGTGAAGTCGTTGACACAAACGATACACATAGTTTCAAATTCAGAAAGCTGTTTATAAAAACGGGTTTAAAATGTTGCTTCGTTTGCTTTGGTTTCTCTACATGCGCATGCGGTCAATCAATTGGTCCGTGCTTGAATCGCAACGCTTAATTTCTCAGTCAGATTCCTTTGATGATGCTTTTAATTATGGTCTGCAGTTTATGCTAGTACTACGTCTCCGAGACTCCGGCCGTACGTCTGGCTTTAGCATCTCATTAGCCTCATGCATCTTTCTTATCCACATGCATCCTGACGGGTGGTTTTAATTTGCTGCCGACTTGTTCTTAATTCCCTCACGGCTCCTGCCAGGAAATCCACTATATGCCGCGGGTTTGCCGTCGGCTTGAGAGGCTGTTGGAGAAAACCCTAGCTAGTAGATAGGCATGTCCAATTGTCCATGTATATTCTCTTAAAAAATTGTCCAGGTATATATATGCGTTCTTAAGCCCAAGAAAAAAGAAAACGAAAAAAAGGCAGAAAAGTGCATTCATGCATGTGAGAAGGCAGAAATGTCGGGAAAAGTATCCTTTTCACCTGAGTTATTTAAATCCAGTTGATCTAATATAATTCAGCTGGTCAATTGAACTCGGACCACCTTTCCAAACTTTCATATTTGGCAGCTAGTTTTAAAACCTGACAAGTGGAGTCTTCTACCGTGGAAAATACCACGACTAGCTAGCTCCTTATTTTTTTTTGTCCAAGGAGTGCTAATTTGATAGCGGGCCAAAAAGTTTCAGCCGCCAATGACACAACACAAATTGGTGAATACATACTAATACGCCAAGAACTCACCAACATGGAAAAAAAAATACAAGACACATGCATGATCTTTCCAACAAGTAGCAATCAACCTCATAATTTATTTGTGCCCTTTTTCATCACTCAAAATACTACCAGTGTCACTAAAATAACTAAAAGTCCAGAGTGCATGAACTACATGTGGGCGAGACAAACTAGTTATTAATTCCAAAACGCAAATTAACAATTAGTTCCCTGTCAAAGCAACACTATCTCTGACGAGGTGTACAGCCGCCAATGCATGAGCGGCTGCACAGCGCAAGTTGCTGCAGGGATTTATCTCTGACGAGGCGATAAGGCATGCATGCACATGTAAACTTGGCATAAAAAAGAGAGAGTAAAATTGCACGATGTTTATCTATCCATGCACCGTCGACAGTATTGACGTTGCCTGTACACGAATCGATCGATGACGTGGATTGACTACACCCATGCATGAAGCTGCAGATTCTTTGAATCCTTGTTGTTTAACATATGATCACCAGAAGCATACACCTACTAGCTAGTATCTGCAAGTGGCAAGCTCGGTTCCTTGAACCATCTCAAAGGTGAGTAGGGGCAAGCAAGGGTGGGTAGTAGCCTCAGAACAAGTTGCAACGCTCAAGTGGGGACACGAGGCTGGGAATGGAAACTTGAGCCTGTTGGTCACTTGGCAACTTGTTGGTACGGTATGAAACCGTGTGCTATGTCTCAACGGCCAGACCAAACCAGGGCAAGGGGCAGTGACGGACTCGCGAATTTCAGGATAGATATTTAAAATTATAAAAATATTGTTCAATAGAAAACATAAAGATCCATAATAGCGAAAATTAAAGTACAATTGAAACATATGAAAGATCATATTAGCAAAGCAATACCAGAGCATACATGCTGCACAAGTAATAAAATAATATGAAAAAGTTTAACTTATAGCACAACCACAGAAGCATAATGCGAGGTCCAATTGCAATTTGTAACAACTTTGTCTATTGCAATCATTAGAGACAAGATGTATCATGCATATCTTGCAAAGACAAGGCACACAGCTGGAAATTATCATCTCTACATAAGTGCATATCAATTTTGGAATGCCATAAATGGAAACTGGCACTGTCGTAGACGCATTGCAGAAGCCAGAAGGAAAAGAGAATTAAAAAAAAGGGTAAACATCAATACTCAGTAGGAAGAGCTATGAGTTAATGACAATGTCAACCTTGAAGCACTTCTCATCTCATGTCAACAAATCTGTGTCTGTTTTCATGATGTAAGAGTTTTGATATCTTTCTACTTGAGCTATGGTAACTGAACTAATGTGGAAAAGTTTAACTTGAATTATAACAGGAATCACCAAATCAGATCTGGCCAAGCACCCCATGTCTGACGTGGGGCGTGGGCCGACCACTGGGCCAGTCGGCAATCGGAAGGCGAGATGGTCGGTCTAGCGCGCGCGGAGCCACGGGGTTGGGCCTAAGAGACAGAAATGATGTGAATTAAACATATTTACTAGTATATATATGCATTACATATTATATATAGCAGATGTTTTACCAAAATTTTTGGATATTCAATTGAATACCATGAATTACTGTAGGTCCACCTCTGGCAAAGGGTTTTCCCTGTAAAGGCACAAGTTGCTCTGATCACCTAAAGGCCTGTGGTGATCCACTGCCTTTGAATGCCTCTTGAGCAAAAGCACCCACCTAATCCAATTCAAATTTCTGATCGGTTTTTGAGGTCGTGCCTGGTCACATTGTGTAGTTAGGATGATGCTCTCGTGGTCAGACCGCGTTAAGCGATGGACGAGAAAATCCGATCGTAGTTGGTGTGCCACTTTGATGTGTGTCTTCATCGTAACTAAGAATTGTCGTGTAGTTCTATACAACGATGAAATAAACTGATTGTCCCGTTGATGAGTCCTACCTTAAAGAAGGGGAGAGGACTAAATGTTGAGCTTAGTTGAGTATAATTGATGATATAATAAGGAAAAAAAAATAAAAGATGAATTCCTTTCTCTTGATGATGAAGCATTTTTTTTATTAATGCTGGGAGGTTAGAACACACATATATTACTGTTGAAAACCTGCAAAGGTTCAGGACAGACCCTTTTTTTTATATGAAATAATAGAAGCATAAAGTGCAACCTTTTCTTCAACGATCAGTAATTTGTTGGTACATGTACACACGTGCCAATATTCCTATGGATGCAAGACTCAGTTCTTCGTGTGGCGTGCACACATACGCGTGAGCATTGACCATGGACCATCAAGAAAGCTTTGACTGAAAGAGCATTCGGGGCATTGGCGTGCGAGGTCTCCTTTATAAAAAGAGACCAGTGGAAGAAGAAAGAATAAGGCGACAAACAACGAAAGAAGAAGAAGGAAAATATTTTTTTTCTCTCAGCATTGCTAAGGATGTGTTGTTTTAGATTGTGCTGATAGCTTTTATATACGTTTTCTTAAGACGATAGCGAAAGATAGAGACGTCGACGCAAACAATATATACGATGTTAAACTCAAAAAGTCGTTTAAAAAAAATCTATTTAAAGTAATGATACTATTTATTTTGATTTATAAAGAATACGCAAATAAAAAGACAGAAAAACCGATCTATGGCCCTGTTCTTTTCAGCTTCTAAAAGCTGCTTTTCGGCTTTTCTACAGTAACTAGCTTTTAAACGGAGTATCTTTTCAAGATAGGATCTACTAGTTAATTGTAGTACATACTTTACCGACTTCATTTATATCTTCAAAAGCCGTATGTGAGTTTCTGTTGTTCTGTAATCTCTTACGTAAATAACTTAAAAATCATAAATCGTAGCAAAAAATCATAAGTCCCAATCCCAAAAAAAAAGAACATGCCCTGTACCTACCTAGCAGAAGAAACGACGTATGGGCCTGGAGGCTGTTGTCGTACGCGGGGAAATAAATATGAATGGGTAGGAAAAGCTCTGACCGTACGCCCATGCAGAAGGCCACCTATACATACGCACTGACCGCACCGCACCGCACACACTTGTGCTGCGCAGCTGAGTCCTTGTCGTATACGCTCGTCTGGTACATATGAAAAAGGACAAGTAGCTAGCTGAATGCACGCAAAAGGCTGGCCCACCAAACGCTACACGTACCAAACAGTTCTACATGACCTCTCGAGTCTGCTGCATGCATGTAAGGTTCCAGAGCGAATATATACACACACACACGGTATTAACTTTCTCGCTAACTCACCTGTCAGTCAGGGTGATTAAATCTAAATCACCCTTTCTAAAAGAAAAGAAAAGAAAAGAAAAGAAAAGAAAAAGTATATGGCAGCTAGAAATGTCAGGATGTCTTGTTGCCGGTGCTACTGCTGGCATGGCTAGCTAACAACGCTACCGGCTACCCCAGTGGTTTCTAGCTGCATATCGTCACGCGAATAATATACGCTAGATCCACGTCACTAACCGGACTGAATCAAGGAAACGTTCTGAGCTGGTCTCCAAGAATCTTCTAGACGCTGGGACTTTTCAAAGTCTTAGGAGTTCAGGACTGCCATAACAATATATTGCATATTAAGGCTCTGTTCATACTTTTTTTAAAAAAATCTTTTTATAGTAAATATCTTTTCTATAGTATCTAATTTTTAAACGGAGTGCCTTTTTAAGATGTGGTTTATTAGTCGATTGTAGTACGTATTATAGTGGCTTCATTTATATCAGTCAAAATCACACGTAAGTGTCTCCCTGTAAGTTATTACGTATGTGTTTGGTTCATGGGACCATGGGGGATGGGATGGGGCGGTCCTCGTTCCAGAGCTGTTTGGTTCAGAGTCAGGTGGGATGGGGGATATCCCTCTAGGGAATATTCTGTAGATATGCTCTCAAATTGGGGATGATCCTATCCCCCAAAAATGAGGGGATGGTGAGGGATGAAGTGGGACGAGTGGCTGACAGGTAGGCCCCGTCCCTAAAAAATGGGTTGGATCCATCCCGTCCCACCATGACTCTGAACCAAACAGAAAACAGGGACCGTCCCGTCCCGTCCCTAAAAAATGGGTTGGATCCATCCCGTCCCACCATGACTCTGAACCAAACACACCCTACTATTCATAAGCTAAAACCAAGAGCCAAAATAAATAGACTCTAAGATGCCTAAACTAACCACATGCATGTGCAACGTGTGTTAGAGTAATATTGTCATTAAGTTGAGTCCATAGTCCATATACGCAGTATGTGTTGATATCCAAGTAAAAGATATATAACACTTGGATATGAGTCAGAGTACGAGTCATGTAATCAGCCTTTACAAGGTAAAGCTGAGTCCTATAACCAAATAAGAAAAGTAAGAGAAGAGAGCAATGTTTGCAGTAGCGACAAGGCTTGCAATAAAAAAGGTTTCGTCGCGTTTCTTTTTTCGTCGAGTTCTTCTATGCATGCTCTTCATCAAACTCCATCATGATCTGTAGGACTGACAATTAGTATCAGAGCTAGGGGCTCGCTCGTCGTGTGATGCTGTAGACGAACATGGGAGATGAAGCATCGACTTCAAGGGCCAAGGATGGGCCAGTTTCTCTCTAGTACTTTGTCCTCATCGTTGACAATTACCAGGTATGGCCAATGAAGATAAAGAAAAACATACGTGCTTAGAGAGTCTAGGGTGCAGTCGATTCAAAGGAGAAGAACAAGAAGGTGGATGACAAGGAGGACCAAACAACTTTGCCCATCGTCTATCAGGCAGTGCCAGACTCCATGATGCGACAGCTCATCGGCAAGAAGACAACACGTGAGGCGTGGGTAACGATTCAGACGATGCACTAGGGCGTCGACCATGTGAAGGAAGTTCGGCTCCAGACCGTGCGGCTGAACTCGAGAGCATGCAGATGGGAGAAACTTAGTCGGTGGATGATTTCTCTGGCAAGCTAAATTCCGTCATCAACGAGATACGTTCTCTTGGCGACAAACTGAAGGAGAGTGTAGCGGTGAAGAAATACTTGTGTGTGTTGCTGGAGAAATTTCTCCTGATAGTGACAATGCTCATGTATTTTGACAACCTTCCAAAGATGAGGATTGAAGAAGTCACAAGCGCGCTCAAGGTGCATAAGGAACTGCTTAAGTGTTTCCAAGTGTACCACGAGCAAGAGTTGTTACTGAAAGGAGATGCAAAAAATGACAGATGACAGGGTGCAGGGAACCTACATTGACGCTAGGAGGGTGCGGTTCGCCAGGCTGGTGGGGACACGGACATGGCTATGTGCATGGCAAAGGAGGCTAGGATAGCGGTGTTGGCTGTGAGGAGAGAGCTAGGCGTAGCGGTGATGACACGAGTCGAGATACATCGCGCATCAGGAATTTTGAATGCCAAAAGCTTGGTCATTACACATTGGAGTGCCGCAACCACATCAAATGCTATGAGTGCCAGAAATATGGGCACTATGCATCGGATTGCCAGCTAACCATGGTGATACTAAATGAGGTGAATGTGGTGACAAAATTGCTTACAGGAGATGATGGTCATGAGCACATTGATGTGTGGTATGTGGATAATGGGGCAAGTAATCACATGACAGGTAACTGCTCCATGTTCCATGAACTTGATGAGAAAAATTTTTAGTCAGGTAAAATTTGGCGATGGCTCCATGATTTAGATTAAGGGAAAGGGGATGCTTCTGAAGTGCAAGAACGAAGATCAAAAACTGCCCTCTAAGGTATATACCAATGTTGTGCAACAATATAACAAGCCTTGGATAGTTGGCGAAAGAAGGATGCAAAGTTGAGCTCAAGGGCCCATTCTTATGGGTCTTTAATAGGAATGAAGACTTGCTAATGAAGGTAAGGAGATCAGCAAACTGGCTTTACAAGATTTCCCTGCAAAGCTATAAGCTGGTCTGCCGGAAGGCTAGTATGGAGGAGCCGGCGTGGCTACGACATGCAAGATTGGGGCATATTAATTTTCAGTCCCTAAAAAATATGGCAGAGAAGGAGATGATGTTGGGATGCCCAATATTGATCACCCGACGCAAATTTGTGAAGGGTGCCTGGTGGCAAAACAAGCAAGGAGTCCGTTTTCGGTGCGAATTGGTGCATGTCGATTTGTGGCCCAATTACACAATAGATTGATGCTGGTAATAAATATTTTATGCTTTCAGTGGATGAATATTCTAGGGTGATGTGGGTGTACATGCTCAAGAAGAAAGAAGATGCAAAGGTGGCGTTTTGAGAAGTTTTGGCACACGCTGAAAACAAATCAGATCACAACTTGAATGTTTGAGGTCAGATCAGGGAGGCGAATTCCTTTTTGTGAGACAATGTGATGGTCGTGCATATTGTTGATAATGAATAATTAACATTTGGTTTTATTGGAATTTGCATTTGTGAAAATTCTGGTCGATGCGATTCTGTGCTTGAGTTTTCAGGATGTTAAAACGACCACGTATGATTTTAACCACTGATGGTAGTCTGATCGGCCTTGTGATGGCTGGTCCGATCGATAGATTTTGACCATAGCAGCCTTTGATTATGGTATTTCAATAACGACAGAATGACCATGGAAGGTAATTGTAGATTTCAACCTTGAACAGTGAATCGGTCGTAAGCAACATTTAACCGGTCATAAGCGACAGTGAACCGGTCAGAGGTCGTAAGGTCATCGCCTCATCGGTTACAATAAATGGTCGATGGTCGTAGCTATAGTACTTTTTCATGGTCATAGCTACAGTACTTTTTTTATGAAAGTAGCTATAGTACCTGGTCGATACTTGATAGTCGTAGATTTTGCTGATCAGTACTCGATAGTTGAAGACTTTGTGATTAGTAGTCGTAGATTTTACTAGTCGGTAGTCGTAGATTTTACTGGTCGATGGTCTTAGACTTTGTGATCGGTAGTCATAGACTTTGTGGTCAGAAGTTGAAGACTTTGTGATCAGTTGCCATAGGTTTCACGGTCTGTACTTGTGGACTTCATGGTCGGCACGAGTGTTTTAACTCCTGCTATTGTCGAGTACTTCGAATACTCATGTTAGGCTACGGTATGACTGGTTAGTGGTGATCGGTGAATAGTACTCAAAGGATTCGATACTCAAAAGATGGTGGTACTCGATAGTCATGGTTTTCACAATCGTGGTCAGTGATCGGCTATCGGAGGCTTGTGGTGATGCAGTACAGGGTCGGTACTCGATGGTTTTGTGGTCGGTAGCGATACTCGTTATTCCCGAGTGTTTTGAACTAAATGATGGTAATTCCTGAGTACTTATTGTTTTCAAGTACTCGTTGAGCTAGCGGTCGTATTGAGTGATCTAAGGTTGAGTTGTGGAAAGCGATGGAATTGGTGGTCGTAGATGACCTGATTGGTGTTTCTGGTTGGATACATGTGTGGTTTGAGTGTGTGTACTGATGACAATCAAGCTGTGAAGAACTTGTGTCAGGAAAATGTTCTTTGGTCTTTGATATCATGTTGGCGTGGAGGCGATCATGTTCGGTGATGAGGAGGATCAGGACTAGGATGGAGAAATCTGAGGTCCAGGTGGTTGATGATGTCACACTACGTGGAGCACATGGAGGTCAAAGGTGGTGATTCATGTATATATATGTATATATATACAGTAGCGCTATTCAGCGCCTACGCGCACAATACGCGCAGGCCCTGCCGCATGGCTTCTTGGTTAGTGAGTGTTGATTCATTAGTAACTATTACATGTGAAGTTACTATCAGACAAACATGAAGTTATTCACTAGTTATGCCAAAAGTTATCACTCATGTAATAGAAAGTTATCGTCTATTACACGTGAAGTTATCATCAGTTACTTGCGACTGGTATAAAAAATATGAATTTTACAGCATTGAAACATATTCAACATGAATCTTGTTTTATTAAGGTCGTAATTTCGAACATGATGGCGCAAACGGATCGCAGATCGGAATTTTCATGAAATAGTTATTGTATTTTTAGCTTGTAAACAAGATAAAGCCCCCACATCAACTATACTATTGCATACATGTTTCTCTCTTCTGCTACACGAGAGACTTGGCAGTAACGTCACGCATTACAGGTGGTAACTTGATGTGCATATGATAGTGATTTCATTATGGGATGATAACTTCACATAGGGATGATAACGTCGTTCCATATGTATGGTAACTTCATGTGTAACGGTAAGTAACTTTTTGGAATAGGGTGGGTTGGTGGGGTTTTATTATGGGGATAATAACTTCATTCCATATGGATGATAACTTCATGTGTAACTATAAGTAACTTTTTGGAATAGGGTGGGTTGGTAGGGCTTCACCAGAGAGGTGATAACTTCCTTCCATATGGATGATAACTTCATATGTAACTGAAAGTAACTTTTCGAAATAGAGTGGGTTGGTGGGGCTTCACCATGGTGATGACAAATTCATTCCATATAGATGATAACTTCATGCGTGACCGAAAGTAACTTCATGCATTATAGACGATAACTTGATATACATTCGATACTAACTTTACCATAATTAATAAATGTTAGTAATTGAGTATGGAGTGGGATGGTGGAGCAGTTGGCTGGTTGGGCTAGTTAGGGGCACGCGTTTATTTTACACCTACACACTGGTTAGTAACTCTCTCTCTCTCTATATATAGAGGGGACCGATGCCGGTAATCAGAGAGAGAGAGCCAGGTCTCTCCATCTCTCTCGCTTCCGCGCCTCCCTAATCCGATGACCTCGCCGCCTCGTCTTCAGCCACATGTCCTAATCCGATATCTTTGCTCATCACCGCCAATTGAGCGCTATCACTCGTCGCTTCGACTGCGCGCTGTCAGTCGTCACTATCGACCTCACCCGGCTGTACCTAGGGTTAGTGATTTGGTTAGATGTTCCTTATATTCTGGCTATAGTGTGACCAATTCGTCATTGTGATGATGTTCCTGTATTTTATACCTAATCCCCATTATCACCATAAAATTTCATCTTAGGAGAGCAAATGAAAACGACAGGGAAGGCATTGTCCAAGGCAACACTACCGCCGTATGGACACATATTGAAGCAGTTAATAACATCCTCCTTTTATGTTTCACCCATGAACATAGTGCTCTCTAGTTGGTAGCTAATGTAGGTGAAACATTTGTGTTGTATAAGGGCAATGAGTATAGAGCAAAACTCCTCTTCTACATGTTGTTTCACCGTAAGAACTCTGCCAAACCACTCCCTAACATCCTTGAGAGGTTTAGACCGACCGTTACGTCTGTTGAGATGGAACCCTTGACACATGATTTGTATGTGGAATGAACATTAGTGGTATCTATATTGTGGCATGGATAACTATTTAAGAGTGTTGCCACAGTTGTAATCATGAAGTTTACTCATGTTTAATATGCACTATAACTATGGATTGCAGCCAGTTATATGTAGATTGTCACCTCTTATATATGATGCAAAGTTGCTTTCAGTTACTCGTGAAGTTATCATCTATAAGTAATGAAGTTGTCATCTTTATGTTAAGTTATCATCTGTATTTCATGAAGTTACTCACAAAGCGCTCTCGTGAGTGATTCAAATGGTGTGAGTTCTCGACAGTCATGTGTTCGAACACTATAGTACACATGAATTCAGAGCACAGTAGCAGTCATGTGTTCAAGCAATGTAGCAATCGAAGACTCAGATTACTGTAGCAGTCGTGAGTTAAGAGCACTGTAGCGGTCGAGTACTTTAGCAGTCGTGAGTTAAGAGTACTATAGCAGTCGATAACTGTAGCACTCGTGAGTTAAGAGCTCTATAGCAGTTGAAGACTCAGATTACTGTACTAGTTGTTTACTCAGAGTACTGTAGCAGTTGTAAAAGTCTTTAGAGTAGTTCTAGTCGAAAGAAACGCGCCTCAATTAATCCATGATACGGAATCCTAAAATTATGGGCATGAAAATCTAGACAGATCACAATGAAATTGCATCGTTGTATAAATAGTAATTTATTTTATAGAGGATGGTAACTACATGCGTGTACGATCGTAACCGTTATGTCGGTGATCGAATGTCTTGGAATTACGGCAATTCTAATGTGCATGATAACTCTACCAGTAATAGATCATAACTTCATACTACAATAGTGATAACTTTCTGCATATTGAAATGTACCTTTTCTGTTAGTACCTTTTCTGTGTGCCGAAAATGTACTAGCGTTTATGAGTGAAGTTCTTTCCAAACACATGTAGTGTTTCTGCCAGTTGTAACATTACAAAACTGGTAGTAACTCAATATGTATTTGACAATAACTTCACTCACAAACACTAATAACTTTCTAGTACACCGCCAAAAATGTTTGACATAATTGGTAGCAATAACTTAATGTTTCACGACAAGTAACCTGAAGAGGGAAAGATAATAACGTTTTGCAAATTGGAAAAACTTCAGTACAAGTGACTCATGCTTTGTCTGATGGTACCTTTCACATTGTAATGCTACAGAAATTTACTGCCGATCCTAGTTACGCACGAACCGTTGCAGCAAGCCAGGTCGCGCGCGCCCTACGACCACACACACACAGAGAGGACCAATGCCGGAAATCAGAGGGGTGAATGATTTTCAAAACTTTCCCCCAACGGTATTTAAAATATTCATCTAAATAACTATGAGAGTCACCAAGTTCATATTACACCAACTATACTACACAAAGCAAAGCTAGAGAAGAAATGGGCTAGAACTTCCACGATCACGAAATCAAAAATCTTGCTCAAGAACATTCAATAATCGGGCATAATCTTGATTCTTACTATGGAGGTGATCTAGATGGGCAACGATTGATCAACTAGAATCTACTAGTGCCTCTTACTCATTATGGATCATAATAAGACTAAGAGAAAACTTGAGAGAGAAGAAATCATATCAAGAACACAAGATACAAGCAAAATTCAAGACATGAGCAACTAGCAATTTAGGAGGCAAGATTTGTTCTTTATTACCACATAAATAAGGAGGATTACATCAGTATGGAGATTACAATGTGCTTCAAAAGCACTACTGTTTTCTCCTACTCTCTCTCTCTCTCTCTCAAACCATGGAAAGAGGTTAGGTGGAAGAACAATAACATCAACCCTATAATACTCGGATCTAACACCTTCTCTCTTTTCCTTTAATAACCAGAAATAACCTTAATGGGTTCAATCCATTAAGACTCTTGGAGAAACCCGTTAACCCCACTAACACGGATTTTACATGTTTACACACACTCCTCAAAGCGTTTACTATACTCAATTCGCTAAACCATGAATGATTGATCTACTTGACAATTCTAGCTCTCCTTGATCTAAACCAATTCCCTTTTGCACCTCCCCACGTGTGGTTTTGATCAAGACACCAACTCGGTATTTGACCAACTACCAAAATACCCCCGATAAAGCTTCCAAGCACCTTGGCCCTTGACTTCTGTCTTCACCTCAAAGCATCTCACCACATACACCAACTCTCATCTTCACTATTTTTGTCTTCTTTATGCTTCCTACGTGAGCCATGTAGCCTCACTAGAACTTACATGATCGCACGGACCTCAGCTCTCTTGTCTAGTCTTGGTCCATTGCCATCTACCACTAATGTTCTTCAAGTCACCTGCATATCCAAAGACCAAGCAACCAACTTAAGCACAAGTTCCATGCATTTGACTCACGCTAGTTAAAACAATACATCATCCAACTCAACACAACCCACCAATGGCGTCCATATCATGCACATACTCATATAATTCAAAATCCATTTTTACTGTTCTCCAGCCACAGCTACCGGTTTGACCGCTTTCCCCACGATGGTGAGATCGCACCTGTCAGATTGCCGACCACTGGCCGGTCTGACCGCTTAAGAACATCAGAAAATACTTTCTTTGGAATTTTGATTAAACTATATCTAATTTTAGCTCCAATTTGTATTTTCATTGGCATCTAGTGTAAACTCATCCCCAAATAAATCTACACAAGTGTTTGGTATTCAATTTTCGAAAGCCTATGGCCAGGCTGACCATTTGTCCCATAGTGATCAGACCGTCAGCCACCAGCTGGTCAGACTGTCTTCCCCCATTGCAGTCAGACCTCTAGACAAAAAAAAATGAGAATAGGTCAAGGCCAGTCTAATCGTCATTCCAGGTCCGGTCAGACCACCTAAAACCTAACAACAACAAGTTGAAATATGGTTTTTCTAAAAGTTTTGCAACATTCAATTCTAACTCAACCGAAGTGCCAATTATTTATCACAGACATATTCTAGACCTTCTACATAGTCTCTCAACATACTATATATCTTTCCAGATAAAAGTTAAATTTACTACTAGTTATTTGTGGTCGGCAGTTTGAACCAACCTTTTCTTATATACATATTAAAAAACGTTTTTTTATTTCATATATACAAGATTCATATTTGTTGTGTTGCTTTTGTGGGTTCAGGAATGACAATCATGACCCGCCCAGTTTGCAACGCTTATGATCTTATCATATTGTCTCCATTATAATTCATATTGTCTGTTCAGAATTTATGTTAGGACACCCTCGATGTTAACATATCTTGGAATGATATGCATTAATTAATTGGACACATATCTGCTGTATCTAAGTCTGTCCACTCAATTTATCAGCAAATCTGTTAGTGCCACTGATGATATCTTGAAACCATAGTGGAGATGATACATCTATTTATCGAAACACAAAGTATACAGAAACGAAGCAAATGTGTATAATGCTATATATTGTTTTGTGCCCATCTAAAACTCGAGGTATACATTGTCATCAGTATAATCTCAAATTAATTTACTCCTGAGACTAACGCACTCGTAGTTACATATATGCGCGTCAAGAGAGGAAATAAAAACCGATGCAGTAAAGTCGTTATCATCGCTGGGATGGAATGAACTGACCTAGGTTTAAACTTTATGATCCACTTGGATTCGAGAGATGATGAAAAGGTTCGTACGTGGAGGACAAATTAACTACTTTTGTTAAGAGTTTTTGTTTCTTTCTGGACTGTCAGAACTAATTAAGAAAATATCGAAACAAGGGGCTTGGGGGGGGGGGGGGGATTATGGGTATTTTCAGAAATGCTCTACCAATTGCTGTATATAAAGTAGGATTTATCTAGCTAGGTTAGTACTCATGATTGAGAACATGCAAATACTGTGTAGGGTTCATCCAGGGAACGTGAGAAATACTTTGTCCTCAACTAAAGTGCTAATCCTTAATAAAAACTTAAAGTATAAAATAAAAGTAAAAGGTTACCTTTTGGTTATAGTTTCTGTTAGAGAATTATGGAATTACATGATCTTTTAACAAAACCTATTAATTGAAATAAAAACGTGTTATGCAAAACTAAAGCATATATACCTCTTGCACACTAGATGCAAATAACTTTACTAAATATAATAACAAAACGGAGGGGAAAAGGGAAGAACTTCCCGCTCTTCTGTTTCTACCTTTAGGCATAATAAGGTTCTGCCATGGACTATATAACATATATCCATGAGAAGAACACATAGAGTTTTTCTCTGCAGGCTTCTCCCCCTCTAAACTCATAAGCATTTTACAGAGTTCCGCAATATACTTTCTACAGTGATATGCCCTTTACAAATAAAACGAATCGCATCGAAATATCAAATGACCAAATTATCTCATAACTCAAATCTCAAAAATAAAATAGAACATATATAAGAAAATATATATAGAAACCAAAATAAAATAGAACATATAATAAGAACACTGTAGATCTGAAGTAACATATGATTTTTCACAAAGAAATTGTTTGGCGATAAAAGCTAGCAAAATCTGAAAATTAAGGAAAAACTCACTAACATACGATACAAGAAATCAATCAAGATATGAAGAAACAAAATGATAAGGATTGTGTTCAGGATTATAAACTTTGATATGGATCAATGCACTCCTTTTGGGTATATGAACTATTCATCCAAGAAAAATGAAGTTGGAACAACTGGAGTGGAGAGTTCAATCATAGCCAATGGAGATTCAAACAAAATGAATGCCCAAATTTATCATCTGCTCAACCAAGAAATAGCAATAACCAGTTAGCTTGCAGGCGGCTCGAGTGAATCGATCAAATCAATCATAACACAATTCTAGTAAGGAAAAACTGCAGCAAAGACCAGCAAGCAATTCAAGTATTTGCTGTGTAAGCTCTCTATCCCCAAATTGTTCCATATATGCCAATTTATTTTAGCAACTATTTATCTTTGCTTTCTTGATGATGGATTATACATGTCAATACTGCACTCAGCGCATGCAACATCAGCTAATAATGATTAATTGGTGTAGCAATACCAATCTTGCCAATATTAAGTCATGAACAATCTAACACCAGAACAAAAAACACATCTTTGATCTAGTAGAATCGAGCTTATCGCTGTACTAGATGATAGCACATACATGCATGATCGATCTTAGGATTATTATGGTCTCTAGAATTCCTAGGGTGTACATACATACAACTCATTTTGCAGTCTGTCTTAACTGAGTTCTATGCAGAAACGAGGAACGAACTCCAATTCACACGAACAAACAGATGAAGAACGAAAGAGGAGATTAATACTATGTATATATGTGATGGCGTGATGCTATAACACGAAGGCGCCTAGGGCAGGAGAGTGTTGATGAGCCACCACGCATTGCCTCTTGAAGAACTCGTGCCCTTGCTCGAGCGCCATGTCCACCGCTCTCTTCTGGCACCCGCCTCCGGCGATGTCGACGCCGAACAGCCTGACGACACGGGATTCCTTTGGCTTCTCCACCGGCGTTGCGTCGCCTCCGTCAGTGCAGGTCATCTTGTTCTTCTTGCAGTCGATGAAGAGCTGCTTGTCCGGGCCATACGCCGAGCGCGAGAACACTATGGTGTCGCCGGCTCGGAGGCCCTTCTCCCGGACGAAGCGGCTCCAGCCCTTGGTGAGCACGTAGCTCTGGCTGCTGTTCCAGTACGAGTACCGGAACCGCCACACCTTCCCCTCGCCGTCCTCGAAGTTGAGGAGCACGCCCTTGCCGGTGGCTGCATCGGGAGAGCGCTTCGGAGGGAAGTGCTTCTCCGCATGCTGCTTCGGCACGACGAGGCGGTTGAGCTTGCCGACGTCGCTCGGCGTCACGGCCTTCTCGAAAAGCGGCGCCCGAGCCCACGACGGCGTCGGCTGTGCGCGCGCGCCCATGCCGCTGCCGCGGCTCAGGCCCTGACGGAGCTCGTCGGAGTAGGTGTGCTTCCGTAGCATGTCGACGATCTCGGCCTTGGAGTGCGCCGCCAGGAAGGTGAGCTCCGAGGCGGACGACGCCTCCCCCGGGAAGTTGGTTGCCGCGTCGCGGCCGCGGTAGCGGAGCGCGGCCACGTCGTAGGCCCTCGCGGCGGCCTCCTCGCCGGGGAACGTGCCGAGCCACACGCGCGCGTGGCGCTCGTAGATCTGCGCGCCCCAGCGCCCGTTCGGCTGCGGCACGACGCCCTTGTACCTCGACGATGCCTGCTGCGCCGCCGAGGCCGGCAGCGACGTCACGACCTCATCAGCCGGCCAGACGACTTCCGCCACCGGGAGGGTCGGCGCTGTCGGCTGCTGCTGCGCGGCGCCGGACTCCGTGGTGGCCGTGGACGTTCCGGAGGAGTGAGAGGAGCTCAGGCTTTCCACCCCCATAGTGAGGTGAGCTACAGCTCCTTGTCTTCTCGATTTGCTTCAGTTTACTAGCAAGCCAAGCGAGGTAGTACAGTAAGCAAGGCAAGATTTACTGTTCTAGGGCTAGCCAAGATCGATCGATCGATCGAATATGATGTGGTGGTTGGGTTCCTGTTTGGGGTGCGCGTGTTGGTGTATATATACACATCTTCGGTGTACATATATGTGTGGATATGGATATCTTGAGGCTAGTTTAATTTGTGTTATTTTTTTTTATGAAAAGTCATTGTGTTTTCAGTGCATTTTGCATGTTTGCACCCTCCCAAAGCTCCATATTACATGTAGCTTTCTCGCATGTGTGGGTTAAGCTAGCTAGCTTTTATTTTATCAACTTGTGATGTTGAGGTATGAGTTGTGATGCAATGTACTTGTTGCATGGACCCCATGCTAGCCATTCATAATCCGTAGGAATGAGTAAAAAAACTAGCAGATATGCATGAAGAATATCTTCTTGATATACCTTTTATTTTATCGGCAATTTGTTTGTATTCCTAAATATAATGCAAAATATACCTTTTCCTCTCCTTTTTCTTTCTTTCAGCCTTGTTCTTTCTTTCTTTCTAGGACTTTTTATTTAATCTTTCTGATCTAGAAGCGGCATGCTTTCGCACCAGTACAAGATTGAGGAAACAAATAGTGTTGACTTTCCTTCGGAACCAATTTTCATAGTGGTTCTCTGGGCTATTTTAATTCTTTCAAAATTCCAGATTTGATTATGTATTTAATGTGGTAGCATAGCTTTATATATGGGTATTATTCTTGTAATAGCTAGCCCATCTTCCTATTCTCAACATTCAATACTAATAGATAGTACATTTTCACCTGCTTAAACTTTATACGTATGAAGAAAAGTATGACCTATTTGACGTTAATCAGGAGCTTAATCCTATTTGACGTGCACGTGTATGAAGAAAAGTCAAGGCCGGTGTCATTGAGGAATACGTATGTGACGTCATCCTCTCTCTCTTTTTTTTTACTTGAATTCGATTGGCAGCTGACTGCAAAAATTGATGGACCGAGATGTAAAAACTTCTGCTGAGGCAGCAACAGCAAATTAAACATGATCAAAGCTATCTGAAATTTTAGGGAAACATGTGTGGTAGATATATTGTCATTATGATTCAAACGAGAGGGAAAAGCTTAATTTCTCGTGGTTATATAGAGGATTCGACGAATATGAATAAGGTGGGGGCATAGGTCAACTGACTAATTAGGTGGGTGAGAGGGAAGAAGATTCTTAGAAAGAGAGATGATGGGTGCGCCAAGCGTTTAGGCAAATGGGCTTTCTTTCGTTCTCGTAGATAAACATACAATAGGAAACTTCGTAGGAAGTCGGAGGATACCAAATTCTCCAGTTAAAGATATAACAAGCACCATAATTCATACTATCATATATAGAATCATCATAGACGGTTCATAATCCTCATTAGAGACAGGTTTTGAACTGTAAAATCTATTACGTCAGTGATAACATGTGGTTATCACAGGTGGCTCCAAAACTGTCTGTAATCAATCACAACAAAGATGGTTTTAAAAATAACCGTCTGTGATATCCGATATATCATAGACGGCTAATATAAAAAACCGTCTATGATGGTCTATGTATCATATATGGTTTTGTGTTAGAAACTGTCTATTATAGTTCTTTGTATAGCTAAAAAAATTTTGTTTTTCGGCTAGTCTCAGAAAATGCTAGCCATGCTATCTGAAAATAAGCAAGCAGATTACAGATAAATGACAGATAAATGAATTACAACTCAAAATCAATTACAAAACAATGCTCATGTACTGTTGCCAGAGTTATAATTGAATTACAACTCAAAGTGACTTACAATTGAATTAAATATTTGAACATCTGTTAATCGATGTCCCTGGAGTGAAACTCTCCTTTCAAGTCAATGATCTCCCCGTCATCAAGAAGGTGGAGAGCTATCCACGAATGTCTGAGAGTTTGTTCAGATTGAATATACTTGATTTGATTGCCATGCCTGTCGCTAGGAGTGGTAAAGTAGTAAGTATATATATTTAAATTGATTCTTAGGAAATAATTATTGTGAGATTGATAAACCTCTGGATCATTCATCTTAGCACTCAGGATTTTCTGCATATGACGGCAAACGTAGAATGCACATAGGTTGCCTTGTAACTGCTGGTAATACTACAAAAATAGAATTACATACATAGATATAGTCAGTTTGAGAGATATTATTACGAAGTATGATATAGAATTATTATATTGTAGTGAGTGCAAAAAATCATGCCCTGTGTTGCAGTGTGGTGCTCGATTCCTTATTTCTTCCTCCCTTGGCAACATATGCATTGAGTGACCTACATGATTCCAAAAAATTATCCTTACAAATGAATGAAAGACTACAATAGAGTACCTATAGAGGAAATAAGTTTACCTGTTGAATGTTTGTTGTATAAGCGTGAAGTTGTGGTCGTTCTTGAGTAGGAAATCAAGATATATTATCTTGTTTCACTTTGGTACAATAACTATAAGGATCTAGTGCTACCTACTCATGTATGTCCGCATAGTCATTAAACCTAAGTTCATGTTACGTATAAAAGTACAAATGAAATTTGTTTAGCAACTAGTGAAGCTCTTACTCCTAGTTGTAGGGCACAAGTATGCAGTCCATAGTATAAAGTACAAAAGTACGTAGTGGAGCTCCTAAATCTCCTCTATGAATCCATAGTAGGAGCTTAACCCATGTTTTATTATATTTGACTCATCGATATTGAACTACTTGTGAAACGCATCTATGAGGACACCGCTGTGTTGGATTGTGCTCTTCCTATCCTAAGCTGTTGTATAAAATATATATACCCATTTATCATATCCTTGCCATGTGGTATCACCAATAACAAATGGAGACATACGTACCCTTCCAAATCTCTGATCTTTTTTCATCAAATTGTCTCAAAGCCATCGCCTAACAGACAGAATATCTGTCAAGATGAGGATATTTAATAATGCAGTGAATATCACAGACGCTTCCATTCACATCCTGTTTGTGATAAGTAGGTCATCTCTAACGATTATTTTATAAAAAACATTTTTGATGTATCACTGACGACTTTTTACAAAAACCATCTGTGATAAGTCCATACATCACAGAATGTTTTTATTACTAATCGTCTGTA
This sequence comes from Dendrocalamus latiflorus, assembly GCA_017311315.1. Classification (NCBI taxonomy): domain Eukaryota; kingdom Viridiplantae; phylum Streptophyta; class Magnoliopsida; order Poales; family Poaceae; genus Dendrocalamus; species Dendrocalamus latiflorus. The sequence continues at coordinate 1,926,050 of CM029647.1, read as the reverse complement.
ATGTATTACAGACATTTTGAAAAAAAACGTCTATGATAAGTAGGTCATCACTGACGGTTCTTACCATCAGTTGTAATATAGATGGCCACACTAGTAAAATCATCTGAGATAACTATACTGCACCTTAATACTAACAGATTTTGTAGAACCCTCTATGATAAGGCGTCCAGTATAATCTTCTCTATAGTAGTGCCATCTCCGTAGGTTGTACTAATTAATATCAGGATGTTTGATTTGAGCTATCGAATCTTGATTGGATGGGTGTCAATGCTAGCTTCACAACTAGTTATTTGTGGGATGTTGCGTTGGTTGGATAGTAGAGCTGTAGAGCCAAATGCAATGGGTCCAAGGCTCCAAGCCAGGATAAATTGCTATGTCAAGCTAATTAGTTAAACTCAAATTAAGTATCTCTCACACCGCCATCAAATTTTTGCACAACAAAATAAACATTAAAAAAAGGGCCTTTTGAAAGAGTAGGCTTGATTGTATGACATGCAAGGGCTCTAGATAGATATTTTCAATATCTCACATTATATCACAAGGTCGGCACAAATTTTCCCATTATATTGTCCCAACCGAAATCACGACAAAACATCAATAGCAACAATGGTGTGTAATAAGTATATAGCAAAAAATAATGTAGACAAAATCTAAAATAAATTGGCAAAGTATCTTTCAGAGACAGAAGTCTTAGCCGATACAAATGTTTTGCAGTATCCTACCAAACCAGTGATTGTACGCACGTTTCGAAACTTCGAAAACGATCAATTGGAGCCAACAGGGATCACAATTTCGGACCGAATTTCGTGAAAATCATCGAAATTCGGCTATCTCGGTTCATCCTAAAAAAAGTCTATTTCGGTTAAAAATTTTGGGCCCGTTTTTAATTTTCTCGACCCAAAACCCCAACTAACCAGTGGAGAACTCCATTGCAGTCAGCAACCCACAAAGTCACTCTCATCCAAACTCGATCTCAGCCTTGAGGTGGCGCGAGGGGAGGGCGGCTGGCGGCTGCGCAGGGGAGGCCGGCGGGCGACGGTTGCGCAGGGGAGAACTGGGTGGGTGGCTACGCAGGAGAGGCCAGTGGCTATGGCGGGGAGAGGTGGCACGGAAGCGGATTGCGAGCAGAGGAAGAGAGGGCAGCACTGGAAAGGAGGGGGAGGCGGCGCCGGAAGGGAGGGGGAGGCAGCCATGGGAAGCGACGCTGGCAAAGGAGGGTGGTGGCGGCAAAGGAGGGGGATGCGGCGTGGATGAGGGTGGCGGTGACGAAGGAGGGGAAGGTGCCATCAATGTGGTCTCCGGTGTCGGCAAGGTGCCTATTTTTGAAGTGTATTTGGATTTTGGATTCAAACTGCATTGTTGAGTTGTTTTCTCTGGTCCGAAATTGTTTCTTAGCCGAAAATATTTTCTCTGGTCACCATTAATTGTTTTGATCGGATTGATTCACACCTTAGTCATTCAATATACATACATACATACATACATATATATATATAGAGAGAGAGAGAGAGTAAAAATTACGATGCTCCTTGGTGCCCAGGCAGCATAGTCTAAAATAGGTATGTATTGTGTGCGAATTTTTTTTAAATTTCTTAGATGTCAAGTTCAACTGGTTTACTAACTAGTTCAAATAAGTTTGAACTAAAATTTGAATTGTAGTTGCCTTTTTTGATGATAGTTTGATTGTAGGTATTTTATAAATACCTTTATATACGCACATACAAAGGAGTATGTTGAAAACATATGCATACTATATCTAAAAATAATTTATACCATCTAGATAGTCTTAAATACTCGTATACTACAAATACATACCCTCCGTTGTGTAAGATACTCTCTATATTGTGAGATACGATATAAGTATAATTACACCGGTACATATAGTTATTTACTTCGTTGGAATCTGTACTACGAGGACTGCTTATTCTCCCCATGGGTTGGAAACTTCTCTTCCGGGGCGGTTGGATTGTCGTCGTCGTCCGGGCGGTAGGGTGCGTGCGCGCCTAACATTTGATGGCGCCCCAGCTGCGGGATGGGCAAGTGGGAGGGGGAGGTGGTGGTGGATTCAGTCATCACTAGCTAGCTCGCTCGCTCGCTGCTGGTTCACATGAGGTGACAGGCATGGCAGAGATCGATCCCAGGGCGAGGGGAGGGCGAAGGCGAAGTGCAGCTCCCCTGTAAAGGCTCCCTCCCCTGTACGTACGGCCCCATCCCTCCCTGCTGCTGCTGCTGCTGCCTCGCTCGCTTTTGTCGTCTCGTCCTCATTACGCAACTCGTCTTTTCCCTCCTCTTCTCCCTGCTATTTTTTGATGCTTATCGCCTTGCTGCTGCGTGCTGTCCCGTCCCGTTTCGACAGTCGATCCTCAGTTTCAGCCGGGCACACGACATGGGGCCTGTTCTTTTGGGTTTTTGAAATCAGTTTTTGGCTTCTGCTACAGTATTTAACTTTCAAACTGAAACACCCTGAAAAATTCGAAATTTTTGAATTTTCTTGAAATTCTTTTGGAATTTGAATTTCTTTCCCTTTTTGGCAATTCTCAGTGAATTTCCGCTTTCCCTAATTGGGTTTTCCGCCTCCTCCTCCCTAGCGCTCCGGCACGCGCAGCGTCTCCCCGTCGCCTCTGCACTTCGGCCGCTGCTTGCATTGTTATCCCGTGCGAGATATTTTTAGCGATGCTTCCCTCACTCAGCATCATCCATGTACAGCCGGCCCCAACAGTCATCCTCTCACCCCTGCCCTTTCTTGCCCCGTGCGCCACCGCAATTGCCGTTCACCTCCCCTGGCCGCAGCTCCCCTGCTCTCTCGAACCCTCTTCTCTTGAGCTTCAAAGTCGAGGTGCCAGTACTTGTAGCAGAGGTGCAGTGCCACCTTTTCCTTATCCCGTGTGCAGCCGCAGAGACCGCTCCGTTCCTCCTCTCCTTGCCCTAGAAGCTCTCCCGAGCCGCCTCCCGGTAGCCACTGACCCTCGCGAGAATTAAAGCCCCTTGGCCATTATAGAATGCCTCCTGATACTCCCTCATAGCTTCCCGAACCACCAATTTGAGCTCAAGACCATTGCTCCATCGCCGGTGACTTCCCCTGTGTCTGTGGAGCCCTAAAGGTGATCTCCCAATTCTTGCAATTATTTTTCAATTCCTTGTGTCAGCATGGTCTCTGTTGTTCACTAATCACATTGGCGCATTTGCTTAAGCACGAGCATTAGTCTATAACCCTAACGGCTGAGATCGCTGTCGGCCGTAACACCCCTTCCGTGGCTAAGCCATTCAAGCTTCTTTTGACCCAAGCCAGCACCATAATAGCAGTCCTGGGCAACCCTAGATGGTAAGAAAGCAGTTAGTTCAACCTGAAGCCTATCGGAGTGTCATGGTGCCGCCGTGGAGGCTGCCGCCTTCCCATCTACCGCCAGCCACTATTGCGCTCTCTCTCGCTTCCCAAAGCCCTAAAATGGGCTCATAAGCTTGATGCGCATTCACCTGCACCACCCATTTCTTCGGAGAGCCCTCGCTGATGCCGCTCTTCTAAACCCGCCGCTCCCCTGTTTTCTCACCGGAAGGAGCCGGAGGTAGAAGACGACCAGGAGGAGGTGGCGTGGTTTGATCTGAACCGTCGGCGCCCGTTGATGCCGACTCATCCGGCCGTTTGCTCCCTGTGCATCGGGGCCGTTGGCACAGTCCGCGCGTCGCCCATCGGGCGGACGTGCGCATGCGCGCTGGGCCTCACGGCCGCGCGCGCGTGGGAAGTGGGCCGGCCTGCTCGGTTGCGCGGGCGCATTTCCGATCGGGCCGCACTGTTCACAGCAGGCCGGGCCCAATACTGTAGATTACTGTTCATCCGAATTATAAAATTCAGAAAATCAATTAAAAATCCCACAAAATTTAGAAAATTCTCAAAAATACCCAAAATACACCATTTTAACCAGTTTAATATCCTAAATTCAAATTTTACATCCACTCCTTCAAGTTTAAATTTTATTAATTCAAATTTCATTCTTCCGCCATATTTATTTCCAAGTAAATTCGAATTCCTTCGTTTTACCAAACTAAATCTCGATAAAAATCGAAATTCATCCAATTCAAAGATCAATCATTCATTTTAAAAGTCTGTCTTTTACATCCACAAATTGACTTAACACATATACCACCTATTCGATCGTCTTAAATTTATCTAATCCAATTTAGCCGTGTCAGCCCATCAAGCATCGTTGAACCTCGACCTCCCAACCCAATCCATTTATTTTATACTCTTTCTTATTTCTAATTTGCATTCTGTTCCCAGCTTGCATTCTGCAAAGCAGGAACTAATATGTGTTCGTCTTCCACGCTAGTATTCGGACCACACGAGATGGTCAACTGAAGGACAACAAAGGCAACTGAAGTAAGTTTGAAGTTGGTCGAGAAGATCAAGATCAACAGAAATAAGGCAAGTCACATGTTTTTGATCATATTGAATCCCATGAGATTTACACTATTTATTTAATGTATTTTTATTATTGATAGTTGCGAAATGATATTTGCTTAAAATAAATGTTTAGAATGACATGCTACTTAGATAAATCCTACCACTGAAAAAGCCCTGTTTATATTGATGGCAATATTTGCTTAAAATAAATGTTTCTTTTCTTTGAAATAGCACCCGAATTTATTGAGTAGACCACCGAAGGAGCTAACCAAGACACAGAAGAAATAGGCCCAGTTGAAGACTACGTGCAAGAAGGCAAGTCACAGACCTTTGATTGTGCTGATCACATATTATTAAATTATTATTATTATTATTATTTGAGCACTTTTATTCACATATAAGAATAGTTTGAAATGGCACGATGAATAGTTAAATTCTACCACCGAAAAGTCTAGTCATATTTTCACCTTGAATACTTTGATAATTAATCACTGTATAGATAAATACTAGTAGATTGGACAACTAAAATAATTTACTCGAACTACGAAGAATATTTTGGCATCACGACAGTAGACTAAAAAATGATGCTTAAGGTTGAGGCTACTTAGTAGGAAGCCACTAGATGATTAGAGTCTATGATCTCACTCTAGGATTGAGGCTTTGGTATGATTCTAGTGGTATTATGTTGCAATACACGTGGTATGTGAAAGATGCCTTATCTGTGGTAAGTACGACTACACCTTTATGCCAAGTAAAGGATACACACCTTGCTCAACCACAAGTTTGACTCGTTAAATCTGGTCTAGTACACTATTCGATTCGATCAAATATCTATAGGAGTGACTATTATCCTAGAGTTTTAGGATGTCCCACGAGAAAAGGGTGAAATGGAAGTTAGGGTGATAATGCCACTTACCATTCTTTACAACGATAGGACTACTCAACATCATGCCATGATTTCCGCACTGGCCAATAGATTCTCGATAAAGGTTGAATGGTTTTGAGCCTACTGGGTAGAAGCTAAAGCGAATAGAGCAATGAATGACCTTGTTATCTTAACTTATTCGCATGCTATCATATTGCATATTGCATGTCTATTGGATGACGTTGAGAGTTTGAGAAATCTTATGGATCAAGCTAGGCAACTCTGCATAGTATGACATATAGTGTTTGGATACGCCGTGCTTCCAGTAAATGAAGCTGTATTTAATGGGTGGATCTAATAACAAGGTATAAGTAGAATTGGAATGATTTTAAGATAATAAATGAGTTGGTTAAACTCCTTTTCTTTTATTAAGATGATGTTTGGCATTTCTAGTCTAAAAACATTTGAAAATAAATATGCATCTATAATCATAATGATACAACCTTCATACCTCACTCTATTGATATACTGGCAAGTAGTTAAGTAGATATTCATTCGTGATTTACCTCACTCTATTGATACACTGGCAAGTAGTTAAGTAGATATTCATTCATGATTTTTTCGTACGGTTGTACCCATACTCGCTTAACTATCAACAGAAGAAATTTGAGAGGATACCGAGGAACATTTTGATGGAGACTTTGATGACTCTACAAAGTGACGATTATTGGTTAAGTTTTGTCTATGCTCGAGCATGTTGTGGTTCATTTGAAAGATCTTTTGTGTTGTAATATAAACTTTGGGCTTAGATACCTTAATGTTATAAAACTCTGCCGCTAAGCCACACTCTCTTATAATAAAAGTTTGACTTTCATGATTAAAGAATGAGCAGGTTCGACGCATACTCGTTTACAGCTCTCCACAACTAATCTTTCTGGGCAGTTGTGGGGAAAGTCGACAGCATCAGAAATAGGGTCGTCACAAAAAACAAGTCGGTTGTTTTCTGCTTTCTTTTATTTTCTCATTCGAGTGCATGCAAGTCAGCAGTTTCAGTTACATGTTCATGCATGTTATAATCGGCTGAATTTTGACGGTGCTAGAACCAGAGTAGATTATCTCAAGTCACAAGTGCCTTTTGTTTTGCACATATATATTATACAACTATCTATAATGTGTCCGTTTGATATATTCTTATTTGCACTTTTCTACTGTTTCCTCACAAAAATAAAAGATGGATGTGCATAGTTGTATAATATATTGATTAGTCCGTAAGGGGTTTCTGAAAAGACATATTGTCTTTACTTTTTTAGACTTCTTGTCTTTAATTTAGTGGTTCACTTTAGCCGTTTATATTCAGTAAAACTAGCCATATTGTAAGAGTAATTGCATGGCTAGATTTGAAGATACAGTATACTTACTCTATAACTCTAGTGCTTAGTATTAAAGGTATGGTTGTGTTTGTTATAGAACTGTAACATCATTATACGTCTGAGCAATGCTTCGAGTAGCACTAATATCAAAACAAATAAAAAGGTAAATAATATCTATCCATAATTAATCATGCTTTAAAAATTATGCAAATCACTATTAAGGAAAGTATGGAAGCACCTCTCCTATAGTCTGGGTCTACCAAAATAAGCGGTGTAGATACTTGTCTTTTTTCTCTCAATTAACGAAAGGATTTCTATGCTTTTAGTTTTTACGAATTACTCACTTCATTGAGAAATATAAAGCATGTAGTTTGAAAGGTCTTTGTAACACCTCGGCCGAACATCTTGGCCCAGAATGCTACCACTAGTCAATATCACTCTAAATTACGTCCATTACTAATAAATTTCGACAATATTTGTCCTAGTTATGTTACTATGAAACGAGGAATGACCTATGTTTTATGACCTGCATCAAAAGCAATTAGTGCTATGAACATGAATAGACACATCACAACTGAAGCCTGGGACCTCACGCTCAAGAACGTTAGGAACCATGAGTCCAGGAGCATGATTGAACTCGCAGATAGAAAGTTACGATGAAACATACACTACCAAAAAAATTTCCTAAGGTTCATCATTAGTTTACAAGGGTTTTATTGATTAAGTTCCATATTAGCAGACTACTTTACTAAGGTAATATTAAGAGAAGTAGAGGTAAAATTCTAAATCATTATCATTGGATGTGGTGTAGAGGTGCTACTCTCATTCCCGATGCATGATGCATTCAATGTTCACCTATAAAAAATAACAGCAAAGCAAGCGTGGGTTAAAGACTTAGTAAGTACATAGCAAATAATAAGCATCAACTGCTACGTGTCATCATCTTAATCCACATTTCATTAGCTTCTTATCAATGAGCACATGCATATAGCAAGCACAATATAAAACAATAATCTTCCCATGTCATTCACATTATCACATCTTACTATCAATGACCATTTCTAAACATCACTTCTCCTTTACTAATGCAATACAATGCAATACTTATGCATATGTCTTAGCTTCTCTTTTAGCTTATACTAGTATCATCTAAGCCCGCCATATTTCATACGGGAATTTCAATAGCCCGTCCTTTTTCACATGAAGACCTCAATAGCCATCCTTTTTAATATGGGGACCTCATCATCCACTCCCGTGGAGTGTCTACCGATGTAGGTCTTACTCTTTCCACTCCCATGGGAGGTTCATACAAAGTAGACCATAGATACCCACACATGTATGTTTCCATGATATGCATGAACATAATACAATATTTCTCTTTAGCATTTAACATGTACCATTAATGATTATCCATCTACATATCATCAAGACACAATATCATTTACCATTACCACTTTCCAACAATCACCATAGAACTGCCATTACTTAACATATCACATCAATTTCATTTAACCAACATGGTCACTTAATCAGCATCATAGGTTCATCATAGATATCATAAACAGGTAGGTAATTTCACATAAATAAAACCATTAAGAACTGCCACCGTCTACTATCTACCATGACTTGCCTATTTAATCTTGTGGACGATGCGTGGATGGCATCAATCTCGAATCTCCACCTTGACAAGCACCATCCAGTCTCAATATATTATAGAAATATATGCACAACATATGAAACAACATTGTTCCTCAACTCGAAGCTTGAAATCCCCTACTGAAACCTACTCTAACATTTGTACAAATCGATGAAGCAACATGGGAAAAGGGATTTAAGGTGTTACCCTAGCAACAAACAGCTAGATCAGTGCACCTTCGTCATCTTCACTTGATCTAGTAGATCTGGTGTCCGTTCGACCTTCTTCTCTCTTCTTTCCTCTTCCTTCTCCCTTTCTTCCCCTTTCCTCACTTCCCTTGGCTGGATCCCGTTCTTCCTCTTTTCTCCTTCCTTCTCTCGGTCGGCCTCCTTCCTCCTCTCTCCCCTTCCTTCCCTTCTTCCCCTTCTCAACTTGGCCCACGCTCCCCTTCCTGCTTTCCCCACTCCTTGACAGTAGGTATGGCGGCCTATAGCTTGGTGTGGGCGGCAGCAAAGGTGTGTGCAACACGACCGATGTGGTGCAAGATGGCAGTGGTGAGGTAGGGGTGAGCGGTGGCCATGGGGGAAAAGGAGTGGTGGCTTGGGGCTCGGCTAGAGTAGGGGCGGCACCGGAGGAGCAACAAGGAGTTAGGGTAGCCGGCCCCCTTTGCCCCTCCCCTTCACTATAAAGGTGGTGACTGGCACTAGGGCGAGGCCAATTTGGCCCAGTTCCCCCTCCTTTCTTCTTTTTTTGGGTATATTACAGTCTTGTTGATAAATATAAGGTTTGCATGTAGATTTAATGTGGCTTTTCCTCGTATGCCTCTATTTATTTCTCTCTATCATATGCATTTATTCATTACCAACTGCACAAAGTATTCTCACTCATCTTTACAAGACAATTATAAATGATAATTAAGTCATTTTCTAACATTCCTTCTCAATTTCACCACATCATTAATCCTTGTGCAAAATCAAAATATACCATATATTTTTCAATGGAGGAAGTATTACGAGAATTTCGTGCCCTTAGCGTAGAAGCTATCTTTAATATCAATAGTTATTTATATTTACATAGGACGGTCTTTGAATTTTCGATCAGTGGACTCAACCTCTGTAACCAATCCTAATAAATGGAAAAGCTAGATAGCTAGCTTCAAAATTATATAACATCGTGTTTAATGCTGGCTATTCCATTGCATTACATACATACATACATACATACATACATACATACATACATACATACATACATACATACATACATACATACATACATACATACATACATACATACATACATACATACATACATACATACATACATACATACATACATACATACATACATACATACACACATACATACATACACACACACATACATACACACACACATACATATACACACATACATATACGCACATACATATACACACACATATACACACACATATACACACACACATACAACATACATACATACATACATACATACATACATACATAGAGAGAGAGAGAGAGAGAGTAATAATGAGTGCTCCTTGATGCTTGGGAACAATAGTCTAAAATAGGAATGTATTATGTGCGAAATTTTTTAAAATTTCTTGGATGTCAAGTTTAACTAGTTTACTAACTAGTTCAAACAAGTTTGAACTAAATTTTGAATTGTAGTTGCCTTTTTTTTGTGATAGTTTGATTGTAGGTATATGTTGATTCTATATATAAATCAGCAAAGTATGTGATCTAAGTTCGTTCAAAACTTTGAATTTGAGTATATTTTTTCAAACTTATACGTTTCATTTGAATTGTTATAGATGAGCATGTACCCTAAAACTGATATTTTCAAAAAAATATGCTCGAATTTAGATGGAATTGATGCATGTAAAATCGCAGTGCCCGGGCATCCTGGTGCCCCATTTCAGCGTGGTTCCATACTCCTGGGAGTATGTACTCCCACTTCTCATATACTGCTTTAATGGTATTGTTATACCTCTTTATCTATTTTAGCATACTCTAATAATGATTATAATAAACTCCAAAGTGAGTTTCATAAAAATTTGCATAAAAATCCACTTTTTATAACATAATTTGTGTATATATATTTGTTTATGTATGAAAAAGATATGTAGCAAAAATAAAGGGTTCTGATGAAAATTTTTCAATCAAGTAGCATTAGAGTATGTTAGAAATAGAATTTAAGTATACCGAAAGTGATAAAAAGTATAAAATATTTATTTAAATAATATATTAGAAGTGAAAGTATGTACTCTCCCAGAAGTCCGACATAGGCTTCTATATAGGTCATGTTCTTTTCAGCTTCTAAAAGCTATCTTTTGGTTTTTCTACAGTAATTAGCTTTTAAACGGAGTATTTTTTTCAAGATAGGATCTACTTGTAGTATATACTGTACCGACTTTATTTATATCGCCAAAAACCGCACGTGAGTTTCTATTACTCTGTAATCTCTCGCACGAACAGCCCAAAAGTTACAAACCGCAGCTAAAAGTAATAAGCTTTAACCAAAAAAAAAAAGGCCCATACACACAAGTCAGACCTGAACAAAAGAGATACGGTCTTATCGGGACACTGGAATGCATTATCTTTTCTTGCATATGCCTGGTCCATTCAGATTCTCGCATGGGTAGATGGGCTTCTAGATCGATCTCCACTAATTCTTGCATGAGCACAAATATCATATTTATATAGTGTTTCTTTTAATCATTTGAGGGTACTCTCAAACCAAAATAAAATACTCTCCAGAATTCTAGCTATCAGAAGAATTGAACTGACTGGGTAACTTTAATTATTTTCCAGATACATGCATGTGCCTGCCCTTTCTTCTCTTGATTGGATTAACAACACGGGATCGATGTATGATAGCAGTTGCTTTTGCTCCCGTCAAAATTCCCATGCCATATGTGACGCTCCTTCAAGTCAAGATTTGCTGGCTTTTCCGTTTTATATGTAGCCTTTCTTCTCCGTCAACATTTTCCAGAACTTTCTACCATGCATGCCTGCGGCCAGTTAACGGCGGCCAATGATTCATAACGTTTTTAGCATGCTATGAAATGTGTTGCTTTCCATTTTCGGGTGGATGCAATATGTATCGATCGGTCCAAGTCACTAGTGGGGCGTGTGTGTGTGTGTGTAACCTAAACGTGGAACATTAATGTGTGTTAGCTGTGGGATCGATCAACTAATTAATCCTTCTGTAATTCGCCATTCCATTGATACCTACGCCGAAGTTTGTCGAACTTAAGGATTTCGAACTGAAGGAAATGACCCAGCTAATAGGGATCCATTCACATCGGTACATGTTTATGTTTGTCATTTATACTGAATTTTATTAGAATTTGATTAGATGATCCCAATTGATTAGCCTTGCGGTATCGTCATGAAAGATTCTGTACGTGTGTGCGATGATCGATCGGCGCATCTAGAGAGCCAGCCATATATGCTAGTTTATTTTCGAGGAGACATTGCCATTTCTGCTTGTGGGGGAAGCAGGCTGCAGGTGCAGACAGAAGCTGTCAGAGAGAGGCAACCTCGCCAGTGAAGTCCAAAGTAAACGACACGAAACCTTAGCTGATAAGGGGATGGATCGATCGACAGCCAGCAGGCGCTCGTACAAAAGCATTAAAGTTGCTCACTGCAAAGTTCAGGCAACTAGCTTGCAAGCGTATATGGGCCGGCCCTACCAATTTATACAAGAGACCCAACGAGAAAATCAGGTCCAGTGCTACAGCAACTTAATTACTTACTTGCATCCTCTCTCTTACCTTGGTCTTCTGATACTGTTACAGTTGTAGTAGGAGGAGGATAGGGCTCAGCTGATTAAACCGAGGTATGTCAGACTCGATGGAAAAAAAATCAGATTATGTACATGGTAGTATCTAGTAAGTACTATTAAAGCCTGCATGGCCTGTACCGTTGTACGTAGCTAGCTTTCTTTGAGAGAGATGATGCGGCGTACTGTGCAAGAGGAACTGGCCGGCCAGTAGCTGCTGATCGATCCGATCATCGGCCAGACTGCGCGCAGCGGTGGATGATGATGAGCATGGTTTTCCGCTCCCGGCGGTGCAGCAGCAGCCTCCATGCACTGCCATTGGCCAACTTTTATCGTAGTGAGAGACTCCTCTCCGTCTCTTCTCGTTTGGCAGATGCAGCTGTATATGCATTCCCCTAGGCAAGAGCATCCATCACCGATCGAATTGATGAAGCCATACATATCGTTAGGTTTCTGGCAAGCACGTACTGCTGCTGCACGCATTCATGTAATTTGCTGCATGCTCTGCGTCCTTGGTGTTTTTTTTTTCCTTTGCATATTGCTTTTATATATAGTTAAGGAGAAACGCTCAAAGTACAAGCTAACGGCTTCGGGCTGATCCATACATGCTGGAGCCTGATGCTAGCTGTCGGCAGCAGAGACATATTTAGAAATGTGCCTGTGTTATCAGCTTTGCCTCTTAAGGCCGGCATTAGGGTTTTCTGAGTTAATGCATGTGTAGTGTGTATTTACATGATTTATAAAGTATAATAAATAATTATTAGATGTTATTTATATTTTTGTTTATTTTGAGATTAGTACTTCTTTTATCAGAGAGAGAAATATGGAAACAAGGCTCTTAAATAGGGCATATACAGAAACACGTGGCAGGCTACAAATTAGACCCGGGCTGATCGATGATCCTAGCTGCCTTGTCTGCCGGTAGGAACAGTGCATATAATCCCCTACCTTCACTAACCAGTAGACAGCAAATAAAGACCCTGGCAGGCTAGCTAGCTGCCAGTCCGGCCGGTCCAACACGTACGTACATGTGGTCCTTGCTATTAGTGTCATTAACGGCCACTGCCACTCGCACATGCATAAAAATTGACGATCTCGTACGTATACCAGGGGTTTTTTTCCGGGCTGAAAACCGGCAAGTATCCGGTATTATCGGGTTTACCCGTGACTCAGGTAGAAATCCAAACCAGCTTTAAAAATTCGTTTTGTATAAATTTTGTCAAATTTAGAAGGAATTTTTGCTGAAATTTGATTAAAATTTTTTGGCCGATATTTTCAACCAATTTTCGGCCAGTTATCACCAGTATGAATTTAAATTTGAAATTTCATTTGAATTTTTTGTACTAAATTTCTCCAAAAAAATGAATATCATCTAAACCGGACTTACCGGTCCCCCTCCGAATAAAAATAAAACCGGTAAAAAAACCCTGACGTATACTAAAGCTTCCAGCCTTCATCAGTTCCAAAACACAAACCCGGCCTAAGCCCCCGATTAATTGACACCATTAATACACACACAGAGTAAACTTATAAACACCTACGGTCGGATACGAAAACCATCGAAGATATAGAGGGACTCAAGGAGAAGCACACAAATAATCTAAATGTATTCAATATGAGTGTCTAGAGTTGCAAAAATAGCCTCTTCTCTCCTATTACAACGGGTCCTATTTATAGGGTGAGAGAGGGAGGCGAGTGAAGTTATAAGTTTGCCCTCAGGGCCTAGCTACTCCTAGGGGTATCTATGTCATTTACCCCGCTTGGGCCTTGCCACGTGCGGGACTTTGGGGTTGGTTCATGGCTGGTTTCGGACCCCGTTCAGGGAGGGGTTGGCCCCAGACCTCCCCTAGGGTCGGCCCTGGACCTCACCCAGGGTTGGTCTTGCATATAACTCGCCTAGGGTTGGCCCCGAACCCTTCCGAGGTAGGTCTTGCGTACCTCAGCTTGGCTTGGCCTTAGACCCCTCCGGGATTGGTCTCGCATATCTCCTCCGGGGTTGGCCCCTGACCTCCGGGATTGGTCTCATATACCTCATCCGAGATTAACCTCAGACCCCCTTCAGGGTCGGTCTTGCATACCTTACTTGGGGTTGGCCCTGAACCCCTCCAGGGTTGACTTGTGGACTTCGCTTAGGGTAGACCCTTCAACGGGTGCCATCGCTACGAGGTGGTTATGGACCTGAGGTGGCGTAGGGACCCTCCTTCAATAGTAGCCCCTCGTCGATCCGAACGCTTGTTAATTGCCTGCCTGGGCCGGCGGACCGACCTATAGAAGGGGTCAGCTCACGGCCTTGGGCCAATGATTCCTTCGATAGCCTACAATGAGTTGACATTAAGTTACCTTGGCGTTGGAGCGGGCTCAAGGTGGTAGTCCACTGTCCATTGGCCATCGGGGGTAGACTTGCGCTTGCCGATGTCAAGTTGCCAAGGCGGGTTAGTGCTCACCCTAAAAGGCATGCGTTCCCCTATGGGAATATCATGGACCCCATTCCCATCACGGCTCAGGCCAGGCTCAGCGATGGTACGCATCTCGAGAGACGTTACTTGGGAGTTGCCTTGGAGTACTATTCATGGGTCGGTTACTATTCTATGGACCAGGCCACTCCGGAGACATCCACACTCGGGATGCCCGGGGGTCCTCTGCACTAGGGAGCCATGCCTTGGACCTCTAGGGAACTCTTGTTGCACCCACGCTCGAGCCGGTCTTCCGTGTCCTACTTGCACCTGGGTTGCTTCGGAGTCCTCTGCGCTGCGCCTGGGCCTGGGCCACTTCGGGGCTCCTCCGTACTAGGGAGCCTCGCCTTGGACCGCCCAGGAGCTCTCCACACCACACCAGCATTCGGGCCAGTCTTCCACATCACACCCGTGTTAGGGTCGCTCCAAAGTCCTCCACATCACACCTACGCCCAGGCCGCCCCGAGGTCCTCCACGTTGGGGAGATTCCCCTTGGGCCACCAGCTCTCCCCGGGGGGCCTCTCCTTGGAGCTCCTAGCCCCTCCTAGGGGCCTTGCCTCGGCTCACCTAGGCCCCCCCGAGGGCTTGCCCTTGAAACTTCCAGCCCCTTTTGAGGGTCTTACCTTAGCTTGCTCGGATCCCCGAGAGGCTTGCACTTCGCTACTTGGAACTCCGAGGGCTCCACGCCTTGCACTTCGCTGTTTAGCCACTCGACCTCACTTCATGCTTCACAGTTTGGTCACCCGAACCGTATCTGGGGCCTTGCCACCGGTCTCCTAGACTGTACCTGATGCCTTGCCTCTGGTCACCTGAGCCGGCTCCTCACGCCATGACTGTGAAAAAGGCCACGGCACATGTTGGCTCCTCTAGCAAGAAGGGCGGGGCCTCTACCTCCCGAAAGGATGTCGTGAAGACAAGGGCGGCAGGTGAGGGGGAGAGACCACTGAGAAGGTCATCCAATTCTCTCACTACTTGGGCACTTCTAGCATGAAGAGGGGCCTTCTGGAGCAACTGAAGAAAGAGGGCAAGATCAAGAGCATTGACTTGGTCATCTTGCCCAACCCAACGAGGTCCGCCCTAACCCAGGGCTAGGGATGCTCATCATCTTCACAATCCAGTTTGAGGCTATGCTTCACATCCCTCCAGTTGGGTTGCTGAAGGACGTGCTCGACATGTTCGACCTCGAGGTCTCCCACCTCAACCTGGGATCCTTTGTTTGCCTCTACCTCTCGGTGTACGAGTGGACGATGTGGAGCTTGGGGGTGAAGCGCCCCTCGGTTAGCTCTTTTGCTTCCTCCACTACGCCACACTTACGATGGTGTATGCATTGGAGAATGTGCTCTCCTTGTATGGGGTGATAGCCTTCCAGCTCTGGGGCAGCCAACAGAAGTTTGAGTTCTCCACTAAGGCCCATAAGACCAAGTGGAAATCGTGGAGAGATCTATGATTCTACTACCCTGCTTAGGGATCCAACCTCACCAACATGGGGAAGAAGCCGCTGGTGGATCACTCACTACACTTCTCGCTTTCCCTGGACACGACAGATAGGATCCACCGACACCTTCTACAAGGACTTGCTGCGAATTTTAGCATGTGTGATCACTCACTACACTTATCGCCTTCCTTGGACACGACAGATAGGATCCACCGATACCTTCTACAAGGACTTTCTGCGAAATCCAGCATGTGTGACCTTGTTAAGGAGTACTGCATGCTGAGGCTTGCCCCATCTTCTAGGGCTGCAACTTGAACTTTGCGGAGGACGGGGTGCCAGAGGAGCATCTGAGCCTTCTAATGCTTTGCTAAGTCACAATGCGAGTTTTTACGCCCCTTGCAATGTTATGTTTGCTCGGTCTTTGACCCTCTTCTAATGGAGAGGGCGGTGGTGGTCTTACTTAGGCATAAGATGAGGGTGGAGCGCGGCGTCACCAAGGACTTGATCGCAGGGGCTCACCATAACAATGCGTGCGAGATGCTTGGTGTGCCTATGCCCGCTCGCCTGCCTTTCGACGTGGACAATGGGTCCTAGCGGGGACGGGCTGGGGTACCCGAAGCTTACCCTACGACCACTTGGCCTTCTCTGGCAAGAATGTAAAGTGGTCATAACCGCTCTTGTTCCATTGGCACAGTTTGCACTGTTGTTGCATGCCGAATGTTATAATAAAGTCTGCTTACTGCTCTTTACTAGGGTATCCCGCTACCCTGTCCCCCTTCATAAAAAACTTGGTACTCGTGATGAAGCTCATGAGCAGCACTTCACTTGGGAAGGCGAGAACATTACTGTCCCCCCATCATAAAAAACTTGACACTCAGGATGAAGCTCACGGGCATCACTTCACTTGGGGAGGTGCGAGAACATCGTCGTCTCCTATTTGGAAAAAACATGGCACTCACGATGAAGCTCATGAGCGGCACTTTGCTTGAGTAGATGAGAGTGTCGCCATCTCCCATCAAAAATAACTTAGCACTCATGACGAAATGCACTTCATGAGCGACTCAATCCCTAGGGGCAATGTTAAGCAACATGACTATCGCAAGCTCGACCCTAGAGGGGAGGAGTAGCTCGACCCCAGAGGGGAAGAAGAAGCTCGACCCTAGTAGGGAGAAGGCTCAACCTCAAAGGGGGAGAAAGCTCGACCCTGGAGAGAGAGAGAGAAGTAGCTCAACCCTAGAGGGGGAGAAAGCTCGACCCCAGAGGAGGGAGAAGTCGTCGACCCAACCCCAGAGGGTGGGTGTAAGGCGGTGAAGGCTCGACCCTAGAGTGGGAGTGGTCGTAAAGCTTTACGAATCAAAAGATCTCAATTCTCTTAACATCTTTCAAGACTTTTGATTAGGATGGGTTTGTAAGGCCATGATCTAGCCTTGATTCATGGTTCAAGTCTTTTGGGTCTACAAATCAAAAGTTACATGGATTTTTGGATTTGAAATAGTACTATTTTACTATTCACTGAGCTATATTTTATTGTAGCATAGTGAATTTTTGGATTTGTGGTTTCTTGATCTTTATAATTTTACATAGCTTTTGGAGTGAAGAATCAGTGAATACTTGGGAGAAAATTTAATGGCACCATTCACCCCTGTTGCCAAAACGGTATTACACGGTATTCTACTCCTAAGCATAGAATAGCTTATTCTACATGCCGGCTAGATGAGCTCACCCAACCCACCCTTGTGCACCCACTTCGTATAGGGACCAAGTCAAATAGTGACACGTAGCCAACCAACCAATATGGGTTCCTTGTTAGTGCTAAAATGTTTCTTTTCTTAATTTACTCAAAACATTTGACTAGTAACTCCGATTTATTAATGGTTTTCACCAGTAAGTTACTGATGATGGGAGGAACATAATGATATAAGTCTATTTAATAAACAATATATGCATCTATGTTGTAACAAAAACCGAATGAGGATGCAGTAATGTGCTAAAAGGATGCAATAAAAGCACTAGGAATATCCCAAATGTAGTAAAATCTCTTTGTGTGTTTACTGTATCATTGCAACAGAATTAACATGATTTATTTGTGTGCTTATTGCATCTCTATCGCACATTTTCTACAACTTGCTAATGTTTATTGAATCACTAAAAGAGATTTACCTCAAAATGTGTTTGCTGCATCATTACAAAATATTTTTACAACCTCATTGTATGTTTACTAAATCCATACAACAGATTTACTACAACCTCCCTCTGTGTTTATAGCATCGTTACAAGATATTTATTGCAACCTTTATTGTGCCTTTTTAGGAAAATAAAGGCGTTGTTCTTGTTCATTTACTGCACCTTTACAAGATAGACATTAGACATATCCCAAACATAGTAAACCTCTCTATACGTTTACTACGACATTGTAACTGAATTACCGTGACCACTTTGTGTGTTTATTGCACCTCTATCGCACATTTACTACAACATCATAATGTTTACTACATCAGTAAAAGAGATTTACTGCAACCTCCATATGCATTTACTGTATCGTTACAAAAGATTTTTATGATCTCATTGTGCCTTTACCAAACTTGTACAACAGATTTACTGCAACCTTCTTCTGTGTTTACAACAACATAACAAGATATTTACTGTGACCTTTATTGCGTCTTTTTTGAGGAAATTATTACGAGTTTTTTGTTCGTTTATTGCACTTTTCCAAGAAAGACACTATCACACTTAGTATTATTGCACTCAATATGACTTTATTGCATCTTTATCGGAGATTTACTGCCACACTGAGCATAGAGGGCGTGGGTGTATAGAGAAACATGTGTTGATTGTAAACTTTGAACGACGATATCTTCTAAAACATTCATCCTATTTATGATCCGTTTGAAGCATTTTGTTGAAAAATTGTGCTTAATAAGAAGAGATCCATAATGAATATGTTTTAACTCTGTAAAATGATTAATGCGCCAAAAGTTGGATTTACTATACCTAAGCTAGTCAATTACTACATCGTCTGAGTACGAAAAAGGTGGGTGGAGAGTGACATAGGGGTTAACAGAGGTGGGAGGTGGTGTGTTTCTTTGACCAGTTACGATGGTGGGATGTGGGTTTTGACTCACAATAGTTGATGGAGCATGGAATAACTTATAACTTAGGTGGTGCTCCAATTAGATTTGGGCTTAAGCTTTTGGCTGTGGCTTTTGGCTGAAATTGCATTGTAGTGGTTGTTAGCTTTTTCTGAGAAAAAAATGAAGAAAAAATAAAAACAATTTGAGAAAAATTGAAAAAACCATTATATCATCGTGGGCAATGCAAAGGAATAAGAAAAAACAAAAAAACAAAAAAATTGAAATTAGAGGCCAATGCGTTTTATGTGGCTTCTGGTTTAAATAAACCAAAGCCAAAAAAATAGAAACTGAAGCCGTTTGGAGTGGAGCCTTATTCTACGCTTAGACACAGAATAGTGTATACACACACGTATACATACATACATACATACATACATACATACATACATACATACATACATACATCTACTTACGGTTTCTACGGTTGAACTTTGACTATTAATTCTACACTAGTATATTTATAAAATGTTACTGAAGTATAATGTTGTGAAGATAGTTCTTATGAAAAATCTAACAATAACATTTTTAATACGGTCAACCTAAATATTAAGTAAATAATTATTGGTTGAAGATTATAAAGTTTGACTGATCCAAGTTAACAGTGCAAATAAATAAAAACGGAAGTAGTATATGGCCCTGTTGTTTTCAGCTTCTAAAAGCTGCTTTTCGGCTTTTCTACAGTAACTAACTTTTAAACGGGGTATTTTTTTAAGATAGGGTCTACTAGTTAATTGTAGCATATACTTTGCTGACTCCATTTATATCGGCAAAAACCGCACATGAGTTTTCGTTACTCTGTAATCTCTCGTACAAATAGCCTAAAAGATATAAGCCACAGCTAAAAACCAAAAATCACAACTAAAAAGAAGAGGCCCTGTATACTCACACGAGGAAGCAGATAGTAGTACTAGAATATACCGATAGATCTTGCACGTTCTTTTGAGTTTTTTTTTCCTTTTTTTGAGAGTCGTTCTGTTGAGAGTTGAGAGGTCCGGGTCATACTCAACCTGTTCATGGACCAGCTGAATTCAATTGGCAGGTTCCCAGCAGCAGCAGCAGCAGCAGCCACTGGAGCTTATCTGTAGCTTGTCCTTTGCTTTGTTTGTTCTTTTTCTGCCTCAGCAAACTGCAGCCTGTCTTATCAGCTACTACCACTGTCCATCATATCTGTTGGATGGATGGATGGATGGAACGCTCCTAAAATAGTCCATCATCACACATGAAAATAATTAAACCGCGTGTGGCCACCACAAAATTAACGGATAACGTTAATTATTTGTCTACAAGAAATCTGCGTTACCTCTTTGTGGGCAGCATTGCAGATTTAGTTACTAAAAGAAGCTGAGACTGAACGTACTGTTTGGACTTTGCATGCAGGATGGATGCAGCTAGGGGTGGATATCGAGCCAACTCCTCGTCTTATCGAGCTTTTCCTAAAAATGACATAGTTTGATTTAATATCATTTTACATATAATTTAAAAGTATTTTTAGAAACGAGCTAACGAGCCGAGCCGAGCCGAGCTTGAGCAAAATTCAAATTTATTTGAAATCGACTCATTTTAATGTTTAACCAATTAACAAGTATAATTGAAGTAATTTTGAACCGAGCCAACGAGCCCCACTAACGAGCTTTTTTTCCACCCCTAGATGCAGCAGCTGAAAAGGTGGGTAGACACTGACTAAACAAAAGTCAGATTCTTTTGTGTTTAAAGTTAGCTTATGTTTATACTGTTTGCAGTAACTAGCTTTTAAATAGTATATTTTTTTAAGACAGGATCAACAGAAAAATTATAGTAAAAAGTGTATTGAATTCAGCTGTATCGGCCAAAATCGCATGCGACTATTTCGCTCTGCATACTGGCTCTCGTGAACAGACAGAATTCAAATATTTAAACTATAAGTCATAAGCCATCAGCTCAAAAGAACCCACCTAAAGACATTGTCAAAGTACACAGAGATTGATTTACAGATAGGCTTGCATGCATGCCCACCCGGCCCATCGGTTAGACTTTTTCAACTTGATCGACTTGACATGTGGTCCATTGGTTAAACTTTTTCAACTTGATATACTTGACATGATGTGAAACCATGAGGAGGTCACCTACGGTATACGATGAGTATTTGATTTTGCTATATAAATATTATTGAAGTTTGAGTTTGGTTTAGTGAGTTTGCATATTTTAGAATTGCTGTCAGGTTTCAGGCAGTCTAATCAGACCTGAGATGATGATTAGACTGACCTTGACCTGTTTGTTATGTTTTGTGCCTGGCGGTCTGACCGTCCTGAGGAAAGCGGTCTGACCAGTTTGTGGTCGTAGAAGCTGGTCATGTAAGACCAGTGTGGTCATGGAAGCTGATCGTGCAAGACCAGTGTTGTCGAGGAAGCTGATCATGCAAGGCTAGTGTAGTAGTCAGTGGTCTGACCACCTAGAGGAGAGCGGTCAGACTTGACTAGCCGTGGCACAGCTGTCAGACCGGCTCCTCGAGAGGCCATATATGTCTTGAGTGCCCAAAGAGTTTCTGGAGGGACCAACCATATCTGGGGTTTTGATGAAATCGGATATTGAGTTGGTTTGAGAGTGAGCACGGCATGGGTGTCAGTGTTTGGTTGTGTTGAGTTGCATGATGAATTGTTTTGACTAACGTGAGTCAAGTGCATAGAACTTATGCTCGAGATATGATGAGGGTTGAATAAATCCCTAAATATATATGGCTTTAATATATAATTAAGGCCAAGGGACTCTGTGGTCGTAAACCATTAGAGGTTGCTCCCCGAGTCCCCTGATCGGAGATACATTGTGCGTGTTGCCCGACTGGATGACTGCTCGGAGAGTCTATACGCTAGTCCCTAGACCCGATTCTAGGATATTCCTTCTGTGTGATATGTGAAACATGTGTCTTATCCACTCCAAACAACACGATGCTTTGGTCCTGAGTCTCTGACTACAACTACCATGCATTTGTTGCTCACGTTCATCTCCCGCTGACAACAACTGATGATTAGGTGTTCTCTCTCTGGCAACAACTGTCTCCCCGACCAGACGCGCTGCTTCCATAAGGTGTCTTCCTCGACAGATAATTGGCGTCTCTTTGTTGGTACTTAAGGTTGGACGATGAAGGTAAATCATATCTCATTCAATTTAGTGTAATTAGGGTTAGTCTCATGCCTTGTTAAAGGTATTTTATAGCCAGTTCATAGCAATAAAGAGCATCCCTGTTCTCCCCAATGATTTTTTTGCTATTTTTCTCATATTATATCATAAGATCGCTGACTCAATCATCGACAAAGATGGTTGTTTGGTCTTTGGATGTATGGGTGGTTTGGAGAACATTAGTAGTCAATAGCAATGGATCGGAACTAGGCGGAGGAGCTGAGGTCCGTGCGGTTGTGTAAGTCCAGATGAGGCTCGATTAACTTGGTATGACATGTAGGAGTAGTTCTGGATCATCCTCTTGATTAGAAACTCCTCGAGCAAGAACTAATTTGGATTTTAGGGTTTTGAGTGTTCTTAAGATATAGATTTGATTTCTTCAAATTACTAAACCCGAATCCAAGAACCTTGTGACTCTTAAGATATAGATTAGATTTAAGTGAAGTATATGAACGCACACGCAAAGATCAATATGACTCAATACAAATAAAGGAATGAGCTAAATAGAGGCAATCTGAAATTGAGGATTAAATAGCTCGGTTTGCATCAAGTACTAGGAGAGACGCTAGCCAATTTCAAGAATATGAATATAAGGATACAAGATTGCTCAAGAAATAAAATACACAATCTAAAAATTATGAACAAGAATTAGCTAACCCTAATTCGGCCAAAGATCACTTTTCTTTTCTTACTCTTTTTCCAAGGCTTTTTTTATGTCGGCTGCCTTCTTTTTCTTTTTTTTTGGACTTATGGCCGATACTAAGGTTTTAAATTTTCTTCGAGTAAAGTACAAAAATTTCAGCAAGTGTAATTATTACTAAGAGCAAATCTTAATGCAATATCAAAAGTTAGTCTCAAAGATAAAAGAAAAATATAAGTAAAGCTCACCAACAACAATGTGCTCAGCTCTTTGTTTTTTTTTTTTTTTTGGTGCAGTCCAGACAAGTTGGCACAAAAGCTCCTGGACTCTCATGCAAGGTCAGTGCGGAGCTCCTTTTCTCGGTTTGGGAGGTGCCGGAAGTTTCCAGTCGAAGGAGTTGAATTGCAACTCAAAACACTTGCAGGTTTATTCGATTAGAATCGGCCAGATCACAGACAACGTTTCAGATGGATCAAGCAAATCTGGATTCCATCTCTTGCACGTGGAACTCGGACGCCAACGAGCAAGACACTCGGACCAGAGATGAGTTTCTAGTCGGCGCAAGAGACTATGGTCGGACAACACAGAGTTTGATTTTTTTAGATACTAATTAGGATTCAACAAATAAAATTTCCTAGAGTTTATATAGATACAAAGATTAAGCTATGCGAAAGAGGCACGACTATCAACACTTTAAAAAAAATTAATGAACAAAAAATTAACAAAACTCACAAAAATAACAGATGCAAAAACTAGGATTTATTTTTTTTGGCTTTTGTGTATAAGGAAAAAATAAATCTAACTATGAGTAAATTGATCTTACCATGATAGCCGTGCTCTGATACCAAGATGATGCAGGGTGTCCGATTTTCATGCCGTATGATCAAGGTTTGGATCCGTGCAACCTGACAAACCGGTAGTGCCAACTACTATTAGAACAGCAATATGCGACAAAAGAATTTGTCCAACCACACGCTTTGTGATCCCGTCTACCCAACCATACAATTAGACGTGTCGCCGCTCCTGTAAATCACAAGAAATCAGAAAAACAACGGGGTTGAGAACGTCCAATTCTCTTCTAAATTACGATCATATGCCAAACCTTAGAAAGAATAAACGTATAGCTAACAATAGATTGATTTATCGTGGTCCTCTTTATAGTACGGAATTATAAAGACCAGGTTGGCCGACTCGACTAGAGCTGAAGCCTACCGTAGGTGGTCCCACCAAAACTCAACACACAAAGTTCCCAATGCGACTCACAATTCGTACTCTTAATTAACTCGATACAGATTAGGTTCGGCCCAAGAATAGGCGCACGCACCAAACCCATCTCATAAATAGAAGACTCCATGCTGGTTTTTTTTGTAGAGTTCCTATCAGAATCAGTTCGGCTTCATTGAGGAAGTAAAACCTAAATCCTACTCCCATGCAGTCTGCTCTTCCATTTTCTTATCCAGCCGAGAAGGCAGCGTGGCCTTCCCTTGTCTCGCATGCGACTCACACACGTGGCACATGCATGCATGCATGCATTTCTTTACTTTGCCCAGTGCTGCACACTTTCTCTTCTTACATGACATGCAACCGATGCATGCACATGCACGCCTCTTCAATTCTATTATGCTCGTTTGGTTCCATCACTCTTTCCCGTATCATCCTCCCGCACTGCCATCTTCTTTTGGTTTCCTAAAATCTTCTCACGGACAAATCTAAAAGCAATTAAAATATTAATGTTTGATAGTGACCGGTTCTCACGTAAATTAAAACTAAATTTAACTAGAAGTGAGTTCACCTGTTGATTAATCTTTTTAACTCGTGTTCGTGTAATCGGTCTAATTAGGATGTCCTCATCACATAGGGCCGATCATATCGGCCCCATACCTGCGGTCGGTCTTAGGCCAATCGTCAAACCGGCCCAGTGAGATTTTGGCTCGCTTGTTGTTTTTTCTGTTTTCTTAGCTTGTTGACTTCTATTTTACCCCTGTTTTCACTATATATCTAATTTTATTAATTTTTTATACCTAATTGAATAAAGAAGTAAAAAATTGATTTTATTGAAATAAAAAAGAGTCAAAGGTCATTCATCTCTTTGATCTCTACCATTGGTGCTACACATGTATCCACCCATTGAATAAAGATAGGAGATAAGAGGACAGTGGAAGCCAATCTGGAACGGCCGGGTTATTGGTGCAGCTGAGAGAACAACAGTACGAACAATCTTGAATTCTTGATGGATGCATCGATGGATGGGTGGAAGTTAAGAACGCAACTAACGAAGGAGGTCCCCATGATGTTAAGAAGAGGAGGTCCCTGATGAGTCCACCTGAGTATAGGACACAAGCTAGAGATGAACAGTGAGTCGTTTTTGTCACGCAGCTGGTTGAGCTTTCAGGGGCAGCAAAGACCGGGCGGCCGACCGGCCTCTCCTATTCAGCTGCGGCCGTCCGACGGCGTCGCGTCACCTGCCTTCTTCCCTGTGTCGGCCGTGCGGTTACATCACTTGCGATAGCTACCACTACCAATACATGTATCGAATGGACAAGCTACCAATACATGTATCGAATGGACAAGCTAGCTTGCTTGATACTCAGCTAGAACACGCCAAAACACACGTAAAAGGAAACACCAGTTAAAGGTGGGAGTTAAGCTGTGCTTTTTTGGTCTAGCCCAAAGCACGATCGACCCGGTACGGCCTAGCTCAACACGTGGCGCGCCGTGCCAATACAGTATGAACGGTGGGCCGTGCCGGGCCTGAAAAACAGGCCCATTGGGCGGCACAGCACGGCATGGCGAATCGTGCCGTGCACGGGCCGGCACGGTACGGAGAGCACGTGCGGGCACGCCGGCGCTAGCAGCCGAGCCGCCTCTACTTGCCTCCCTCAGTCCCCCCCCCTCACATCGACATCTCTCACAGGCCACGGCCATCCCCAGATTCCCCAATCCCCACAACCACAACCCATCAACCATCACAGAGCAGAGACCAGAGAGAGAGAGAATAGAGGGGAAGGAGGTACACCGGTCACCAGAGCTCAAACGAGTGGACAACAGCCACACCGCTGCAGGAGGAGGAGCGGTGTAGCTAGAGCTGAGGGCGGCATCTCGCGCGAAAACGCCTGGTGACGGCGGCTCAAAGAGCGATGACGAACTCGTCGTCGGCGCCCCAGGTTCGGAGGTGGAATGGCATGAGACAATAGTATGGAATTTTAACTAGGTTTTTAATGATGCGGGTATGAGAGAAAGGAAGATGATGGCCATTGCTACCATTGTCGTCGTCGTCGTGTATAGTTACTTTGGGCTGGTACGGCACGAACGCCGACATGGCAGGCTTTGGGCCATACTTGAGCCTGGCTAGAGGTGAGATGGGCCGACACGGCACAACACGACAGGATAACTTGACCGAGCCAGTATGGCATGAAACAGCCTAAAGCACGATGAGCCTGGACCACGGCACGATCCAATATCCACCTCTAACAAGTAACACCAGTAGCACCAGTCAGAGTGGTGCATGCGCGATTTCTTTGGGCAAGGTCAATCAGGGCGTGGTCAAATGCATGACAGGCACCTGGTCTGTACATTACTCTGCCTGCACTGGTTGATGGGAAATGAAAGGGGTTTTTATGACAATTAAGTACTCGGCCGCCCATGGATCGACGGCTGTGTGCAGCTTAGTCTGCTAACTATCTGTCATGATTAATTAGCATTGATTCAAAATTTACATGCTGAAGCAAAATCGTCCTGTCTGTGCCATTGTGGTAGACTGGTAAGTGTAGCCAAAAATGTCGGCCAATCCTAGCTTAACTGGATCAGGTTGGGCTAGGCTTAGCCCAATTAGCCTCAATCCACTGTACAAGGCCTACTACGTACAAGTCTACAGCCATTGAAGGAAATTTGAGAAGCACATGATCACACTCACAGTAGCCACTCGATCGAGATTCCTTCGGCTCTTCTCCAACTGACTTATGGCTTCAGAAACAAAGAACAAATAAAAATAATAAAAATCATTTATATCGTTATTGACAATGTAAAGAAATAAAGAGAAAAAAAATCCCAAAAAACCAAAATAAATTAAAATTACAAGCCGACACGTTATAAATAGCTTCTGGCTTAAATAAACCGAAAATCAAATAAATCAGGAGCTGAAACCGTGTGGAGCGGTGCTCCAGAGCTATTGCGGTGGTAAGTTTCTTGTTTGCCCAACGCAGCTCTGAAACTTGATGCATATACTACTCAGGGTTCACCTGCAGGTCAATATATGCGAGCAGAAATTTCAGAGGACCTCAGAATGATGGCAGGTAATCAATCCAAGGACTACTTTACTGAGCTCCAATTATTATTGTCATGAAGATTACAGCGCAAATGAACTCCAAACTAACCAACTAAAGCAATAACGGTAACCTGATTTTCTCAGAGCGAGCTTGGTTAGCTGCACTGCTAGATCTCATCAAAACATCAATCGTCATGCGCATTGGACGGATCGAAGGAAGCGCGGAACCAAGGCTAAAATTAGATATCTGCAAGATGATCACTAAAAACTTGGCATTCAATTGTTTAACTCCACTGATCATGCGATACTTTGTGATTATTAGAATCAAATGGCAATGGTATTACATTGATGAGCCACAGATTGCTTCTTCAAGATTTGATCATCCCCTCAGGCGCCACTTCCACCTCTTGTACGCGTCCTCTCTGTCTTCTTGCTCCGATCTGTCTGCTTCTATGTTGGTTCATGTAAGTGTTGTGTTTCTCTGTGTTATTAGTTAGTATGATGAGGTTCGAGATATATATACAAACACACACTTCATCTATTGTTATTAAAATGATAAAAAAGAAGTCACCAAAGTTTAATTTTCATGTTAATCGAAACAAAAAGAAAAAGATGTATACTTTTTTTAGGAAAAAACAATAGGAAAGGGCGTGAAAAATATTCTCTTGGCATTCATCGACAAAAAAAAAAACAGAATGTTCTCTTGATACAATCTGGTTTCCTCCCCCTTTTTTGTTTCTAGTTTTCTGATAGACAAGTGAATTAGATTTTTCAAACAATTTTCTCAAAAGAAGCCACATACTTTCACACTATATATAATAAAAGGAAACATTGGTTAACTGCATGAGTCGATCCTGACTCGATGGGACATGCTTGTTTGGTTGGAATAAAATGAGTGACTAACGTACAGGTTATTTGTTTTGTTTTATGAGATATCGATTATGAATGTTGAGATGAGATGTTGGTTTTTAGACAGATGAGATGTTCGGTTGCAAGCATGAGTGATACAAGTAGAACATCACAGTTTCTTTCATTTTGACCCTCGCCAATGATGTACTACCAATATATACATATATACATATATACACACACACATATATATATACATATAAATATATATACACATATATATATATACATACATATATATATACATATATATACATATATACATATATGTGTGTGTGTGTCCCCCACTTTGGGATAGATTGTGTTGACAGGGTGTGTAATTCATCTATTGGGCAACAACAATAACTACAAAGCCTTTTGTTCTAAACAAATTAAGGTAGATTAGGAATAAAATCTTCTCAAGATCAAAGAGTCAAAAGTCTTGAAATAAAAATTTATAATGCTAAAATCCTAAGCTGTACATCCTACTATCTGAGCCGAGCCTAAAACATTGTGCCTAACTTTCTTATGATTCCGATAAGTGGATCGCTAACTTCTATGCGCTCCTATCCAAATCTAATTCTTTAGATACATTTCAATTCCTCAAGTCCCTTTTAACTACTTCCTCCTACGTTAGTCTTGGTTGATCTCTGCCTATTCTTATGTTTTCAGTACGCGCGCCTTAAAATTCCACTACATATTGGTGTCTCAGAAGGTCTTCATTGGAGATGTCCGAACTATCTCAAGCGATGCTGGACAAGCTTCTCTTCAATTGGTGCTACCCTCACCTATCACGTATAACATCATTGCAGATGTGATCCCGCCTTGTGTGACCATAGATCCACCACAACATCCTCATCTCCGCTACACTCATTTTCTGTATATGTTGTCTTTTAGTCGCCCAACATTCTGCTGCATATAGCATCCCGAGTTTGATCGCCGTTCTATAGAACTTACCATTTAACTTTTGAGGGACTTTTTTGTCACACAGGAAACTAGATGCTTCGCGCCATTTTACCCACCCCGCTCTTATCCTATGGATCACGTCTTCATCAATCTCAGCATTCCACTGTAGCATTAATACCAAATAACGAAATGTGTCCTTATTAGGCACTACTTATCTGTCCAATCTAATGTCTCCATCATCTACCTTAGTACCACTGAAATATACCTCATATATTCAGTTTTAGTCCTACTAAATTTAAAGCTCTTCAATTCTAAGGTCTTCCTCCACAACTCGGGTTTCCTATACTCTCATCAACCAACACTATATTATCAGCGAAAAGTATACACTAAGGGATATCTCCTTGTACGTCCCATGTGACCTCGTCCATCACTAGAGCAAAAATGTATGAGCTCAACGCTGACCCTTTGTGTAGCCCAATCTTAATAGGAAAGTCATTAGTAACACTACCACATGTTTTGACATTAGTCACAGTATTTTTGTACATGTCCTTAATTAGGGTAATATATTTTGTTGGGACTTTTTTTCTTTTGGAGTGCCCACTACATGACCTTTATTAGCACTTTATCATAGACTTTCTCCAAGTTAATAAACAACATGTGAAGGTCGTTCTTTTGCTCCTTATACCTCTTCATCAATTATCGTAGTAAGAAAATCGCCTCCGTGGTTGACCTCCTAGGCATAAAACCAAATTGTTTTGTTGTCACACTAGTCACTTTTCTTAAATAGCGCTCAATCACTCGTTACCAAAGCTTCATTGTATGGCTCATGAGCTTAATTCCTCTATAATTAGTACAACTTTGAATGTCTCCTTTATTTTTGAAAATTGGTACTAATGTGCTCCTCTGTCACTCGTTTGGGCATCTCGTTCAACCTAAAAATGCTATTGAACAAATTAGTTAGCCAAACAATCACCATTTCTCCTAGGCATTTTCACACCTCAATAGGCCTTTCTTACTTCTGACTCCTGAATTCTTCGAACAAATCGCCTATCGGTGTCGTCAAAAGCATCATCCAGTTCAATTATACTATCATCATTATTGTTGTTGAACAACTTGTCGAAGTAATCTCTCCACCTATCCTTGATCTCCTCGTCTTTCGCCAAAAGTCTATTAGTGTCGTCTTTGATGCATTTAATATGGTTGAAATCTCTCGTCTTCTTTTCTTGAAGTTTAACCATCTTGTAGACATCCTTCTCTCCCTCCTTTATACTTAGTTTCTAACAAATTTTCTCATATGCCTTGACTCATGCCTCACTCACCGCTTTCTTTGCATTCTTTTAGGCTGCTTTGTATTTCTGTACGTTGTGATCGCTCCTATCATGATGCATGTGCTTGTAGCATATCTTCTTCTCCTCAATAGCCTTTTGCACTTCCTCATTCCATCAACATGTGTCTTTTGGTTCTCCTCTTGTCTCTTGGTTCACTCCAAGCACCTCTGCAGCCACCTTCTTAATGTGAGTTGTCATCTCTGTCCATATACTATTCGCTTCTCCCACTTTCCACGTCCCTTCCGTAACCGTCCTCTCCTTAAATGTTTGTGTGGTATCTCCTTTGAGTTTCCACCACTTCGTCCTCATGGCTTTGACGGTTTTAGCTTGTCAATTCATCTATAGGACAAAATGCAAAAACTTGGATTAACCTATATATGCACGTGAGCATGGCAAAAGATGCATGAGTTCAGGCATGTGTGTATATCTATATGCGTGGCAGTTTATTATGAGCATACAAGTAAGACCATCTTGGACTATGCACTATTGCATTTCCACCTAATATATACTTCTTTGTTGAATAATTGGTATTGATCACAGAATTAGTGATCATATTTATATTTTCCTATACACACACACAAACACACACACATGGGCGCGCTAACGAGCATCTGCGCATTCCGTGAGCGCCAGTTTCGCACTGGAAATTTACTACCTATTGTAAGAAAAGTTATTATCAAATATATACAGAAAATTACTACCCGGTGTGTACTATCAGTGTTTGGCAGTAATTTCACTTGCTATCGATGGTAACATCATTCAGAAAAAATAGTAACTTTTCAGCGTGTGTTTTACATCTATGCACTGATTAGTGTGTGTATATACATATATATGTATATACGTATAAATGTATATATACATACATATACATATATATGCCAAAACCATGGATTTTTTTTAATAAAACTTGCTTGATATCATTGTCTTGTATTGCGACTGAACTGTGTACTCGTATCTATTGCCCTAAGAATTATGGAGTGTGTTTACACACCCGTCGACTTAGCATGTGAGGCATCAGTATATGCTTCAATTGCAATGCAAAAACTTGGCATGTGGCCATTAAAATTCACTCTATGATAGAATGATACACTCAATTACGTTTTGCGAATTCGTGAGTAATTTCTTCTGACCCCGGTGCAAGTCCCATATGTTTGGAAAAGTGGAAGGCCCGTGTGTAGATCCCAATTTTGGAGAGTTGTAATTTGGGAGAATATTAGATTGTGTTCAAGGTATAAAACACCTATTAGAGGCTCCAAGGGCTGGTAAAAGGTTCATATGAAACTATGTAGAACCTTATAGCGTTTGTAACCATACGGTGGAAGCCCATGCGCGTGTCCCGCTAATTTGGTAACCTATTAGATTGTTTTTGAAAGTGTACATAACTCTCAAGGGAGCCAAAAATGCAATATATCAATATTGACCTCTTGGGGAAACTCCTTATATACCACCGAATTGCCTCATTGCTTATATGCCACTTATTGTCTCGTTGACAGGTGGAAGTCATGATCGAAGTACATATAGATCATTGATCAACAGCCAATTAGGTGGGTGAGTGGCAAGAAGGTTTGGGCAAAAGCGGGGCAATTGAATGGTGCTACTGCTATATATAAATACCCTCTTCAATCATAAAAGAAAGTCGTTTTGGGTTGCATGCAGTCAAATATTATAAACTTTGGTAATCAATATCTTTTTGAATATTTAGATTGGACACACAAAAATAATGTGTCAATTTGTCTAAAAAAAGTACATCCATAATATTATAATATTATTAGAATTTATAAATATATTATAATAGAAATAAATGGTCAAAGTTGTAACATCTCAAATTCTAAGGAACTGACAAATGAGTAAAATTTTTTAAAAATTGTACACATCTTATTTTCTTGGCTTTGGAGTTCCGTCGGAAAAATGACTGGTGAATGCAAATTTTTGGAAAAGAAAAATATGCAATTGATAGAATTCAATTTGAATTTAAAATCGAACCTGAAAAGATGATCCATAAGTACGCCTAGGAGAATTTATAGTAGAAACCATTTCAAAAACTCAAAAATAAGTTCATGGAACTGGAAATAAAAATTTGAGTATTTTTTAAACATGTTCATCAAATTAGAATAGTGTGTGTTGCACAAAATAGTATATTTACAGAATTGTTGAGAAAAATCTAAGGTAGATAAAATTTTGGACAAATTACACAATGATCTGCAATATGTCAAAAGGCTCCACAAAATTTTTTTGTAATTTTTGGAACTCATTTGACATATTTAAAAATTTCTCAAATCTCTACACTTTCTTTACTAACTCTTTCCGCTTTCCATCTGCGAAAGCATATTCCTGAAAAGCCATCTTCTTTTTGTCTATTAAAAATGCAACGCTGATGAGTGGGACCAAATCGCACCTGTCAGGTCTTCCTTTCCCCTCTCACTGACGCGCCAGGCCTGCGCGTTAGCTCCCTTCTTCCACCTCTCGCACGGCCGTGCCAGCTCCGCCATGGAGTGATGTCGGGTTTTGACACCACGCCTATGGTTTCCTACTTAGCTGCCACCCTCACCTACCTGTTACATCACTACGCCGAGTCTCCCATCCTTGTCTCTTCTTTGCATCGTGCACCATCGAGAAGAGCCTAGCGGCTCCGTCTCCACCATTCTCGTGAGATCTCGTGAAGCAACTCTCAGCCACCCCGTGCCTACAAAATGCTCTCAACCATGCCATCATCTCCCTTGTCTCGCCCTCACTCCATTTCCAACAAAAAATGAGCTATTCCCTCTTTGCCTTGCCTGGAACGCGCCATCTCCTTCAACACCAGTGAACACACTCTGTCAAGCTCTGTCGTGGCCTGAGCTCTCCAGTGAACCTCTTGCATCTCTTACCATATCACCTTGTGTTCCATATCCCCTAGAGCATTTCCCCTCAGCTAATTTCTTGATTCATGTAGACCCTCGCTAGAATTGAACCATCATCCTCATCTCTGGCTAGGAACGCTATCGCTAGCCATTCCTATTCTTAGGTGAAACCTAGCCTAATTCTTCTCCCTTGAAGCATCCTTGACTCTTCTTGAGCTCATGTGACCATCACTTGCAGCTCTCCCTCGCTGTGGAGCTTCCTCGTCATGGCCATCCTCTGTGTCATCGTAGTTCCTTGCCATCCGAGCACTCCAGTGCTTCTCCGATATTGCCAACCATCTTGGTAGACTTCTGGTAGCCTCGAGATACTTGTGCGCTAGTTGGATTAGGAAATCCCCCACTGTAGCTTAGTCTTCATCGTAGCTCCGCATGGCGCTATCGCAAGAGTCGCCGTTGGCACTCTCTAGTGACCATTTGGTCCCAATGGTCAATGCCTTTGGCTTCACGAGGTTCTCTTCAGTCCATTTCAATCCACTCAGCTGTACATCTCCTTTTACTAATAGTGGGCCCTGCCTATCAGAATGTTTAAGTTAGCGGTAATGACATGTTCAAATCTAATGCTTATATGACATGTGGGCCTGAGTTAATTAGTTAATCAAAATTATATTTAAAACTGATTTAAAAATATGTGAGTATGACATGTAGGACCCACATGCAATTGTATTTAAAATGATGTTATAAAATATAGAGTATGACATGTAGGATCCACTTGTAAGAATGCAAAATTAGACTAATAATATATTTACACCTAATGAGTCTATGACAAGTGGGACCGGTTAAAATCAATTAAAGAATTTTAATTAAATTGAAAACAAAAAATATGAGTCATTGACATATGAGACCCAGTTAGTAAATGAATAAGCAAAACACAATTTAAGCCATGTAAGGCTGACATGCATGACCCACATGTCAAGAATTTTAGAAAAATGAATAGATTGGAAAAGCCGCTTTTAGTTATATAAAAGTTCGCTTTCTCTATTAGAAAGCATATTTTCGGAAGAATGTTTGGGAAAGTTTGCTTTCTCTGTTACAAAGCGTATTTCCAAAAAGTATGCCTTCGACATCACTCTTTTTAGCAATATTTAGAATTTATAAATCGAAGCAAATTTAAATGGCTATGACTTTTGCATATGAACTTCAAATTAAGTGATTTTTACTATTTTTTCTAAAATCATGCTATATCTAAATATGCAACAATATTTAAATATGGTTTCTTTTTAAATTTATTTGTCTCTTATTTGTATTTATTTAGATTTTATTGAATAGATACCGTCGCGCAGGATAATTTCGAGAACACTTCTGAGCTATTCTCTGATCAACAAGAGCAAGGTAAGCACTCCGTTTGACTATGTTTATCCTAATATTTTAATTATTGCATATTGTTTGTAAAATCTATTATGCATGTGTATATGTTTCATCAAAATTGCTACATTGTGGGTACGATAGTTACAATTGCTTGCACGTATTGAACCTACTTGCAGATTTGATATCCTTACAATTGTAACCTTTAGGACATAGTTTAGACAGTAGCTAATGTCATTTTGGGTATAGTATATTGAGTATAAGGTCTAGATGCTGAGCCACGCACTAGCTTTTGCTAAGTTTCATTGTTCGGAAAAATTTGCGTATGGACATGGGTGATTTCAAAATGTTATACTAGAAGAAGAACCTCTGTTAGTTTGGTATAAAATAAAATATCTAGATTTAGACGTAGGCGTGTTATAATACGAACTGTAAAATGTGAGAAGGTATCTCGTATGTAGATAGGGGGATTCTCGCCCAAGTCAATTAAGAACCAAATGCTATTACCGCGCATCAAAGTCATACCATACAATTACATATGCTATATGGGCTCTGACTTTAGGTGACTAAGTTATTTAGGACTAGCCTTGCATTTTGATAGGCAAAAGTAATGAGAGCATTCTAGGAAGGTTTGCTCAGAGGGGCTCCCTTCACCAAGATTTTGGGACCAAAGCTTGTTAATACAACGTTAAATGCTCACTTAGAGAAGGACACATCTAAGTGAGGGTTTATTATTCATTGGACTAATGCAAAGTTAGGACTAGATGATGTAAAGACTATATAATAACCAATTTCGTCACACACCCAAGAAAGCGTGTAGTTACCGATATTATATTTGATTATCTCATATGGGTAAAGTTGTACAACCTCTCGAGAGTGTTGAAAACTACTCTCTCTGTTCTTTTTTACTTGATGTTTTTTACTTTTCACGGTCTCCAAGATGCGACTTTGACCGCTATTTTTTTATAATTTTACACTAAGATACAGTAATAAAATTATAATATTGTAGAAATATTTTCAATGATAAATCTAATGATATAATTTTTGTATAGCCAATGTAGATAGTTTTAAGTCTATTGGTGGTCAAACTTTAAAAAGTTTGACGACACGGATTCTAGGAAGTCCGGTAAAAAAGAATGGAGGAAGTATTTAAATAGCCATGCTCAAGATCATAAACATACTTGGATGTAGCCATAATAGGTATAGCTTTTATTTTTACAGTCTGTGATAGTTCAGCATTACAGGTGGTTCACGGTTACGCTTGTAAAACCGTCTGTGATAATTACAGCACAGATGGTTTCCTATGAATCGTCTGTAACGAGACATCTAGGATGATCCTTTTTGTAGTTGTGCAAGTACATGCGAATTAGTTCATACAGCTTAGTTATATACTTTGCGTTTTTCTTAATGCTTGATAAATGTCAGAACAAACAGCAAACGGTCAAGATAGTGCGCACACAGTAGAACATCAAAGAGTCATCTGCAACAGAACCAATATTGATAACATAAATTTTGAAAGGCATCTATATATCGAGAACAACAAACATGCCATTCATCCGCCCAATGTAAATGTAGACTAGCTAGCGATATACACATAGCATGCTTAAGACTCTAATCTCTAATTTTTCCAGAGGATATAAGGACAAGTCGATTTCCATCCAATTTAACAAGTTCAGTACCTAATTTGAGCACAGGAGTGTTGACGACCGAATAGATGGATAACACAAAGTAAGAAGAAGTGGAGAGAAGATACTATATATACAATCTCACACTAAGGCAGAAGGAGGCAAGCTGATGCACATGTGTTATCACTTCAAGAACTCACCGTGCCCTTCACCCACCTCTCGCCCTCCTCCGGCGATGTCAACGCCGAACAGCTTGACGACGCGGGCCTCATCGGCAATCGCGTCGGCCGCGTCATCCTTGTTCTTTGTCGTCTTCTTGTAGTCGATGAGCAACTGCTTGTCCGGCCCATACGCTGACCGGGAGAAGGCCACGGTGTCGCCTGGTCGGAGGCCCTTCTCCCGGACGAAGCGGCTCCAGCCCCTGGTGAGCACGTAGCTCTGGCTGCTGTTCCAGTACGAGTACCGGAACCGCCACACCTTCCCCTCGCCGTCCTCGAAGTTGAGGAGCACGCCCTTGCCGGTGGCCGCATCGGAAGCGCGCTTCAGCGGGAAGTGCTTCTCCGCGTGCTGCTTCGGCACGACGAGGCGGTTGAGCTTGCCGACGTCGCTCGGCGTCACGGCCTTCTCAAACAGCGGCTCCCGCGCCCACGGCGGCGTGGGCTGCGCGCGCGCGCCCCGGCGCAGGCCCTGCTGGAGCTCGTCGGCGTAGGTGTGCTTGCGCAGCATGTCGACGATCTCGGACTTGGAGTGCGCGGCCAGGAAGGCGAGCTCGCCCCCGGACGCGCCCTCCTCCGGGTGGTTGGCGACGGCTTCGCGACCGCGGAAGCGGAGCGCGGCCACGTCGTAGGCACGCGCGGCGGTGTCCTCGTCGGGGAACGTGCCGAGCCACACCCGCGCGTGCCGCTCGTAGATCTGTGCGCCCCAGCGCCCATTCGGCTGCGGCACGACGCCCTTGAACCGCGACGATGGGCGCGGCGGCAGCCGCAACTCCGCCGCCTCGTCGGCCCCCCATTCTGGGGACGAGTCCATGGCAGCGAAGTCCAGCTTGGGCGGTGTCTCGTTGCCGGACTCCATCGTGGCGGTCGACGTCGCGGTCGAGTGCCACGAGAAGGCCATGCTTCCCAACCCCATCTCACATCAATCGAGAGCTACAACTTTGCTAGCTTCTGGTATGATGTCGTTGGTACGTAGTTGCTGCTGGCTGCGCGTGGCGACTTGGTTTGTATATATTGAGCTCGGTGCTTCCACTTACACTTATCTGTCATATGTGCGGTTGGCTTCTAGTGAATTTCTACATTAGGGTTCATTATATTACGCCTTCTGGCATGTGGTTATGGCCTATGAGAACCTGTTCATTAACTTGCCTGTTGCTGGTTGTAGTAGCTGTGCATTGCATTTTGATATATGCATTCATGTGTTACATTTTTGTCCACACATGATTATATATGCATGGTCCGTGAACATATTTGCATCAAGACGATTTTACTGGTATTTGTTGTACATATATCTTTGTGTGTGTGTGTATATATATATGGGCCATGGTATTATAATTTCTCCCAAGTAGTGAAATCATACGAAATTTTATAGGCCAATCGTTAGCTATCGACGTGCCACTGATAGATTACACAGCTAGTCAGTCCTCGGTCATGTTACTTACTTTCCCGCTCATTTCAGCTTAAACGTGTGGCTTATTTTTATTATTCTTAAATTTCATATTTTTGGCTTTTTTTAGATTTTTTGCCAGCTCTTTTTTCCGTATTCGTTTGCGTTGTCTGTGATGGGGCTAACCTGTTTTTTCTATTTTTTACATTTTTCAAAATTTAATTAAGCCAAATAAGTCACCATTAGCTATAGTGCAACGAATGCCCTGTTCTTTTCAGCTTCTAAAAGTTGCTTTCGGCTTTTCTACAGTAACTAGCTTTTAAACGGAGCATCTTTTCAAAATAAACTTTACTAGTTAATTATAGTACATACTGTACCGACTTCA
The DNA here is from genome assembly GCA_017311315.1 of Dendrocalamus latiflorus. Taxonomy (NCBI): domain Eukaryota; kingdom Viridiplantae; phylum Streptophyta; class Magnoliopsida; order Poales; family Poaceae; genus Dendrocalamus; species Dendrocalamus latiflorus. Next base: position 1,887,979 of record CM029647.1, on the reverse strand, counting down.
TTTATATCTGCAAAAATCACATGTGAGTTTCTGTTACTCCGTAATCTCTCGCACGAACAGCCCAAAGGCCATAAGCCGCAGTCAAAAAGAACAGGCCCAGCCAGCTACAATGAAATTTCAGCCATAAGTTATTTTTTCAGTCTAAATTAGCGACACCTTAAGCATGTCAAGTATATATATTTTGTACAGTTACTCAAAACTTAAAATATGTTTTTTTATTACATGATGTTCACTATCCGTACAAGCATGGCAACAAGCGAGGAGATTTTTTTTGGGTGGAATAAACTAAAAAAATTATTAGCAAGAATGTGTGTACTGTGCACATGGCCCTATCTGGATCCCCCATGACATCGTTATTTTTCTGTTTGTTTTATGATACTGTTGTCTTTCATGTGTTTTCATGTTCAAGTTGAGCTTGGAGAATAGGTATTTCAGTGAGACAAGACGAACGCAAAAGTATGCATGATTTCAACTGTTTTTGCACGTGTATGTGCGACCAAATAAAGTCCAAAACGTCGACGCAAAGGGTGAAAGGAATATACTAGATTCTAACAATATAGATATGAATTCAAAGTTTTTGATGGAGAACAAAAGAAGGCCCTAACAGTTACCATTGGGTAGCCGAAGCAATGTGGCACCTTGATTTTCTAAATGCTCAATTCGCACTAACCACTTGTGGTGGCTTACTTTCTGAATTTAAAAACCGATCCCATAGTCTCTAAGCTGTGAGTCTTAAGGTTGCTATGTTAACTATAGTTATATCTAGGGTTGTAAATGAGTCGAACTTGAGCGAGTTTGGCCTATCAGATGTAAGCTCGATAGAAACTCGAGCCGAGCTCGAGTTGGGGTCCGAGCCTAGACCTGGGCTTAAGCTCGGCTCGACCTTGGCTTGTTGAAGCTCGATAATAATTAAAATAATGTATTATGCATTATTTTTCAATAATAAAAAATTTTGAGTTCGAACTCGGCTCTAGTAAACTCGATAATAGTCAAAATAATTCAAATATACACTAATTTTCAACAATAAGAGAGCTTGAGTTCGAGTCCGACTCAAGTAAACTCGGTAAGAGTTAATATGTATCATTATTTAATCTCGAATCAAGACTCACGAATTATTTGAGCTCCACTCGGTGAAGCTCGCGAGCTCGAGATCAAGCTCGACTTCGGCTTGTTTAAAGTTTGAGCCGAGATCGAATCGAGCTTAGAACGAGCCGAACTCGAGTAGCTCACGAGTTTCGAATTTTTTTTAGCCTTAGTTATACCATAAAAAAACAAAAGAAGGCAAAAATTGTTTGAATGCGTCCAATATTCTAAAAACGTTGATTAAACGTCTTCACACCGAATTGACGTCTCGGATCATGAGTTGTTTCGCTCCAATCTTGGAGAGAGTTTCACAAGCTAGGTACATTCCATTCAAACACTAGATGGTTGACCTATGATTAACATCTGCCATTGGAATCTCAAGCCTGTCTTTACGAATAACCAATAACGATGCTGTATTCCTCCATGGAGGCATGGAGTGTGCACTTGAGAATTGATCGAGCGAAATGGCCAAGTGGAAGCAGATGGATAGACAGGGGTAGGTTCACCCCGCTACAAAAGCTTGGGTCCATCTCTCCCGGCTTTCACCATCATTTATTGCTGATGTTGGTGGTTTACTTCACTAGTACTAGCTTCATTTTGATGCTGATTCTTTTTTTTTTAGGGTAAGGGTTAGGTAGCACAGCAACTGCATGACACACGTGAAATTGGGATACAACTTGTTTATTACATAAAAAACCAATAAATAATAGCACCTACAATTGAGGGCTCGGGGAGTATCATAATTTAGTTAATGTGTGCCAGATCTCTAAGCAATGTGACATTTGCCATAGGATCGAAGTTTATATTTGATTCATTGCGAAACAATCACCCCAACTTGTGTCCAAAGTGCCTTTTTCCATCCCGGCTTGCTTTAAACTTTTGGATCGATGTCAATCCATGATTAAGTTTCCGAAGATGATGGATGCAGTAGTGAGTTGTAGAGGCAAAATTAAGTCCCTACTTGTGGACGTATGGTGCTTTTAAAATTTAGATTTAAGGCTCAACTTAACCTATTTAACATGGTATGAATCATAAGAGGATCACTACAGTAAAGCTAGTCACAAGATCCAACAAGACATGATTTTTGTTCAAGTTTCTCACATTTAAGAAAGCTAGCACAACAAAACTAAGCCATGTATTGAAATACATGATAAATCTAGCAAACTAGCATAAGACATGATAAGACATAAAAATAAGAAATCATGTCATACAAGGATAATAGGCAAAGCTCCTTGTAGTTATATTACAATACAAACTGCTGAAACTAAATATACATTATGATATAATGGATACAAAAGAAGTCAAACTCCCTCTCAAAATAGACCAAAAGGACTAATAATCTTAACTCTCATTGCAAAGAAGCAAACCGAGAATAATCAAGAGCCTTAGTAAAAATATGCATAACCTACTGCTCTGACTCTACAAAGTAAAGCACAACATCACCATTCTCTACATGGTCTCTAAACAAATGGTATGTAATATCAATGTGCTTAGTCTTAAAGTGTTGTACTAGATTTTTAGCAATGTTTATACCACTAGTGTTATTGCAGAAGAGAGTAACACTATCTAAAGCCAATCCATAGTCCCACAAAGTAGATAAGATACAGAGAACCTGAGAGTAACTATTAGCTGTGGCTATATACTCCATTTCAGCAGTGGATTGTGTAATACAGGACTGCTTTCTAAATGACCAAGAGATAAGACATGTGCCTAAGAAGTGACAGATGCCAGAAGTACTCTTACTGCATATTCTACACCCCGCAAAATTAGCATAAAAAAGACTCGAATAGAGACTGGAGAATCAGAAGAATACCAGAGTTCAAAGTCAAGAGTATCTTGAAGGTATCTAAAGATGTGATGCACTACTTGACGATGTGAGACATGAGGAGAAGCCTCAAATCAGGAGCACAAACACACAACAAACTATATGTCTGGCCTCGACAACATGAGGTAAAGGAGGGAGCCGATCATGCTGCGAAACTCTTTCTGGTCCACGGGCTCTCCATCCTCATCAGGATCTAGCACGGTAGAAGTGGCAATAGGAGTAGATATTGGCTAACAACACGTAAATCATGAATGGTCTTACAAAATATTTCCCACAACTCATCCAAAGATTCAGCAGGCTTTTGCTTGATCTTTTAGTATTCTTTCTTCAGTTGGTTCTATCTCACTTGCTTGATCGTGGTAGAGCCCTCATGGTAAGCAATGAGGGTCTTCTAGATCTTGTAAGTAGACCTCAAGTGAGCAACATGCTCAAACTCAGATCAACTAAGCACTTGAATCAGAAAATTGTGAATCTTGTTGTTTGCATCTACATCTAATGTAATCACCTCGTCATGGGCTGGCACTGCATACATATTCTTAACTTTGATCCAAATGTGTGCCCTTAAGCCTTAATGTAGGATTGCATGCGGGCCTTCCAATAAGAGAAATCAACTCTATCTAAAATAGGTGGCTTGATTGAATACTTATTTAATACCATGGCTCTTAAGAACGGTTAAGATCTGTGAGAAGAGCTAACCGAGTTTTCATACCACTTGTAAGACCGGTATGGCAACAGAGAGGTGTGAATGAAGCTATGAAGATCAAGAACCCAAAATTTCAAAAAAAATCTCTGTGCTACAGTAATTTCAGTCCATGAACAATGAAAAACAGTAGTATTTCAAAACCCATGAAACTTTTGATCCGCAAATCCAAAAGACTTCAAACTTAAACCAAGGCTAACTCATGACCTAAAGAACCTATCCCAACCAAAAATCATGCAATAACTAAAGAGAATTAGGATCTTTTGGTTCGTGTAGCTCTACTGCACCAAAATCAGGCTAAAATCTAAAATTGAGCTAACTCTCAAACCAAAACACCAATTCATTTAAAATTTGGTATGCACCTTATCTAGGATGTCAAGAACCTATTTCAATCAACTATCAAGAAAATCATTACTGAAGTTTTGACATTTTCCATTTTAAGGAAGGTTGCACCAAACAGGGCATAAACCAAAAATGGTGAATATGACTAGCTCATGGGTGCATGATGGTCAAGATGGCTCTAGATATATTCTCACACGTCACAAAAAGCAAGAAACCAAAGAAATTAAGGCAAAAATAGCTAGATCAAGAAATCACTCGAAAAGCCCAAAAAGAGCAAAAACTAGGCAACTTCAAGAACTTACCAATCAGGTGTCTAGATGGATGGAGATTGATTTTGAAGAGTCATCTCCATCTCTTACACGTCCTTGGCACAGCAAAATCAAGAAGGGGAGAGAGAAAATCGAAACTATCCAAATCAAAAGCAAACTCAACCAACACGAGAAGGATCTATGGAAGATGAATAAAATTGATATATTGCTACTTAACGATGATATTTTATAGTCACTCCACCTAGAGTACAAGAGAGTACACTGTAACACTCAACTTCTCTCAAACCCAAACCCTAAAACTCTTAGACTTAATGAGAGGATGGTTAGATAGTTAATTAGCAAGTCTTCATCCCAACCTATTAAATAGATAGGCTAACTAGTCCCATCTAACCCTTAGTAGATACTATCCACTTAACACATATGAGAAAGACCTAATAACTCCACACACATGGATTTTAACTCATACACTATACTTATGTACACATTTCAAAGCACATAAATTCGAATCTGCTAAGTTTTTAGTCTTGATCCAACTTGATCTTCTCAACTTCTCCTTGACCTAAACCGCTCACCAAGTGCTGCCCAAGCGTCACGGTTTTGATCCAAGATAGTTTTTGGTATTTTTGAACTTACCAAAATACCCTTTTTTGACCCGATCTTCATCTTCTATTACAAGCAATCGTCATACTTGCCACATGTAAGTGCACCACTAACTTGCCATGAGTCGACAAGTCTCTCTCATTCCGGTTCCACTGGACCATGCCTCACTTGAACCGACCAAGCTACATGGTGCAACCCGTCGCTTGAACTTCTTTTCAATATTTTTCGCATTCCTTGTGCCATGCTTGAGCTCATCCTTCTCACCCGACATGATTGATCATTCTGGGCCTCGGCTCCTCCATGAGCATAGCTCTAATCCTCGTTGTTGAATATGGTTGACTTCAAGCGATTCCACACATCCAAAGACCAAGAAATCATTTTTGGGCACAAGTTATTCACAAGTTGATCCACGTTAGTGTAACATACATTATGCAACACATATGTGCTAACTAGGTCAAATCAAATCATCTCATGACTCAAATTCCTAAAAATCACAATTTAGCTAAAAATAAAAATGCTTCTGTTAGTCAGACCGCCAGGGCTGCAACAAAACTAGAAATTGATTTACTTTTTTTTTTTTTTGCAAAACTCAAATCGCAAAATCTTCAAAATAATAATAGTTCATCATAACAGAAACTTGCACTGTCTCACATGGCTGCGATACATGCATGTCAGAATAATTAATTGCATATTTTCGTTTGCGAGCTGGACTATCTGAGATTTGCCAAATATCGGTTATTTCTAATTTTATTCCAATGCAAAATAATTAAAGTTGCCTACCACACTATAATTTTGACCTAGCATGACATGTGGGCCAGTCCAGCGATGGAGCCTTTTTGCAAGCATGTTACGTGGGCGCTCTGCATTGACCAGTGAGTGGTACAGACTAGTCAACCAATCAAATAATCAATCAGTCCAATCCGCACCGTCGAAAGAATCCAAAAGCATTCGGTGACGGCTGGTGATGTAACGCCATCTGTAGCGCAGAATCCAAGGCTCCTGCTTATTGCTCCGCAATTTGCTGCTAATAGTACTGTCTGTGTGCTTTATTTCCTTTTCCGTGTAAAATTTAGACCACATCTACAAATTGTTATTTTGAAATTATGTAGGAGTTGTTGTAGACTTATTCTTCAAACCGGGTCTGTCTAGCACACCAACCATGCTACGAGGCTAGTAGCTAGCAGAACCGGGAGACTCCTCTGGTCACATATAGTTGTTACCTACTGTGCAATCAACAGATATATATATATCAATATTTAATTGTATTTCTTGGGATTTTCTGCATCCCTGCCTGTGGGAAATGGGGAGATAAGCCAAGCAGGTGCTGGATATATGTTTTTTTTAGCGTATAGCTTAAAATTAACTTTTCAGCTTAAGCAGTTTATAAGCACCTAGCTTTTAAGCTAAATAAGGGCGTTTGGTAACCTGCTTTTTTTTGGCTTTTGAGCTATAGCTTGCTGATGAGTTGTCTGAAATACCCATGGTTCTAATGACATTTTGGTTCAATCATCAACAAGAAAAATATAGAAAAATGAAAAATTTTGGTGCAGTCCAGCAGTTTTTTGGCACCTACTCATCACAAATTGCACAAAAAATTACACAATTGCTCATCTCCCGTAGCTTGGTCACGCCACAACACTAGCTAGAACAAAAAATTTTGGAACACAAGAACAAAATCGGACAAGAAAAGAGGTAAAAATCATTCACACACGAACCTGGAGGTAGGGATGGTAATTGTGCCCGTTTACCCGTGTGTCCGTGGGTAAATACCCTAGTGGAGCTGGGTATGGGATGTTTTTTTAACCACGGGCATAAAAATGGGGGGAGCACTCTACTTGTCGGGTAAACAGGTACGGGCATGGGTAAGCTTCACCCGTACCCGTCTCGCTCATTTACCCACGATATAGATTGACAGGTAGCACAGTTATTACTGTAGCTTTCTAATCAAACATTTAGTTTGTTAGTTTTTTTCTTAACTCATTAGAAGCACTTCTTGTTTGCAATTACCTGGTGCATGTTTGCTTGTACATGCGTATTTTTAATACTTCAATTAAAGGGGTCTTCTTCAATTGTGCAATTCCCTTCTATATTGTTGTTACTTAGAACTGATTCTAGACTCTTTAGTTCCTGACCTAGGGGATAATTGACTTTTATAATAAGTTTGGAAAGGACCCTAGTAAGGAAATCTACTAGTTTGAAACTGAATTTAAACAGAACCAAAAAAGATAGCTATTATATTTCCTAGCAACAGCTATTACTTATATATCTGTCATTAGTTCAACTCTTAGATTTTGACTCTTAATTCGTGGGTAAACGGTCATGCCCGCGGGCGACGGGTATGGGCGAGGTTCTTCACCCGTCGTCCTTCACGGGCATACCCGTGGGCGTAAATCGGGTTCGCGGGTATGGGTATGGGTATGGGCAAGCACTACTCGTGCCCACTGCGTCAGGTTGCCATCCCTACCTAGAGGCGATGAAGACGTCGGATCCGGCCGTACCATACCACGCAACGCCATCAGATCCGGCCACGTCCCACCACGCCAATGTCTAATAAGGCCAGATCCATCCATCTCCCACCGCGCCATAGCCGAATCCAACCACCTCCCATCGCATGCATGTCGGATCCAACCGTCTCCTGCTGCAAGCCGGTGACGACGAGGTTCTCCTCCACGCCTGGATGCAGCCTCGCCTCCTCGGCTTGGTAAAGGAGGACAGCAGCTTCAGTGGAGGACACCGGCATTGAGGGAGCAAGGACGTAGGTCGTGAATGGCCTGTGGTGGTGGTGGTGGTGAACAACACCTAGAGGTCACAGTGGTGGGCGAGGGTCACTGGTAGCATGCGGCGAGGGAGAAGAACGATGGTGGCAGTGTTGAGCGACAAGGACTGCGGTGGTGTCCAAGAAGAATAGCGATGCAGTGGATAAAGAAGGCGACAGTAGGAGATGGGGTCACTGGCGCCGACTGACAGCCGCCGGTGAGCAAAGCACCGCACGACCCAAACCCTAGAGGAGCCGTAGTCGCTTGATTTGGAGAGAGGAGGAAAAATAAGGAGAGAAATGAAAGAGTTCGATGGTATATATCGTGACATTTGATATGTAATTTTAGCGAAGCTAGAGTGACAAAATATTATTTCTAATCCATAAAAATTAAAAAAGCACTTCTCAACTGGTTTATGCTTATAGGCCTAAAGTGACTTGGTTTTTCATTAGTCTAGTCGAAAAGTCTTCTCTTGGTTTGGAGTCCGGCTTCAAACAGGACCACTGATACAATGAGAAGAGTGTTCAGGTATGGGTCTAAGTAAACAAAAGCGTGCACAGGAAAGTGAAAGAAGCGATACAAGGTGATTGGAGAGTCGTACAATACAAGACCACCTTTATGGCCTGCAGTGCTGCACTGCAGAGGGGAGTTGCGACAAATTAACGTCTGAATCATCATAAGGAAGGACACATTGCTCAATAGATGAAGATGCACAATTCTACATGTCTAGCTCTCTGAAAGTACGAGCGGGACTATGCGCACGCACTAGATTGGAGCTTCGATCGGAAGCATGGGGCGTGGCTGCCACACGGTAGCTAGCGACACCTTCCGGCCGCTTGATCATATAGAACCGCCCTCACAACGGCCACTTGATCGTTTGGCACATTGACTGATATTCAAAGCTAGTATCCGTCGATGTTATTAGCCGACGTAAATAAAGTCCAAATTAAGCGGTAGCTACCGCACAGCTGTGTCTGTGGTTTGCTGCTATCCTCATTCTTGAGTGGTACCGTGTGGTAGATTGACGTTTTCATTTCTCACGGCCTCTGAATTAACGTCTCAATCCCAGATGATTCACCACTGCCTAGATGTACGTACGGGTTGTAGCACAACATATATGTCGTTAAGGCATGAACGCGCCAGGCAGTGCTACTGGACAGTCAAGCATCTGTTGATATGGCAACCAATTATCAAATCCAATGAGCAAATTGCCGCCATAAGTTTAGTAGATCCCGTACCAAGTTGCTCCCTGTAGCTAGTCTTTTGAAACGGATAGAAAGACTCCACGAGTAGCCTAGGTCACACACGATTCAGCCCATCCGCCGGCTTGGTAGCCCATGGTTTTCCTTGCATCATACAACCGGCCATCTCGCTGCACGTACGAACTTTAGCTCATCTATGGCTCAATTCTTTTAGGGGTTTATATTTAGACTTTGGCTAATTTTATTTCTATAGTAACTCACCGTTAAATGGTATGTTTTTTTAAGATGGGTCTATAGGTAAATTATAGTATAAACTGTATCAAGTTCAACTATACCAGGTAAAACTACATGTGACTATTTTTCTCTGCATATTGTTAACTCAAAAACCATATCCATATGTCACTATCTATCTACCGGCGATACTCTACATGCATGTCGTCTTTCAGTTAGGGCGCAGCTGCTAGCTAGCTAGGCACCATTGTAGGTGATGGGGCTTCAGTATGTCCGTCCAGATCTAGCTGGCTAGTTGATGTACGTACTGAGGGGTTAGCTGTGAGGAAGGTAATAGTCACGCGCGGTGCAGTGTCGCTAAACGAATGCAGTGATCATCAGCGCAGATACAGTGGCGTTGCGGCTGTGCGATCGAGATCGATCAGATGAGATGATTAAACTGAAGAACTAATGAGATTGAGAGGACCACAAAAAATGATGAATTTGCGTGTAATAGGGACAGGCACAGTTCAGTGAATTTGCGTGCGTGTGTGTGTGTGTGTGTGTAGACATGAATCAGCTGCGTAATTTACGTACATCTCTTTGGGTTGAGCTAGCTGCGTCCATGCATGTCGACATTTTTTTGGTTAAAGAGAAAGCCGGAGCTAGGGACTTCGTGGACTATAAATGCACATGCAGACGTGGTACTAGTATGTAGGACATGCATGCACACGTACGGCAGCACAGATAGATCAATCATGCTTGCCATCGGCAAGGCCGCAGCTGATGAGATGCACGCATAATTGTAATACCCCACGCATAATTGGAGGACCTCAAGCGCCGTCGCGTTCCGCGCGTGTCGATCGGTTCCACTACTTAAAAATAATAATAAGATTATTATAAATAGTTCGAAACTGTCATCATAGTTTTTTAAACTGTCTGAATTTATATGTCAGTGATAATCAGATATTATCACAAACAATTTATGAGCCGTTTGTGATAAATATAACACAGATAATTTGTAACTAGATACCATCACAGACGGCAGACGGCTCGAACAAAAAATCGTCTGTGATACTCACACATTACATATGGTTCTAGCTACCAACCGCCTGTGATAGGTGAGTATCACAGACAGTTGGTATATAGAACCATCTATGATACTTTCTCATCACAGACGATTGGTAGCTAGAACGTCTGTGATGTGCGAGTATCACAGACGGTTTTTGGTTCCAGTCATCTGTGATAGTCTTTCATAGACTGTTTATACCACAAAACCGTCTGTAATAGACGGTGTTCACCATGAATCATCTATGATATTCTCTTTTTAACAGCGGTTTTTAGCGTTGGCGGCAACACAGACGGCCTTCAAACCTAAGCCGTATGTGATTGCATTTAATACTGACGGTTTTTGTGAACTATTCGTGATAAGACGTTAATATAAATAATTTTATATTAATATAAGTCAGGATGGCACAAGGCTACAGACGCCACCAAGACCCAGTCCATTCGCAAGGCACGAGCTCGATTATCGTGGCCTCTGTTTGGTTCAAACGGGCATACCACCAGGCACCAACTTGCACAGCCGTCGCCAAATTTAGCCACAGGCGCAGCACGCAGTTCTCTCAGTTTGGGCAGATTGCAAGAGTGATAACCGCCACCGCCGCGGCGGAATATTAGCTATGTTTGTGTCGATCGTGCCTTGTGCCGGCCGGTGTGGTCACTGTCTGTCGGCTCTAGCTAGTTCCGCTTCTGCAAACGGACTGACTGTTCATATATGGAACGGCGCGGCCGAGGTTGATACTAACTGGAGCATTACCGGCCGGCGGCCAGTCAGCTTCAGCCTTTGTTGTTGGGTTGACCAACTGCTAATTCCCAGCGTGCCAGTTAGGGTTAGTGAAACAAATTTGAAATTTTAGAATTAATTAGAATTCTTATTTGGATTTGATTTCTTATGAATCCTGGCCAAATTCCATATTTATCCTAGCCATCCAAGTCTCAATCTCCCTGCCGCATCGCTTCCTTTAACCGATTTCGCGTGGGCACTGTTCACCGACTGAAAATATCACTATCGCCTGATCTTTTCGCCGCTGCCCCTTCCTATTACTTCCCACCGCTGCCACGCCCATGCCAACTAGTCAAAGCCCGTACCACCTCATCTCTCCCACCTCTAACACCCCTTAATTGCACCGATAATGAGTCAGCCCAGCCAGCAGAACTTGCCGCCGCCGTAGCTCTTCCCGCACTCTGGTTTCCTCTCAACCGACTGCTTTGCACCACAAACCGCCTTGCTGCCCTGCCAGCCATTGCCAAGTCAGTGTACAACAACCCTGACACTTAACACACTTCTTGATGGCCGCAGCTCTCACCTGGTTGAGCTGTCATGGCAAATTTACCGCCACCGTCCAAATTCACTCTCTCTACCCACATCCACTCACTGCCGACCTGACTCACATCTGACCGCTTTTGACCACCGCAATGCTGCGCCCAAGACAACACGTACCTCCTCTCTGCCAGCTCAAGCCACCGTACGCCTTTCCTTCATTATCGTAAACTTCACCCCACCGCCTTGCTGACCACCCTACTCTATTTCTGTTCTCATTCTCTCACAGCCGCCGCCTGACACACCACATCACCTTTTGACCGACGCATCTATAACTCCCCTCTCCTCAGCGAAATTTCTTTCCCTTTGGATTCATACTTCCAGAAGCTCGTATTTCTTCATCCTATCTCCAATTGGACCCGTTCAAATTTCTAAATTCTTCTAAAAACCTAAACTACCCATTTCTGGACTCTTTTTGAATTTTATTTGAATTTTGTTTTTTAATTGGTTTTCACGTGTAGACTATGACAAATCCGGAGAATACAATTTTGACAATTCACAACATCAAGACTTCAAGTAAGGCAAGTTACACCTTTGATCATGTTGCTCCCAATAATTCAAATTATTTATGGTTTTTTAAATTATTATGCATGCGTTCTTTTATTTAAATCTAGTTTAAAATTGATTTAAAATCTAGTTACACCTATTTCCTTTGTATATGGCTAAATCTGATATTGAACATCAACATACTTTATCACCTTAGATAAAACTCTAGCTAGTACACTAGTATGGACTAGAGAAATTTTGTATCAAATGCTTAGACCTGTTTAGACATAATTTTTGTTTTAGGATAATTTTTCACATAAAATGATGAACTTTTTAATCGTACTCTTGATTTTGATAAGTCAAGAAAGGTTATGAATTATTTCAAAACAAAATATAAAATCTGGTTTAGACTTAGGCTAATGGTTAGGTGGTGGGTGCTTGCTGGCATGCATTGTTGTTCGGTGACACAATATTGATTGTCAGGCACAAGGGGTATGTGGTTTGAGCCTAAGTCAAGTTAAGGACCGGTCTGTGAGTTACTGCTACAAAGCTCTATTGTACTACCACAAGGCTGGTATGGAACAGTCCTGACTGACTAATTTACAAGTCCCATCCTGAGTCTCATTGTAGGTTGAAAGTGAGCGTGGCATAGGCCATGTAAAGTCTCACTCGACTCAAGAGGGGGGCTGGTCTAGTGGATTCGTTACTGGGGTGAAATCTTAGTGTTGGCTTGGCCAGGTTGAAGGCTTTGCATTGTAAAGACTTTATTATGATTTTCTCAATCATACGCCTATGGAACGATGTAATGGCCGACATTATGAGATAATCATATCTTGTAGGTAAATCTGTACAATCTCTGCATAATGTATAAACTATCCGAGATAGTCGTGCCCACGGTCATGGGCAAGCTGAGTAAAGTTTTTCATGGATTAGATTTTATTTTCAAAATAGTTTTACAAAATTCTTATGGATGGATGGAATCCATATGAGATCTTTTTGAGAAAAGATGGACCAGGTGGGATACTTATGGATAGGTTAGTGTTTGGTTGGAGCTGCACCAACGATATTATTTTGTTAAAAATCTTATTTCTAACTATTGTATCAAATTCAGCTTTTAAATCTATGTATAATATTTATTTCAATTCTGATTTTCACTCAATTAACCTTACTATGTCTTTCTTTGTCAATTCGTATGCATGCATTAACCCTGTTAAGCCTCCTAATGCGACTTGTGGAGTACTTTATGTGCTCATGTTGCTCAATTCATCATTTTTCAGAAGACAACTTCGACTTTGGTGAGGATCAGAATGAATTGGCCGCGTCTTACTATTGTTTGCCTGTGAGCAGGTTCAGTGGGCTTCTTTCACTGCTTATATTTACTTTTAGTTTATGGACCATTGATGTAACTTTGATCATCAAGCCAATATTCAATTAAATAAAGTTGGTCATTATGCATGTTATTTGTCTTTGTTATCCACTGTATGCACTAGCTGATCCTGGACTAGTACAATTAACACGAAGTGTTTTGGAGTCGTTGCTCTGGGATCCAACATTAGTTATGTCCTACCACCTGAAAAAACCCTGTTTAATTTGCTGGCCATATTCATCTTTTCAAAACTTAGTAATACTAAATATATTATTTAAATAATCATGGTAGACCAGGAACTCAACTATTTTATACTACTAAGAGACTTGGCACTTTGCCAATAGAATTTCAAAAGTGGTTCTAGGATCAGGAGATATCACAAGAAGCCACGAGATGGTTGGGTTATATGACTTTATCCTAGGGTGGAGGCTTGGACTGAAAAGGTGGTGGTGCGGATGGGCACCGAAATAGTGTGGATGGGCACTAAAACAAGTGTATGTGGATAAAAGTTGCTTCGATGAAAATATAAGGACTAGAACCTTATGCTAAATAAAGAACACAGTGATCGCTCAATCACAAGTGTTGATTCGTCAAACCTGGTTTAGTAGTTGCTTAAGTTTGATTGAATATCTATAAAGGGTGGAGGGAGATGAGGGAGTTTTTGTGGTATGGGAGGGGTATAACCATACATCAAAACAGTAGGACCGCTTCAGATCAGGCAAGGCCGTGGGTCACCTGAGTTTGTTCGGAAACAGTCCCTACTGGGTAGAAGTTATATAAAGAATTGAGCAGAAAAAAGCCTTGTTTTCTTAACTCAGTCGAGGGGGTTAAAAGATCTTGTGGGTAAAGTTGGGCAACTCTTCAGAGTCACAATTTAATAGTATTCGAATACGCCATGCTTCCGGTAAATGAAGTTGTGTTTAATGGGCGAATCCAACAGCAAAATATAAGTAGATTTTGAAATTTGTTAAGATTATTAATCAAGTTGTTAAATCCCCAATTTCTTTAAGAAGGTTGTGATTTTGTGTTTAAAATTATTTTCAACTAAAATTGCATCCACAAAATATTAAAACCACTATACTCCAATCCCTTGGAAGATCCTGCATGTAATTAAACAGTACTTTCCCATGTGACTTGTTGAGTACGGTAGTTTGTACTAATACTTGCTAAAAACATTAACAGAAAGTGCGTGGCAAGAGAATGAGGAAGTCTACGAGGATGACGTGTTGGAATACTACGAAGTAGGTGATGTTTGGAATTAGGGTTATTCTCTACTCAGGCACGCCTATGATCTTTTGTATTATAATGTATTTAAGGGCTGCATGCCCCACTGTAAAACTTAGCTGTTAAGCCGTTATCTTAATAAAGTTAGCTTTTGTATCTAAGCATGTGTTAGCAATGGTGTACACTTGACTGCAATACCTTGCAGCTGAATGGTACTAAGCAGTTACAAGAGATTCACGGCGTCCCTAGAAATAGGGGGTGTTACAATTAGTATCCGCTCGCTCACTCTTGTTTGGCGAATTAAAGTTGATCGATCCGTGGTTTTCAGAAACAATGCCGCACATATATCCCACACGTATGTAGCATCAGAAAGGTCCGTGTGTGGTAGCAAAGGGAACACTGAGAGATATATAGGGCCTGTTCTTTTTGGTTAAGTCTTATAGCTTTTGGCTGCGGCTTTTGGCTTTTAGACTGTTCATACGAGAGATTACAGAGTAACAGAAACTCATGTACGGTTTTTCCGATACAAATAAGTCGGTACAGTATATACTATAATTAACTAGTTGACCCCATCTTGAAAAAAACACTTCGTTTAAAAGGTAATTACTGTAGAAAAGCCAAAAGCTGAAAAAGAATAGGACCATACATGGACACATAGGAAAAATTAAAATCGAGAGTCTTTTCCACGTGCGCCATCGAATGGTGTACTCCACATTTCTTTTTAAAATCCGTACCATCTCATCAATATATTTAAAACAATCTTACTAAAAATTATATTATTAGAGTTATCATTAAAAATACTTTATAATTTTATAATTTTATTAGTATATCTTAATGTAAAATTACAAAAGTAACAAATAAAATCGTATCTCAGAGACAATGAAATATCAAAAACATAAGTAGAAAAGAACGGTGGGAGTATATATGGTCATCAAGCAGCAGCCAGACTGCCAACCATAGTATAGCCAATAGTGTGGCACCTTGTATCTTTAACTGATGACTAGAGTTCTATTCCCACTGACCATAAGTTAGGTGGGTTATTTGTATAGATTTTCTACTTTATTTGTTCGGAATTTGAACCTATGACCTTCGGTCCTAAGTCTTAGGGGGTGTTTGGGACTGCTCCACGAATTCTACCGTGGAGCAGCTCCACAAAAAACCTAGAGTTTGTGGAGCACCCCTTTAGATGCTCTCACAACTCCACCTTTTTTTCCTCGAACAGAGTGCGTGGAGCTGAACCTGTTTGGCTAAAAAAACATAGAGCGAAGCTGAAAAACGTGGAGTGGAACAGTCCCAAACACCCCCTTAAGATAACTTGTCATTGATAGAAAGGCAACCATCATTTTCAAAAAAAAAGAAAAAGAAAGGAAAGACAACCATAAAACATTCCTAGCTGTTGAGTATTGGAGTGTAGCATGGAAAAGTCAGAGCGCCTCAATTTTCAAATATAACCGGGACACGCCTGGGGTGGGTTAAACGAAAATAATAGGGGTGGGCCTGAGCATTCATACGCCGGCCCGGCCCGGCCTTGGTCGTGCTCTGGCCTTCGCAAACCGGGCCGCATAGCAACTGCCTTGCCGTGCTGAGAATTCGATGACGTGCTAATCCTGGGCCGTGTGCACTGAAGGTCAAGGGGCGTCTCATCTGCAGAGTTTCATGTAGCGCACCTTTGATTGAAGAGGCGTCCAGGAAAACCGAAGGGTCAGCCTAGAACCGGCCAAGAAGCTGCCTAGAGAAAGATAGGCTCTCTGGTTGGAGAGGCATGCACTCACAATGAAAAAACTCCTCTTAATGAATCTTAAGCATGTATCCTCTCTTTTCTCTTGATCTTGACTATGCGAAAGTAGAACTCAACAATATGGCCATTCTTCATGTAGAAGATGCAATGATACTTGATCTTTTGATAGAGCACAGCAGCCTGTTTCATCTGATCGGTACATTGCTGGTTGTGTTTGTGACTTCACTTGATCCTAAATTGTCAACACTTGATCCTAAACTGTCAAAGCTCCCAACAAGGGGATCTGAACAGGCCACAAGAAACATTAAAGACTACCGCATTCAGCTGCGGTGGTTGTTAATGTTGATCCATGCAAAAGCTTGTTCAGCTCCTGTAGGAAGTTGTAAATCTCAACATTGTGTTTGTGTACCGGAGTTAGTGAAGCATCTTAAGTACTGTCAAACAAAAGATTGTTCATATGGGTTCAAGTCGTGGATAGGACTGAAGAATGTAAGGCGCGCGACGCAGACATGCACGCCGGCCGGACAAGGAGTCCGCAACCGCAATCGCATTCTCTGTAATACGTATCGATATCATCATCTCAGAGCTCAAACGGGACTGAAGAATGTAAGATTGTTCTTTCAGCAGGAGAATGATGCCATATGAGGCATGCAGTGCAGTCTGTACTATGCTGCTATGCAGGAGTAGTGGTGGCCTGTGGGGCTCGATCATGTCGATCTCTGATATGATGTTGCCATGAGCCCATGGCGACTTTGTGATGCTGCCCGCACGTGTGCACAGGTCGAAAAGAACGAGGACTTAGACTTCGAAAAATGGAGGAGGAGGAGGAGGAAAGGGAAAAAAAAATAAGAGAAGCAGAATATTATAGGACCATGGTCAATAAACAAAGCTGAAGCGAAAGGCCCATAAAACAATATACTCGTTCCCATAGGGCATATAGCCCAGGAACTATGAGCCACGAAAAAGAAAATAGATCATGTACTACTTTCCATTACTTGGACCCGATGCCCCGTCAGTAGATTCGTCTCTTTTCGTCTGGGCTCCAATGCTCCATCCGTAGATGGCGTTTGTATTGGATATGGTTAATGATTTTTTTATTAAAAATAAACGGTAGTGGTATAAAGAAGTGATTTTTAAAATAAGGATATAAGCGGTAGAGAAAATAAGGAATAGATATGTGCATAAAATGAGAGCGAGAAGGGTAAAACGCATGATGATCTATAACTCTCTATCTTATCTCTAGAGCAAAATAAAAATGAGAGGAGTCGTATACTTATATTGACTTACGGAAGTCAATACGAAAGTCTAGTCATGGCGAAGAGGCAAGTCCAAGTCGAGTGGTACCAAAGCCCTAGTCATGGCGATGAGGAAGTCCTAGTCGAGTGGTACTGATGGAGAATGTTGGACGCCACATGACATTTGTCAGTTTAGTCGTGGCGATCACAATATCACACATATTCGCATTCACGTGGATAAGAGAGACACGCCGCATATATGCACCGCCTCTTTCCAGAGTCAAACCTAGCTAGAGCTAGCTCGTAGCTTCGTTTAATACGTCTTTTGCTAATTACTTTTACTGTAATAGACACGGTAGCAACAGTTACTTTTTACATGAGACATTTAATTTCAAAAAATATTATATCTTCACGAACAATTCAAAAAAACACGTTACAAAACTAACGCATTACAATACCTTTCAACTTCTGAAAATAAGAAATAAGAAAGCAGAAGCCAAAAAACCGTTTTAAACAGCAGCAGTAATATTACACTACTAATGTCTAAAGGAAGAGATATTACTGTGCGCTAACAAAGACTCCCAACGTCAAAGAATCAAAAGGCAAATTAAGGAGACATGCATGTGGAAGACGTACGTACAGGAAGAAGCGATGGCGTGACTGTAAAAAAAACTCGAAACTTGTGTACTATTTAAGTTTGGTTTGTTTTAGAGTTGATCGAGCTCGGTTCGAACTTTAAACGAGCCGAACTCGAGTTGATCTCGAGCTCGCGAGCTTTACCGAACCAAGCTCGAATAGTTCGTGAGCCTCAATTCGAGCTTAAATAGTGATACATATTAACTCTTACCGAACTTACTCGAGCTGAACTTGAGCTCGAGCTTTTCTTACTGTTGAAAATTAGTGTATGTTTGAACTATTTTAACTGTTATCGAGTTTACTAAAGCCGAGCTCGAACTTAAAATTTTCTTATTATTGAAAAATAGTGCATAATAAATTATTTTAATTACTGTCGAGCTTCAACGAGCCGAGCTCGAGTCTAAGTCCAGGCTCAGACCCTACCCCGAGCTCGGCTCGTTTACAGCCCTAAAGAGGAGGGGCCTTGACCGGTGGAGGGAGGCAGTGCCACGTGGTGGGGTCGCACGGCGTTTCGTTTCGGAATTTGTTTTTTAAAGAAAAAAGGTGAACACAATTCGCTTGTGAATATTTACTTTACTGCAGTACTTGCCAGCTAGAAGACGAGTAGGAGAAGAAAACAAACGACTAATTGATAAATGACTATTAGCCCGAATCAAGAATCTTGTACCCATCGTCTTGTGTTTTGGACCTTAGGCCAAGAATTAGGGAGTAACTATTATACGGACAACTGAAATTATTTTATCTTTCGGTCACCTGAAATTGCACTCTTAATTACCTGAAGTTGCAGGTGATTTTTTTAAGGGGGAGCTGCAACTTTAGGTGATTAAGAGTGCAACTTCAGTTACACTCTGAATCACCTGAAGTTGCAGGTGTTTTTTTAGAGGGGGTTGCAACTTCAGTTGATTGAAAATGCAACTTCAGGTGACTGAGAAATAGAAAAAAAAATTCAGTCGTATGTGCGATAGCAAAACTGCAAGAATTATAATGCATGCGTGCTCCGCCGTTTGTTGGTATTGCGCATGCATGTTTTGCTGCCATTTTGATCTTTCTAAAGAGTGTTACTGGTGCTACTACTACGTACACGCTACTACGTACGCTAGCGTGACCAATTGTTATTCACCGACGCCGTGCTTGGGGACCCCTCCCTCACCCACGCACGAACGTAACATGATGATCCTTTCCTTTTGTAGAGAGGCGCGACATGGACCTGAGGCATGCACTTGAGGGATCACATGCAGCGGCTGCATGCAAGAATGCAACACTTGCACATTCTTTAGCATGGTATTTTTCATCCACACAACTTTTTCACCGGTTAGCTTCAATCAAATTACTTTGGTTGCTTAGCATTCATCCTCTCTCAAGCTTCTTAGAAATCAAAATTGTTGATTATCTCGAGTCAAGCTAGGATATATTTTACCTGTTATATACACAAGGCTAGGATATAAAACAGCAAGCTAACAGTAAGCTCAAGATCCATCTACAATCACATTCATATATAATTTTAGCAATATGTCATTTCATCATAGAGCAATCTAACCCACAGAAATTCTTTGCAATTTCTAATCAGAGATTAATCACAGACATCTAATATAGATCAGGCAAAGAAAGTAAGCAATCAGAAAAACTCACAACGCCGGTGATACTCTAAATCACCGAGAAGCAGCCGAACAAGGCAAGGCACGCAGGCTACGCTGTCCTAGAAAACCAAGTGCCTCGCTATGCCGTGTAGGGAAACGATGGCGATCGGAGATACAATGCCACACTCCAACCACGAGTAATCGAAGTAGAAGTTGAGGGTTGGAATAGGTGCCGCATAAAACCGTCGAGAGCTCCGGCTAAGAGCCCTCATGAAAACCACATTCAAACCACAGATCCTCTGTTTTCAACTTCGTCAACACCGAATTCAGCCCCAATAGGAAAATCCTCGAAGTTTCTTCGTGACAAATCTCAAGGAAAAGACATAAGAAATCACCTGGGAAAGCCCAAGTGAGGCGAATTGGCCTTTCATAGCCGCTGGCGCCAGAGAAGACTACGGCGAATTGGCTGCCCCAAAGCCCGAATCAAGACAAAACTAAGAGATTTAGAAGATCAGAGAGGAGGAAGTGAACTCACTGCTTTTGTCCAAAGGGAGAAGATGAAGCCATCTTTTATAAGGGAGCAAGGTGGAGGCCGATGGGCTAGAGCTACGACCGACACCGAAGCATCCGGGCCGGTGGAATCTCTGTCGCCATCGCCGCCAGATCCAATCAGCCGGGAGAAGCGGTCAGTCGAATACCTCTCCCTAAATGGCGTAGCCAAACAGGCTTCAGCTTTATCCCTTTCTTGTTCCATCGATAAGTGGGGTCTTTCTTCTTTTTCTTTTTTATTACATTAGAAAATTTTTAAAATACCCTCAAGAGTCCAACAAACCTCAGGCCTACAGCTAGCGCTCGTTTGCGCTGAGGCCGACGGTGCCCTCGGCCGTGTCAAAGCTGACGCTTCGAACCGCAGCGCCACCGCCGGCACCTCCACGCTCGTCCGGTCCAACAGGTCATAGCACGTGTCGAACAGCGACATGCCAGACATCCTTGCAGCGAGGCGGTGCCCCTGAGGAAGGCGTCTCGGAGGACCGAGTAGGCGGACGACCGCAGCCGGGTGACGGCCATGCCAGAGTCCACGATGACGCCGCATGTGCCTGAGTTGTCCATGGTGAACGTCGAGGCGGGGATGGAGAGGGCCTCCCCGCCGATGGAGATGCCGGACAGGCCGACGTAGTTGAACGTGTTCGTGCGTGGGCTGCGGAGCAATGACGCCGCCACGATGTAACGACTACGGGGCGGTCGGACAAAACATCAATGACCATGAGATGGCATGCGCGCGGTCCATCCGTACCCTTTGGGGTGGATGGGTTGGGGGGCATCGGGGGTTAGGTTACCTCTACAACATGTGCTGATAGCTAACTAAAAATAATTTATTCTTCCTTTTTAGAATACTACTACCTTTTTCTCATTTTTGCCGAGTGATGGATCTCTGAGCGAAGTTCCATCCAATGCAGCTCGCACTGAATATGCAAAAGAATTCTCTATCCTAATAATTCCAATGGTTCAACCTTTTCATGAGATCTTGTTTTAGCCGAACAAGATAGTTATGCTCATGCAGCACAGGGTATTGAACCTTTTTTTTTTTGCCAAAATTAAACCGGTTTATGAGGCAAATTCTTCTTATTTTTTGGATTATAAAATAACGAACGTGCACGGACACTTATGCCAGTATCATGGGCATAAATGTTTTTACAAAGAAACCAGCTTATCATAATTATGAGAATATTACAATTTTTTCATGTTTGGCTCATGTGATCTCTACGCGAAGTTCCGTCCAATGCGTCTTGCACAGAATATACAAAGGAATTCTCCATCAGACGATTCCAATTGTTCGACCTCTCCGCGAGAATTATTTTTACTGAATTTCCATGAGATCTTGTATAAGCAAACAAAAAAAACAGTGATGATAAGCCCTAAGGAGGGTACCTCCAATAATTAGTACTTTCGGTGGTCAATCACCTTCAAAGATCGAGATCTATTTTCGGTGCATATCCATCCCTGTTGGCGCCCTGCAATTTGTCTCCAATCCAGATGTTCCCCTTTGTATCAAGAAGAATGTACTCTGCCTTTAATTAGTTTCTTCTTGTTTAAGCACACTGTGGCTGACCAATTATTTCGCCCAGTGAGCAGATTCCAAGCTTGTGGGAGAATAAAGGAGCAGGCAGCAGCAGCAGCAAGGACCGGTGATTATCCGTTTGTTCTTTGCATATATACTAATACATTTATATATGCCCTCATGCCAAATAATGTGCTTTCTTTTCTATTTCCTGCCCAGTGGTTCATATATTTTTGACGTCGGATTTGTTGTTTTTCTTGGGGGGTTGATGGCGTCATTTTGCCCTCGGAGGTTAAAACTGGTGTGAGTTAATTAAAGTGCTAAACAAAGAACAGGAAGGTTAGGCCTAACATTGCCAATCTTGAACTCAGATACTAGTACCGTCAATGGTCAAATGGTCTTCCCTAAAAAAATACGGTCAAATGATCGAAGCGTAGACATTGAAGTTTTGGGTCTCATGACCTGCGAGTCCGTTAACGTGTCCACTGCACTAGTAATAGCTTTTTAGAAGGGAAATATTCCCCCCAGGAACACAAGGATGAACTAGCAATGAACATCGATAAGACAGAGTATTCCAGTCTATCCTTGTCTTGTTTTGCTTGGTTATGCAAGACTAGCCTGTTTGGTTCAAAGCCAACGGTCGCCGCCATGTTCTTTTCAACTTTTAAAAGTTGTTTTTCAGTTTTTCTATAGTAATTAGCTTTTAAATGGAGTATTTTTCAAGATAGGATCTACTAGTTAATTGTAGTACATATTTTACTAACTTCATTTATGTCGTCAAAAATCGCATGTGAGTTTCTGTTACTTTGTAATCTCTTGCACAAACAGCTCAAAAACCAAAAGCCACAGCCAAAAACTATAAGCCGCAGCTAAAAAGAACAGGCTACTAAAGTTCGGTCACATTGACAGGATTTGTTGGATTGTGCTTGATTTGATGTCAAAATTTCGGCAAGAACTCTTCCTCTGTTTTTTTGGAGCGCTCACACAGGAAAAAACTAACCAAAACTTGTCAAAGATTCTGGATGACCAATTTTCATGGCTAAATTTTGCTAGCGTCAAATCTGTGCTCCGGCGAGTTAGCGAGGATGATCGACAGTTCAGCATAATTTCCAAGCAAGTAAACGATGGAGGAGCTTGGCTCGGAGGAAGCACCGCCACCAACTAATGTTGCCGCCCCGCCCCAAGAAGACGCAACGACACCGGCCTCTCATCCCCACTTGACCGGCCATGCCAAACCTAATTCCGCGGCACCACGCGCGCACGATGCTGCCGCGGCACCGCCCGGCACGACGTCCTTCTTTCTCTCTCACAAACTCGCCCGGCCAAACACGTCGCTTCCATCCAGGATTCGATTCGGGGAGCACGACTCCAAGCACCACCGCACGCTGCAACTGCTACTTTGTGTTTTTATAATTTTCTCTCTGATAAAAGTAACGTTAATCTTAAAGTAGACGAAAAGATAAGTAAGATCTATCATCGTGTTTTAAAAACTGTATAAATTATCATTATTAAAGAAATGCTTTGAATCGAAATATGAACCGAGACTGACCCGGGAAAGCTCGGTAAACAGGAGTTTCCAAGCCTAGGAGAAACCGGACCTAGCGACTAGGCGTGTGAGTCGGACCCACCTTTCTACTCAGCTTCGCACACAAGCTGCGTACAATACGGGCTCGGCGGGAGTATATTACATGCACCACCACTGTCGACTGTCGTATCAGGCCACCAACAACACCACTACAGTTAGTTCAGACTTCAGACTCCTCCGTAGCTAGTACTTACCAGCAGTAGCCTAGTACAAACAAAGAACAGGAGAGGCCAACAAGTCGAGTGGTCATCAGCAAGAATGTGCCTCTGGTTCGACTCGTGCTTCGGCCCCAGTGTCCACCAGGACTACGGCCACGACGCCGCCGACGGCAAGCAAGGCCAAGGCTTTCACGGCAACGGCCACAGGGCGCCCTACCAGACGGCCGCCGATGAAGCAGGGCGCAAAGCCCACAACGACGCAAGGAAAGATCATGCCGTCGTTGCCGGAGCTGCTGCAGCGAGGGATGGTCACGGCGACACTGCCTACGCACAAGACAAAACTCTCCCGTATTCAGCAGCCGACGAAACTCTCCTGCGAGGAAAAACAAGGTCGGTGATGACACAGTCACAAGCTACGAAAGCACGCTTCTACGAGCCTGCTGATAAGGAGGACACCACGGGTTACCACTACCCAACTACTCCTGCTACTATCGCAAGGTATTATTAGTCATGCATACTTGTGCGTATAGTCTCCCAAACAAGAAAAAAAAACTTGTGCTTATTAGGGTAGTAGTAGCAGTTCAACTTCCATAGTTCGATTAGCTATGTGCTTTTTTACAGAGTTACAGACAAGCGAGTGTTTGCTACAAGCATGGCAGATCAGTTCATCAATCCCTCCCCTTCCCTAGGCACTGCCTTTGCTTGTGTGTAGTAGTTCTTTTCTCCTTTCTTTTATTTTAGTTTTGGTCAGTCCTCACATCTGCTGAAACTGAAGACACTTGGAAGTGAGACAGAGAGGAGGCTGCAGAAGACTTTGGTCAGAGCCTCCATGTTGTTTTGTCCATGGATGTGTGGCAGAAGGTCCAGGAGACCAGTAAACTTTTGTGGGCAGAAGTTTTTATCAGGAGGCCTGTGTAGTTGCTTTGTACTTGTAGCCGCTTTCTTCTTGTATCAGATAATGAAGTGGATCTTGTAGGAAATGAGTCCCCATTTCTGCTTTTGCTCCATGGATGGGGCTTCTGTGTCTTTTTCGGTCACCTTTCCCTTTCGTGACTTGGATTGAGTGCCAAATGCTGGTGTAGCCTCGTTCAGAGCAAGTTTCAAGAGTGGTATCAGATAGCATTCTGAATTCTCGGTTTTAACTCAGATGAATTGTGATGTCTTTTGGTTGCTCTCACAAACATTGTGAAATCACATACCTCCTTTTAAACTTTCCTCTCTTTTTTTCTCTAGTCTGCTTTATTCAGGGTTCTTACCATGTGGACGATTGCAGTTTTATCCATGAATCATATAATCGATTTCTCGCCGCAGATTTGCCTGTATGCCTATACTTGTGGTGGTCCGGTAGCAATTTCTGAAAATTACTCGTCCTTTTTCTTTTGAACTTATTCCGTCGTTTATGCCTCGTGTTTAACCATTACCGAAGCGGAACCTAACAATATAGGAACTTCGCCCTATTTGGAATGCAGAAAAAATTTTCCACTCGTACAGAAATTGAACTGTTTCTCGTGAAATTCTTGCGTTTCAAACAGATCATGTAAGAGTTGAACTGTCTCTTGTGAAATTACTGTGTTTCAAATTGGTCCTTGTTATCTTACCCATGCTTGTCACATCAGCTTGTGCGAGGAAGCTTTTTTTTCATCTTTGCATTTGTGTCTGAAAAAGTGAAAGTGGAAGAACTGCTAATCATGCTTCATGAAATGGTAATATTGCTTTCTGGCTAAACACGTTGAATGGAAAGTTCGGTTCTGTTCGATGCTACCAGAGGCGAAGACTGCATGCTTAAATAACACCCCGAAGTACATAACATTTTTTGTGTGTAAGAAGTGTATTTTAAAATACCATAGAATGCTTTTCGACAAGATTAACATGACATAGAACAGGCTGCAGTTGCGCTAATGGTGTAGAGAATTCAGAGCTAGTGCTTTTGCCTCTTAACAACTGAAGATCTTGATCCGTGTTGATCTGGTCTTCTGAGCTTGGAATAAGACCAAGAATGGAGAATCAATCCAGTCATTCGAAAAGGGAGACAAAAAATATATATGTTCGCATTTTTGCTTATGAACTGACAGTAACACTACTCCGTTGGACGGTGCAACCTGGTAGAGAATGTTCGAGGGCTATAGATACGCCTGTCTATTTCGTCCCTCCTTTCTGTTTCCTTACAACAATGGAATAAGTTCCTAATTAGTACTTCCACTAGCAATCCACACAGGCTAAGACATAAGCAAATAGTGTGTTGGGCACAACAGGTGGTACTAGAACGACTAGGTTAGAACATACCGAGCTTGTGATTTCGTACTCAGTATGAACGATCATAAACAGGAAATGAAAAACTTCACATCTCTTGTTCTAAACTTCTAATACTAGTTGAGTGCATGCATATAAAAGATTAGTCATGCTTGTACAAGGTAGGTTCTTCGGTTTAACGCAAGAGTGTGGTTACACGCTTCTAGATTCCAAATCATTTCTTGATGTACTGCTATGGTTTTGCCCGGTTAGTCCAATGTGATGCCCACCTGCAGACTGTTGGTTTTGTGCATTGTTTGAATTGCTCGCCTCAAGCTCCTCCAGCATGTGGAAGTATGCATATGGCCCCCAACCTTAAGGTGAAAAAGAAGAGTCTGTCATATTCAAACAGGAAAATTCAAAATATCGGAACTAGATCGACAATACCAAGACAAATTCTTGAGCCACTAACAGTGAAAGGAATTTGCATAGTGATGGAGAATTGGAGATTGAACAACCTTGATGGTGATATGGAGGAGGAAAGAAGTGCAAATAGCACAGCATTGCCATGATATATCCTGAAATGTACCAATTCAGTGTGGTTACTGCAGTACCAAAGCATGCGATACATTTCGAAAAAGAGGGGGAGAAGTACAAACCAAGTAAGCCGCCAACACACACATCCTCCCAGTGGTGTCGATAATCATCTATTCTAGAAATCCCAACAAGCAAAGCAAGAAGAAGAGGAAGAGTCACAATGCAAAGTTTTCCCACGTGACCTTGCCGATCAAATGCCTTAATTTTTCCAGATAAGTAGAGAGACAAAAACCCAAGTCCAGCAAAAGACCCTGCAATGTAAATTCTGTAAAATACTGACTGCTCATGGATAATAACCATAGTTTTACAGGTTACAACTCTATTGTGAGTTTTTGATAAATTAATGCAAGTGATATTCACGTAGTATCAACTTGAGATAACTACAGTTCTTCCAGACAAATAACAAAACATAAAGCATGAGGATCCAGACTATCAAGTCAAGGTCCATGTATACAACAATAAGACAGTGATAAACTATTAAATATAAGATACAGATAGGGTCCGCAGCATTTGTTGACAATCTTTTAACCAGTGCTTGCTACCTCAAATAATTAGCTTTACACTAGGAACTACAAGCTTATCCAACGAAATCACATCTAGTGTCGACATGCACTTAGGATAAAAACTTACACGAAGTGTGTCCACTAGGAAAACTCTTGCGCCCATCCTTTAAGAAACTTTTCTCACCATGACAAATCACACCACCTGTCACTTGATCATATAACTGAGACAAACATGCCCGGACAGTGCGGTGTTAATTTCAATTAGCCATGGAACATTCAACGTTTTAAAGTGTGAAACTATGTACACAGGCACATCAGGAAATCTGTACCTGCTTTCCATCAGGGAAACACCGCCAAAAGAAGTCCGGCCTAGGTCTCCCTGCTGCATTCTTTATCACATCAGTTATAACTGCAGTTATCAGCACAGCAAAAAGAACACCTACAAAATTCATAATTGAATGAGTTACTCGATGTATATAGCTCCAGAACTTAGTGCACTGAATAACTGAACCATCAGAAGAAAATGGAGACAACGTCAATCACCTAGTGTTGCATGATGAAGATCATAAACATCCCTCCTAGCAATATATATTGATACGAAGGTAACCACAGGACACAGTATAGAGATTATCTGGCAAGAGGTCCAATATCCAGTATCAGTGATGAATGATCTGAGGTTGTATCAAACTATGGAACCGCAAAGTTTCAGAAACATACAGGAACACCCCATGCTGGTACAGTACTTTGTTTCACTGGGTACCGAATACCAGTCATCATATCCTTCCCAACAAATCGGCTAAACGGAGGAGCATAATGCAAGGCAAGCACAACTGCAGCTAGAAAAACAAGAACAACCCAGTCATGTGTGTGCTTTCTGGCCAATCTAGCTCCATGCGTCTGAATTGTGTGCGAGCGTAGACGAATCTCCCGTATCCTGTCCTGTTGGAAAATGACCAGTAATACAAATAACATCAATATTCTGTAAGTAGTTCTACCATCAAGCCAATATAAATGGTGACTATCAGCGGCTCAACGTAAACAAAACTGCACCATTAGGTAGATTCGTCTGAAGAAGTTAAGGAGTAGGCTGCATCGTCTCATTAAATATGAATGGAGTATCTGAACATGCGAGGCCTACTAGTCTCGTTCTGATTCTTGAAGCAAACATCTCCTATCCTGATGAAACATGATTTTTTTTCATTAGCTACCGTATTACATCAAAATCTACATCATCTAGATTGCAGGCTTGACATAGGTATGATCAAGCGATGTAAGCAAGAGGAAGGCTAGATTACATCAAGGGAAAATGCAACTCTGAACTCAACAACAACCAACATGGGTATGATCAAGCAATATAAACAACAGCGTCCTTCGCCCGATCGAACAACCTTTGCACATAACACTAGATTAGTCTGGGGTTGTACAGAATGCAAAGCAGAGCTCCTCGATCTCACCGTGTTCTCTCCACGCAGTGAAGATTGCAAGACGGAAAAGGCAGCGTCAGACGCGGAATCAAGCGGCAGGCAAGAGAAACCTGGAAATTTCGCTGAACCAAGAAACCATCCAAAAATTTAAGCATTATGAATACGGCGGGATTGCGTTTGCATCACAGTGTAAGCTAAATTCTAAGGTAGGCGATAGAGGGAGAAGAAGGGGACACTATTGAACGATGGCTTAAACCCCCACGGACCCACCACCGCACTAAGATACTACATGCCACGATCAACACTAGAGTAGAACTGGGATTGCTGCTCAGTGGCGGAACGGCGGAACTAGGATTTGGTTACGCCCGAATTCAGTGGTGAAATAAATTAAATTATTTGTATCCTAGATATTTTTTCATAGCCTAGACTAAACCTATCCTGCCCAGGGTATAGTTGCGTCCCTGGCCTACCCTAACTCACAAAGAACGAGAGTCTCGAACAGCACCGAAACAAGACAATCTTTTTGAGAAGAAGAAAGATTTTTTTTTAAAAAAAAAAAAGAATGGTGCACCTAATGGAAGCGGCCTCGGAAGTGAACCCTGGGAGAGGAGAGTAGCTACAAGGCCGGCCGAGATCCAGAATTTTTGTACCACTCGTGGTAAACGGGAAGGGGAACGGCAAGATTGGAGAAGGGAGGAGAGGAACCTGGAGAAGGATTGGATTTTGATTTTTGATGCATGGGGAGCCGCTGGGTTGGGTTCCGGTTGGCTGCGCGGCGGACGCCGGCGTGCTTTACATCCCACCCACACACACCCACGCGAGTGCTTTCCTTTTCGCTTCTTTGTCCCTTATTTTGAGGTTAGCGAGACGAACCGCTTTTGCTTTGTTTCGGCTGGCTCCAAAGCTCAAGAAGAAGAAGAAGGAGGCGGCGGCGGCTCTCTCTCTCTCCATCTCTCCCGGGCACCCGAGTACGAGAGGAGCACACCATCGTCATCACCGCGCGGTACGTCACAGTACGGTCACGACTCGCCGTCCAAGGCCAAGCGAAAAGCCTCGCTTAGGAAAAAGCCATCATTTGCAGGTTGCAGCCATCAATTGTGAAAGAACAGGTGCGTGGCTCCTGTGGAGTTGAGAAGAAATCACCGTAGATCACACAGGAGTGAGCAGGACAGATGAGCGACAGAACAAAGCCCTACAGGCCGAATACCACAAAGCCCTGAATTGGATGGGCCGAAAGATAGCCCAGACCAAAACGGACGATAGGCCACCAGCCATCCTTCATTCTGGCCCACTAACGCACAACGATGCAGCTCTGCTCGTTTCCTCTCCTTTTTTTTTTCTCCCTGCCAAGAAAGAAGAGAGGTCAAACAAGTCCGACAAGCTGCTGCAATGGCACGGCGACGTCCACTGGCTCCGGTCCTACTCCTACACGTTGCCACGTCCTGCGTACACGTTGCGCTCACGCTGTCACGCACGCAGCTGTACGGAAAACAGTGTTACACGTACGCCTCCGACGTGGCACTCTGCCCTTTTGTGTACTAGCACCAACATTTATGGCTTGCGAATCCAAAACTATTGAAGACGACGAGATATAATAGCCACGTCGAAAAATACCGAGATCTAGCTGGCCGGAAGGATGGATGGATCGAGATTACAAGACTGGCTAATTGCAGGAGGGCAAGAGGGATTCTTGTCTGGTTGCCTGGTTACACGTGGGACCCTGAATATGCTTTCCTTGTAGGATCCACCTCACCATTCCATGATTGTTCACCGGGACGACAGAGAAGTTCATTTGCTTGCGGCGAACACCTCCTGCTTGTGCAAAAGCGACGGCCAAGGGACCTGATAGGGGTGGGAATGCTAAGCAGTGAAGGTCAGCATTCTTCCTTTCATCTCACCCTTGGGATTGCCTATCACTCTTGCATTATCTGCAAATGAAATTTGCCACCACCAATCAGTTAAATAGTACACTGACAAAACTAGGAGTTTCTGGATTCTCATGCTCATTTTCAACAACAGAATAATGAATACAACCATGCATGATGATCACAAGTTTACTACAAGACTAATCAGGAAAAGGAAAGGCCACAGGGAAAAAAGGTTTTCTTTCTCTAGGATGGGAAACACTAAGGCACAAGGAAATCAACCAAGGGCTGTCTTGCAAAAACACTAAGCTAGGACGAACCTTTCAAATAAACCGAGCAAGAGAAGGACCAAGCTTGCCTTCTGCAAAGGAACAATAGAAAAATTACGGTTGGTTTTTTGAGCAGCAGGTTTTTTATAGAATGAAAAATGGATGCTGCGAAGAAAATAAAATCACTGAAATAATGTAACCCTTAATCCATGTGTAGGCAACAATGGTGAAATAATCATATACTATATCCATCAAACAAACTGAAATGTTCCTACTGTCATTGCCTCCGCTTTTTGAAATCTCTTAGTGCTTGGTGAAGACTTACCGCTCAGTGCTTAACTGCTCGATCGATCGCTCAGTGTTCGACCGCTCACTCAATCGCTCGGCTTCCTCAACACCGGGAGCAGAACCTCTCGATCGCGTGTGCCTTTGAGAAACTAGCGCCTTTAAGTACCGTATTTGCTCTGTTTCCCTGGTAATGATTTAACACCTTTACACAATACACGTCGTCGGAAGCTTCAATCCAACTGCAATCACCAGCAACTTTTCACGCAAATCAAGAACCAGATTGATTCAAGGTGATGTTTATTGATGGATTTTCATATATTTACAAAATGCCCTCACAAACACCCCTAAAAGCCTAGCCAAAACTAAAACTTTTTCAATTTCTTCGCAAAAAACCTTATGTTAGCCCTTAGCCTCTTCCTGCTTTTATAAGCTAATTCCCAAACCATGTCCTCATCAAACACAGCCAACAAACTTTCTCTGTTCCGAAACTCAAGGGACCCGACAAACACGGGTTTTTCCATAATTTCTAAACCTTCCAAGTTATGGATTCTATCCGTTTCGAAAATCCAGGGACCCGAAATCCTTCCAAACAAGGGTTTTTAATATCTCTAAACCTTCCAAGTTACGGATATCTTCTGTAACACCTTCCAACTCATCACATGATGAAGCCTCCAGGATCGCTCCTCCCGTAGCTTCTCCATACACGATCACCTTTGATTTCCACATGCTCCAACGTGAACCCAACCAGCTCATGACATCATCGACCGTCTGGACCTTAGATTTCCCCTTCCTAGTCCTGGTCCTCCTCGTCATCGACCATGATCGTATTCACGCCCACTTGCACATATAAAGACCAAGGAAAATTTTTCTCTGGCACAAATTCTTCCCAACTTGACCGATATCATCTCACACATGCAAACCACACCCTTAATTATCAATAACCACTAACCAAGTCATCCACGATCTCAATTTTCACGCTCTCCAAAAATCAATCTCAGACTACTCAGAAAAGCCGGTCAGATCGCTAGCCCAACAGACACGAGTACTCGAGGTACTCGAAGATCAGAAGTATTAAAGCACTCAAAGCCTACGAGTACCGACCGTGAAGCCTACGGCAACTGATCGTAAAGCCTACGACTACCGATCGCGAAGTCTACGATAATCGATCACAAAGTCTAAGACAACAGATCGCTTTGAAAATCACTGCCAAGCACACTGCCGACCGCCACCCTCTTCCTCTCTCGCTACTCGGCCATCACACCATCTTGGCTTGGCCGCTTCATGACGCTGGAGGCCATGGAACGTCATCGAAGATCCGAGTGAATGAGCGATGGTCTTCTTCTTGGGCATTGCTGTGGCTTTCTTCTTGGGAGCCTCCGCGTAGGGATGGATACGGTGGCGCCGATGAAGGCTTCCTTGGCGAAGGTCGATCGAGGCAACGACGGTGGTAGAGATGGATGTAGCCTCGCCGAGGGGTGCGATGGCGGTGCATCAGCGAGAGGGTGAGCGACAGCAGGGGCGATGCATTGGAACGAGGAGGTAGGATCGATCCACTCAAGCCTAAGGATCAATAGGTTCTCGACTTTCTGCCCCCTTGCTTTTTTGGGTCTCACCTCTGGTCCATCTAGTTGAAATTTTAGATTTAGATCGGCAATCCATTGGAGCACGCTCGACCCACTCCCACCCCTACGAAGGGTGTGAAATTTCTATAAATTGCCTGGCCTTCTTTGGTTCCAATTGCATACTTGCCATGCTAAGTGGGTATTCATATTAGTTTTTGTTGATGGCTTTTGACTATCGCTTATGGCTTTTGACTGAAAATGAATGGTAATGACTGAAAGAAATGATTTTAAGAAGAAGGACGTGAGCGGTGGAAAAAGTGAGGGAGATATGCGTATGCGTGACGGAAACGAAAGGAGTGAGGTGTGTGATGCACTTGTGATCCCGTGTCTTATCCTCGAAGCAATACGATAGCGAGATGAGCGAAGAAGCCGCTTTTAGAAGCCAAATGTTTATATTAATTTTTGACTTTTCTAAACAGAAAGCAAAAGCTAACATGAACAGAACCTAAATTACTTGAGCATAGGTAGGTCTGAGAACCCTGGATTTAAGCAGGCAAATAGCGAATGTATGGGACCTGATTGAGGGAAGAAAATCCAATGACTCATCTCCGTCCAATGGCTCATAAGAGGTCTCACGTAAGACCCTCTCCGTAGAATTCGTTTCCCTGATGGAGCCACCAAGCTGCGAACATCGCAGGAGTTTCTTCACAAGATGGAATACTCTGGTGTGACGGAGTTGACAAGATAACCAATGCTTCTTGTCCCTGTGTCGTTGTCCTGCACTTTCAAACAGAGGTCACTTTCATCGTCATCACACACCTCCACGCACTGCTAGATTAAGTGATCTACAAGGTGCAGAGATCGGTTTATGCTGGTGGGAGAGAGTACATACATACATACATACATACATACATACATACATACATACATACATACATACATACATACATACATACATATATATATATATATATATATATATATATATATATATATATATATATATATATATATATATATATATATATATATATATATATATTTGTTGTGTACACATCTGGCTCTCATCTGATAACTAATCTATTATCCAATCCATGTCAACGTCGTATGAATTAACAAGTAAAAAGAAGTCGACGGATACGGCGTCGTGCACCCAAGCCTGTACTGAGTCTATTATGTATTCTCTCTGTAATACCTCACCTATTGCCAGGGAGACGTGGCAAGCTGCATGCTTGCTCTAGCGTGCATGCATACTACCTTGGCCATGAACCCTGCAGAAGGCAACACACAGCTACCCCACCTACTC
Organism: Dendrocalamus latiflorus; assembly: GCA_017311315.1. NCBI lineage: Eukaryota > Viridiplantae > Streptophyta > Magnoliopsida > Poales > Poaceae > Dendrocalamus > Dendrocalamus latiflorus. Next base: position 1,854,502 of record CM029647.1, on the reverse strand, counting down.
CACTTTTCTGCCACAACCTCAAGAGCAAAGCCAACCGAAGCACACCCCTCCACTCCTTCTCACTGCCAAGCCAAGAGCAACAACCGCAAGGAAGAGGAAAGGAGGAGGAGGCTGAAGAGGAGGAGCAAGGGCGACAGTGAGATGGCGCCACGACGACGGAGGACGTTGACGACCTCCGGTCACAAGCCAAGCCGCCCACTGAGGTTGTCTTCCATCCCACAATCCCTTGACACCACACACACACACACACATAGAGAGAGAGAGAGTGAGGGTAGGGAAGAAGAAGGCGGGGGTGCCAGCGGCGGGTCTCGGGCCGGCTGTACCGGGCCGGGCCACGCCACCGGAGAAGCAGCACGGTCGCACACGCAGGAGGCGCAGTAGAGGGGGAAGGCGAGGCGGAGGCGGGAGGTGGGGGCCGGCAGAGCCGCTGGCGGCGGGCCAAGGGCCGACGCCGCCAAGTGCCGCCGCGCCGCCCGGGGCCTCCCGGCCGAGCAGGCGAGAGGGGGGACGGGGGAGAGAGCGGGGAGGAGGTGGCGTCGAGGAGGAGCCAGCGGCGGCCCGGCAGCCCGGCGGCCGGCGCACCCGCGCGCCGACGCGTCGCCCCTGGGGGCCCGGCCGATCGGCTGCGCGCGCGAGGGAGGGGGAGCCGTGGAGGCGGAGAAGGCCGGCGGTGGCCACTGGTCGGCGGCGAAGGGGAGGAGGCCGGCGCCCGTGTGCCGCGCGCCGCTTGGAGAGGCCCCTGTGGCCGATGGAAATGGGGAGAGGAGGAGAGAGTTGGCAGGGAAGAGGAGGCCATTCGGCTAGATTGAAATGGGGGGAGAGAGAGAGACCGTGGGAGAAGGAGGTAGGGCCAGTCGGGCGAACCGGTTGGAAAAAAAGGGAAGAAAGAAACTAGGGAAAAAAACAAAGAGAAGTAAGAAAAGAAAAAAAAGAAAAAAAATAGAAGAAAAAGAAAATGGGGTGGTTCCTGCGCAACAGGACCTTGGCCCTATGCATTCTACGCTCGAGTTGGGTCCGCGCGTAGAATCATCGATATCTGTTGAGGCTCTGGTTTCTGTTTTGCCGTTAAGTTGGATTTATTGCTTGCCCAGGTGGAGGCCCCGAGACGACGCCGTCCGCATGTTGTTCCACTCCGCTTGGTTAACAGGCAAGTACATGGTAGAGCGGTAGACCAAGGTTTATGAATATGCGATGTTTACCTGATATGATGATATTTATGTGGAAATGCGTTGATTACATGATATCTATGTGGAAATGGGATGTTTACATGACATAAGGTTGCACGGTAAATGATGGCAAAGATGATGGAGTGGGGTAGGCAATGATGCTTATCTGCTAATAATGTTAATAATGAGCGTGATTATGATCATGGGCATATGCATTTGCATGAGGAGCACTCAAGAGTGAGGGCGGTGAGAAAGTCTCTAGCTATGAGTAAAGCTAGCGGACTAATCCGGAGTGCTCTTGAGTAAGACCTGCTTCGGTAGGCCTCCACGGGAGTGGAGGGGTCCCGTGCCTAAGAGGGCGGGCCCACGATGGGTGAACATCGACGGGTGTTCACTCGGCAGTACCGGTACTTGCAAAGTGGTGAGCATACGAGCATGTAGAGTAATGAAGCATTGCATTGATGGCGTAGCAATGGTTGGCTATGAGAATGATGACACGAACATGATGATATATATGGATTATGTTTAAATGCTTACTTATGTTGGTAGTGCCTATCGTTCTGTTATGTACTTGCTGAGTCGGTGGACTCACCCTTGCTTCATTGATGTTTTTAGGTGACCGTTGAGGACGACATGTATGGGCGGGAATAGCACATAAATAATTGGCACAAACCAGCAGCACTCTTTGTATCACCATTTGTCAGTTTATCTAGCCTTTACTAGGCTAGAGTAATCGCTAAAAATACAATGTTGTATCCGAACGCAGCAATATGAACAATCTTAGTGTTGGCTTAAATTCTCCTAGTGTTGTTGAAATGGTAAGAGTATACGGAGGTGGTAACATTCTGGCCCAGAGGGTAGACGGGGTGTTACACTCTCATCAAACAAATCACAAGCTGGGGAACAATCTTTTTAGGTGAACAATTCTTTTCGTCCTGCTCTATGTTTGATCGAACAGCTTCTTTCCTTTCAAGAACGGAAACAGGTGCTTTTGGCGTGTACGGTGGCAATTGAAGAATTGCATCCCTACACTTACATACGCTCCTATCTTACTACATATATTTGCCGGTCACAAAAAAAACTTCAGTAAACTTTTTACAATAGCTGACGCAACGACAGAGGAAGTGGGTCGTCTTAAGGATCTGTTCCTTTTTAGCTTTTGACTTCAACTTTTAATTTTTCTATAGTAACTAGTTTTTAAATGGAGTTTTTTTTTAAATAAGGTCTACTAGTTAATTGTAGTATATATTATACCGACTTCATTTATATTGGCAAAAACCGCATGTGGGTTTTTATTACTCTATAATCTCTCGTACAAACAGCCTAAAAATCACAAACCACAGCTAAAACCCATAAATTTCAATAAAAAAGAACACACCCTAAATACTTTTGTATGCGTACTATTTTTGCCCTTGTGAAATGCCTTTCTTTTGTACAGTTGTACTACACTACTACTTAAAAAAAGAGTACATGCAAGCATGCATGATCATCAAGCCCACTTGCCAAAATAAGGTTTTGGTACACCAAACCTATCTTGAAACAATTATTCTCCATGACTACTTACTAGACCAAAAGGCCCGCCTTACCTCCCATGTTCAGGTAAGATTCCCATTATGAGTATCCACTAATTATTGACGTTGAGCTAGTTAAACAGATCGCTAAGCAGTTACCCTCTATTAGTTTCATTTGCACCATGCTCTATGCACCTAGAGGGTGGGAAGCACCGCATATATCTCTTATAAATCTTTAACAAGTTTAATACAAAAGAAGTGGATATTACCGTGGCGCAAGTGCATGATTTTGCAATATATGTTTTGTCAAAGATCATTTCGCAATGTTATTATGTAATAACTTTCTGCAAGCACATAATACCTATAACAATAGATTGTCAAGTTTACAGTTTAATACCTAAACCATTGCAAATTTATGAACGGAGGGAGTATAATCGGACATGACAAACTAATGGCAAATGCGACTGGCCCCGGTTAAGAGGGCCCATACGTCCATCGATCACAAATGTTATTCTTCATTCCATATAAGCGAAGGTCCAAAGAGTCTTCGAGATCAGGTAACAGGCACTCGTGGAGATGGAGATAGAGCTGTGATCAGTGGCGCGGCGGAGTTTGAAGAGAAATATCGAGGCGGCTAATGAAATTTCCTTGCTAAAATTTGAAAGAAAGGGCTAGTTTTAGTAATCACTTAGCATTTATGTGGTAAAACTAAGGCCAAGTTTAGTTCATTGCCACATCGTGTCACAACCCACTTAGACACGTTTGCAGGGGTGAATCTAACGGGGGCTTCGTTAGGCTTCAGTCTACCCTCTGCTAGAGCCAGCCCCCCTCCGATCATCTCGATAGTCGGGTGGCCATGGAAGTCAAGAAGAAAAACTGAAGAAAGATAGAAGAGATCAAGAGAAGATGGGCATTTCTCTGTCAGTTGCCCCGCAAGGCCACAACCATAGTTCGCATCCACAAGCCCCAATCGCCCAAGTAACAACTCCTTATGGATCCACCCCGCGGTCCCTACCCCACCAGTCTCTAGATTCTAGATGCAAAACTGAAGGAGGAATAGAGCGGAGAGTGCACACCTAAGGCTGAGGGCTGAGGTCCTAAATGGCGGTGGGGCGGCGGGGGCCAAGGAGCCTAGCCTAGGGCGGCACTGGCATGGGGAAGCTCGGTAGAGCCCGTCATCCCACAGCTGCACCCTGCAGGGAGGCCAGGAGTTTGTCGATCGAGCAGCAGCGAGGAGGAGGAGGCCAGGAGGGGCGCTGCCGCTGGGGTGTGAGGCTACACCGTTGCAGGGAGGCCAGGAGTAGGAGGTAGCCAGGCCAGGCCAAGCACTAGCAAGGAGGACTAGAGGAGGGTAGGTTGCCAGGAGGTAAGAGCCAATAGGGGTAGGCAGAGCAAGGGATCGATTGAGGAGGCCGAGAGGGGGAGCCAAGCCGACCGAGCCATCAAGGCCCAAGACTGAGGGCTAACCAACTGAGGAGGGGTATATATATTATTTTCTTTAACTATTACTGTTTACAAATTACAATTGTTGATTTGTTGATGCATTATGTTGTATGAATGTATTGCATAGACAATTAGGCAATAATATACAGTTTTAGACTATCTAGTTGTATGTTGTGAAGTGACGACTTTTACATTTTGTTTGTAGATTTGCAATAATGGAGAAACAAACTTTGTAAAATTATTTCACAACTAATTCAAGTAGTACTCTCCCCAACCGATGAGAGCACAACTCAACTAAAGAGGTTTCGACTAGAATTTAATCCTAATGAAATTATTGCCATTCTAGCGCATCGCATACTAATAGAAGATTATAACAATGAAATTAGAGATCAAGTGAGGGGGCATATTTGTTGAATGATCCAACTCAATCAATTGAGTATGCCTTTCTAAAGATATTGGATGGGAAAGTGTGGAGATCCTTTCAAGAATCTTGGTTTAATAAGTTTGACCGATTGGAATATAGCGTGAAAAATGATGCCGCTTTTTGTTTATGTTATTCTCTTTTCAAGAAACAGTCACAACCCAGCACATTTAGAAATGATATATTTATGAAAGTTTGGTTTTCTCGTTGGAAGACGGCTCTATATATTTTTAATAAACGTGTTGATTGTCCAACTAGTTTCCACAACATTTGCAAGGGGTGAGTATAATGATTTCAAGAATCAATGGTCAAGTGTGTCTAGCAAAATGAACAATTACACTAAGAAGGCCAAAATTATATACAAAATGTGTTCGACTGTATCTTTAGATTATATAAGATATCTCATAGCGCAAGGTGAAGCTTTCCATGGACATGATAAATCCTCTTCTTTCATCAACAATGGTAATTTCAAAGAGTTATTGGATTGGTACAAAGATAAGAAGGTGAAAGTGAAGGAGGACTTTGACATATCTCCAGGGCATACAATTATAATTTCTCTATATACAATCAAGGGAAGATCGTGGAAAGGTTATTTTGCTATTGAGTATATCATAAATTGTACATCTATAGCACTGAAGGAAGTTTTGGTTACTTTGCTTGCTTGACATAGTTTATCTATTTTAAGGCTTCATAGGCAGGGCTACAATGGAGCTTTCAATATGAGATGTGAATTTAATGACTTGCAAAAACTTATTCATGATGAGAATCCATATGTTTTGTTTGTCCATTGCTTTGCACACCAGTTACAGTTGGTCATTGTCACTATCGTAAATTGTAGTAGAGTTATTACTGATTTCTTCAACTATGTCCCCTGATAGTGACTACTGTGAGTGCATCTTGCAAGAGAAAAAATACATTGATTACAAAGTATCATGATGCCTTGTTAGACAAGTTGGAGAATGGTTTGATTTCATTTGGGATAGGACTACATCAGGAAGTTGGCATGGCTAGAACAAGAGATAATCAGCAGGATTCACATCTCAAAAACTAACATACCAAATATGGGAGGCGGTGGTGGATTTGCTAGAGCTTATTAATGAAGATGCTTGCTAAAATTCAAGTCATTGTGGAGTAGCAGGTTTGCTAAAAAAAGATAGAATACTTTGAATTTGTATTCATCATTCATTTCTTAATAACCTTGTTGAGCATTACGAATGCGCTATCGCTTGCTTTGCAAAGGAAGCATGGAGACATTGTTGAAGCTATGTGTTTGGCATGGGATGTAAAAGAATACTTGCAAAATACGATGGACAATAGGAGAGTGAGATTGTTTGACCAAGTTAAAAGCTTTTGTGAGGCACATGAGATTAATGTGCCAAATATAAATGATACCATTGGAGTTATGGTTAAATCTGTACGTCGAAAGTATAGAGTGACTCAATATCGTTATTGCAAAATTGACATTTTCAATCCTGCTCTTGATGCAACTATGAATGAGATAAATCATCGTTTTAATGAAGTTTTCATAGAGTTATTGGTGTGCATGTCTTGCTTTGATCTAAGTGACTCATTCGCTTAGTTTGATATTAATAAACTTATTCGACTAGCTGAGATTTATGCTGATGATTTCATGGTAGTCGATCGGTTCTTGTTAAGAAGTTAGTTTCAAACATTCATTCTCAATATTAGAAAAAGTGAAGAATTTAATAGATGTCGTGATATTACAAAACTTGCTCAAATGATGGTCGGAACAAAAAAAAGATAGAACTTTCACATTAGTATATGTCTTATTGAGTTGACATTCATCATTTCAGTGGCAACGTCATCTGTTGAGAGAATATTTTCGGCAATGAATATTATCAAAACATATTTACGCAAGAAGATAGCCGATGAGTAGCTCAATGACTTGATAGTGTGTTACACTAAGCGAGAGATAATTAAAAGTATTGATGGTGATAGAATCATAAGAAGTTTTCAAGGCATGAAATCTCGCAGAATGAATTTGCCTCGTGATTTAAGCTAAAATTCAATAGCATTCATTATTTTGAATGTTCATGACCTTTTATAATTTATTATTGTATCACTAATTTTGGTAATTTGATACACATATGGCAGATCACTACTCATTGGAAGTATATTTATATAATTCCATGATGCGCTTTCCAATAATGAGGCATCGTCACTGTATTTCTTTCGCGCGCTCTCTCTCTCTCTTTTGCTTTGTTTCTCTTTATTCATATATGAATTTGGATTGCACAAGAGCCAAAGATTATGTTTGCGTCAATTTAGTTTAGTTCTTTGAATTCACCCTCAATGTTTATCTTGACTTCGTCACTGACGTTTGAGTTTCTTAGGCTAGTGTTTGATTTGATGCCACACTTCTAGCATACCACGAAATCTTAACCAGATGCACTAATTATTATAGACAAAATTCTTTACCAAGTTGTGCCACAGTTGTGACCAATGATTTTTGAGTCACAAAAAGTATGACATATCGCACTTTAGCATACTGTGGCTAGCATATATAAGAAACCATACCCTTATTACTCCCCGCGCGTTTCCCGGCCGCCGAGCCCCTCCACGTCGCCCCAGCGGTCCCTCGGCCGGCGTGTGGCGGCCGAAATTCGCGTACGGTCGGGGGAGCAGTTTTGCGAAAAAGTCTCTGTGTTTTTTTTAAAATTACATAAAGGTCCTTTTTCCTCGCGAAAAGGTCCCTGCCAGTTTTTTAGCCCCTCCACTTTGCAGGATAGCCCCCCGCGGTTTTCTAAATTACGTATGGGTCCTCGTTTACTTACGTACAAGTCCTCGCTTTTTTACGAAAAAGACCTTTGACTTTTTCGAAAATACACATGTGCCCTCAGTTTTTTACGAAAAACCCCTTTAACTTTTCCGAAAATATACATGCGCCCTCGGTTTTTTTAGAAAACCCCTCACGAATTATCGTCTCTTTTACTTCGGTACACACGATGGCTAACGCGGCGTGACGTGGCGCCTTATGAGGCTAGTCTCCTTAAGAAGGGGCCATAACCCCCCTGTGGCTGACGCGGCGTGACGTGGCGCCTTATGAGGCTAGTTCTCCTCATTGAGACTGTCAATCCGCACCTCCATCTCTAAGATTCGCTCCCACAGTGTATCCATGTACCTCGCAACATAGTTTTCATAGGAAGGATCGATCCAGCGGATGACGTCACATTTCGCTATCTGCTGCAAAGGAGAGTTAACATAAAAGCTCTTTTAGCAGTAAGATAAAATAAACTATTGGCTAATTGTATCTCAGAGTGTGGGTATCGGAAGAAACGTCGCCTGTCATCGAAATGGCCTTCGACGACCTGCACATCCGCATCCTCCCTGTGTCTGCATTTCGGCCATGCCGGTTGAGCCCTCCTGATTGGCATCAAGCGGTAGTTACGGCCGAAGTCATCCCTCCTTTTCAGGGGAAGGTCTTCCTTTGGCAACCTCACCCTAACTGGCCCCTCAGTGTCTGATATGTTATGTTATTGTATGACGCAGAAGGTTCTTCTTCCTACAAGAAGCGAAACACAGTTTAGATGAGCGATGCGCGATTGTGAAAACTCTGTATTTGGAGCGAGCGAAAGAGAATATGGTGTGTTGCCACTGGAAATTACGAACGCGTTGTCGACATACGTCACCACGGGTGACAAGGGATAGCATAGCAAAAGTGACATATGTGCGCACGACGGAGTAGGCATGGCAGGCTGATATGGCCAGACTAATATTTGTGTGGATGAGGGAGCAGGCGAGGGGGGCTGGTATGTCAAGTTAACACATGTCCGAAGGAGTGGGCAATGGCGAACAATATGGACAATCTGACAATTCCGAGCACATAAAATTCCTAAAAAATTACACAATAAATATAAATATGTCGGGAGATTATCGAAAAAATACACTATAAAGTACGTTGTGTCGAAAGACTGTACATACATTTTCGTAATTTTTAAAGCATTTGATATATTTAAAAATTCAAACAAAAACTAAATAAAAATAAATTATGACAGGTAATTAAGTCGGCTAATCAGCCGACTTAATTAACTGCAAGAGACGTTTTCTGTGTTGCACTCGAAACTACTAGAGATTCGAGAAGCCAGACAGCTCAGCTGGCCGTTCCGTTTTGTACACCACCGCCCGCTTCGTGCTTTGTGTGTTGAGAAGAGCAGCATGCGAGGAGCTGTGAACTGTGGCGTTGCGATGTGCGCAGCTCACGTGTTCACCGCAGCAGTTCAACGAAGCGAGCTGGACAGCAGGACCATGTTAAATCGTTAATATTAGTCGGAAGACCAGCATATCATTTGTATAAATACAATATACAAATAATTATTTTATAAATACAACACTTAACAATGTTAAAATCTAACTAACTCTCCGGCCGGGCCGGGTTGCCAGTACGTTGCTCCTCACCAAGGGCGGACCTGCCCTTCGGGCGAGGCCGGGCGGCCGCCCGAGCTCCTCGCCGGCCGGAAACCCCCCCCCCCACCGGCGGTGGAAGCACACGCCCCCCTGACCGGCTGGCCCCCCACCCCCCTGGCCGGGTGTGAACTGAGGACTGAAGCACATCTTACCGGAAGCACACAAGGCCCAAGTGGCCAAGTCCATTAGTCCAAGGCTCCAAGCAACACCCAACCCAAATATGCAATAAACACACGGCCCAAGTGCCCAACAAAGCAAGCGATATACTAGCGTATAGCAGAGGACGCACGGGCCAACACTCACCAAGTCGAAGAGTACAAGAAAAAGAGCCAGCGCAGCGCTAACCCTAGATCCCGGGCGGGCGGCAGAGGCGGAGGACGGCGCGGCGTGGCGGTGCCCAGGCGGAGGAGTCGTCGCCTCGTCGGACTCTCGGACGGCGCGGCGCGGCGGCGCCCAGGCGGCGAGGCCAGGACTCGGGAGCGCAGGAGCCGGGAGGCGGGGAGCCGGGGAGGCGAGGAGCAGTCGGCTGCCTGAGGTCTGAGGAGCGGGTCGGCCGGGGCGTCGGCGGATTTGAGGGAGTTTGAGCCGGGGAGGCGACTAGGCGAGGAGCAGCCTGAGTGAGTGAGTGGAGTGACTGAGTCGGCTGTCGGCCAATCCCCAGTCGGGACTCGGGAGTTGAGTTTGAGGCTTTGAGCCTTTGAGGAGCAGATGAGGTGATTTGAGAATTGAGATCGGGAGTAAAGCCGAGGCCCGACTGCCCGTGGAGGTGATTTGAGCATTTCTATAGTTTCTATTTTATAAAGGTACAATAAATTCTATTGATTCTAGATTCTAGATTTGTGTATTTGAGTATTAGTTTTGATAGCTTGTAAAAAAATTATGTAGATCGTAGAATATGTAAACTAGCTTGTCAGTTGTCAAAATGACTAAATGAGGGTACTTATATTTTTACCTTTGTTCAAATTTAAAATGAATACAAAGGATTTGAATAGCTATTTTAGCAAATTGTCAAGCAGAAGTACTAAGGAAAGCGGAACGGTGGCCGCACAAAGAATGAAAATGCCTCGTTCTCCTAGACGTACTTAGTTATTTACTGATATATTTTTTGTCTTCTTTTTTATTGCATCTTTTATATTCTATTATCAAATTGTGACACTAATGATTTATCTATATTTCACAATTGACATGTTGTTTATTTTACAACTCATCTACAATTGTGGATTAAGCTTCATTAGTGAGGTATTTTTCATTGTCCTTCCGTTATCTACATATATTAACATGCGAATTGTAGTTGTTATTTCTATTTCATATCATAACTTTTTATTAGTGTGATTGCAACATAGTTTGATCATAGATTGTTTTGCTTTTGAGTACTATTGTTTATTTAACGTTTCTGACTTCAGTCTACCTAGTTTTTTTTCCTAAGTCCGTATCTAAACATCTCCTATCTATAATTTTTCTCTGGATCCGCCACTGCTCCCCACCGATTTTTAACTCGCTGCAGCATCTCTCGGCTCGCACATGAATCTATCTGCAGCGCTGCTGGCTTGGGACGCGATCGATCGCCCGAGGCGTTCGCTTCAAGCAAAAGGCCCGGACGCAAGTTGCTGCAGGGAAATCAGCCGTAGTGCGTGCCTGCAGGCATCATCATCCCTCAACCCTAAACTCTGTACCCAACTTGTCCGTCACACCATAAAAATAATAAAAAGGCCGTATTATAGTATTAGAATACTGGCCTGCACTGTACGTCAGCCGGAGTTATACCATTAATCAGGACAGAAATTAGTTGATCTCAAGCATTCTTTTTCTAGTTTCTACTGATCAGTAAGCAAAGAAAATTTGATACTATGGAGCGGCTGAGAGGTAACCGGAGATAAGGGGTGGGTTTTTTTTGCTGATAACTTATGATTTTTTATTTAAATATTTGAATTTTAGTTGTTTGTAAGAGTTAGTACTTATAGAAAAATAATCACGTATAATTTTAGCTAATACAGCTGAACTTAGTATATTTTTTACTGTAATCTTCACTCTATTAAAAACATATATTATTTAAAAACTAATTACTGTAAATACTATGAATATAAACCACAAATAAATAAAAAGATCCCGTTTAACTTTTCACTTCTAACTTTTATCTAAAAACCTTTCTCACCACCACCGAAATCACCTTTCTTTTACTGATCGACTTGATTTGATTTGTTGATTTGATCAGTCTGCCAGCCCGCTGGTTCAATTCCCGAGATGGTTAACGATGCTTGTCCACCACCAATCACAAATCTAGGATATATAGGACGCTCAAATAGAGGTATCATAATGTTTACGTACTATAATTTTAAATACGTAAATTTAATTTAAATTTAAATATATTTTTTAAAAATATCAGTTTTAGAGTATATACCTATCTATAATAATTCAAACGAAACATATACCTTTAAAAAAATATTTGAATTCAAAGTTTTGAACGAATTTAGATCACATGCTTTGCTGATTTATATATATAATCAGCACATACCTACAATCAAACTATTATAAAAAAGACAATTATAGTTCAAATTTCAGTTCAAACTTATTTGAACTAATTAGTAAACTAGTTAAACTTGATATCCAAAACGTTTCAAAAAATTTCGCATATGATACATAAGGAAAATATCTATTCTAGACTATGATGCTCAGGCACCATGGTACCTTATTTCAGCGTCATATATATTTATACTATATAGACAAGGGTACCATAGTGTCCAGGATCTATGATTGAGATTTTCCATCCATAATCAAGTCTTTTCATCCATGATTGATTCAGCATGCTAAATCAATAACTTTCTTTCTCAATTGATGCTAAATCATTATATTTGTATGCATCTAAAAGCAATCCAAAGGCAAAAAAATTTGGTGTTTGGTACCCTATTTCAGCGTCATATATATATATATATATATATATATATATATATATATATATATATATATATATATATATATATATATATATATATATATATATGTGTGTGTGTGTGTGTGTGTGTGTGTGTGTGTGTGTGTGTGTGTGTGTGTGTGTGTGTGTGTGTGTGTGTGTGTGTGTGTGTGTGTGTGTGTGTGTGTGTGTGGGCAGGTTTTCATTGGTCCGTTGCTTAAAAATATTATAGCGGTACGATTATACTATTCAGTGTCAAATGCAGTGAACCCGGTTGATTTGTTGGGCCTGTTTGACAACGACTGCGCTTATGGCTTTTGGCTGAAATTTTTTAATTTTGACTGTATACGGTACAGATTACGGAGAGATAGATACTCACTTGCGATTTTGGATGGTACAGATGTTGGGCTTTTAACGTGTATATTGTTTAACTTGTAGACCCCGTCTTGAGAAAATACTATGTTTGAAAGTTAGGTACTGTAGCAAAAGCCAAAAGCCGCCAGCTTCGGAGGAAAAGAACAGGCCGGTTGTTTCAAGCTGGCGCAAACAGTTTGCAATTCGATGAACTTGAAAAGAAGAAATGATAAGGCTAGGCTTCGCTTGCTTCTCTATATTTTTATTTTTGCTGGTTGCTCAAGGCTAGCCTTATCGCTCAGGTGAATCTTGTAAGGTTGCGCTTTATCTGTAAGGTAAAGTGCTAAACTCGATTGTTCTTGTAAGAACCACTATCAAAGAAACAAAGAATACGAAGGAAGACACCCCATGCAAAAACCGTCAGAAACCTACAAAAAGTCTTTTTAAAGAGCACTTCGTTGCTAACGTAACCCAATTGTTTGCTTTCTCTTTCCCAATTGTGGAGAGATGTGGAATTGATGGAAATCAGATGATCTATATAAAAAGTGAACAGCAACAGGCCAAAAAAAATGCAAATAAAAGTAACCGGAGACTAATTTGCTTGTATGATTTTCATGACAAAGAGTTAACAGACACCTCCAACAGCTATATGTAGTGGATTATTCGAGGACGTTGCCACATCATTGTCTTTAACCCTTACAAATATTATATTTTCTTGCTAAAATGGCATAATACTCGTACCTCAACCACACGCAACCATATACCACCTCGCTTGCAAGGGAGAAATACCAAATTGGTGCGTTGTCTCTTTTCGAGGGAGATCAGATGAGCAATCGAGAGAGATATAATATAGTTTGTATTGATTTATGAGCTTTCTGAAACTGCTTTTTGAAATAGGTTGTATTGATTTATGAGCATCGAAATGCTTATTTGTTGTTTCTGAAACTGGTGTGGTTGTGTTAATATAGTTTGATCATCGAGCGAGAAATCTTCTTAATACTGCCGTACTGGTTCGTGGCCATGGTATACTTCATTGCTTGCGAAGGATGATTTTTCCTATTAATTATCTCGGCTCTTAAAAGATATTAAGTGATTTACACTAGTTTATTATATACCAGATCCTAGCAGAGTAGCATGTGTTTTGAACATCTCATACTGAATGGTCATCTGGTTGAGCCCTGTATTTTTTTTTTCATATTGATTCCTAAATCCATTGAGCAAAAATAAACACAAAAGTACACCTAAAATTGGAAATCCCTCCACTGGAATAATCAACAATAGATGATTACTTGCCTGGGGAAAATCAACAACTCGAGATGACACCATGGCGTCAACAGAAAAAGAAAAGAGAAGGTTAAGAAAATATACCAATTTTGATATACCAGATTCTAACGGAGTAGCATGTGTTTTGAACTGTTTGGGTTGAACAATTGGACTGTCATCTTCTTGAGACATATGTTTTTCTGCGTAGTGTCAAATACAAAAGAGGGGAAGAGTTCAAGAGAACAAAATTATACTAACATTCCACTCCAAACGATTACTTCCTAATTTCACTTTTTTGTTTGCTTTTTAGGGTTTTTTGCCTTTTCTTTTTGCTCTTATTTCTTTTGTATTATTCGTGGTGATATAATTTTTTTCATTTGTTCATCTTTTAAATTATAATTACGCAGAAAAAAGTTAACAATAGTTACAATGTATTTTCAGTCGTTATAGTGCAAAAAAAGCCAAAAAATAGGAATCCAACCAAGAATTGACCATTTCGACGCTGAAATAATCAAACAGTGGAAACTTGTAACTTCACATGCCTCCATCTCTCCCTATAAATAAGACCTCTCGTAATAGAAGGGGAAGGCTATTTTATAACTTTAGACACTCATATTGAATACACTTAAGGCCCCGATCAACTCGGCTTCGGCTTCTGGCTTCTGGCTTATTTTTCACTATTCATAAGTTTCGTCTTTTTCTGAACTTTTGGCTTTTTGTTGAGCTTTTTTGCCGGTTCTTTTTTTCCCGTATTTGTTTGTATTATACGTAATGGGCTAACATATTTTTTTTATTTTTAAATTTTTTAAATTTAATTATGCTAAATAAGCCTCTGTCAGCTACAGTGCTTTTTTCAGCCAGCTACAGTGTTTTCAGCCATAAGCCACGAGCTTTTCAGCCGAACCGACCACCACCAGTCATTCTTGTGATTTTTCTTAAGTCCCTCTGTATCTTTAGTGGTCTTCGCATCCGACCGAGAGTGCTTCTAAATTTATTGTTTGATCTCATATGGACAACCAATTGGAATAAGAGCGGTTGGTAAAATAAGTTTTTTGTTGTGTCTATGTCAGACTACATGCACACATAGCTTCTATTAGAGTAAGTAGATGTTTAAACGGGCTCTTAAGTTTTTTAAATTATGTAAGCATCCCTGAAATAGTTGCCCCTATTAAATTCTTCATGATATGACATTATTATTTTTAAGCATAAGCTTAAGGATCCGCTGCAAAGAGTTTAAGCTTCTGATTTATGGTTAAAATTGTACTATAATATCTATTAACTTCCTTTTGAATCATTCAATTTTAAAAATTTAAAGACAAGAAAAAGAAAAGGATGTTATGCTTATGGCTGAAATTACACTATAGCAGATGTTAGTTTTTTCTGAGTCCTTCAATTAAAGAAATTAAAGAATAAAAATACATTATATAGTCACAAACAATACAAAGAAATAAGATAAAGATAAAACAAATTAAAAATACCAAAAACTAAAATTAGATATCGACATTTTTCAAATAAATTCTAAGTTAGACATCTGACCTAAATAAATTAAAAGAAAAAAACAGCTAAAGCCGCTTTTAACGGACCTAGACGGCTTTGGACTTGCCCTCGTATTCCCCATCCTTCTTCCCGGAAGTCCCCCAAAATCTAATAAAATTCGCACCAAAAACCCACACAAAAACAGCCCATCCAAAATTCCCCAGGATCCCTCCCCTTCCCTTTCCTCATGGACTCCGTGCAGCTGGCCGGAGGCGGCGGTGGAGGTGGCCTCGCCCCCGGCCCCGGCCCCGGCTACCCGGAGTCCACAGACTCCTCGCCGCGCAGCCGCGGCGGCGACTCGTGGGACGAGCCCTTCCCGTCCTCCGCGGCGGCGGCCGCCGCCACGGCGGGGGGCGGGCGGCTGCGCCTCATGTGCAGCTTCGGCGGCCGCATCGTGCCGCGGCCAACGGACAAGTCGCTCTGCTACCTCGGCGGGGAGACCCGGATCGTGGCCGTCGACCGCAACGCCACGCTCACCGACGTCCACGCGCGGCTCTCACGCTCGCTCCTAGGCGGCGGCCCCTTCACCCTCAAGTACCAGCTTCCCAACGAGGACCTCGACTCCCTCATCTCCGTCTCCACCGACGAGGACCTCGACAACCTAGTCGATGAGTACGACCGCATCGCAGCCTCCTCCTCCGGCGGCGGCTCCTCCCGCACCTCCCGGATCCGCCTCTTCCTCTTCCCGGCCAAGCCCGAGTCGTCCTCCTCGCTCGGCTCCCTCCTCGACGACTCCTCCAAGTCCGAGAACTGGTTCGTTGACGCCCTCAACAGCGCCATCTCCGACTCTCTCGACGGCATCCCGCGGGGGATTTCCACCGACTCCACCTCCGTCAACTGCCTCCTCGGCCTCGAGGACGACTCCTCCACGCACTCCCGCGGCGGGGTGCCTAACTCGGTTCCAGCGGAGGACCAGCGCGTCAATCAGCAGAAGCTCGCGGCCGCGGCCGCGGGGAGGCACCCGCACGACGTGCAGTCGGTGCCCGACTCGCCGATGCTGGACAAGAACTCCTCGTTCGGATCGACGTCTTCGGCCCCGTCGCTATCGAATCTGCCGCCGATACGGGTGCGGCCCGAGGACCGCCCGCCTGACGGCCGCGTCGCGCCACCAGTCGCCGTGGAGGATCACTTCGCCCAGATGGGGATCTCTGAGCATCCGGTGCCGCCTGTAATGGGATACATGCAACCGCCTCCGCAGGTGCCGATCCCCGCCATGGCGGTGCCCACGGCCAGCATCTCGCCCTCGGAGGCGTCTAGCCGAGTGTTCTCCGATGATGACAAGTCCGATCACGGCGGCGGAGGTCGGAAGCCACAGCCACCAAAGCCAGAGGCTCCACTCGTCGCCGACCCCACCAACAGGTAGCGTAAAACACGAGCAATTTTTACTTATTGTGCTCGGATTACTACATAGAAGGAAACCTTATGCCGGCCATGTGTTCGATCAAATGTTTCAGGGCCATGTACTACAACGATAGGTCGCCTCCAAGCGAATTGAAGCGAGACATGCTGGTGGGAACTGATGCTGCCAGCTATCGCATCCCAGTGCCAGCTCCGGATGCAGCAGCAGCAGCAGTCCCTCCGCAGCCCCCAGCTGGATATGTCTACGCGCAGATGCATGCACCGCCGCCGCAGCAACCACAGCACCCAGCTCCACAGCAATATGTCACCACGCAAAATCAGCATTTCATTCACAACCCAGCCACTGGCACGTTCATTCCAATCCAATCCTATTACCACCATCCCGTCGCTCAGCCAGCACCGCAGCCCATGCAGCAGTCACAACAGTCGCACACATTCGACCCAAATACTGGCATGTACTACATTCCTATGCGTCCGAATGCACCTCAGCCATATAGCATTCCTGCTGGTGCTGCAGCTGTTGTGCCGCCTCCCACACTTGGTGACACGGCGCCAAAGCCAACCGTGCCAATTCCTCAGATGGCTGTGAAGCCTGAATTGCAGCAATCTGGTTTGTACCGAACTGCTGCAGCTGCTGCCCCTGCACCAGTGCCTACTACGGCCCCTCAATACGCTGGGATGGGGTACAACCATGTTATTCAATCCCACCACCACCACCCCACACCGCAGCCTGCAGCGACCATGGCAGGCAACTTTGGGTATGAGTATGCTGATCCCATGCGTGCACAGTTCTTCTACTCGCAGGCAGCAGCACCTCCAGCATTGCCAGCTCAGTATCAACCCATTGGCTCACCCGATGGTGGCCAAGCTGATGTGAAGCACACCCGTGCTTCATAGCTCAAGGATTGGTGAATTCTGGTATGTTGTGCGAATCCTAGAAGAGTAGTAATCCTGCTGTTACTTAACATTATTGTTATTACATGTTACATGAGTCATTGGCGAACAGTGGATGGTGTTATTAGGCAGCTGTGCATTTGGGATCAAATTAAGTATGCATCTGGGCATGTGATCAGAGGTGGTTCAAAATAAGATCAAAATGGTATGGCGGTGCTTGTTGGTGAGACAGAGAGGGTGTTTGTGATTGGTTCTGGAGAGGGCAACTGCCAATGTTGAAGTGGGGGGAAGAGTGTGAAGTGTTGGATTCCAATTCCAATTGCTGTCTTCTTATTTTTGAATAAATATATATTGTCTAAAAAACTCAGTAAAAAATCGAATCAAGAACTCGTCATTTGTGTAGCCCTCTGTATATTTGAACTCATGGAAGTTATTGAGGTTGAATTGTCAGATAAGTGTTGTTAGCTTGCTTGTAGAAACTTCATTCGAGTTAAATATCATATATACATCGGTCCCGTCTTTGTTCTTCGATATTGTTGTTGATATGTTTCTTGTGGTTTAATACATTGACTTGAATTCTCTTGCAACTGGGTCACCTTTGTTCTCTGTGTTTCCGTTTGCTTCAATTGCGTTTGAATTGTAATACTAGTGGCTGGCAAGTGTAGCTGAATTATTTCTTCTGGATAGCATATATCGCTTTCTGTAGACTATTCATTTGCACATCGAGTCAGCTTGAACATCACATTATGTTCAATCTGTTTTGCTCTGTTTGCAATCATTCCAGGGGAAAAAAAGAAGTTTCTAATTGGCAAATTCCACACATTTGAATAACCCAGAATTTATTTTTACCTATCCTCCTTATAGGCCTCTGCCCCCTTTGTACCTGGGTAGGCAAAATTATCATATTTGATGGGGATCTCATCCTGAATCTTTCTTGTGGAGTTACATGTTTGTTGAAATGATCCTATATGGATTTTCAATTTTCATGCAAGGAGAAACAATGTTTAGAGATCATATGGGGACTCGTTTTGTCGAGAAAATTGCTATTATAGGACTCGAAACAATGGGCTTCGCTATTATAGGACTCCAAACGTCGACTTCGCTAAAACGACCCTTAAAACATTGGCACTTTGTTATAGATGACATTTGATCTTTTTAATCTCTTTTCTCAACTAAAATACATGTATTTTACCCATGGATGACCGTTTTGCCCTCTGCCTCATTCAGGAGACCGCGCGGCCTTTCGTTTCCTTTACGTTCGTTTCCTTCGTCGACTCCGCCGAGAAAATTCCCGGGGCAGGCAGGCTGTTACGCATTACGCATCTTGTGCTGTTACGATGAACAAGTAACGATAAACAGGCCAGGGTCTTGTGCTGTTACGCATCTTGCAGCAGGATCTGCATGCTTCCCAGTTGCGCCGTTTTCATTTGCTGCTTTGACATGACAAACAAGATGGCAGCATTTAACTAGTAAGCATTTAACAAGATGGCCGTTTTCATTTGCTGCTTTGACATGACAAACAACTTCGGATCAGAAAAAATATACGAATCAACAAAACTATAGCTTTCTTTGGAGAATATGAAATATATATAACTAATCAACATCTGGCACCAAGAATTCTCATACCAATGATATTTTTCTTGCATCCATCAAGCCGGCCAAATAAATAAGCACTGAACTTTTTTATATAAAAAGTCAACATGTTAGGATACTCTCCATGTCATGACGAAGGGATCTTCCTCAGTTGTACTCAAAAGCCTTGAATCCAAAGATGCTTCTCAGTGTTAGACTAACACTGTCTGATCTGAAGCAAATTATATGCAATCTTTTAACAAAGGGAATCATGTCTAGTGCCTGAATCGAACCAGTGACTAGTAATTCATATTACTGAAATAACCTGAACTTTTAACTAAAGATAACAGTAAAATTAACTTAAATAACATCTCATCATAGCTAAAATAATTCATCCAATATGTAGCTTTCTCTTTGGAGTCATCTTTTGTGGTGCAGCCGCAGGAGGCATCCTCATAGGACTAGTGGTGTCGGTTTGCGAAGATGTGCCCTCTCGTAATAACATCGCAAGCTTGCTGCACATAAATACGATATGACAATTAGATGTATGGAAAAATTAATGTACAGTAAATGTGTTAATATTCCTTACCTTCTAGTGACCCTTCCTGGACTATCCCGTAGGATTTCTTCTCTAGTCGGCCTCCGTGGGGTGCTAGGTTCTGCTGGCGTAGCTTTTGTAACATTCTTCCTAGGTTGCCTACGCTTCCTACAAGTAATCAAATAAATTAATATTGACATTTTCATTTTTGTTTCTTGATAAAGAAAATCAGTTCTTACCTCTTTTTTGCGGTCCCATTGAGTGGGCACTTGGCACTAGCTTGCCTGTGACCTTTTTCTCCGCATTTTTTGCAAGTCATAGGTCCTTTGATCATCTTCTTTCCCTTTCCATTTGTTGGAGCAGTATCGTTGTCACCTCCATTCTGACCTTCACCCTCGTTGGTACATTCACTATCTTTCGAACCTTTCTTTTTGTGGCCACCTTCCATCCATCCCTTCCTTCTTAGTTTCCTTCGTCTTCCAACAGGTAATTTAGCAAGAGGTGCACCAACTAAAAATGGTAGGTCAACTTGTGGCCATTGTGTTTTGTCTGTCATAGGCTCAATCTCTCTACCATAAGCAGCCCTGAATCTATTCACCGAGTAATAATCATGCACAAACTGTTCGAGGTCAACTCCCCGTTGGCGGGTTACATAGGCCAATACATGTTGACAAGGCTTACCAGTGTGCTGCCATTCAATACAAGTACATATCCTTTGGTGTAACTTGACAATATGCCTCTCAACTCTGCTGCTATGGTCCCACACCTCTGCACTCCAATTAGAACATGGTATAATTTTCAAGTGTCCCAGACCTCTAGTATTTGCCTTTAGCTGATGCATAATAGCTGGAAGTATCCTACCTTCAGGTAGCCTGTATGCAATATTCCTTCTCTTGTTCCAAAGTACCATGATCATTTCTCTAATCTTATCAGCAAGGTCAGCAACAGGTAAGTCTTTGTGGTCTCTAATCCAGTTATTAAATGACTCAGCAATATTACTAGTTATGTAGTCACACTTAATTTCTGGATTGAAAGCACACCTATACCATAATAGCTTATGATTGGTCTGTAACCATTTCACTGCTTCATGTGATTCACTAACCATTTTTGCTATATTGTCATAGAATATGTCTTCTCTGTAAGCCCTAGCCGCAGGATATATCTGGCCGAACCCTCTAAATCTCTTCTGGAAATTTTTGACAAGATGATAAAAGCATTCTCTTTGCTCTGCATTTGGGAATACATCCTTCACTGCATTCTCCAAGCCCTTGCAAGCATCAGAACAAACAGCAAGGAGTGGAGGATCACCTATAGCCTTCTTTAATTGTTTCATGAACCAAGTCCAGTTGTCTGTTGTTTCAGAAGCTATGAAGCCATAAGCGAGTGGATACATCCAATTGTGACCATCAACTGCTACAGCTGCGGCCAAGTGACCATTCCACCTTCCATTAAGTGCTGTAGCATCTATGCTCAAATGAGGCCTACAACCTTCCAAGAAACCATCAATGCATGGTTTAAGAGCACAGAAAAAACGGTGGAAATATACCTGACCATCCACCTCAAGTACCTCAATCTCAACTACACTCCCGGGGCACCGCTTCATTACCTCGGCCTTCCACCTAAACAACAGCTCAAAACTATCTGACCATTTGCCATAAACCTCATCAAGAGCTCTTTCTTTACCCCGCCATACAGTGTCATATGCAATTTGACACTTGTGATCTGTCTGCAACTTCTTTTGCAGTTCCTTAGCACCAATATTTGGATCATCTCTAAGGATACTCACAGCCTTGCTAGCTACCCACTTGCAATTTGGAGCTGTAGTTATCTGCCTCATGCTAGACACGCATGTATGGTTATCGACTAAGACGGTTACCTTCAAAACAAAAAATCAATGAGATTGATATTAATTTACATAACAAGTAGAATTAATGAAATAAAAAAAATTATTCACCTCCACAGTGATTTGGCCTTTTTGTTTAGTGCCATTTATCCTCCAAGGGCAAGGGCAATCTTCATCACCGGACTTGCAAAAAGCCCTATATCTCGTTTTACATGACTTCTCTACTCCTAAATCGAACTCCTTATTGATGGCAAATTGCCGCACTGCCAGCTTGAACTCCTCCATTGTTGGGTACACTGTTCCTACCTCCATTGATGGGTTGTTCTTATCATATGAAATGACCATCTCACCTGGTATGGCATCACTAGTAGGAATGGCAGCACCATCATCATCTTGCCCAAGCTCATTATCATGCCCCTGTTCATCCATTCGGCAATCAAAGTCCTGTGCAGGTATATTTGTTGTGTCCTCCTCTGTGAAGCCTAGAAGCTCACAAATCTGATTCTCACTCATAACTGCAATACGACCTTCGTCATCATGTGTCTCGACTATTTGTATGTTAGCCCAATCAACTATTTCCATATTTTCCACATGATCTACTTGGGACCTAAACAAGTGAAATCAAGTTTTACTACTGTCTACTACTATCGTGCTAAAAAAAATAAGAAATCTAGTGCAGCCAATACCTTTCCACTTCAAGAACAGGAAGGTTGTACTCTATTGCCGGAAGAGGAGCAGTGGGCAGCAATATCCTGGCTAGGGCTACAGCACTGGCGTCGGTAGGGGCCTCCACTGCCGGCTGTACATGGGGATCGCCGGGCTGGGGCGCGGCCATGGCACCAGGCGGTGCGCCCAGGGCACCAGGCGCCGCCGTCCGGGCTTCGCCGGCCCGTGCGTCCAGGCCAGGGGAGGGCGCCGTCGGGGGATGGCCGGCCGCCGTCGGGGGATCGCCGGGCTGGGGCGCGGCCATGGCACCAGGCGGTGCGCCCAGGGCACCAGGCGCCGCCGTCCGGGCTTCGCCGGCCCGTGCGTCCAGGCCAGGGGAGGGCGCCGTCGGGGGATGGCCGGCCGCCGTCGGGGGATCGCCGGCCGGCGACGGTGGATCGCCGGGCTGGGGCGCGGCCATGGCACCAGGCGGTGCGCCCAGGGCACCAGGCGCCGCCGTCTGGGCTTCGCCGGCCCGTGCGTCCAGGCCAGGGGAGGGCGCCGTCGGGGGATGGCCGGCCGCCGTCGGGGGATCGCCGGCCGCCGTCGGTGGATCGCCGGGCTGGGGCTCCATGTCGGGAATTTTCTCGGCGGAGTCGACGAAGGAAACGAACGTAAAGGAAACGAAAGGCCGCGCGGTCTCCTGAATGAGGCAGAGGGCAAAACGGTCATCCATGGGTAAAATACATGTATTTTAGTTGAGAAAAGAGATTAAAAAGACCAAATGTCATCTATAACAAAGTGTCAATGTTTTAAGGGTCATTTTAGCGAAGTCGACGTTTGGAGTCCTATAATAGCGAAGCCCATTGTTTCGAGTCCTATAATAGCAATTTTCTCCGTTTTGTCTATGTGATGGATCAACCAATTGGAGTTGGATCTTTTTGTGTTGTGCTTCACAGCCACATACAGCTAGGGCTTTTGGTGTGCACAAAAACCTGCAAGCTGTTTAGGCTTCGAGTGTAAAACCCACATGTAATTGGCATGAGACCATGATAACGAGTCCTGGGAGAATTTTGAGCGAGAGGCCACCATGAGAGGATGCACAGTGGTTCTTTTCTAGGCACTTGATTATGCGGTGCTGATGGTGTGATTTTTCTGGGATGTTATTCTTCGGTAGTGAGATCCAATGCCGCTTTGCGATCTCCAAGAGATGGCACTAATCGATTGCTTCGGCTAAAGGGGCAACACTTTCTTTTGGCGCCACGCCAAGATAATTGACCAATCTGACGATCATTCATCTCCTCCCTTGCCTGTACGGCTTGTCTGCTAAATTGTTCGTGTTGTAGCACAGCTCTGCCCATGTACAAGCAAGCCTCCTTTGCCGCGGAGAAAATTAAGTGTTGTATGAAGAGAGGGTTGCTATAGTTGCTGGCATGCTAGAATATTACGATACGGCTCGCTTTACGGCTGCTATCCTTGCAAAGGGTTTTGAGAGCCTGGCAAGCACCTCCATGCCCACTAATATCTCCACTTGACTTCCCTTTCCTGCTCCTCTTTATATGGGTCAATAATTTGGGGTTACGGATACGCTTGGAAGCCAAGAAGACGTAATGTCTCGTTTTTTTTTGGCTTTCTAGTTAACATAGGTCAGTTCGTATCATTTATTAGATCTATTAAACTAGCAAAAAAATCAACCGTAGCTCAAAATAGCGGGACCTAATTGAGTAGCACACTCGGTATTTAGCAGCCGCTCTAGTATTCGTGTTTGTTGGCGTACTGGTATGGGTCGCTACTCGTTCTTGTCCAAACTGGAGATGAATGGATGGTGGATGGACCGGGAGTTGGATCCGGAGTGGAAAGAAAAGCTGCAGTTTCTGGTGGCGCTGGGCGGCAGAGGGAGTTTCAGCGGGGTGGGGTGGGGCCGACCTGCCAGGACGTGCCCCCCTGGTCAGGTGTTCGCGCGGAGGGGACACTGCTCCACCGCTTGCGCCGACGCACCCATCTCGCGTCTCTCGACTCCCCGTGTGTCTGCTGCTGTTGCCGAGGACTGACGAGGAAGAAAGCATCTGGCTGCATCATCGTCCGTGCACATAAGTCGTAGCAAAAAAAAAAAAAAGTCATAACCCACAGTTCATAATAAGGGCTGTTTTTAAGACTGTTACGTCTACAGTTGTAACTTATAATTTTTAAGTACTAGTACAAATGTGTAGCTATTACTATTCATAAACCAGAATAAAAAATCATCAATAAAATAAATATAAACACCCCTTAAAATTACACTATAGTGACTTCTTGAAAGGATGGTCGTAGTCCATAAGGTCTAGCAATTCAGTTATGCTTGGTTTCATGTTCAATTGCTCACGGCCAATATGGCAGCATCTCACAACAAGTTCCACGGGCTTGAGCCTGACCGTCAGAGTCATGATCATATACCAGAGGGGCAGAGGGCTCTCAAGGAAGGTAATGCGATCGTTCACAAAAAAAAAAAGAGAGAAAGGAAGATAATGCGATATGTTAAGGCCTTGCTTAAAACGGCTTAGACTTCTGACTTATTTTTCACTATTTAACAATTTCGTCTTTTTATAGTTTTTTTAATCTTTTTTGAGCTTTTTTGTTGGTTCTTTTTTTCCATATTCGTTTGTACTGTCCGTGATGGGCTAACCCGTTTTTCCTATTTTTATTTTTTTTAAAAAAATTTAATTACACCAAATAAGTCATCATCATTTACAGTGTAATTTCAACCATCTACAGTGTTTTTCAACTATAAACCACTCAAAGAAAACCATTTTGAGTACACCAGCTAGGACTGGAGTAGGCGCAGTAGTACCTTGAGCATGATTGAATTGAACAAGTGCGGGAAACACCCCGCTGCGCCCGTGCCTTTGCCCACATGGGCAGGCAGACATCCTCCTGCTCGTCGGCTTCCTCCTCCATGATTTGGGACTTACCAAGCCCGACCCAAGCGTGCCTCCGAAAAGGCCGAGTGAGAAGCGAGCGAGCAATCATGCTGCACCGGGCCACTCCACTCCCCCTGCTCTCCTCCTCCTCTGACCGCCTGCTCGACGGGGCCAAAAGTTGAATAGATGCCGCAGAGCAAAACCATGTCCTCCCCTCAGGCGCAATACTATGTGCTCGCCTCACCAGCCGGTCTCGATACCACCGGCACGGCGTTGGCATCCCGGCCGCTCAGTAACAGTGTTCATCCTGCCATGGTAGCTACTAATGTTGCCTTCAGGATTGTGCAGTTACTACTTACTATGGTTCAATCATAGGACTACTATGTCCTGCATTTTGACGGTTCTCCTTCAGCTTTGCTTAATGGGCACATGAATCTGAAACTCGCCGTCGAAGGCGATATCAGTTCAGAATTACAGGGACCTCACCTCGCCCACTACGTACGTGTTGCTGTCTTTGCGCACACGTTGACTTGACGGTTTCGGCCTAGTACATTGAACCAGGTAAGCTTCGATCCAGACAAAGCTCCAAAAACTTCCTCCCCCTTGACGTGACGACGCCCGTATGTTTCATGCTCAAGCTGGCACCAATACATTACTGTGTGCCCTACCTAATCTTGCTTTCGGTTTCAGCTGGATTTATAAATACTCTACCTCGCATGCATGAGCAATTGAGCATGACAAAGGTAGCCAGTGCAACTGTGCAAGTACAGACTACCCCAAGCAAAGCTGACCGACCATCTGCATAGGTCCGTCACACTGAAGCATACTGCCAGTACTAGCGCTATGTTGATCTGATTCTGATCCGTGATGACCAGCCTCTCCTGTCGCAGAAGCGTTACCCAAGAAGCCGAACACCAAGTCTTTTTTTCTGCATGCACTTGTCCGGGACATACCTACAGACTACATTACCCAACTGGTAGATAGACGAACTGATAAAGAAGCAGATGGGCCTATATGTGGCCATGTCATGGTGCATGATGTGTCACCTTCTCAGTTTTGTCACCCTACTTTTTTATTTTGGCATGATAGGGAAGGTTAAGAAGTAAGATAGAGGCGTCCAATACAATCTCTCAAGAGTGAGATCATCCAAGGCAAGGCAGGAACACACGAGACTGTTCATTGCCTCAGGCGGACCGATTACAATCTTTATCCGATAGGTGTGTGTCGCTGTCCTCTCCGGCTTCGCCATTAATGGTGGAGCCCATGTGTTTTGTAGTCAGTCAATGTAACGCGTGTCCTCTGTTCCCCTCCTCCGCATGGCGACCAGATCACCAAGACGAGAAAAGCGAAAAGAAGAAATGAGAGACTAGAGAAAGTAACACCGTAAAAGTGCACATCATGAAAGATTTAAGAAAGCACTGTTGCATGTATAATGTAACAGCAACTTTGATGTTTCAGGTCTTATTCTGAACCTATCTGCAGCTTTCTGTACAACTGCATTGAGGACACCTTAAGTAACATTTCTTTGAGATCTTCAGGGATCAGAGAGATGCGATCTTAATTCGGTTTTTTATGGTTGATGTATACATCACATGTTAGGTCGATCGGTCGTGCTTTCCTTAGTTAATTTGCAGCAGCTCCTGTGCCTCTTGGGATCTTCCTCAGAACACCTGAATCCATCTCGGCGAAGTGGCTCCTGAGATCATGCATCCCTCTCGCGACCAGGTGGTCGACCTCGCTCTCGTACTGCTCGTACAGCACAGGCAGCACCATCGTGCATAGGACAACTGCGAAACAACGACGAGAGGAATACCATGAGTTGATCTGATGCATTAAGAATTGGCAATCTCTGAAGATTCTGAAGAAATGCTTAATCAGTTACCAAGGTAGAGGAGAGTCAGGGAGCTGAAGCAGCTTGCTACCACTGACGCTATGTACAGAGAGAGCACCGTCTGTAACATGTACACAAGCAGATCGATGGATGCATGTATCAGATACAGATCGAGCAGGTTATAAATATGCTAGTACATGCTTTTTTGCGTATAGTAGCTCACCAAGATGAACGTTTTGATGTCCTTTCCACACGCAATGTCGTAGAGACTGGACACGAACCAGGTAAGACTGTTCTGCAAGGTCAGGATCACTTGCCTGGTGGTTCTCTCCGATAAGACGGTTTCAGGGATTCTTGCAACCGGTCTGCAGTTAACATCACAAAACTCAAAAAACTTTCTCTGCATTTTCGACTCAGGATTGAGAATAATCTCAAAACCAAAAATAAAAAGAAAGGTTATTGGGAGGATTTTGGATTTAGTAGGCCTGGTCGGTGGTTTCGCTACATGGGCTGTTATTAGGCCCAAGTATACTGGATCGATTTGATATGACTGAATAATAACAGAGGGGGAGAGAGTGGTTTACAGGTTCATGAAAGCGGAAGCATTGGTCCATATGAAGAAGACGAGCATGCCAAGGATGGCAATGTAGCAGGCCAGCGTGAGGAAGTGGTACTCCGCCACCTCGAACAGAGCCCATGCCGCCGTCGTGGCGGCGAGGATGGACGCCGACACCTTCTTGTTCCTCCACAGGATGATGTCTGCGGCTGCAAGCATGAGTTGAGCTCGTTTTGAGTAAAAGCATGCACAAGGCACTAGCTTGCAAGGATCACAGATGCAAGTATTCAACGTTGTATCTAGTTGATTAGACACCTTTGTGTCCACCTAGGGCGTCATGGAGTGGCCTCTCCCTGCCAAAGAGCTTTGGTGCCCTGTGTCCAGCCAATCGTGTTGCCATTTTGGTGTTGTTTTGAGGTTTTCGTTGCAACTCGCGAGGTCGTGTTCTTATAACCAGACCAGCATGCATAGGTTTTCACCCTTGGCAATATACAAGGCGTCGTTCAGTGCCGGGAAACGCAAAGCATAACTTTGGCTCCCGGCTTCTGTTATTGGTATTGATACTTTGGTGTACAGGTGCCTTTTGGAGTTGGGATCTGATCCAATTCTTGTGATTCCGGATTCTGCAAATTCGTAGCATTTGATTTCTTTCGTGGATGAAATGTGCGTTGCTTGCGCTCGAGAATGCCTCTTTTCAGATTGGATAGTTTGGGTCACCACATCCTTTTTGGAGTTACAGAGCATACTTGCGAGCTTTTACTAGCATTTTTTTAAGGTCCTTCTTACAATTGGATGCTACTCTCCATTTTAAGTTTAAAGCTAGATCTTTGACCTAATTGCTGTTTGGAAGGTCTTTATGACCGATTGAGAACTTGGCTCCTTGAAATCAAGTTTGTGCTCCAAGGGAGAAAGATTCGACATGCTAAACATCTTGAACAAGCAACAAGTACTACAAGAAAGGTTCTTTCAGCAACTAAGCTTGAAAAGCAGGACATGCTTGTGTAGTAGAACAGAAGAAGTACTACTCTTCTGTGGAATATTCACCAGAGTGCTTACTTGTTAGATAGCACTGTAGGTTGAATGAACTGAAGTGATATGTGAGATGACATTTTTTTTACCATTGATTGAGGCTCCTGAGACCGACTGCAAGACCTCTGATCTAGCTTTCGAGTCCATATTTCAATTCATTTCCAATAATTTAATTGAAATCCGGCCCGTTTTATATTTCACTGTATTCCTATTATTGTTGGAAGCTGACAACGACGTGATTGAATTCTCCGGTCTGAAAACATCGGGCAACAAAAGTTTTCAGGTAATGCAGCTGCCTGGTGCAATACTATATATAACTTGTCAATTCCCAACTGATTTGCAAGAGATCAGATCAAGGATGATTAACTTTGGAAGGGCGCGGCCTCGCCAAGATGCTAATGGTACCTTTGGGCTTTGGCCTGCTTGCTTATTTATTAACCACCATGATGGGGACGTAAAGCTTTCCTGATTAAAAAAATCAAGCTAAAGACACTGCAAGGTATAGTACCAATCACATAGACGTTGCTAGCAGGCTAGAACCTCTTAAATATCCGCATCTTTCGTCGTAGATCACTCCTCCTATATCATAAAGTGAAATATTTTCGATACTGTTCAGTCCCACACTCCCACTGCAAATGCAATCCATGTCCATCCGATCAAAAATTATAGTACGATAAAATGGCTATGGATAACATCTCGTGTTGTGAGGGTACCAACCTCTAAGACCTTATTTAGGAGACAACTAATATCTAAGACTTTATTTAGAAGATATATTCTCGATCGAGATATTTAGAATGATCGAGAATTTGAACTAAAATTTAGACCTATCCACGTAGATGAATTGAGAATATTGTGGTCCAACCAAACCTAAGTTGTTTTTTATCAATTGAAAGTATCACCTTGAGCGTGTCCACTAAGGTGAACAATGTTCTCCTACCTTTTATACAGGAAAAACTCAAACTTAAGCTGTTAGGTGCAACTGTTGCATTGTGGAGAAGATGGCGCTTTGCGTTCTGAATCACCCTACCCCTGAATTATATATAGCTGTAGTTCTAGTGCGAGCTTTCCTCTTGACTTGACTTTAGAACTAAATAAACACCTTCGTGTTCGCAAGGGACAGATTTTTCCTGCAGAGTCGCGACCCCAAATGGCAGCAAACAATTCTGTCCGGCAGCCAACGTAATTAACAATCTAATTCCATTGGTTTTGTTAATAGTGATGGATCGATTGATCAGGGTTTTTTTTTAACTTGAATCGATTGATCAGTTAACGCCGGCAGCCAACGTAATTAATAATCTAATTCCATTGGTTTTGTTAAGAGTGATGGATCGATTGATCAGGTTTTGTTTAACTTGAATCGATTGATCAGTTAACGCCGGCAGCCAACGTAATTAATAATCTAATTCCCTTGGTTTTGTTAAGAGTGATGGATCGATTGATCAGGGTTATTTTTTGAACTTGAATCGATTGATCAGTTAATGCGTAGCAAAAACTGAATGGTACTAATGCTTGGTAGAGACATCGGGGGTAGCAGTCGAAGCGGATGTTTTGTCTCCCAACTCTCGATGGCGCTCAGATGCCAAGCGGGCCCCGCCTGTCATCGAGTGGTTCGTCCGACTACGGCGTAGCCCGGGCAGGATGTGTCGCTTCGCTCCACGGCGAAGCACTCGCCGACACAGCCACGTCAATGGGCGCTAAGTTCGCTGACAGGGCGGCCCCACACGTCGAGTGTCCCGCCTGACATCCGTACCCACCTATCTAGGGATGAAAACGGATCGGATAGTTTCCGATCGATCCGGATAAAAACGAATGCAGATTATGTCAGATCAGATTTTCTTCGGATAATTCTCATATCGGAAACAAATACGGATTTTTTTTCGGAAACGAATACAAATACAGTAGGCCTGATATCTGGCGAATACGGATTATTCGGATAATACGAAATCGGGTATCCGGGATTTCAGCCTAATATTGCACAGCCCAAGTCAGCTTCTCTCATCTCCCCTGCCACCAGCCCACTAGTCCAACCAAGCCATAAGCCTCCATTACCATTAGGCATTAGGTTCCCTAGTCATATTAAATTACAAACACCACTAGCAAATATTTATGTTTATTAAAAATAAATTTAGTATTGTAGGTATATTAAAATTTGTATCGATTAAATTGATGTACTTCCATTTAAATCATTCTGATGCAAATTTAAATTCTTGATTAATTTATTAGTCACATGTAAATGGTAGAAATCCATTAAGAATTATTTGGTAGAAATCCATTAAGAATTATTTAGGACTTCAGAAAAAATTTGCTGCCTTTTGAAGATTTAAAATCTGTACAATGGCATGACTAAAATACTTATACTTGTTTAGATTTCATTAATGTTTTGACAAGATAAACTATTTATGTGTTTTCGTTGATTTTAGATGTATAGTTTAAGGGGTTTTCATGTTCTGATAAATATTCGTGACCGTATTCGTTTCGATTTGTATTCGCTCCGTATTTGTATTCGATATTATTCGTATTTGTATTCGTATATGAGGTATTCGTATTCGTATCCGCATCCAAAAAAATATGAAAACAAATATAGTAGAGACATTATCCGTCCGTATTTGATTGTTTGCATCCCTACACCTATCAGCGTCTTCCGTACAGTGACCTTGTGGCCCACGTGTCAACCACCGCTGTGGGGATCTCATGCCACCCTGCCCTCGTCGACCACGGCCACTGGGTGCACTTAGGGCATCTGTAGTGTATGAAAAGAGGAGGTCTTAAGCCACCTTAAGGTCAACCTTATACATTACAGGGGTGACCTTAAGCAGACCCTAAGCAAAAAAAAGTTTAAGGCTGGTCCTCAAGCTAAAGACCTGGCCATAAGCATTAAAATACAATTTTTCTTTATCTGCCAAGTGGGACCGTCTTAAGGCCTCTTGAGTTATATACACTATGGAGTTGGTCTTAAGGTTTAGATGGGACTCACCTTAAAACCCTTTGGGTTATATACACTACAGATGCCCTTAGTCCTACCTTCGTGCGGTCAACACTTGTCTCTTTACCGGTCGTAGCCCACAGAATGTATGTTTCCCTACGGACTGAAAAAAATAGATGTTTTATGTTTAAGCAAGCTCTCCACCCCCTGCATCCAACGCAAAGCATTTTTACCAGGCCAAGTGCATAGGCCCCTCGTCCAAGCACCATTCTTCTGCGTGCATGGTTCATGGCTAACACAAAACTACCATTAATTTATGATTTTGTGGAAAAACTCAAATTTTACCATTGATCAAACTCTAACTTTCTATCTACAATTTTAACAAATTATCAGCCTAAGTTCAAAATTACCTCCAAATTTACAAATTCTGAAAATTTTAATTTTTACCCTTGGTTGTAACGTATGTCACTGTCTATGGTTTTAGCAAATTAAATTACTATCGATTACACTCCTAAGTTACCATCTACACTTTTAAAAAGTACAACCCAAAGTTCAAAAATACCATCACATTTACAATTTTAAAAAAGTTCAAGAATTATCACCAATCACACCTAATAATTGTCCAAAATTATACCCTAAATTACCAGCCTAAATTCTAAAATTACCATCAGTCACATGGACCTGTAAAATTAAAAAAAGTCACCATCAGTTGCACTCCATGTTGTCGTATGAAAATTTAACAAATTTCTGGCCCACAATTTAAAAATTATCTTCAGATGTATCCTAAGTTATCATCTGTAATTTAAAAAATATCATCAATTGTACCTCTAAGTTATCGTCTGCAATTTTAAAATCAGGCTAGGTTCAAAATTATGATCAGTTGTTACCCCCTAAGTTACCATATGTAATTTTAGCAAATTATTAGACAAGTTCAAAAATTACCATGAGTTTTA
The DNA here is from genome assembly GCA_017311315.1 of Dendrocalamus latiflorus. NCBI lineage: Eukaryota > Viridiplantae > Streptophyta > Magnoliopsida > Poales > Poaceae > Dendrocalamus > Dendrocalamus latiflorus. The sequence continues at coordinate 1,822,435 of CM029647.1, read as the reverse complement.
TAAATTTGAAAAGGATTCAAAAATCACCAGACACATCATAAAAGTGACCATCTGTATGTTTAAAAAAACATCAACCTAAATTCATAAATTTGAGAAAAAAAATAGGAATTACCATCAACTGTATCCTAAGTTATCATCTGCATTTTTAATAAATTATCATCCTATTTTATGAATTTACCATCATTTTATGGTATCATCAATTTTAACCCTCTGTTATCATACCCGTCCTACAACCACACCTGGAGAAGAGACGACATCACCTTAGAAAACTTAACACCACCGGTGTTGCCAAGTATTGCATTTTTGGTGGCGTCACTGTTAATGTCCTCACATGACTATCAAGCTGCCTGATCCAATTTTAGTGGTTTCATTCCAAATTTCACTTAAGTAGAGACAAACACACAAAAAAAGTTGGAATTGTAAACCAATTTTGATTCCACTGGAATTCCCAAATGAACGCATAAGCACAATGGCATCCAACGGCTATAATGCATCTCCTGGCAACTTCCTTGCATTTCGTCTCAATGTGTAACAAGCATCTATCTTGCGCCCTCCATTTATTACTGACCCTATTAGCTGAGCTACCCCTATGCCCTCAGTGATGCCTCACAACTCAAAACGTGGCATGCGCACTGCACATTTGTACCCTCCCCTCGGCCTCACCATATATTACTACTGATACCGCCCTGTCACTAGGGATAGCACAGTCCAACGCTAACCAACATCGTGTGGTGGAGAATATGACGTGTGCTAGCTCTATAGTGCAGCTAGTGGTGCTATATAATTTAGCGTGCTATTTAAATGAAGAGTCGGTAATAGTGGTGGTACCCCTTTAGTTGATGGTGGTTCATCTTTATCTCACCGCCTCTCTTTAATTACTGATAGGTGGGACCTGGCCTGTCACCGAGCATCCATGGTAGCCTGCCCCTCATGTGCCCTCCTTAACTAATTTGAATAGAAGATATCCTGATCATATTCTTGGAAGCCATCAGGTTTTTCTCTCACACAGACGCATGTGCTCTCATGCTCGCTTGTTTTTCTTCTGCTCTTTGCCCCTTATAATTTAACAATGTATTTTTATAACTCATTATTTTTCATGTAGTTTCAGATTCATGATTGTGTGGATCAGGTAAATTTTGTTTTTTCCTTGCAAAACTTTGTTTTGTTCTCATTTCTCTTCTCCTTTTGAATTGTGTTAACTTTTCATTATTGAGATGCTGTTAAAATTTTTAGGTTTCATCAATGCACCATCAGCAGCTCCTGAAAACTCAAATGCAGCCTGGTAACGATATATGGCATCTTAGCTCACAATTAGGTTGTACAAATGATTGCAGCAGGTACTAGTACTACTTCTATTACTACTACTATTATTATTATGTACAGTAATAATAATAAAATGGTGCCTCAAATGAATAAAAAAATTGCTTATTACAAACATCTCTGCCCTATGACTATGTTTTTGTAAGTTGTAGTGAATTTTCTCTTGATATTTTTGGAAAACTCAATTAATAGTGAATTAGCGATGCTATGTGTCTATCACCACAACAAAACATAGCACATGCACTGAGTAAAGTATTCATTTCTGATAGATAAGGTGATTACTTTGCAGGAAGGACTAGTCCAGTCCATCAAGGATCTCAGGAAGTTGGTGCATATGGAAGAGTCGAAGCTAGTCATCACAACTTGTCCATTCTTGGATCTGCTCCATATGGAGGACAACAGCCAACTTCATTGCTGGGGGAGCTTATAGGACAAACATTGACACCCTTGTCTATAGATAGGGATCATCAAGCAGTGGTTATGGGGTGGCTCTGCCCCTGGATGTGACTATGCTTCGGGGAAGGCCCCGCTACATGCTTATTCAGAGTCTGCTTACCAAGATAGTATCGTATCCTGTGTACATCTAGGCATCTCCATGTTTGATGAGCGAATAGGAGATCGGGTCGGTTGTCGCCGCGAACTGGATCTAAGAGATGACGAGCGTTGAAGGGACCTTTTTTCTGGGAAAGTGAATAGGAACGATAACAAGAGCTATAAGACAGTGAAAGGGATAGAGAGCGTGGTAGGGAAAGGACCATAACAAACAAAGGGATAGTGAAAAGGGAAAGGGAACATGAACGTGAAAGAGAATGTTTTCATGAGAGTCGGGAGGAGAGGGAGTGGGATAGGAAACATGGGCTAATCCAAGGCGGGAGCGCACTACACCTAGTGAACGACGACGTTCTTCTTCTGTTAGATCCGAGAAACCTTTGCAGCAACTTTCACCTTGGCACAATGCTGTGCATAGGTGGACCTCTATATTTTCTCTGTAGCTTTGTGGATGCAACAAGGTTGCTGCTTTGTCTTTGGTGTGCCTTTTTTAACTAACTATTTTCGTTTGTTGTCCTGAAGGCATTGTTCACTTGTTAAACAAATAGAGAGAGAGAGAGAGAGAGAGAGAGTGTGTGTGTGTGTGTATTTGCAAGATAAACAAGTAGTTGTGATTGTCACATTGTTGTTGATCAAATCAATTGATAATGTTATTGCTTTACTATCCTTCTCGATGTACTCATGGTCTTTAAGCCCCCTTATTCTTGTTGTTCCAAAGCCAGTTCTTTGTTGCACCTTTATCTCTACACACACATTTGGGAACTATTTAGTTCCAATTATTTTTGGAATCCCAATTATTCATCCATCTTCACTGATCCTTGCATTAGCATTTGGAGTTAGTTGAGACTTCAAAAAAAACTCCCTTACAATTTATGATCAATTGCACGTATTATTATTTACATCCGAATTTTTTCTCTACTAAAGCAAAAAAATAAATTTGAAAAGAACTATAATTGCTCTCGTACACCTTTACTATGTTTAATTTATATTTTCTAATATATTGTATCATCATTTAGCAAGGAAAAAGTTCTACTTAAGGTTCTTTGTTATGGTTGAATTGGCATGTTCATTGGATGCAATCTTTAGTGACTTGAGTATTTTGTTTGCTATGTTTTTATAGAAAACTGTACAATATAATAAAATTTATTCATGTAATATTTCATAACAACGTATGGTTGCTAAGGTGTTGTACTAATAAGTCACACCCAAAATTCATGAGGCGCAGGGAAAAGAAAAAAAAAACCATGAGTCGCAGCCTCGCATGGAAAAGAAGAGTGCTCTCTGTCCTTGCTTTCGTCTTGCTCCTCCAGTCCCCAGTCTCCATTCAGTAGCCATGGACACCTCCATCTCCTCCTCCTCCTCGTCGCCCCTCCGGCTCTCCCAAAACTCCACCAACCCGAGCCCTAGCACCGAGCCTCAGGTCCTCCCGGTCGGCCGCCAGCCCGCAGCCACCACCCTTCTCCGCGCCATCTCGCCGTTGCCGTCCCCTCCGACGCCGCCGATCGAGACGTTCGGCTTCGACGCCGTCAAGGAGACCTTCTCCGTCGACGTCGCGGCGGCCGAGGCGCGCCCGCTCGACGTGCCGCTGGCCGCGCCGTTCACCATCGCGTCCTCGCGGCTCGAAGCGGTGTCCAACGTCGCCGTGCGGGTGGAGCTCCGCAGCGGCGCGGTCGGCTGGGGCGAGGCCCCCGTGCTTCCCTCCGTCACGGCCGAGGACCAGCCGGCAGCGCTCGCCGCGGCGGACCGGGCCTGCGCCGCGCTAGCGGCCGCGCCGGCCGCGCCCCTCGGCGCCGTGCTCCAAGACGTCGCCAGTGCCCTGCCGGGACACGCCTTCGCCTCGGTGAGACATCTAGATCCTCTCGTCAAATAACTAACAAAATTTTCCTTTGATTGTCGTATTTTGACGAGTGTTTGATCGTAAGAAATTACGAGATTCGGATTGAAAATTCTACACTGTTGTGCAAACCTGAGGCTGTAGAGTGCGTGGTCTAGCTAGCTGGTGTTCATGTGGGATACAGTTCGAATGTCAGGCCTTGATGCAGATGGAGATCGCCTTTCTGGCACTTAATTGAGGTGCTCCATCACTATTGTTCTATGGCCACTGCGTCTTTTCCAAGTATCTCGCCTAATTTCTATGCTGGAATTCTGTGAAAGACCTTACCACCCTGTTTCCTCATAAGCAAAATGATGTTTTGTTACAACCGCTAATACAGGATCATGCCCTTTATTCTAACACGGAATACATCTGCACATGGGAAAATTCCACAAGAACAACCCATGTCAACTGTAAAGTAACTATGAGTTACAAGCCTGCAATAGCAAATAAATATTCTAATTATTTTTGTCGGAATTTGGTGAAATGTAAATGTAAGGTATTGACATTGATTATCATATGGTTCTGATTTTTTTTTAATGACTACAGAAGTATTTCACTGCTGTTTAGATACAAGATTTGTCCATTGATGTGTGTTGTTGTTCTGTTCCAATGAAGGCTAGAGCAGGAGTGGAGATGGCACTGATTGATGCAGTTGCTAATAGCATTCACATCCCTCTGTGGAGATTATTTGGAGGAGCATCAGATAGTGTGACAACAGATATCACGGTATGGTTTTCTTTTCTCAGCATCCTCTGCAGTGATTCCAGAAAGCTTATGGCTGCCTATATCAAAATTGTAACTTCACTTATTTCTGAATTTAGATTCCAATTGTGACACCAAATGAAGCCGCTCAATTGGCTGCAAAATATAGAGGACAAGGGTTTCAAACCCTAAAGCTCAAAGTTGGGAAAAACTTGAACTCAGATATAGAAGTTCTGAAGGCTATACGGCTTGTCCATCCAGATTGCTCGTTTATCTTGGATGCAAATGAAGGATACACGGCTAATCAAGCAATCGAAGTTCTTGACAGACTAAACGGTTTGTACTTGTGTAAATTTCATGCTACTATAGGAGTTCTCATTTTAATCTTGCCTCAATGTGTTGAGCGTTTTTGCTATTAATATCTGAGTCATATGACCTTCTCCAGTGCTTCCACAAAGTTATTTTGTTGCCACTGTCATCGGTTTCAGAAATGGGAGTGACCCCTGTACTCTTTGAGCAACCAGTTCATAGAGATGATTGGGAGGGTCTCCGTGAAGTCAGCATTACTGCCATGGAGAAATACAGAGTTGCTGTTGCTGCTGATGAAAGTTGTCGGAGTTTACTTGATGCTCAGAAAATAATAGATGGAAATTTGGCGCATGTTATTAACATCAAACTGGCAAAGTTAGGGATTCTTGGAGCCCTTGAAGTAATTGATGCTGCGAGAAAAGCCGGTATTGCACTGATGATTGGTGGTATGGTCGAGACTAGGATCGCTATGGGCTTTGCTGGTCATCTAGCTGCTGGACTCAGCTGTTTCAGGTTGGATTCTTGTGAAAATTATGGAAAGCAGCTGTTTATTGACCAGAGGCAATGCCATTAGGATTTGGATGTTCAGATTTGAAACAATGTTACAATGTTCTAGACCTTACATATGTCAAGTCAGGCATTAACTTGGTTTTTCCCTTTTGTGGATGCAGTTTTGTTGACCTGGACACACCTCTTTTACTCTCTGAAGATCCAGTGTTCGGTGGCTATGAAGGTAGCCTTAGACAACATTCTTTATATCTGCAATTCCCGTTTATAAAAATGTTACTTCAGTTATGAATACAGTAATGCTTTTATTTTTTGCATGTAATGCTGCAGATATGTTCTGTCCTTAATCAATCTAATCTACTGAACCCAACGTCTCAATATTTCATTTGAGAAAACTAGTCTATATTGTGAAAATTATGTTGTTATATGCTAGTTGATTATTGCTATTCAGATTTTGGCTGCCTTGACAATGCTTATGCTTTTATATATCGAATTATAACACTGCTCTGTTCTCTGTTTGTCTGAAAAGCTATTGTTTTCTTCACTGCAAGCTCTGGACCTTCAACAAAATATCTCTCTATAGTTCATATTACTTACACTTTTCTCAACAGCTTCTGGACCTCTGTACATGTTTACAAATGCCCAGGGCCATGGTGGTTTCCTTCACTTGGACAACAATGGAATGGTATGTTACAGTTTACCTCTGTTGCTTAAGTTAGACTGTCATTTTCTGCAAACTTATTGTGTTCTTTCTATCATCCAATTGTTGCACTGAACTAAAAATGTATCCACTTGCAAATATTGTTTGGAGCTGTAGTAAATTCACTTTTACCTATCAAATAAGGTTACATGTATTTTGCATGACCAGCCTATATCTGATCTGACAGTAGAGCTCCTCTGAATAGTGACTTCTTCTAATCTATTTAACTGGTTTTCTCATGTGACAAAACAGTACTAGAGCTCATGCATTCATGTGATTTTTCCAGAAATGAAGATGGTTAAGGCACCCCTGTGTCTTTCTGGAGCTTCATAAACCATAGTAGTACACTCAGTGTACACATAGTTACATTGGATGACCATCGTGTGGAACTGAAACCAGGCAAGCAATTGTAAGCTTGTAGCCTTCAACATGCCACTTATTGTAGCTAGTTCTGTTGTACAATAAATGCATATGGTGAATAAGGTTAATATACGCAACCTTGATAAGCTAAAACAATCTATCCTTCCTCTATCCTTTTGTGGTTCTCTACTTCTGTTTGAACAAGGTTTTGTTGACGATCTGAGCATATATGGAAGAGGTGCAAACGCTGTCTCTCTGCCCATCCTGCGCTGCGCTCAAGTGGCTTAGTTTGGACAGGGGTTTACGTTACTGTTCAATTAATCACTCGTTGAACAGCCACGTTATTGTTCAATTAATTTGGATGATCTGAACATCTATGCCTACCTCGTTGAGAGATCTACGTTACTGTTCAATTAATCACTCGGTAGCGATCTCTCTTCCATCCACAGGGGCGGCTCAAGTGGCTTAATTTGGACAAGTGCCGCGGCCATGGTGCTATTTGTTCACCATTGCCGCCTTGCGTTTGCTCCGGCACATCTGGGGGCTAGTAGCAGTTTCGTTCCGTGCCACCTTGCGTCGCGGTGTCTACGTTTGTGATTCGATTTGCTTTGCCTACGAGTGGCAGTAATCGTTGTCTTCTTTTTCTGTGCTGCCGTTTGTAATTGCTTGTCGCCTACTCGCCTCACCTCATGTACTCCAGTTCAGATTTCTTTTCTGGTTTTGCCAAAGAAGAACTCTGTGTTCGGCCCCTTGAATGTTCCTAATTGTTCGAGAACGAAATTCCGAAATTTTTACCGTGTAGTTGCCATCGGCATAGCAAACTTTGAACTGCAATGTACTAGGTCTGGATAATTAGGAAGAGGAGGATATGGTATTGGATAGTATTTTGACAATTTGGCTCTAGCGCAGAACGACCACTGGATCAGAATGACACCTCAATAGCGAAAAACGACCAACATATATTTTAGTTCGTAGTTTCGCTCTTCGTCTTTCCTGTGTACAGTTCAGGAAATGGGCTCAAGTCAGCAAGCCGCTTCAGCAGATGCATTGTACACAGATGCGAAGTCAAACAAAAAAATCAACGTCATAATATTAGCTCATAAACACTTGCCTTAACATTCATAACATCAGGATGCAACACTTGAAGGAGTTTACACTGACAGTACACGCATCGAAATCGCTCAAGTCAGTGATGCAGTAGGCTGCAGCTTCCTGTCGAGCACCTCGGAGCAGATGGTGCCCATGATGTGGTAGAAGGAGGCGAGGTCGGAGAGCTGGTTGACGGACATCTTCGCCATGAGCGCCCTCGCCGCCGCCTCGCGCTCCTCGTTCAGCTTCAGCCTGTTGAGGTAACCCGACGCGTTCCTCACCGTCGCGCCCATCTGCTTCAGCCTCTTCTCCTGCTGCACGCTCAGCGCCGTGTTCGACTGCACGACACCAAACATCAAACACAATTAGGACTTGCTTCGCATCGCTAGCTAGCTTGAAACTACATTGCAAGTGCAAATGTGACTTGGTTGCTTACCTCGAGGAACTCGGCGCCGGCTTCGAGGTCGCGCCGCTCCTCCGGCTGAGTGCCGGCTTCGCCGGAGACGTACAGGTTCTTGGCGAGCGAGAAGCTCCGGACGATGACCTTGCGCTGCTTCTCCATCTCCTGTTTCAGCTTCGGGGGCGCGGCGCGCGCGCCCCGGGGCACGGGCGCGTCCCGCGCGGCGGCGGCCACCTTCTCCTGGTACGTGACCACCGCGCGGACGAACTCCTGGTAGGCCTTGGGGCACCCCGGGTAGTCAAACTCGTCGGAGCCGGCCTTGCGCATGCGCTCCGGGTGGAACTGGAGCCCCATGATGAACTTGCCCTCGCCGGGGTTGTACGCGTCGGGGTCGTAGAACCCTTCGATCAGCCCGTCCGGCGCGAACACCATCGGCACGAACCGCTCCGCCAGCCGCCGCACGCCCTGGTGGTGGTAGCTGTTCACCATCAGCCGCGTGTCCTCGCCGTCGACGAGCGACTCCGCGAACCACTCGTGCAGCGGCGTGCCCGGCAGTACGCGCACCGGATGCCGGTGCCCGTCGTAGTCGTCGTAGTTGATGTGGCGGACGGCGGCGGACGAGGGGGCGAGCTCGTGATCCACGTCCTGGTAGAGCGAGCCGCCGCAGGCGACGTTGAGCACCTGCGAACCGCGGCAGATGCCGAGAAACGGGATATTGCGCTCGAGGCAGCGGCGCGCGAGGCGGAGCTCGATGGAGTCCTTCTCGTGGTCGACAGCGGCGTCGCTCGGGTGGAGGCGCCGCACGGCCTCGAGCTGCTCCGTGGAGAGCGCGCCGGCGTCGCCGTAGAGGGAGGGGTCGATGTCCTCACCCTCGCACAGCAGCACGCCGTGGATGGGCTCGAACGAGTCCAGCAGCGTGTGCACGCCGGCGACGCGCGGCACGATCACCGGCACCGCGCCGTACCCCACGATGAGGTCGAGGTGGTACTCCCCTGCGACATCAGACAACCATGCATGCATGCGCCATGCACATGTAAGCGCCCAATCCTAGACTCCATGCACGGCGCAAGGCCTGCGCGTACATGCATGCATTGTACCAATGATTCCAAGAAGAAGCAGCTCACCGACGAAGTCGACGAACTTGTTCTTGCGGACGGTGCGGCGGGAGACGATGAGCACGCGGGGGAGGATCCGGGAGAGATCAGGGGAGGAAGACATGGCTGGCGCCTGCTGCTATGGAAGCAATTAAAAGCGATCGATTAACCTAGCTGGGTGTTACTAATTCTTTTGTAGATTGTTATTAAGGGTTGGTGTTCTTGGTTTTCTTCGATTTGGGAGGGTTCTCGCCGGATCGACGTATTTATAGAAGGCAATCGGGAGTAATTTCGCTGTTTCGTTCTTTAATTATGTGCTAATACAATTAAACGCGCAGTTAGTGAGGTGGATGCGTACGTATGGCTACGCATAGGGGGGGTGTGTGTGTGAACGACCCCGTCTGGGCGCCGCGTTACAGATCCGGCAACTACCCGAGGTCACAGGGACAAGTCCAATATTGCTAAGTGTCCCCCAACCCCAAATATGGCTACTATAAATTATCAGCGTCATCATTTTATGGCTTTTTTTTTACGGTTTATGGGTTCTCCCGAATAAACAAACGGGACGACGTCTTCGAATAGACAATCTTTTCACAGTGATTTATCGATATTTGGTTTATTCACATAAACGCTTGTATTAAGGACAAAAGCCATCAGCTGCAGCTGAAAAAAACACACTTAACTCGGGAATGCTAATATATCCAGCAAAGCACAGCAGGCCATGCATTGCTATTATCTCTTCATCCTATTTAATTATACGTTTTGAAATAATCCTATTTAATTATGCGAACGTCACTTCAGTTTTGAGTTTTTTTGGTCATGGCGTACGTTAAAAATGTATTTATCAATTGAGATTTTTCAAATTATGCTTGTTAAATGAAATTTGAAGTAACATAAAGAAATTTATGGAGGTCTTACTTATCAGCAGTAAAGAGGTGGAAAATAGAACAAAATATACCGGTGATTGTAGTATTATACAAGTTATATAAAAAGATACACGCAATTTAGTTTTTTTGGAGAGTACAGAGAAACGATACTGAATTACCATTCCTAAAGCACGATGGTAAAATCATGATAGGTAACTGAGTTGATGGAGTTGTACACAGTACACTAGTCCATGCCGATTTGCATATTTGAAGTTTCAATTATACGTTTGAGAACAAGTCTTGCTTGGTGGTTAGTGAAGATGGTTGCATCTCTAGCTCATTAAGATTCAAACTCCAGATTTAGCCCTGTATATCTCATTTTAGAGGATTTTTTTTCAGTGGTAGGCGACGTTCCCGTCGCAAGCAAGACACCGGTAGTGATTTTGTTATTTTTTCATCAAGCTCCGTTCATCTAATCTTTCATAGACGTTGTGTGTGTGGTGGTGGTGTGCGTGTGTATGAACGTCTATGTGTTGTACTAGGTGTTTCGTAAAAAAAGATGAATAATGTTTGTTTTGAAATTCGGGTAGCAATAGCATAACTAAATAATCGAGAGTCAAAGGAGAAGACGCATATGCTTAGCAAGAAGCATGTGCTACTCGACTTTGATTTTGACAGATTAGTTGCCTTGTTTAAGTGAATTTTGGCAAACTCTGAGAGTACGACCGAGCAGTGGTTTGCGATCGAGTGGATGAGCCTGTGCGGGTGGTGCCGACGTGTTGGGTGGTTATCCAGGGGAGGCTGATGCGGCCAGTGACATGCAGCTGATGTGTCTGAGTGCGCGCGCTCGACTTGAACAGCCTTAACGCGTCAAACAAACCCATCTCGTCTCGTCTTGTGTGAGCCTTAGGTTCAACAACCGAAATTTTATGAATCGTTTTTATTAGTAACTATTATTTATTATATATTATTTTTCACTTTTATATATTATAATATATTTTGTATTTTATTATATCACAATTTTGCAAGTCGAATGACGATCCGAATATTATAGTGCCTTTCGTTATATCATCTTTTTTACAAAATACATTACTATTTTATCAATTTTACTTAAAAACCATCAACAAAAGTTAGTATGTATATGCCTCTAATTGCATGCAGGTCACCGATGAGCGTAGGCCACTGTCTGAGCTCGCCGGTGACAAGCCATAGTGGTCTGTCGCCGCCGGGCAGGACAGGCCATGGGTAGAGGGGGCGGCGTCGCTTGGCACTACAAAGTTTTAGTTAGGTTTGCTCCGGCTTTCTAACTTTGCTGGCGCCGCCACCGATGCAGCTCACAGTAAGGGGCAGCGTGTAGTGTAGCTTCAATTTCTCTTTGGCTCTACGTTGCCATGAAAGGGCAGCCGTGCATTATGCAATCGAGCAGGCCATCATAGTGGAGCTTGTTATACACTTCGTGCACGTGTTTAGACACATGATAGTGCTACCAGTTAGGTGTTGTCTACTATTTCTCCTGTGATCTCCAAATACATACGAATAAGACCGGTCGTACTTTCGTGAAAAAAAGAGAGGATCAACACGAGCGAGGCGTGTTTGCATAAACTATACTGTCACGTACAAATGCAAGAATGGAACACAATACACGTTTGGATTAGAATTAGACTACCCAGCTAGCTAGCTAACAACCAATCGATGCCCGTCCATCTACTAAAAAATCAATCCATCCTACGTAATACAGATACCCTTCATCTGTATTAGTAGACTAGTAATACATATATCTTTTTTCAATGGCAACGGATTACGCACACCACACACCACAAGTACACATGCATATATGCCCTACTAAGGGCCTGTTTGGGACTGCTCCACTCCAGATTTTGCAGCTCTGCTCTAGTTTTGTCTTGCCAAACACCTCCAGCTCCTAAAACTCCGCTCCGAGAAAAAAGTGGAGTTAGGGGCCAACTCCACGTTTTTTGTGGAGCACCTCAAGAGGTACTCCAGGATTTGGACTTTTGTACCTCCTCATGGAGTTGTGAAGAAATTACCCACCATTGCCATTACTGATTACACACCTCCTCGTACCGGTTCGCATCTTTCTGGCTCCCCCGCGCGTCCCCCATCCTCTCCGCTCCGCCCCCCGCCCCCCACTTCTCCGGCTCCCCCCACCCGCGCCCCCCATCGTCTCCGCCCCCGCCCCCCATCTTCTCCGGCTCCCCCGTCCCGCGCGTCCCCCATCCTCTCCGCCTCCGCCCCCCACCCGCGCCGCTCCTCCCCTCCGCCCTAGAGCTGAGACTTGGGCCGTGCTTTTTTGGGCCAGCCCGAAGCACGGCCGGCCCGGCACGGCCCGACACATGGCGGGCCGTGCCGGCCCGGCACGAATGGTGGGCCGGGCCGGGCCTGGCAAACCGGCACGGTGGGCGGCACGGCAGATCGTGCCAGCGGCCGGCCTCCTCAGCCTCTACCTCGCCTCCCCCAATCCCCCCTCCCGTCGACATCCCCATATTCCCCAATCCATCATCACAGAGCAGACCAGAGAGAGTAAAGGGGAAGGAGGCACACCGGTCACCGGAGCTCGCCGCAGGAGGAGGAGCAGTGTAGCCGGAGCCAAGGGCAGCATCCCGCACGATGACGAACTCGTCGTCGACGCCCCAGTCGCTGCCGGCCATCCGCCGCTGGTGGCTGTAGTTGAGGTCGTCGTCGCCATCGCCGGAGCCAGGGGTCGAAGGAGGGGCGGCGGGGAAAGGAGGGGGTGGTGGGGGAAGAAGGGGGAGACCGGGGAGGAGTAGGGCGGCGGGGGGAGGAGTGGGGTGGCGGCGGAGAAAGGGGCGCGGAGGAGGAGGGGGCTGCGGGGGAAGGCGGGGGCGGGGGAAGGAGGGGCGACCGGGGGAGGAGTGGGCGGCGAGGGAGGAGGGGGCGCGGAGGAGGAGGGGGCGGCTGCGAGGAGGGGGCGGCGAGGGAGATCTGGGGAGGAGGGGGCCGTGGGGGAGGACCGGAGGAGGGGAAGGAGGGGGCGGCGGGGGAGGAGGGGGGCGGCGGGGAAGGGGCGGCCGGGCGAGAAGGGGGCGGCGAGGGAGATCTGGGGAGGAGGGGGCGGCGGGGGAGGAGGAGGGGAAGGAGGGGGCGGCGGGGAGATCGTGGGGAGAAGGGACCGAGGGAGGCGCTGGAGATCGGGGGAGAAATGAACTGGGCGGCGGCGAAGGAGGATTAGGGATTTAGGATTTTAGATATTTTTGCGATTTAGCCCTTCAGATTTTTTGAAATCTACGAATAGATTTTGTCTATTTTGATTTCTTCTATTCTAGCCCTCGTAAATTCTAATTTCATCACGAAAAGATCCTATACATCCGTTATTACATATATATCTGTACGGAGCAGTCCTTAGAATGCCAAATTTGAAGATTGAGCTAGGTTTTGGAGATGTGAATGTGTGATGTATGTATATGTATAAGATGAGGAGAAAGATGAGGATGGTTGGATCTTAATCTAATGAATGAAAAGTGACTGAGATATTCTAACATATATTATAATTTGATAACATGGCTTACCCCATTGTGATTTTATTTTATGTAAGCAAATTACTACTACATGCGCTTCTAATTCTAATATAGCTCCCTTCACCGACTGCCATTTTAATTCGATCATGTGATGAGATAACCACCCCACGTATGTTACAATTAACCAGTATGTAAACAGAGATAGATTGTTATTGGTGCGTGTATTCCAACTAGTTACTAAATGTTCCAAAGACTATTTAAAATTGATTTCTTAACTATAGTAAGCTGCACTCATGACTCTCCTTGAGCTTTTCTATTTGATTAGTTGGGCAACCCTATGCTAGATTATCGGGCGATAAGCTAGATGTCCACGTACGCCACAGTCCAACTTGCACCAAGATATGCATACCATTGGACTAGATGACCAAGTTCGGAGGTGGAATGACATGAGACAATAGTATCGAATTTTAAGTAGGTTTTTAATAAGACGGGTACAAGAGAAAGGAAGATAGCGGCCACCGTTACCATTGTCGCCGTCGCTTTCATCATGTATAGTTACTTTGGGCTGGGCTTGGGCTGGCACGGCACGAACGCCGGCACGGCGGGCTTTGGGCCGTGCTTGGGCCTGGCCGAAGGCGAGGCGGGCCGGCACGGCACGGTACGACGAAATGACTGGGCCGAGCCGGCACGGCATGAAGCACGGTGGGCCCGGGCCGTGCCAGCACGACCCAATTCCCACCTCTACTCCGCCCCCACCAGCGCCGCTCCTCCCCTCCGCCCCCACCAGCGCCGCTCCTCCCCTCCGCCCCCTCCCGCGCCGCTCCTTCCCTCCGCCCCCCTCCCGCGCCGCTCCTCCTTCTCCGCCCCCCACCAGCGCCGCTCCTCCCCTCCGCCCCCACCAGCGCCGCTCCTCCTCCTCCGCCCTCACCCGCGCCGCTCCTCCTTCTCCGACCCCACCTGCGCGCCTCTTCTTCTCCGCCCCTACCCGCCGTCCAGAAACCGATGAGCCGCGAGGCGGGCAGTGAAACGGCGAGCTCTGCCTCGGCTCCCGAGCCGCAGCGGCAGAAGGAGATGAAGGGGCGGAGGCGGGGAGGACGCCGCTGGAGGGGACGACGGACGCGGTGGAGGAGCTGTACCACCTCCGCGACACCTTCTTCCCCGCGACCCCGCTGAGAAGGCCCCCACCCTCCGCGCCAGCGCTGACGCCGCCCTCGCCGTCCTCGACTCCGTCCCGCCCGGTACACGTCGTGATGTGATTTTGTGTGTGATTTTAGTGCCTTATGGAAAATGTATGTCGTGATGTTGTGGTAGCCAGCTAGACATTCTGGAATTTTGGAGTGATGTATGTTCGATTGGAGCTTTAGCTGCATAACTATAGAGCCATTCTTTTAGAATGTATTCTGTGCGATTTGATTACCGAATTCATATGATGATTTATGAAATGATGATGGAATGTGTCGGCTTAGGGACAGAGGATCATATCAGATGTTTCTAGTCATTTATTGTGTATGACCTTGAAGGCCCTTTGATCAGCAGTAGTAAACTGTTAATTATTGAATATGTTGCTTTGCAGTGAGTTCTTAAAATTTTGATTTGTTGTTTGAACTCTCTAGATATTTCATGCACACATGCTTGATTTTTAGGAAGAAAGCTACTTGAGCTTTAACATGGCATCACATCTTTGTTCTGTCACTTAAACATAGCAGATTTCGCAGCTGAAGGTATCCTTGGACTCTTCAAAGGTTGATGCTCCCAAGTGGGGAACTGACAACAAAACCTATGCTTTGCGTCTTTCTGAAGGGAGGAAGAACAGCAATGCTCAAATTTTGGCCAAGATAGCAGTACCCCAGGATCTCGATTTTGACAATATACAGCGGGACCGGGAGTGTGTCATGTGTGCTTGAGTGAGGATTTTCACTTCCCAAGGTTGTGCATTTTGATCATACCGTGCTTGATCGTGATGTGATCTTGAGGGTGTCTTCTGGTTTAATGTTGATTTATGCTAACTGAATTGTAAATTATGGTGAGTGGCGCCACTCATTTTGCTTCTGTTATCTGTGTGTGGGCTCTCTTGTGCAAAGATCTTGGGAATATTAGAAATGTTGCCATTTTCGTTTAGTGCAATGTTTGTAAAATCCTGCTGCTGGAATGCTATGTAACTGCATTGAGTTTAGTTGGAGTTGAGTACTTCTGATATTTGCATGAATGTTGTTTCATGTTCGCTCTAGCCATGCCTTAAATTGGATGGTAAAAGGTGCCATATTGCCATATTGTTATGGTCATTCTCCTTGCTTGATATGGTTAGTGATGGTGTAATGTTGAGTAAGGTTGTTATGATCATTCTCCTTGCTTGATATGGTTATTGATATGGTTAGTGATGGTGTAATGTTGAAAATCCTTGGATTATAGTTTTGATATAATAGTATGAGTGGATCAGAATGTTATCTATGGACAATTATTTGTATTCGAATGATGGACTTTGTTAATTATCTATCATGCACGTTGCAATTTATGGGACAAAAGGATGAAATTATTTGATCAAAATATTTGTTTTTTGGTTTTCTTGAATAAATTAATTGCGATTATAATATTTTACATCATATTTTAATTGGCAACAAAAAAAAAATTCAGTTACATATACTCCGCAGACATCAAAACATACACCAAACATCATTCAGGGGCACATTGGACATTTCTTAAGGAAACCTCACATTTCTGGAGCTGGAGCTAGGCTGCGTGCCAAACAAGACCACCTGCTCTAGGAACTCTACAGTGGAGCTGCTCCATGGTGGAGTTGGTGGAAAAACTGGAGCAGAGCAGTCCCAAACAGGCCCTAAGATGCACACTAAATCTAGAGCGGATATTACAGGAAGAAGTACCTCACAAAATATGGACACACACTTTTCCACCGAACATATGTGTGTGTGAGATGACACACACCGAGTTGATCTAAAGGATTAAACCTCGGTGGATGGGTTGCTTGATGACAACCTCAGTTGATGCTCAGGCACCATGATGTCCTAGTTGATTATACTATATATGTATGTATATATATGTGTGTATACATACATACATACATACATACATACATACGTACATACATACATACATACATACATACATACATACATACATACATACATACATACATACATACATACATGTG
Organism: Dendrocalamus latiflorus; assembly: GCA_017311315.1. NCBI lineage: Eukaryota > Viridiplantae > Streptophyta > Magnoliopsida > Poales > Poaceae > Dendrocalamus > Dendrocalamus latiflorus. The sequence continues at coordinate 1,806,003 of CM029647.1, read as the reverse complement.
TGCGCGCACACATATATACATATATAGTGTAATTAACTATCATGTGTGAGTAAAGTTACTATCAAATACATATAGAGTTACCGCCACTTGTGTAGCGTTATAACTGATAGTAACTCTATACGTGTGTAGTAGTAACTTCACTTACAAGTGCTAGTAACTTTGCAACGTGCATTTTACACCTACGCAAAGAATAGTAATCATATATATATATATATATATATATATATATATATATATATATATATATATATATATATATATATATATATATATATATATATATATATATATATATATATATATATATATATATAGGGAGCGTATCTAGTGCAAATAGACTATTCAATGCTAACATGCAAACACATGTGAGCCGTCAGATCTCATGGGGACGGCCTAGATGCAGGCGGGCAGGATGCCCCTCACATGTATGCCAGTTTTCGAAAAACCCCCGCCTGTGGCTCTCACTTTTCCCTTAACCCCCTCTCTTTTCCCCAGCCGCCTCAGTCTCCAGGTTCAATCCAATGGCTCACTTCCCCTGTGTAGTCCCCCCGTCCTACCCCAGCTTCCCTCGGCACCGCCCCCTTCGGCCTCCCTCGGCGCTGCCCCCTGAACTCCCCCAGTGCTGGCAATGCCGTGGCCCGAGCTCCTCGTTCCTCCCCGGCCCTCTCGGAGCCAGATCTGGCCTCCCCGCTGCCTTCGACCACGACCATGACCACCACAACCACGGCTACCTTCGACTACAGCTGCCATAACCATGGCCACCTTGACCATAACCGCCTTCGACCATGGTCGCCTTCAACCACAACCTCAACGACCACAGCCGCCTTCGACCATGGCACCATGACCACGGTCGCTACGACCATAGTCTTCTTCGACCACGACCATAGCCTCCATGACCATGGTCGCCTCACCTTCGACCACGACCACAGAGGAGCGACGGCTGCAGAGCCTGGGTGGAGTCGGGGGGATGGTGGTGTCAGGCGCCTAGTGGCAGCGCTGTAGGAAAGGGGCGATGCCAGGGGGTGGAGGGGGCGACGTTGAGGTGCCCGGGGCGGTGGAGAAGGGGCGGACGGTGAGGCGAGTGGGCGGTGGATAGAAAGACATAGGGGGATGGAGGTGGCGGATGGAAAAGGGCGTAGAAGGCGAATGGAAAAGCGCATGTGGGGTGGGGGTTATGTATAAAAGAGCATTAAGTTTTGAGGGATTCCACCCGCACAGATATGAGGCGTAGAAGGTGGATCTGTTGGCCCTGATTCGTGTTTGTATGTTTGCACTGAAATGGTCATTTACACTAGATATGCTTCCATATATATATATATATATATATATATATATATATATATATATATATATATATATATATATATATATATATATATATATATATATATATATATATATCGTATGTACATCAAATTATCATATGTAATACATGAAGACATGAAGTTATTTACAGTTATCATCTGTAATTCATAAAGTTACCATCGTGTGTGAGTGAAGTTATTGCCAACATGCATGCATTGAGAGGAAAGAGAACCATACATGTCAATAGCACATAACTCTACGGGAAAGTTACTACCGTATGTGAGTGAAGTTATTGTCAAACACATATATAATTACTGTCCGTTTGTAACACTATAAAACTAACAGTAACTCTATATGTATTTAACAGTAATTTCACTCATACATGATAAAAACTTTATATGACATAATTTTTACACCATCAAAACATATTCTACATGGATTTTATTTTGTTAAGCTCGTAATTTCAAACACAATGGTGAAAACTGATTACAGATTGAACTTTTGGTGAAAAAGTTATGGTATTGTTTTGACTTCTAAATAAGATTAAAAAAATCACAAGTCAAATGTATTTATTCTCTTCTTTCTCTTGCTACATGCATACAAGTCAAGTTATTATCTCCTGAACATAAAGTTATCATCGATAATTCACGAAGTTACCTACAGTTCTGACGTGATAACTTTCACATTGCAATGCTACAGAAAGTATTTATTCTCTTCTCTCTCCTGCTACATGCATGTAAGTCACATTGCAATTTTGAACACAATGCTACAGAAAGTTACTTACAAGTCAAATGTATTTATTCTCTTCTCTATCCTGCTACATGCATGCAAGTCAAGTTACTATTTCCTGAACATAAAGTTATCATCGACAATTCATGAAGTTACTTACAGTTCTCACGTGATAACTTTCACATTGCAATGCTACAGAAAGTTACCATATCTTGAATATAAAGTTATCATCAGTAATTCATGAAGTTATTTATATTAGCAAAGTTACTATCTCATGCATCAATCGAGTTATGCACAAGCACACCAGGAATCTAACCAGTGACCCGCATGTACCATGCGTGCATGTGCTCGTTAGTGCAACCGTGTGTGTGTAGGGAAAAATACCTTTTACTCCCGGGTGTAATTACACCCACCTCTAATATACCAGCTAAACAAACTTCAAATACTCCTTTATCATTTTAGGTATGCTCAAATACTAATTATAAGATACTTCAATGTGGGAATTTTCGTACGAATAATCCATTTTTTATTCGAAATTACAGAAATATACCCGCGGTAAATTTTTTACAAAAATAGGCTCAAGTCGCCGAATGGAAGGGCGACTGGAGCCTATCGCCCAACCAGAAGGCGATTCTGTCCCTGTCGCTCTACCATCAGGCGACTGCTTCCATTCGCCCTCCCATTGGGCGACTTTAATGCAGTCGCCCAATGGTTGAGCGACAGGGATCAAATCTTCGCCAAAAATAGTGAAAATTGGTGGAGATATTCTTCATTGATCCAAAAGCCTTCAGAAAAAATTTTGAGCAATTTCGGCTACGGGATCAAAAGTTATAGAATCGAGTAATACAAAGAGAGGAAACGGGGAGTGATTGAAACTGCTATAATTTTTGATCCCGTAGCCGAAATTGCTCAAATTTTTTTTGAAGGCTTTTGGATCAATGAAGAATATCTTCACCAATTTTCACTATTTTTGGCGAAGGTTTGGTTCCTGTCGCTCAACCATTGGGCGACTGCATTAAAGTCGCCCAATGGGAGGGCGACTGGATGCAGTCGCCTGATGGTAGAGCCACAGGGACAGAATCGCCTTCTGGTTGGGCGATAGGCTCCAGTCGCCCTCCCATTGAGCGACTTGAGCCTATTTTTGTAAAAAAATTTCCCGCGGGTATATTTCTGTAATTTCGAATAAAAATGGATTATCCGTACAAAAAATTCCTTCAATGTGAACCACACGAAAACAATTGCAAGGGAGTATACCAAAAGTGATAAAGAGGTATAAAATATTGGTTTAAGTGGGGGTGTGTGTGTGTGCGCGCGCGCACACACACACACACACACACACACACACATATATATATATATATATATATATATATATATATATATATATATATATATATATATATATAGAAAAATTACATAAGGCACCTAGGTGTCTAGGCACCCACGCTATTGAGTGGTATATAATCAATTAACTCAAATACACACACATACATACACAAACACATGCATACTACATACGCAAGTTTTGGCGAGGTAGACAACTAGCCGCTGCCCGTATATGCTTTAATATGAGAATTGTGTTGCCCATGCTTGAATTCCAGTTTTATTAGTTTATTAGAATTTCAGGCCTTCAGGAGTCAGGCACGCACCCATGCTGCATACAGGCATACATGATACATTGATCCATGGCATGCGTGCGTGGACGGAGGAGTCACTTGCAGGTGTTGATAACGCCGGCCGGCCGCGCGACGCGATGGAGTCCAGTGCGCTTGCAATGTTTGATGGTGGGCAGGCAGGAAGCATCCATTGGATTCAGCTTCAGGTCGATTCAGATCGCTCCAACTCCACTGCACTCTCTGCACATGCCTGCAAAATGCTGCTCAGTAAAGAGGAAGGAGGTAGTATCTGGTCTGGCTCTCACTGATTCCTGCCGCATCGCATCGGTCGGTTGCTATCTAGAGGAGGTCATTTCTAGGACGCCTCAAATTCACCAACTTCTTCCACTACCACACTTTTCAGAGGTCAATGATTTTTTTTATCTCCACGATATGTCTAATTTTGTGCTTTACCACTAGATCACGTGGGTGTCCTCATTTGTAATTTTACAAGAACAATTCAATTCCCACAAGAATTTTAAAAACTACTGTGTCTCTAACTTGTAAAGAATATACAAGAAAGTGGTCAGCGGTTTTAGGCTCCGTTTGGCATTACAGTGGATTATAATAATCTCGTTTGGTTAGATCACTTTAGGACATTTTGGGTGTTTGATTAGCTGCTTTTTTTATAATTAAGTTGCTTAGAGATATATTTTTATATTCCAGAATATATGAGATGAAATGTACGGGCACAACCATTAGATAACACAACAACCATAAATTGAGCGTTCACGCCAATTTTTCCTTACCAATTGGTGTTTATATTTAACAAGACCAAATCAAATCTGATCGTTTGCTACGAGTTTTTATCAAGGAGTGCGGTTTCCTTGAGTTTACAGGACAGAGGCCGGATGATTTAAAAAGATGAGACAAAAAAAAAACCATATCCCTTCATGTATTTCCCATCTGATTCTTCTTGACCAAATTAGGAAGGGACAGCCCCAAAAGCGTCCAGAACCCAGCATGCGTCACCTGGGATGTAGGATGCACGGCCGACAGACTGAAAGCCTCTGGGCGTCGTCACCGGTGACGCCAATTCTCAACAAACACAGCAGCTACACCCATAAACACAGTTTCTGCCTATACGACAACCACCACCCTGAAAAAGATAATCGCAAACACCGATCTTTATGTAGTGCAGCTCCCTATGTCCCTACACTCAAGTGCTCAACAGCAGTACGTAGCTGCCAATTATATTTCGGTTTTATTAAATATTATCTGGATATTTTTTCTAACTATCATTCAGATTTATACCCAATGGTCATGAATTCTTCCTCCTCCCTTTGAATTCTACCCCCTCCTTTTTTTTAAAAAAAACTCCCATCCTTTAAAAACAAGGGGTCTCTTGATCTCTAATCCAAATGTCACAAATTTGGATAATAATTAGAAAGAAAACATTTGAGTGATACCTATACACTCCCATTATATTTTCCATGGTACAACATGAGAAGTCACGTTTTTCGTATATACCTGACATATGAGCAGCCTTAGCATTTACCCCTACCTCCATGCGCTCTGTCACACTTTTTTTTCTGAAAAACTTTGCAGAAACAAAAGTACCAAAACGACATCCCGGCCGGATACACATTCTGTTATTCTAGTCTTTCTGAATCCTGACTATAGCTACCAAGTAAAAGGAGCAACTGCGAGCACTCATTTCCGGTGAACTTGCAACAAAGACTGCAAATTTATCTCCTGGGTACGACGCGGCGAGCAGCGAAGAAGCGGTGATCCGGGTGGTGAACGCGCAGGAGGCTGAGCCAAGCGTCGGCAGCCTGCGAGAGGGAGGCAGCCAGCTGCCTGTCCCGCCCGCCGGGAGCCCACGCCGCGGCTTTGAGCTTGTACGACACCATCGCGAAAGTCGGAAGCCACATCGTCGTCGTCACGGGAGCACCGTGCGCTCGCGGATTGGTGGTAGCTTTTGTTGGCTCTGCCCCACACAAGTTGTGGCCGACGCTGCCTGCTGAAAGATTTCAATGCACACCTCATTGCATCAGCAACCAGATGGTTCCGGATCATGTTTCGCTAATGCTGATACAGTTAAGTGTTTGTTCAAGTGGTGGTACAGTAATGTCAGACTTAGCGAGTTGCGCGCAAACCTGTGAATTGTGTGGAGAGAGAATGGTAAGTGAGGAAGCAGGCGTCCAGATCACGACGTGTTGGTCCCGTCGGAATTCGGTATATGGGGTACCTGCATCAACCGTGCAGAATTCGACGTCAGGGACGATTGAAACCTGAATTGCCACAACCAAAAACATGAATAGCATGTGAATATGTTTCTCAAGTACTGCATTGTACTACCATGCAACGGACATCCAACTGGCCGGTGACAAATCATAGCTCCCGAGAGTCTTCAGCTCCGGAAAGCGCTTGGCGAGGCTAGAAATCTGCACCAAGTAAGTTTGATTCGTCAGACAAGTGACACATTTGCGAGCCTGATGTGATATGAGTCTTTGTAGACATGCCTTATCAGCTAATGGTTCGCGCTGGTAGGGAGGCTCCGATTCGAGAAACTCGAAGATGAGCTGCTCGTGGCAGCTCCTTGATTCTCCGTCGTCGCTCGAAGCTTCGCTGGTGGAGCTTTCGAGGGTATCTTGGGCTGAAAACGCATCTGTGCTGGGGCTTGTCTCGTGCTCTAGGTCGCTGGCTTCTTCGCTACCTGTATCTTGGCAGTAGTCGCTGTCGCTCTCCTCTCCACTTGTCCTACTTTGGAACGCATGGATATCACATCAGCGACAGAAGTGGGGTTAGCTAATTCCATTAGTTGATTCCATTTCTTGATGTGAGAACTGGAAGCACCCTGACCACAAAAATGCAGCTTAATAGTTCTATGGATTGTACACCTAATACTATGAATAATTGAGGATATACTGTTAATGGTTTTGCTTCCAGAGAGAATCAAGTTATGTCAATAACGTTCCCTAAGTACATTTAGAAATAGAATCTTTACGTATCAGCAGCCCAAATTGTTACTGAAGACAGATAAACTTCACTGGAAAAGTGGGGAATCAGACATCTATGTTTTGCTGGGAAGCTTCAGAAAGCAGCTAACCCTTACTACTCGGTCCTAAAATTTGAGTCAATGCTCCCAAACTCACTCTTCTACTCGGTAGATGAGCTTTCAAGACTGGTTTGCCCTTTTGTTCCCTTTTCTTGAAACAATGGTCACTTAAGCAGCTAAAAATGCATTTCCCCTGTTCACTTTTGGGAGATGCAAAATGTTCTTCTGAAGGAGCGTATTGGCAAATGTACTTGCACAGCACTTATTTCTGCATCTTTAATTTTGTAGTAATGAATAACTACATTATAACTTGAAGCATTGCTATACTTCTAAGATTATGCTGAACTAGCAATGAACACAATGTCACAAATGGCTGCAGGCTTGCAGCTAATTTTTGTTCTTCAGTACATCCATAAGCTACAGCAAGTGATGCAATGCTATTGCTACCCAAAGAAACATGGTGACTTCACAAAGTATCTTGTGTTACCTCGAATGATAAAAATGCCGCCTGAATCCACCGTAAAGTTGAATTGCAGATAAGTAAGGGGCGTAATACTGCACAACACCATCGCTGCAACCATTCAGAACAATTGGCACAGCGGTGCCGTATGCACTGCATTCCCTGAATGCATCCCAGAGGTCTCCCAGAGTGAAGAACGTCGGCGCATTGTCTCCATCAGATTGCCTCCAACCATTCATTCTCCCCTGTAAAAATAACGAAACCTTCAATTGTATGTAGAACAGGAGCAGGCACAGAACTTCTGAAATGATACTCTGCAATCTGAATAACATCTTCCTCTGTTGGGAAGTTCACTGTTACTGAAAATTTGTAATTCAGTTATGTAATGTTCAGTCTTTGTTGTTCCCTGATTGAGTAAACAAATTAAGATGAACACTTTTTAACAAGTGAAGATATGATTTAGACTTCCCTGAAAATTGCTCATCTAAAAATCTCCTGTAAATTGCAAGGTAACTAGCCTCGTAGTTCTTAAAAGACCAGGCTAGTAATCAGGTGAGCTTACAGAAAAGAGGGGGAATGTGACGCCAATAAGACACTTTTCTCCAGTTCAATCACCACATTTTCCCGCTCTTGAGAAACAGTTATCATCTTTTCAACAGGAAATCAAGACAAGTCGAGTACATATCCTGATATATCGATTTCAACGATGTGTTGTTTGAATCAATAAAAACAAAATAAAATGGAGACAGCATCTTGCATTACCTTGGAGGAGCAGTGCGTTCGGACTACCGGCGTGGTCGCCTCGAGGAACCGCTGCAGGTTACACCGTCTCGCCAGATCGTCGCCGGCGGCAAACCTTGGGCCACAATTTGCCATCTTCTCTCTTCTGCTAATGTGCAGAATCTAGCTTGGAACTTGCAAGGGAATTCTCTTGCTTCTGTGGTGGATATGGGAAGGTTTAGAAGAGTTTAATTAAGTCTTAAACAGGTAATCTTGCGCTATTAATAAGGTTACTATGAGCTGGGCTTTGGCCTCCAAAAGTGGCGCGCATGCGCTGGAGCCGGAGCAAAAATTTAATCTGAGGGGCGCACGAGATGGAGGACGCGTGTGGAGGTGGGTACGTGTACGGTTGGGATCAAGTTGGCAGCTCAGGTTGGGTTGGACTGGCCCAAATTTGGGCGTTGGAGGTGGCAATGGACGGTTTGTTCTTACCTTATTTTTGTATTATGGTTGATAATTTTTACTTGTATTTTTTAAGATATCAACGTAAAAGATGTACATAATTTCATATTTAAAAAGTTATTTGAAGAAGCGGTTTAAAGAAGCCGCCCTATTTATTTTGATTTTTAGAAAAAACAGAAGCAAAAAAACAAAAAAAAAACAGGTCTTTTATACGCCAGTGACGTGTAAACCGGTCGCCGCATCACATCAGCAGTCAGCAGAGACCCCACTCGTCAGTTCTCACCGCTTTGTCACGACCGACCTCACCTTGATTCTCATCACAAATGCAAACATTAAACGGTTCTACAGACAACAGTATACTGGTAATAGAACTGTATATGGGACATGTAGAATGTACTCCGATAACTACATTGATTAGTTTGCCTAGAGAAAAAAATATAGATTATCTGGTGGCTATATGCGCCTGAAGAGCAACTCTACTGATCTGTCAAGAATCAAGATGCTCAGAGATTTCTTATTAGTTATTATACTCCTCTGCTTTTTTTTTTCTTTTGTTTTGGAGAAGAATGAACTCTGGTGGTGGGCTCCTTAATTAGGCCTGTTTCGGGTTTAGGATTTTTTGGGCCGGAACTGGTAATTCTGTTTCCGACTAGACACAAGGGACGTCAACTTGGCTTTACTCTTCAGTTGTCTTCAGGTATCCAAATCCAACCCTTTGCTTTTCTCTTCTCCCCCAGCATTCCAATCCCTTGACTTAGTTACGCTGTGCTCTGCGGTGTACACAATCTTGATCTGTCGGAAAGAAACACGTATGGTTGATTTTCGTCAGTGGTCGATCACAAGAACCTTCAAAGATTTCGACGTTGAACAGAGTAATCTAACAACTGAAACGTACCGTTGAGTGAAATCCGAGGCAGAAGACGGATAGCTCGACGGGTGTGACGGAGAAGGAGAGTTGGATGGAGAAGAGTGGTACGGCCTCGGCGGCATGGCTAGCTCACCGATGTTCCTCTCCAGCATCTCCAGCACCCTGCTCATCGACGGCCGGTTCACCGGAACGGTCTGTATGCACCAGAGCCCGATCAGAGCCATCTTCCTCGCGATCTCCTCGCCTCCATCTCCCGTGCCGGTACCGGCACCGCCATCCTGCAGCACGCCGCCGTCCTCGAGCAAGTGGTCGTAAATCCAGAGCGGGAAGAAGAGATCGCTTGACTTCTCGGCGTAGGCCTTCACGTTGCTCCTGCCTCCGACCATCTCCAGCAGCAGCATCCCGTAGCTGTACACGTCCGACTTGGCCGATATGACCCCGAACCCTCGGGAGAAGACCTCCGGCGCGATGAACCCTATGGTCCCCCTCGTGTCGGCCATTGACAGGATGCTCTCCTTCGGGTTGCACAGCTTCGCCATGCCAAAGTCTGCGATTTTCGGACGGAAGTCTTGATCTAGCAGCACGTTGTGAGGCTTGATGTCGAAGTGGATGATGCGCGTGTTGCAGCCCTCGTGCAGGTACTCGAGGCCCCGCGCGATGCCGACGGCGATCTCGTGCAGCATCTCCCACCCCAGGGCCCTGTCAGGGTTCGTCGAGTAGATGTACTTGTCCAGCGAGCCGTTCGGCATGTACTCGTAGACCAGGGCTCGCTTCGACCCCTCGAGGCAGAAGCCGAGCAAGGTGACGATGTTGACGTGGGACGTCCTGCCGATGCTGATCACCTCGTTGAGGAACTCCTCGCCGTTGGGCTTGGAGTGGCGCAGGAATTTGACGGCGACCGTGCGGTGGTTGTCGCCGACCAGGGTTCCGCTGAACACCGTGCCGTAGCCGCCTTCGCCGAGCCTGTGCTTGAAAGATTTGGTTATCTTCTTCAGCTCGGAGTACCTGTACCGTCTCGGAGCTAGGGATCCGTATTTTTGCAGCAACTTTTCCACGTTGGCCGTGTCGCTGCTGCCGTTGTCCATGATGTTGAATAAACCGAAACTGCGACTTCGTCGACGAAATTTCAAGATGATGACGAGGCATGCCAACAGCAAGCCAATTGTGATCGACAATGATACTGAAATTGAAGAACAAAATTACATGAGTACACTAATTATTTATTGGATACCACCAAAATCTGCAATAGTATCGTGGGATGCGGTAAGGGGCACTTGAGTGTTTTTAGGATTGAGAGCATTCAGATTTTGAGATATTGGATCTCTATTCAATTGATCCCCCATACCCCCTCTAAAAAAATGAATTTGGTCTGTTGAATCTCCATCCAACAAATCCCCTATACCACCCCCTCCAAAAAAATATTAGTGCTTTGAATCTGGAGCGCTGGACGGAGACCCAACGCTTAAATAATCTGAGTGCTCTTAATTCTAAAAAACACTTAAGTACTCTTTAGACACCACGCAGTATGATATGGATCAAAGCAGTGTACGTAGAATAGTTTAAGCTGCATGTAAAGTAACCATTAACAAAATATCATGAGATGTGCGAGAAACATGCGTGTACTTGGACTAATTGATGAAGCATGTGCATACCTATCAGGATGACCTTGTTTCCAGACTTCTTTGCATCTGCACATATGGGAAAGGTCATTTCATTTTAGTCAATACACATTGTCACCCACCAAGAAACTGATCAAAGTATTTGTCTGACTAATTAATGTAATCCATCCAGATGAAAGACTAATTAACCTGATAGTGATACAATGCTCAGGTTGAGCCGGGCAAAGGCTAGTTGCGTCGTTGATGATTTGGTAATAACAACGACCGACTAATTGAACCCGGTTTGACATATGCATTTGAACTCTTACCGGTCGTGACAAGAAACCAAACAACATACGCTAGCTTAATTAGTTTAAGTTTGAGCTCTGTTAACCGTATGTCCTTTGTACGTACGTACGTCCTATTCAAGTCGGACAACATACCTTCACATGTACGTATAATTGTGTGTGTGTATATATAGATTGATCAGTCACTGACCTAACCAGCAGTCGGGTAAATGGACGAAAACTAGTTCGAAGAACACAACTACCGCTAGCTATCTCGTTCAATTCACACGATGTAGGCATGCTCAGATGATCCAATTAAACAAATCAAAAGAAAACAAAGTCATCTTCAAGACGCGTAGTTAGTTGAACCATGTTCTTGTTAGAAATTGGTCCATATAAGTATGGTTCATTTTCTTAATTCTAAAGCATGCATGATTTACTTACTATATTTCTAAAGTAAGGTGGAAGAAACCAATTTATAAGGTGAAATCTTCACCACTCATTAAATATAGATAAAGATTAATCGCATGAGGAGGGCTTTAGCTAATCACGCGTATTTGCACATTTTCGGTGTGACTTGTGACGCTCGACCACGTCGTGGCGTGGTGTGTTACTTGGCAGACTAAGTCCACCTTATTTTTGCTAAACTATGCATCATCTCTCATATTTTTCACTGGTCATAATACTGCTTAAATATCATAATGTGATTTGATGAGGCAGTTACTAGTGAATAACTGCAGCGCCCTTAAAAGGGCCTGGAGACGTCCAGGAAAAAACAGAGAGTTTTCCACCTCCATTCTTCCTCTACTTCGTTCTCTGCGAGCTTATACTGTTGTGTTGTGCCATCTGAATCTCGTCGACCTTTCTTTCCGGCGTGCACCTGGAAGGAGGGAGAGCGGCTATCTCCAAATCGTTGCCTCAAAGAGTACCTGTATGGAGCGGCAATAAAGTTTCTAGGCAGCGCATCTGCATGTCTGCTCGCTTTACTGCGTCATCTACGTTCTGTACTGCATCAAGCCTGCGCTACTTTCTGTTCATCATCAAGCTCAAAAGTAAGTCGTTCGCACATTCGTTTGACTTTGTTACTATATTTTCCTTGCGTATATTCTGAAGTATGATGAGTAACCTACTGTTAGTAGTAAGTTTTACATCATTGATTTATTATATTTATCTCTTAGTAAAATTTGAAATCAAAATATTACCTACATTTCAAACAGTTCTTATCCTTAAGCACTTGTGCTTTGAAAGTCAAGGTACAGAGCAACCGCGATGCTTAGTAAACTTAGACGTTGGCGAGGAGGACTTACGGCGAACTCCGTCTAGTTGTAACTTTACTAAAGTATGGTTTTAGGCCGGACATACGTGGAATCCATTGGCTGTCCCCAAAAAATCACTATTTCATGCGATGAGATCGATCATGACAACCATTGACCCAGTAAGGCAGTAACCAAGTCCAAGGGCGTGCAATACGTCATTTCAGTACTACTATTGTTAGTCCTCTCAAGAACCTTGTCCTAACATGAAAGGTGACTACAACTTTCAGGCGTGTTTAGGGAATATATATACAAGTATTTTTTTGGTTAAAGGTAACTTAAATTTTGAACTATTGAATCTAGGTCTAAGGGTTCCCGTTCCTCCTCTAAATCAGGCTCTGATGAACTTAATCTGAACCCAAACTCTAACCCCAACTCACTGGAGCCAGAAGAAAGGTAGAGCACAAATCTCAGGACAAATCCTACGGTGAGAACTTCAAGTACTTGGTCAAAAAAATACTTGAGTACTAGTTAGCGATTCCCAACCTTTTATTTTCAGTTCCAAACTCGCAAACTAGCTAGCTAGCATTATTTTGTTATCAGCAAAAGCATCTGTGAGGAGTTCAGAATGCCGCGTACGTTCACCAATTCATGTCAATTATGATCTTCAAAATGTATCCAAAACTAGCTAAATTTATTGTACAGTTTCAGTTCTAACATTGATTTATTTGTTGGGCACTCCCAATGCAGAAACTATGGATGGTTTCTATGGCATTAAATAAGGTGCCAAGTAAGCAAAATGCTGATGTGTCATTGGAGTTAAAGAGGAGAGATAAGGAAATGATTTCTTACATAGAAACCATGTCTACACAAGAACCAAGATAGAAAAAGCTGTGATAGGTAGATGATAGGAGAGAAAAGATTGATGATTGGATGAAAATTTTATTTGTAGAAACTATTCATTGGGAGTATAGTTTCCATGAGTAGAGTCTACATTAATTGGCAAGTATAGAAATTACTTCATAGTTTCTGCATTGTGAGTGCCCTGGCGTTACTTTATTTTTGCTGATGAAAAGCGTTAAAGGTTAATTAGTAGTACTCGTGAGTCATGATATGCATTTCTGCAATTTATGATCAAAATAAGAAGCAAGAGAGCACACAGTATCGGACTATCGGTACGTACCACATCTCGCCGGGCGCGACGACCCGTCGGCGCAAATGCACGCGAACGCCTCCGTATCTGCGTCGTACCCGCACCGGCCGCCGCTGGCATTGCACGCCGTGCAGTCGCCGGCCGACGCCCTCCACTCCAGCAAGTACCCGCCCCTCAGCAGCTGCGGGTAGTCCCCGGAGCTCGCGCCCGGTAATCCAACAACCGGCACGACCAAGTAGTCGCAGCCTCCGGCCACCGCTCTCGCATCGGCGGTGTTGTAGCTTGGGTCGAGTCGGACGACGGCCGGCGTCCCTGGGCACGTGACGTTGACGAACCCGGGCGGCGGCGGCTTGGTGGTGCAGTTGAAGAGAAAGACGAGCTGGCGGTTGGACGTGCTGGCCGTGAAGGGCGCGAGGCTGAGGCTGGCGGAGACGTCGATGCGGGGCACCGGGCAGCCGCTGCCATCGGTCTGGATGTTGTCGTTGGCGACCACGACGGTGCGGTTGGCGTAGGACACACGGAGGATCTTGTAGGCGCCTCGGAAGGACCGGGCGAGCGATGCGCGGCCGCCGAGGCAGTCGACCTGGAACGCCGGCGGGCCGCACGGCGGGGAGGAGGAGGAGGGCTGGTCCGGGAGCCAGAACGGGTAGGCGACGGTCACGTTGCCGCACGCCTTGGGCGCGCAGATTGCCACAGCGGCTGCTGCTGTGGTCGCGCGGTGCAGGACTAGACATGCTAGGAGGATGGAGAGGAGCAGCAGCGACGGGGGATGCATCGCGACGAACGGGACGATGGTTGGCGGGCGCCGTGACGAGGGAGGGAAAACGTACGGTGGATATATATATATATATATATAGGCAGCTAGTTTGTAGAATTGTAGTTGGTTTGACTGGCTAGTTCGTACTACTTGTACTACTTTGTTGTGTGGTCTCTTTCTTGGAACATCACATTAATTTCCTCTGTTCCGTATGAAATGAAATCGAGTTGTTCTAGTTACTGGAGATGCATGCGATGCGATTTAGCGCGAGTGGTGCATCCGTACGTGATGCTTACATCAGGGGATTGGTGATGGTCGGTAAGTAAGCGCTCACCGTCATCGAGATTCGAGGCCGTCGCTACATCACCAGATTGGTGATGCTTTCGGCCTTCTTGGGGCTTGCGGGCCCAAATCTGCCAATGTTGATAGGCCCTTCATTGAAGCGTGGATTTGTGTTACGCCGCCGCCGGCTCGTATGCCCCGATTCGCCGTGCCCGTGCCACTGCATCCCAGGAAAACTATTTTGTTTTGAAATTTCTTTCGCTGGGTGGCGAAATGACCCAAATTAATGAAATTTCGGTAGTTTGGTCAAATTTTCGTTCAAACGGTTCAAAACGGCGTTTGAATTTTAGATGAATTTCAATCAAATTTAAAGAAATTTGAACAGCAGCACCGAGATATAGCTGCTAGAAAAATGAAAGCTTGAAATCATATAGAGCCTAGTGGTGATAGATTTGTGGTGCGATGCGTACCGATGCTAGCGGTGATAGAAATCGGCGGCGGGCATGATGGGTGACTGTGGCGGCAGCCAACCGGTGTTTCTCCGGCTAAATCGAGTTGGTTTTTTGGATGAGAGGGTGGAGGTGGTGCTCTGAATGCAAGAAATTGGCCTGAGGCTTTACCGTTGTGAAGAACAACACGGTGGTGCAGTGATCGGCTCGGAGGAAGACAATGGCGACAACGCTCCTGTACTTGAACCCCAAAATTGGTTGAGGGAAAATAGTTAACATAGTGAGAGGGAGCCATGGTTTAAAAGAATTTGGATTTGGTTGGCTCTCGACGACCATTGGTGCAACGAATTCGGTAGAATTTTAAACGGGCCGAAATAATTTGAACCATACTTATTTATTGAACAAAATTTCCAAAATTCTTATGAAATTGTGAGCCCTGCTGCAGCCTGCAGTTGCCGTCGTGAGCCGCGCAACCACGAGCCACTAGCCTCTTCTGGACAATCTCCCTGCCGCGTGATAGCATCAAGTGCCACCGCCACGGAGGAAATCGCCGAGCAAACGCTATCCTCGCCGGCGGCGGCGGTTAGGGCGGCAAATGCGAGATCGCACCAGTGATGCAGCGCTACGGAATAGCGGCAGTGGTCGCGGGCCTCTTATTCTCGGCCATCTCCTGCCGCGCGATCGCGGTGAGTGCCATAGGCTCAACCCCTCGCCCGCTCGGAGCCGGTGGGTTAGGGCGGCGGACGCGGGATCACGATACTGAATCCAATCTCGTGCTACCGAACTGCGCAAACCCTTGTTGCCTTTCCCGGCCTTGCCGGCTATGGCGAAGAGACAGGACAAGCAGTGGCACCCAAGCACGGCAGGAGTGCATGCTATTGGCCGCATATTGGTTATTGCTCCAATGCATTGAGCAGAGGCTTTACCAATCTGACTACTGCTGCTTCACTGATTCTTCAAAGGAGGCTACCGATTGTGTCGTAGATTTACCGATTGCTGTGATTTTTTCTAGTTGTCACACTCGTAGATCGATTTGATTAGGTGGTATCATATGTTAGCTAGGTTGATGGAAATTTCGGTATTGAATCGTTGGCCATCACATTAGTGTTTTAATTCAATGTATTCGACATCAGCCGTCGGCCTAACTACCTGATGCTGCTCTAAGATGCATCATTCCATAAATGTAATGTGGTGGCGTTTGTGTACCTAGATTTGATGCTGGCACATTAGTATTTGGTTCATGGTCTGACTATTTGGGGGTAGTGTGCGAGAGGAGGGAAGCTACAAGCTTTAAATCAATTGAAAACTAAATAAGTTCGGATCGATTTTCTTGATGATAAATATCTGATGACACTTTGCTAATTTTGACAATTTTTTCTTCTCCTTTTGGAGTCTTAGGATGTACCACTTTCAATGCAAGATAACATAGTGGCCTCTTTTCAAAAATGAAAATTCTAGTAGCTGCAGATTACCACCCTCATACACTGGGGTCACAGGAATATGTTAACAGTTATGATACCCCAGTGTAGGTCATCTTTTCACAGAGTTGGTAATCGTCTTAGGATTTTTGAATTCACAAGGCTTGTCTTCTCAACCTTTAGCACTTCACCAAGAGATTGTGCTTTGGCAGGACTAGTACAACTTGTGCTTTCTGCATTCAAATTGTGAACTGAATCTTCACTGAAAAAGAGAAATAACATAAATCAACTTCGTTGAAAATGGTACCAAACAGCATTAGAAATGTGTAGAGAAAGCATCTTACAGTATTTCAAAAACTCGACCTGCGGGGGAAGAATCCCCCCGGGCATTGCTTTAAGAAGAAGGTCTTCTCACGCAGACCGAGAAAACCCTCGAACCCCTGCTCCACCCTTACACAGCGGCACCATCGCCCGACCTTGTGAGACTACCGGCGGATCCTTTGGATCAACGCCTTGGCGGGGCCTTAGACATGTGCTTTGGTGTGGTAGCAGGCGAGGGGATTTTTTCCCCCCAAGCCTGAAATTCGCTCCCACTGGGAGTCGAACCCAGGACCTGGGGGTGCTACTCAGGCCTCTAACCATTGGGCTAGAGACCCTTTCGCCATCTTACAGTATTTCACAGAAGCTTTGCTTTGGTGGCATGTCCAATTCATCCAAACCTCTCTCGAACATATCTAAAACCTGGGTTATCGTAGGGCGATGCATAGGTAATACTTGTACACACCACAAGCCAATTAAAGTCATCTTCTTGGCGATTTGCTCAACTTCACCTGTGACTTCACAAGCTTGTAATCCGTCATCTTGAGAAAAATGGTCATAAATCCAATCTGGAAAATACTTTTCACTAGACTTTTCGACCACTGATTTCACATTTTTCCTGCCTCCAACCATGCATCTCTAACAATATTCACGAACTCCTCCCCTTTTCCTTTGGAGTCATGCAAGAATTTCACAGCAACCTGACGACCATCTTGTAGCCTTCCTTTGAAAACCACACCATAACCACCTTCTCCAAGCTTGTTATTGAGAAAAGTCGTTATCTTCGTTACCTCTGAGTACTTGTACCTTTTTGGAGCTAGGGATCCATAAGATACTATTAGGGCCTCAATATTTGCTTCAGTGGTGCTGCTAGTCTTTGTGCAAAGGAGGTAGCGTAATTGTTTTCCCTTCCTATGCCATGCCAGCGCACAAATACATGGAAAGAGCAAGCTTGCAGCTGCTGCTGTCAAAACTGATATTAAAGCAGGTGTTATTTCCTTTTACAAAATTGGAAGGTATATTGCGGACATTTAGATTTCCATGAACACAATTAGCATTTTTCTTTCTTTTTTACATAAAAAATTGCATGGTGGCAAAAGTTACGAACAAGGTAAGGCCACAAATTTTGTTCCTAATCAACCAATCTTATATCAGATGACACAAATTAAGGGTTTGCTTGCTTAAAATTTTTATGTTATCAATGTATAAATGATTTTAGCATACCTATTAGTATTATCCTCCCACCAGTCCACTTGCTGCTTGCAACAGCACACAAGGTTAATTAACAAAAGTAATATCAAGATTACTAAATTTGACGATTTGTCCCCAACAAAATGAAGTACTATGTTTGAAGCTTCAATATTTTGCAGATGACCTATACTTGTCAGTCACAAAGAGAAATATACTGCAAGTTAACGAAGACTGGAGATGACATTAATGTCATCTTTTGATTGTGAAATTCACTTACACCTAGTTCTTTTTTGACAAAAGTTAGGATTTGTCACTCCATTCGTTGGCATTTCAGGATTTGCAACCCATTGTTTCACTGACATCATGTGGCAAATCCTAAAGTGCTAACAAATGTCTTATATGTCTTATATTGTGAAATGGATGAAGTAGTTTATAGATATGTGCATCTAGATGGGCATATTTGTGGACATATTTCGAAATTACTCTGGTAAATTGCATTGCCCTGCATACGAAGCTGATTATCATGAGCATAAGTGCTGACAGCGCTGTTAGAGTGAAGTGGCACTCTACCATAAAAAATGTACACGACGAATATATTTTTTGCATTGTTACTAAATAATCAATCATATAAGAAGATTGCATTATGCTTATGTAGGAGTTTTATGTACATATTTAGGCACATTGATTGCACTAGCTAAGAAATTTCAAGTAGGGGCGTGCCCGTCAATGTTTCCCATAATTTAATTTCCCCTCGATCAACATGATCCACTGAAGCAAAATTTAAGAGTATTAGAATATGTATGATTTAGAATTTTGAGAGGTATGATGTTTGATGCATTAATTGTATACGCTTAAACCCACTACCCACTGCAAGTATCATCTATAAAAGATCGAGAGAGAGAGAGAGAGAGAGAGAGAGACGCCGTGCAGTCCTCAACCGTGTATTCCAGAAGAAACCCAGGGCCGCTCGTAGTCCGCCGCTGTCGCCCCTTGGTATCCCACTACCGGCATCATTGACACGCTGCAGTTCCCCGGAAGTTGGCTCCAATTGTCGTCAGGCTTATAATTTGCAGTGAGCCAGGCAAACTAGTTAAACGAGGCACTCGCATAGCTTACGGGCGCCCAAGAACCTTTAAGCTGCCGTGCCTGACTGCAGTTGGAAAACGGATCCTCTGCAGTTGCGTACGGCGGCTGCAGAGGGAAGTCGCAAATCTGAGCCGTCCGATTGAAAAAGGACAGCTCAAATCATTTTGCTACAGTATTTTTACTGTAGCTACAGTATTTTTACTGCAACTACAGTACCTTTTTTACTGTAGCAACAAAAGGATCTGAGCCGTCCTTTTTCAATCGAACAGCTCAGATTCGCGACTTCCCTCTGCAGTCGCCCGTACGCGACTGCAGAGGATCTTGTTTGCTGCAGTTGTGGAGGAAGAACATCTCCTGGTTCATAGGGCTAATTCTTAACGGAGCGAGCCCGAGGTCGGTGGAGGCGTTGACAAGCCGTCCGACAATGCGACGTTGGTGACTGAACGAGCCGTTCTTGTAGAAGATATCCAGGATTTGGTGTAACCTCGAAGGCTCGGTAGCAGCACTCGGGCGGATGCGTGCCGCCGAGCCAGAACGGGTAGGTGACAGTAAGGTCCCCGCACGACACCAGCGCGCAGGTCGACGTTGTGTTTGTGGCGACAGTGGAGCTAGCTAGGAGAGTGACTAGCACGAGCATGGGCATGGCTGAGGAGAAGGCAGCAGGAAGGGGAAATGGATGCACCTTGCCACGGGATATCGGAGTATTGCAAGTGTGCAAGTAGAGCAGGCGAGAATTGACGGTGCCGCGGTAGGAGAAAACATGAATTACAAGAAATCTATGACCGACGAGGAGTGACTCCATGCTTTCTCTCCCAATAACAGCTTGCACTAATTTTGATGCACTCAACAGATAAGTAGATAGAATCGCCTCTTAGATATGCATCAATAGTAGTGCAATTCACGTTCAGTTGGTGCATGGAATCACCTCCCATAACGGAATGTGAAGAATCATGTGAGAAAGTCATGTTTAATATTGTGATGAACTATTGCAATATTTTTGGGGGTGGTTATTCGATTTTGCAAAAGATTACATGTTATTTAAGCTGTTTTCTGGAAGTTTCAGTAGAGGCGGTAGTACCGGCTTGAGAGGAGTGGTAGTACTAGTTTTGGCAGAAATTGAGGATTTTGGGATTTGAATCATGGATGGAGTTTCGGTGACCTAGGTCATTGCATTAAGGTTACTGCATGATGCATGTTTTGGCTAACGTGGGTCAAATTGTGAAGAACTTGTGTCTGAAAATGATTTCTTTGTCTTTGGATGTGCAGGAACACTTGGAGTCACCATGGTCGACGGCGAGGATCGGGGCTACGCTTATGGAGAGTCGAGGTCTAGAACGATCAAGAATGCTAGGTAAGATAGTGAGCTCAAGCATGGCACAAGAAAGGCGGAAAATGTTGAAGACGAGTTCGAATGGCGGGTTTGCATCATGTGGCTTGGTCGGTCCAAGTAAGCTGTGGTCCGATGGAACCGGAGCGGGAAAGACTTGCCAACATGTGGCAAGCCAATGGTAAACCTACACGTGGCAAGCATAGCGATTGCTTTCATTGAAAGAAGATGACCTGGTCAAGAAGAGTATTTCAGTAGTTTGGTCAAAATATCGGAATCTGCCTTAGATAAAATCGCAGCGCATGAGTGGGGCTTGGAGAGTGGTTTAGGTCAAGGAAAAACTGTTTTGATTAAGATTATGTAATTTGAAAAACGTGCATAAGTAAACATATGCGAGTAAAACCCGTGTGTGGGGTTATCGAGTTTCTCCTATTATGCTAAGTGGATAGTATCCATTAAAGGCTAGGTGTGGCTAGCCCTCCTATATAAAGGGATTGGGATGGAGACTTGTGTTAACCATCCAATTTATCTCTCTTATGCTCTCATGTCTAGAGTTAGGTTTTGAGAGTTAAGTGTATTGTGTGTTCTCTGTCCTCTAAGGTGGAGTGGCTGTAAAACTTACCTTCTCAAGTAAGCACTACATCAATCTTTAATTAGCTCTATGGATCTCGCATGTTTTGATTGATTTGCTCTTGGTTTGGTTAGTTTTGATATCTCATCTTTGTTTTTCTTGATCTTGATGTGCCAAGTATATATAAGAGATGGAGACAACCTCTAGAAATTTATCTTCACCTATCTAGGTACTTTGATAGCAAGTTTATCAAGATAACCTAGTTTTGCTTGATGTGGCCTCAAAATGTGATTTATTGATCTGAGAGTTTTTGATGTGATTTCTTTTGTGTTCTTGCTTGTTGGAACATGTGCAAACATATCTAAAGCCATCTTGGCCATCATCCACCCACGAGCAAGTGTATTCACTGATTTTAGTTTTGGCTCGGTTTCGGTGCACCTTTCTTTCAAACTGAAAAAGTCTCAACTTTGGCCATGATTTTCATGATTGTTGGTTGGAGTAGTTTCTTCATAACCTAGAGAAGATCTCTGCAAAATTTTATATCATTTGGATCTACAGATCAAAAGTTCTATCGATTTTGGGTTTGAAATAGCGCTGAAAATACTATTCATATCCTGACTTTCCAGTCATACCGGTTTTTACTTGGTGGTTAGACCACCCCCTGTGAGAGAGGTCAGGCCACTGGTGTTGAAGATTTCATCGAACTTTGATTTCTTGAGTCTTTTTAATTTGTGACTTTAGGAAAAGGTGATATTCTTTGTAACTTTCTATCTATTGAAGAATAGAACTTAGAATACTTAGAAAAAATTTTAAGAAGGCATCATTCACCCCCTTTGTTACCATTTGGTCCTACAAGTGGTATCAGAACCTGGTTAACTCTTCTCATAAATCTTAACCAGTCTTAGGAGCCATAGCAATAGACAAGTATTCAACCAAGCCACCTGTGTTTGATGGACTGGATTTCTCACACTAGAAGTCTCACATGCATGCTTACATTGAGACCCAAGGACATGCAATTTAGCTTAAGGTCAAAAACCCTTATGTCATGCTGGCCAATGACAATGTAATTTCTTCTGATGTGGAGGTAAACAACAAGACACGCAACTTCCTGATTCAAGGGCTCAGTCGATTGGAGTTGGAGTGAGTCACTCACTTGAGATCTGCTCATGAGATTTGGAAGACTCTCTCTGACTACCATGAGGAATCTACCGCGATCTAGGAAGTGAGACAGAATCAATTCAAGAAAGAATACTCCAAGATCGAGCAAAAGCCCGGCAAGTCTTTGGATGAGTTATGGGGAATGTTGAACAAAATTCTCCATGACCTCCGTGCTATTGGCCTAACCTTCTCGGATTCTGAGAATGCACGCCAAATCTTAGGTGCTCTTGATATGAAGGTCCGAGGGATGAAAATCACATCCATCAATAACAACATTATCATGAGTGAGCTTACCATGTATAAACTCTACTCAAGGTTGAAGATGCATGAAATTGGCTTCATCTCGCGTCTTTTCAAGACAAAGTCGATGGCTCTTGTATTGGACCCTTATTGGAGCACCTCTTTAGATTATGTGGATGTTAGCTTTTCTTTGTTCGCCTTGCACTCAATTAGTGATGAGCAACTTGAGAGGCTATCTGAGGAAGATTTAGCCCTTTTGTCCACCAAATTCACTAGAGTGTACAATAAGATGAGAAATAAGAGAATAGATGGTCCAGTGACGTGCTTTGAGTGTGGTGAGCCAAACCACATTAGGGCCAATTGCCCCCACGCTAAAGGGCAAGGAGGAGAAGGACCTTCAGAGGTGTCCTCAAGCCAACTTCTTGAAGTTCGTCAACCGGGTCCTTACCACTCTTGAGTTTGTGGACATGAGCGATGTGGACTTGGTGACGAAGGATGATGACAACGACACCAACGGCAAGAAGAAGGCCCAGGATTTCACTGGCATGTGCTGGCCAAGGATAGCCACGACGTTGACTACTAGTCACCTGCTCGTGTGTTGCAATGAAATTTATTAGATATATAGATAATCATGCTATGAAAGAGGACTACTCTGATCAATTGAAAAGTAGAGAATGATGAGAAATTGAGAATAAGGCGGTTGGCGGAGAACGGATGTACGACAACCAACTCGTTCTTTTATAATAGTAATGAAAACAGCAAAAGAAATCGCAAAGAAATAAAAGTTTAAAAGTATTTTATTAGAGAACCAACGTAAACTGAAATAAACGTTGAAACATGGGATATGTCCACTTCTAACCAAATAAGTGTAAATAAGAAAACATAAATAGTGGCAAGTCACGGTGCTGAAAATTCGAATACTCCCACCCATGCATGTTGCTATCACTCCACTAGCCTTTTACCTGAGAATGTATAGAGTAAGCGTGAGATTTAAAAATCTCAACAAGTACCCAACAACGGTCGCAACACGGTGAGTAAAGGATAAGTAATGCAAACAAGTAATTGACACAAGTTAATGCAAGGTGACTAGGTTACTGGAAATATTGATGAAAGTCAGGGATAGAGGTAATCGGTACAATGAAATTAAGGATAATCGTTATTTATCAAGTTATGACAATGGCACCGATGATTACTTTCCACATACCTGATTATACAAGAATAGTCAGACACAACACTGCCCTCGACTGTATAACTACAGACGGGGTGTAATATCCTAAGTAACGAGACAACAGGAACAGTAGAATTAAAGATAATTATTATTTAGCAAGTTATGGTAATGGTACCGTTGATTACTTCCCACATACCCAATTATACGGAAATAGTCAAGCACAACAATGTCCTCGACTGTATAACCGTAGATAGGGTGTAATATCCCAAGTAACGAAATTGTACGACCCTCCATATGTTACTAGGTGGGTAGAAATCTCTCCTATATGTGGATAACCTCAGGCCAGGTAACTGTTATATTATTAACATGTTATATGGTGTGAATTTAAGGAAACTAAGAGAAGGCTAAGATAATATTATGAGAAGTGAAAAGATTTGTTAAGTTTGAAAATGAAGAGACATAATTCCCGATATGAGAGCGATGTGGAATGATAATATGGTGATAGTGATATAAGAATTATTCTAAAGAGGTATTATAACATAGCTCACACAAGGATTAGCAATCAACCAAGCTTTATTACGTAATGAGTGATTATTAGCCAGATTAATAAGTATTATATTCATCAATCATGACTCACATATGAAATCATACGAGTAATGGATCATGATATCAGGAAAAATAAACATCATAGCCCTAATGTTAAAATATTGCTAGTGGTTTAAACCTAAATTTGGAACATGTTCATAACAGGTAAATTTTGTGGGAAGACGGAAGAAGTATGTTTGGTCGAAAAGATTACGTTCGTTAAGATTTCACCATGCAAATTGTTGTTTGGCCGAGGGAACCATAATCGGCCAAGCGATTGACGTCTCGCTGTAAGAGTCAACAAAAACCCCGCGCAAAACTGAGTTCGGCCCTGCCCCATTCCACCAGGTGACGCCGGCCCTGAACATTGACCACCTGCCGCCACCAGCCATATGCGTCGCTGCTCGGCCACGCCACCGCCCGGCCCATGCGCCGCCCTGGCCTACCACCACCCAGCTTGCTCCCCGATGTAGCCTGCCACGCCACCTGCCCTATGCGCCACCGCAGCCCGCCATGCCCACCTACTCACCTCCGCGCCTGCCTGCACACTGCCGCGCTGCGCTCGCGCTGCCTCCACCGCGTGCCTGAGCCGTTGGCTGCCACCACCGTTGTCGGTCTACCATGGTGCCGCCCTACCATGCCCATGCGCCGTCACGCCACTTGACGTCATGCCGCCGCATGCGTCGGCCGATGCTGGCTACCACTGGCGCCACCCCTAGCTTGCGCACCGCCCCAACTAGCCGCGTCGCCTAGCCCACCATCAGCCCTGTGCCACCTGAGAGAGAGGAAGAGAGATTGATAGAGAGACAGGAGAAAGGCACACGGGAGAGAGAGGGAGAGAGAAGTAGATTGGTAGAGATTGGAGAGAGATAGAGATAGATTTTTGAAACGTTGTTCCTATTTTCAAGGTGCTACAAGGGGCCCACTTAGGTGCAAACATTGGCTCTTACAACCCCCCACACACAAGTTGGCCTCGGATCTCTCTGGGATCAGGCTTGCGTATCTCGTCCGAGGTTAACCGTAGGCTCCTATGGGATTGGTCTCGTGTATCTCGTCCAGGGTTGACCCTAGGCTCCTCTAGGGTCGGTCTCGTGTACCTTGCCCAGGGTTGGCCCCAGACCCCTCCAAGGTTGGTTTTGCATATCTCACCTGGGGTTGGTCCTTGTGAATCTCACCAGGATTGACTTGTGTACTTAGCTTGGGGTAGGCCTTTCAACTGGTGTCATCACTCCAAGGGGCCATGAACCCGAGGTAGTGTAGGGACCCTCCCCCAATGCCCAACCTCCTTGACTACATAGGATTTTGACTCCACCCTGAGCCTAGTTCCAGTTTATCTTGCTGTTACCCATCATGTTTTCCACCAGTAGTTTCTGCTCCGACTCCTCATCATCTCGGTTTGTAATCACTCCGCAAGCCTCAGTCATCTTCATCATTTCCTTGATCATTTAGACATCGGCTTCTCCTGAGCGTAGTCCCGATACTTTGACCACTTTGGATCTAAACTCTCCTGGTTTAGTCTCGGTCCCATCCGCCTGACTATGACGTAGCTTCGGAGTTCTATAACCAACAACAATAAGCAAACTGTCATATAGCACCACACAATACACAAAGTCATCAATGGACACAATAAGTTCATACAATGCACCATGCAAAATATATACAACCAAACCATTGATCCTAAATCTAGGACCAAATCTTAAAACCCTACACACACATATGTAATGACCTAGGACAAACCAAACTAGCCCAAGAAGTAATCTCTCAAACAACACAAACTCTAGCCGAACAGGAAAAACCCCGCCGATCAGATCGCCTGCCCTGGCCGATTTGATCACTGACGGCAACTGGTCAAACCGCCAGGAGAGGCCAGTATAACCGCTGATAATAGGCAGTCTGACCACCACCTCTGGCCTGTTAGACCGCCAGATCTGTTGATTGCCAAGAAATTCCAACAACTTTGTAAATTCTCAAAAACTAAACTTAAACTCTGCTAACTCTCTAAACCAAAAGTAAATTACTCATCATAACCACTGATTCGATAATTAGTGCACTGTGCCAGTATTGACTCCTGACTGAATGCGATCAAAGCAGAGGGTTTACTGGTACTGTATGCACCACACAACCCACTTTCGCGATCGAGGTGATGTGCCCAGTTCCTGAATAGCAACACCCACTAGTAACGCTTAGCAGCTAGTATCAGGTTTACTGGTACTATATGCACCACACAACCCACCGTTCGCGATCGAGGTGATGTGCCCAGTTCCTGAATAGCAACACCTGCTAGTAACGCTTAGCAGCTAGTATCAAGCTGTTCATACTATCTTTACACTGCGTAATCATTATCCGAATTCGCATGTGAAGTTTCTTTGATTAATTGTATTGTAGTGTGGTTCAGACTTCAGCGGAACCCTCGGAGGCACGCGGGGAAGGTCTTTGTCCTTGACCGTTACATTTGGAGATGAAACTTTCTAGATGCTCTGAATATTTCATTCTACAGTGAAGCCCTACTGGATGAGAAAACATCCGCTCGAATGCAACTCCTTGAAACAGCAAAGGAATTACATCTATGCATCTCAAAATACAACACAAAATGGAGTTTAAGACTGTAACCCTGAAAAATTACAAACATACACCTGCCAACAAAGTTAAAAAAAAAACTAAAAATATCATGTTGGCATGCACGACAACCTAATGCATATCATGATGAAAACATCTGGATTTGCATAGATGTATAAGATGAAACATTTGTTGAGTGTAAGGGAGAGCAGAGGAACGGTTTGGGCGGCATCTCCAATTCATTGATACCTCTCTCCAACATCTCTATAACTCTGCTCATGGAAGGGCGACTTTCAGGAGTCATTTGTATGCAACACAAGCCAACTATGGTAATCTTTCTTGCAATCTCTTCCGTTCCATATGCCACTTCACAGCCTTGCAGTTCCCTCACCAGTCGATCATAGACCCAATGTGGAAAAAATACTTCGCTAGAGTTGTCAGCATTTCCTTCTAGATTCTTTCTTCCTCGGACCATTTCGAGGAGCATCATTCCGTAGCTATAAACATCTGACTTTGTCGAGACAACTCCAAAACCTCTAGAGAACACTTCTGGTGCAATGAAACCAACGGTCCCTCTCGCTTCGGCCGTTGAAAGGACACTGCCCTTGGGGTGGCATAGCTTTGCCAAACCAAAATCTGCAATTTTTGGACAAAACTCATTATCTAGAAGGATGTTATGAGGCTTGATATCGAAATGGATGATGCGAGTGTTGCAACCCTGGTGTAAATACTCCAATCCTCGTGCAATACCGATTGCGATTTTTAGCAACATTTCCCATCCAGTAGCTAGTTTTGAACTCTCTGAATAAATATGCTTCTGCAAAGAACCATTGGGCATGTACTCGTAGACAAGCGCTCGCTTAGATCCCTCTAAACAAAAACCAAGTAGACTGACAATGTTGACATGAGATGTCCGACTGATACTCACAACTTCATTCAGGAAATCCTCTCCATTGCCTTTTAATCCATTCAGGAGCTTCACTGCAACCATTCTGCCATCTTGCAGGCTTCCCTTATATACCACACCATGCCCACCTTCTCCTAGCTTATCCTTGAATGATCTCGTTATTTTCTTCAGCTCCGAGTACTTGTGCCTTTTCAGAGCAAGAGATCCATATTTTCGTAACACTGCTTCTGCATTTGATCTATTGCGAGAGTAAATTCTGCGGATTGCTGATCTGAATTTTTGCTTCTGACGGTACATCAGACAAGCAAGACAGGCGAAAACCAAGCTAGCCGCAGCAGACAGCCACGCTAAAGTAAGGAAAAGGTACAACAAGAGGTGAGCAACATGAAACTTCAGATAAGTATATACTGCTCGACTTGACTTGATTATATTATGCAGCAGAATGCTTACCTATCAAAGTCAACTTGCTTCTGTGCTTACCATCTGCATGAAAATGTAACTTCGAGTATATAAGATTATCAATATAGGGATCGTATTAGTTCTGAAAGAAAATCTGCACGATTACACAACTTTACAAGACTAACACGGTTGCATGTTTAGCTTACCGCAAGTGGACGCGCGCAGGCCGCCGTCCGAGCAAAGGCACGCGAACACCGCCGTGCTGGCGTCGTACCGGCACCGCCCACCGCTCGCTCTGCAAGAGTTGCAGTCACCGACAGGTTCCCACTCCAAAAGGAACCCGCCCTTTATGAGCCGTCTGTAATTGGCCGCCATCATGTCTGCCGGCTCCGACCCGAGTACCGGAAACACCGCGATCTCGCAGTCCCCGTCGTTCGCCGGTGGTTGGCCCGTTCCATAGCTTCCCCCAAGGTACGCGAACATGCCAATTCTATTGCCACTACAGTTGGTCACCGGGACCGAACCAGGCGGCGGCCGCCTCTCTTTGCACCTGGACAGCACGTAGAGTTCCCGGTTGCTCTGGCTGATCCTGAACCTGTCCGTGATCGCCAAGGCGGAGGACACGTTGAAGATGACGGTGCACGCGGTGTCAACGGCCAGGAGGGCGTGGACGACCACGAGAGAGCGGCTGCCGTAGTCGACGTCTAGGACCCTGATGTAGGAGCTGCCTAGGAAAGCGCCCGACACGGAGTTGTTGCACGTGATCTGGAACGCCGGCGGGCCGCAGGATGACCGGTCCCGGCCGCCCATCCAGAACGGGTATGTGATGGTCAGGTTCCCGCACGTCGCCGGTGGGCAGCCTGCGTCCGCGGTGATGGCATTGACGGCGGTTGTTGATTGCAGCAAGGAGGCCAAGATTGGCAGCAGTAGCAACGCAGGATGCATCGCTGTATTTTCGGATTTCTTGTGCAATGGAGGCCTCCCGTAAAACTTTGAGACGAGAAGAGTTTGGTCATCATGGTTGGAGGCTAATATCTGCAAATGTGTGATGATGCAGTTAATTTGGACTAGTCTCGCCGCATGCAGGTTGGACTTTAGCATTCGATGACAACACGTCGTTACCCTGTGTCTCTGTTACACGGGAATACTTTAGCAACGTTTCATAGAGGGCGACGTCACGTTTGACTCTGTACTTGCTCGTTTACCGGCGGCAATATGTGGTACGTCTTGTATCGGGGCCAACGGTGTAATTGTTTACTCGTGATTGAGCTGGTGGTCTGCAAATTTTTGTATTCTATTTTTTCCGATTCCTTCGTAAATGTATTCCTTTATTTGATACAATCTAGTTAAGTAGTGCATCCTCGTGGAGCCTTGGCTCTTGTTCGAAGACTAAATTTTGCTTATGTGGCACTTCTTACGTGTCATTTTCGTGTAAGAGCCTAAAAGAAAAATCCAGAGTACTTGCATGCATTTACTAGGTGGTGAATGCCCCTATGGTTCATGAAAGAAGTCACGGAAAAAACTTGTTGGAATAATCTCACAGTGGTTGTGAAAGGATAAAAAGCTTAACTTAAAAGTAGAGGAGTCCCTCACCTCATTGGTTAGTTTTTGGAGGGAGAAGACCTTTACGATCCAACAAATGGTATCAGAATCCGATTTTAACATCTCTGGCCCAGTGAACACTAGTGTGTGAACGTCTGATGAGCTGTGACCTTGAGGGACCGTCGGTGTACGGTGAAGATGCGGTGAACAGCTAAGAGATACTAATGTGTGAATGGAACATTGTTGGAATAATTCCATATTAATTATAAAAAAAGCAAGAGATCTAACTTAAAAATAAAAAAAATATCTCACCTTATGAACTAGTTTTTGAGATGAGAAATTACTTACGAGTTACGATCCAACAATTTGTCTTCACGATGCACAATTTTTCCACGGGGAAACAAAGTTGAACACTACTGCATTCTCACCGAGAATAGTACAATTAAATATGCAGAGAAGTGCTGTGGCCATAGCAGCGAAAGAGATTTTTCGCTGGGCGGAGCTGGTGCGCATGGAGACATGCGCTTGGAAAACCACTCCATGCGGCGACGCCGTACCTGCCACGGAAGAAGTGATGGTAGACTGCAAGTCCGTAAGGTTCGTCCATGGTTTTTATAACGATCTCGGACAGTCATATATCTTATAATAATTTAGAAGTTCAGTTACAAATAATTAGAGTATTATGTCTGCTCAGAAATATTTTAAAAGAGTTCATTTGATTAAAATAAGATTTAATGGTCAATGTTAATAGTTTTAAGGACGTCCAAACCTAAAACTTAACTTATAGTCAGAAGATCCAAAAAAACCTCCCATAGAAACGCTTGAGTGCGATCGTAACCATGATACGAAATCTTGTAATAACCTTTCTTCATCTGATCTCTGTGTTGGTGGAAAACAAAGTAAAAATAAGTACAACCAACCATACTCAACAAGTATGTTACATAACTACTTACTAGATATTTTCAAAAGGTGGGGATATGATGGTTTTATTAAAGCATTTATGGATGCAATTTCATTTGTAAATATTTTTAAACACAAAAGAATAATAACTTCTCAAGAAATTAGGGTTTCAAAACTTGATTACCTAACCTCAACATCTCTAAATCATTTCCAAATCCATTTATACTTCACAGTTGGAATCACCCATTAAACACACCTTCATTTACCGGAAGCACGGTGTATTAGAATACCATTTATAATTGACTTTGCAGAGTTGCCCAGTTTTACCCATAAGATATCTTAACTCCCATGTCAGAATTAAGAAAATAAGGCCTTTCACTATTCAATTCTGTATATAGTCTCTACCCAGTAGGTGTTGTTTTTCAACAAACTTGGGTGACCCACAGCCTCGCTCGATTCGAATCGGATCTAATGTTGTTAAGTATGGTTTTCCCTCTCCCATACCACAAAAACTCCCTCAGTCTTCTTCTACACTTTGTAGATATTCAATCGAATTTGAGCAGCTACTAAACCAGATTTGACGAATCAACACTTATAGTTGAACGATCATTATGTTCTTTACTTAGCATAACGTTCTAGTCCTTGTCCCGGCTGTTCCCGCCGGACGCCACGCACATGTCGACGGCGTTGCAGGGCACGCCGGGGTACGTCGACCCCATGTACCACCAGTGCTACCAGCTGACCAATAAGAGCGACGTGTACAGCTTCGGCGTGGTGCTCGTGGAGCTCATCTCCTCCCAGCCGGCGGTGGACATGAACCGGACCGGCAGCGATGTGAACCTGGCGAACATGGCCGTGCACATGATACAGTGCCACGAGATCGACCAACTGGTGGACACGCGGCTCGGGTACCGGTCGGACAGTGAGACGAAGAGGACGGTCGACCACGTCGCCGAGGTGGCGTTCCGGTGCCTGCAGCCGGAGCAGGACGTGAGGCCGCCGATAGGTAAACCGTAAATTTGTGGAAGAGAGCTGGTGATCTTGCACTTTTTTTCAGGGGCTCAGTGTTAATCTCTGTGTCTTCAGAAGAATCTTTTTGCGGAGCTTCTATGTTCATACTTTAGCAGCAAAACGAACTTGGTGTGAATTCCAACATCTTCTGTGGTACCGTTCGGTTAAGGTTTTTTTTTTTCGAGAACCCGTTCGGTTAAGTTGTTGGCCATGGCTTGACACATTCAGAAAAAACAATCCAATGTCTGCTTTAGAACTTAAAAACCCCATCTACTTATTCAACGGAAACGCACATGCTTTTCAGCATATCCAAGCTACCCTGACAAAACTCTCCGTGTATCTCACTTGAATATTTGGTGCTTTTGCATATTTTCAGTAACTTCCTTCACACATCTTGGATGAACCTTCCTCAATACAAGTAGTTACTCGCGCAAAATTGCTACATGCAATTGTGCATGATCTCTCGATCGCTTCGCAATCGAAGGATTTCTCGCCAAAATCATACACACCGTGTGTGCATGTCTCGCCAATGCAATAATGCCATTACCAACCTCTCCTCTCCACCTCTTCCTCTTCCTCTCCAACCTCATCGCCGCCTCGGCAGCCACAGAAAACGATCTCTGAAACGAAGCCGATTTTTGCAAAATCAAAAATTGAGTTCAATTTGCCTTTTGCTTTTGCTTCTTTGCTTCCCTAGCCTTAATCTGCACAAATCTTGGCGCAAATCACCTCCTAATCTCTACCGTTGCCACTGGAACGGAGGGTTGAGGCGTGGCTCTGTTGTCGGTCCGACAAAAATCACCGCCGCCTGAAAATATCCCGCCGCCCGACTTTCTTTCTTCACTGCCAAGCTCCTCGAGCTCTCCCGCGCCTTCCAGGCACTGCCAGCCCATCCCCGCCTGTCAAAGGACCGTATCACCTCGTCTGCCCCGCCCTGGCGCGCTCTGACACGGCCGGAGAACGTGGCAACGCCGCCAACCGTCCTCCGCTGCCGCCTCTACCCCGTTCGCGCGTCTTCCTCTCACAGCCGACAACTGCCCCGTACAACGCCTCTTCTCGTG
This sequence comes from Dendrocalamus latiflorus, assembly GCA_017311315.1. Taxonomy (NCBI): domain Eukaryota; kingdom Viridiplantae; phylum Streptophyta; class Magnoliopsida; order Poales; family Poaceae; genus Dendrocalamus; species Dendrocalamus latiflorus. The sequence goes on along the minus strand of CM029647.1, from coordinate 1,773,586 downwards.
CCCTTGACCGCCGTGAATTGACGCCCAAGCCAATCCTGGCCGCCTTGAGCTCCAATTCGCCGCCGCCAAATATCTCCCCGCTTCCCCTCGGTGAACCGCCATGTCTCGGCTATTTAAGCAACCCCAGCCCCTCCTTTGCACACCACCACCTCCCCTGAAGCTCACTAAACGCCCTAGAGCCCCGGCCATCCCCTCCACCGCCGGCAATCCCAAAATCCCCAAAACGTAAGCCCTAGAGAAATATCGGTTTCCCCCTCCTCCATTTCCCAATTCCTCTCGCTAATAGCTTCCTAGCACTCCCCAAAACCCTCCCCAACCGCCGCCCAAACCTCCCGGTCCCTCTTCTTCCCCGGCATCGAGAGCTCCTCTCACCGCCGCCAACCCCACCGTGGCTAGCCTTGCACGGCCATCCCCAGCCCAAACCGCCGCTCCCATGAGCTTACCCAAGTCCTAGTGGTGCTCTAGCACCGGCCAAATTGCCCTAAAAAGTCCCATGAACCCATAACCTCAAAAATAGCCGCAACGGGGGGAACCTCGCCGCCGGCGAACGCCGCCTCCGCCGGCCCGGCCACCACCAAAAATGGGTTCCCCATGCCGCCCCGAGTCCGCACATACCCGCCGCCACCGTCGCAAGTCCTCCCACCGCCGCCCTCCTCTGCTCTCAGCGCGAGCTCGGACGGATGGAGGTTGAAGACGACCGGATCCGCCCGAGCTAGCTGAGCCGAGCCGCTTCGCCCCGCGCCCGTTGCGTCTGACCGCACCACGCGCCCACGTTCGACCGAGCCAGCAGCGCCCGCGCCCGAGCCCGACCTCGCCTGACCGCGCCCGACCCGAGCCAGGCGACTTGGTTGAGCCGAAACGGCTCGCCCGCACCCATCCGCCTGAGTCGGTTGCACCCGACCCAAGTCCGTTGAATAGTAACCAAGCCCGATGAACAGTAACCCGACCCAAACCCAAAAATGCAAGTTTATACTCCCCGGATTCGTTTCGAGCCCGCCAATCCAAATCCAAAGCCCATTTCCCCATATGACCTTCCTATAAGCCCAAAATCTTGTTTATTTGAATTTTATCGGATTTTATTTCTTTATTCCTAGCCTAGTCCTTCGGGCATGGAATTAATTTATTTTTAATTGTTTTACGTTAGCATCCGAAGACGAAGATTCGCAGGAGCAGGAGGGAAAAGCTCAAGTTCAGGCCCAGCCCGTCGACGAATACAAATTAATCAAAATCGTAAATCCGCAAGGCAAGTCACACATATTTTGATCATGTTGAACCTATATTTCCGCTATTTATTTATTTGTATTTTCATTATGCTATTTGCGCTCTGTTATTTTATGTACAATAGACGTTTAGAATGACATGATACTAGTTATGTCCTACCACCCAAAAAGCCCAGTCTAATTTGATGGCCATATTCACCTTGACAAGACATAGTAATAATAAATATAGTAATAATGTAAATATGATAGTTTAGAGAATCAACATCTATTGTTATTAAAAGATTTGGTATTTGGGAAGTGGTCCCAGGGTAAGCGAGGATCGTTGGATCCCGTGGCCTAGGGTGAAGGCAAAGGTTACAAATCAATGGGACTGTTAAAGCACTGGACAGATTTGTAGAAGGGAATTTGCCACCGGTGGAAATACAAGGACTAGACCCCTATGCTGAGTAAAGGACATAGTGATCGCCCAACCACAAGTGTTGATACGTCAAACCTAGTCTAGTAACTGCCTAAAACTTGATTGAACCTCTACAAACGCGAGGTGTAGGCAAAGTGTGAAGTCCATACGGAAGGGAGGCTAAGAAGGGTCGTATGGAGGTTGGCGCCATTGTTGTTTTTATTATTAATTTGATTATTAGATATCCACACAATAGTAGGTTGAGATAAGTCAGAGGTGGTGACCTGGGCTTATTGAAGAAACCTACTAGGTAGAGGTTATATAAAGAATTGAGCAGTGAACAACCTTGTTTTCTTAACTCTTTGGCCGGAGTTAAGGAATCTTGTGGGTAAAGCAGGGCAGCTTTGCAAAGTCATGATTAATGGTATTCGAATACGCCGTGCTTCCGGTAAATGAAGCTATGTTTAATGGGTGAATCCAGTAACAAGGCATAAGTAGATTTGATAATGGTTTGAGAATGTTGAAAGTTGGTAATCAAAGCTTGAAAACCCCCCTTTTATTAATGAAGTACCTTTTTCAGTTTTAAACTGGTTTCCAACTAAAACTGCATCCACATAAAATAATAGAACTGTTTCCCTTTACTTGTTATACCTTGCATGTAGTTACTGTTAAGCTCCGTGTGACTTGTTGAGTACGGTGGTTGTACTCATGTTTGCTAAAAACATAAACAGAAATAGCCAGCAATAAGGAGGCAGATGGAGGCAAAGGGATGGAACTGCGAGATCAAGGATACGTGGAAATTAGGGTCGTCTTTCGCTCAGGCGTGCCTGTGGCGTTCTTTTGTTTGTAAGGTACCTAAGGGCCGCTTGCCCTACTGTAAAATTTGGCTTTTATGCCCTTATAATTGTATCAAAGCTGGCTTTTGTCTTAAGCATGTGTTGGCAATGTTATACACTCGACTGATGTAACTCGCAGCTGAACAGTCCTGGGCAGTTGCGAGGGTTTCATAATACTCCCAGAAATAGGGGTGTTACAATCTCAAACACCCCCACGTCCTCTTGCCCATCGTACCGGTGCGGCCACGCCGTCGACATCCGGTACCCGTTCTGGATCGACGACGAGACGAGCGCTAACGCCTGCCACTGCAGCTACCTGAGCCTGCGGCTGGAATGCAGCCGCGAGACGCCGGTACTGCTGCTCCCGTCGGGGGACTACGCCGTCACCCACATGCTGTACGGCGACAGGACCGTCTCCCTCTTCGACCTCGGCGTGTTCTCCCGGTCGAACACCTGCCCGCTCGTCGGCCGCAACCTGTCCCTCCCGGCCTGGTCGCCGCTGTTCCCACCCGGCCGGGTCGACGCTGTCGCTTACGGCCAGGGACACCAACCTCACCTTCTTCATCCCCTGCTCCTTCATGTCACCCTGGGCGTTCGGTACTACCGAACCGATCGGTTCGGTTCCTCGGTACCCATACAAATTCGGTTCCTGAGAATCTCGGTACCGTTCGGTTCCTGAAAAGACTCGGTACCGAAGAAATTCGGTATCGGTTCTTTCGGTTCGGTTCCGGTATTTACTGAATTTACCGAACAGGGTACATCAGCATGTAACATCAAGTTCAATAGCCAATTTTGACATAAATGTAACATGATTTCATATAGAATAAGTGTCAAATCATACAGAGAAAAAGTCACAAATACATAATATAGCTGTCCACAATAGACCCATCAATAATATTACATATTACTTAGTACTCACTACTTAAATACAACATGTAAATTCGGTTTTTCGGTATTTCGGTAAACCGAGGCACCGAACCGAATTTCCTCGGTAAATTCGGTTCCTGAGAACCTGGAACCGAACTTGGAACCGAAATTTTCGGTTTCGGTACTTTCGGTTCGATTCTCGGTAAATTCGGTTCGGTACTCGGTTTTCGGTTTTTCGTGCCCAGGGTTACCTTCATGGGCATCCCGACGCACCTCATGGCGTGCCTCGAGGGCGACGGGCTCCAGGGGCTCCACCACTCGTACGTCTTCCGCGACGGCGATGAACGCATGTCGTACGGGTATGCCGGGTTGTGCCAGGACGTGGTCGGCATGCCGGTGCTGAGGAGGCCTCTGCCCGGAGGGACGGGGACCGACCCGCTGGACGCCGTCGTCCCGGCGCTCAACATGGGGTTCGAGCTGAGCTGGCGGAGGAGGACGGGGAGTGCGGTGACTGCGAGAAGGCCGGCGGCTGGTGCGGCCATCGTCGGCAGGTGCTCCGAAATCTCCAGGTACGCAACGCCGACGCGGGTACATTCGATGCGCTCAGTTGCGTCGACGTTGCACTGCACGTTTCCCAGACTTGGGCTTCGTGTTGTGTGTAGAGTTGCTAATGGGCTTAAGAACGTGTACGCCCGTTACTGGATCGAGCTGTATACACTAGTACTACAATTGGAGGTGTTTTATTGGGCCTAGCCAGAACATGAAACTAATGGACTTAACGTTGGATAGTCCAATAGCCCATTTAGATCCAACCTAAATCCCTTGTGGTATGGTATGGTTTGCTTGCTTGCTGGCTGCCGCAGCATCATGTACGTACTGTACTGACGTGGAAATTCACGTGAAAGGGCCGTAAAGGCTCTTTTGTTTCGTATGGATTGGGTTGGGTGAAACAAGTTCACATGCACGTACTTGACGTGTGTGAACGCACGCATCCGTGCACTTTCGTTCTCCTACTTGTTCGAAAAGAAAATCGAGCAGCACGTTTCAAATCCCAGATCTCACGTTCTCGCCGATGTTGAATTACGGGCATGCTCTGAATAGCTTTTAAATCTTGGCTTTTTGAAGATAGTTTTTAAAGAAAGTATTTTTTAATATAGTTTTTATAAACTATTTGTAAGAGTCATTATATGAATCGTTTTAAATAAAGTGATTTTTCAACGCAAATGTTTCTTACTCTCTCAATCACTCTTACAATAAACTAAAAATCAAAGTCAAAAGTTAGAAGTCACAATACATTTGAGTATGTTCTACGAGAGGAGTCTGAACGACTGGAATGTGTTCCACCTATATACTTTGTTCACCCGTTTATGTGTGACAAAATTCGCACGTAGAATGGTCCCTTTCCGCTGTATTTTCTCCAGCCGTATCAAGACTCAGTGGGGACTAAGGACCGTTATTTTTTCTCGGGTAGGTACCGAATTTTTCAAACCCAGAGCTGGACCAGCCAGCTCTTCCGGTCACTGACATGCGGGCCCCATCGAAGTGTACCCCACATGTCGGGTGATGTCCACTGCGACGACCTGCTCAAAGCCTCCAGCATCGGTCATCAGAACAAAACGGTCAAAGGTCAACACATTCGGCAACATCTTTCGCTCTTCCTGTCTAACCCCGCTGTTTGCATCACCTTCTCCTTTGTGTTGCCCAAATCTTGCACTCCTCGAGCATCCCGTAGTCTCCTCGATCTTCCGTTGCAAGATGCATCGGTTGCCTGTTCCTGCAGCTGCCGTGTTCTGCCCAGCCATGCTACTACTCGCTCTCCTAGCTAGCTCCACCACTGACGCCATAGACACGACGTCGTCCTGCGCGCCGGCGGCGTGCGGGAGCCTCAACATCACCTACCCGTTCTGGCTGTCCGGCACGCATCAACCGTACTGCGGCTACCGAGCCTTCGAGGTTACATGCGACAAGGGCAACGCGTCTCTTGGCAACGCGTTCTGGATGTACCGAATCCTGGATATCTCGTACCAGAACGGCTCGTTCAGGGTCGCCCACGACGATCCTTCCCACACGGCCGAGAAGTACGGCAGATGCTGGTTCGAGCTCACCTTCAATGGCTCCTCCGACCTCGGCCTTTCGCCGTTCACAATCAGCCCCAAGAACCAGGAGCTCGTATTCCTTTACGACTGCACCAAGCCACCGCGCAGCCCGGATTACTTGCCGGTCAACTGCTCGGGTTACTCCGCCAACACGTCTGTTAATCTCACCAGCGGGTATAAGCCTGAGGATCGCTGGAAAGTGCTCCCTGGGTTCAACTGCAACGTTTCACTAATCCCGGTGGTCGGATTGGAGGGGGCGTCGGCGGCGGACTACGAGCGGCTCATGAAGGGTGGGTTCCTTCTGGAGTACTTGGTGGAAAACTGCACGGAGTGCACGGACAGCGGCGGCCGGTGCCGCACTAATGTCACCGAGGACGTGTTCGAGTGCCACTGCCCCGACGGCGTGTACCCGCTGCTCTGCGGTGCCGGTGAGCTTGCTTATGCTTATGATTTCGTGCTTTCTTTTCCCCCAATTATTCCTTTTTCGTTTTTGTTTTGCCTTCATGGAATATTCGCTTCCAAGTTCAAATACGTAAGTCACCAAGTCCTAAATCTAAATATTACTTAATACCCTTCTGGCTTTGACCCACGTATAGTCTTAGTGATGGATAACATAATTTTCCAATAAAATCTTTTACTTGTAAGACGAGGAAAAACCCAGTCACACAATATGACAGGATAGTTAACCCCAACCAATATCCGTGATCAAAGGCCAAACTGAACCGAAGGCATTTGTCATCGTTTCGTGACCTTTTTACCTTGTGCAAAAGTCGAATCAAAGAAAAGGACTGGCCAAACATCTCGGTGTGTTGATGTTTGATCTGTTGATATTATTCTTGTTGTGTTGTTGTTAGTGGTCATATGTCAAGTACTCGGTGTGTTCGAGTACTATATAGTCATGTCGAATACTTGTGTGTTGAGTAATGTGTCATTGTATTCGTGTGTTGAGTACTGCGTAGGCGTGTTGAGTACTACGTAGTCGTGTCGAGTACTTGGTGTGTTCAAGTTTGTAGCCATGTGTCGAGTGCAAGTCGAAGACCTGAAGTCGGAGAGCAGTCGGAGACCGGTTGTAGTCGTCGTAGTCATAAGTCGAACTATACAGTGGTTATAGTCGTAAGTCGAACTATACAGTGATCATATTCTTAAGTCGAACTGCGTAATGGTCGTAGTCGTAAGTCGATGCGTCGGTACTCGAAGCAGTACTGTAGTAGTAGTAGTCGTGCTACAGTATATGACGATAGTCATAGAAGTTGCAATCGTTAGTCGAGCTGCGTTGTGGTCGATGGTTGGTACTCGTAAGCTACAGTACTCAATCGTGCTCAGAAGACCTATGTGATCGGAGATGTTGGTCGACAAGCCATGGTCGGCAAAGCGGTCAAAGAAACCATGGTCGAAGGCATCGAGGAACTGTGGTCGTGAGGCATGGTCGAGGAACTATGGTCGACAAGACATGTTCGAAGGACTCGAAGGAGAACCCGAAGAGGACTCGAATGATTATGTGCGATCGTAAACTGGGCTAGATAGCAGTTAGTCTACAGGTGACTGGTCGTGTCTACCAAACTGAGTGTAATGGTTAGTGGAGCAGGTCGTACGGGTAGTGGGGTGTGTGTGATTCATGGAGATCGTGGCTAGAAGAGTCGGGTAGTTTTAGCCTGTACACTTGTAATCAGAGTCTATAAATAGATGAGAAAATGGAAAAGCGGTGGCAGATTGACACAGCGCAAATCTCCTGTGTGTCTTGGGTTGTGCAGAGGTGTTCGTGTGTATTTTTGACCACCGCGTGTGCGCGTTAGGTTCCGTCCTTGGGCCAATAAGTGGTATCAGAGCTTGGTGTTCTTCGTTTGTTGGAGAAGAAGCCGAGGAAGACTTCTGTGTGTAAGAGAAGAAGAATCGGTGATTCCCGTGAGTCGAGAAGATGCCGAGAGAAGGAAGGAGTATGTCTTTGCCATTGGTTCGTGGTTTGCTTCAAGGTGATTCGTTCGCCTCCAGATCGCAGGTGGCTGTGAAGAGGGGAGAGCGCTCTGATGTTGTCGTACCCGCAGCTTACCCACATGAACTACACCGTCTGGGTGATGAAGATGCGGGTGGTGCTTCAGGCTCAGAGTGTGTGGGAAGAAATCGAACCTAGTACCACTGAGTACTAGAAGGATCGGATGGCACTGTACGCCATCTACCAGTCAGTGTCAGAAGAGGTCATGTATTCTCTCGTTGGGAAGGACACGGCCAAGTCGGCATGGGAGACGATCAAGACGACGCACATAGGGCACGAGTGTGTGTGCGAAGCCAAGCTGTAGTACCTCAAGAGAGACTTCGAAGGGCTAAATATGGAAGAAAGGGAGTCTGTCAAAGACTTCGCCGGTCGAGTGACATCGATCGTCTCCAGCATCTGAGCGTTGATCGACACCACGATAGATAAAATTGCCGTTGTTCGCAGGCTTCTTCGGGCCGCCCCATCGCGCTACATGCAACTCGTGACCTCCATCAAGTAGTGCATGGACTTGAAGACGCTCACAGTTGAAGACCTCGTAGGGTGGTACAAGGCCTACAACGAGCACGTCGAAATCGATGCAAAACAGAGCGAGCATCTATTGCTCACGCGTGTGCAGTGGCAGACCCTCGACAAGAAGAAGGAAGCATTAGGTAGTGGCACGAGGAAGAACCCTGATCATGGTAGTGATCGTGTCAAAGATGGTGTGGTCGTAGAAGTCATAGAAGTAGTTGTGCTACAGTGGTCGTATCATAGTAGTCATAGAAGTCGTAGTCGTTAGTTGAGTTACGCTGTGGTCGATGGTTGGTACTCGTAAGCTATAGTACCCGGTCGTGTTCGAAAGACCTGTGTGGTCAGAGATGATGATCGACAAACCATGGTCAGTGAAGCAGTCAAAGAAACCGTGGTCAAAGATGTGGTCGATAAACCATGGTCGGTGATGCCGTCAAAGGCATCGTGGTCGAAGGCATTGAGCAGTCGTGGTCGTAAGGCATGGTCGAGGAACCGTGGTCGACAGGATGTGGTCAAAGGACTCAAAGGAGAACCCGAAGAGGACCTGAAGAATTGTATGCGGTTGTAGACTGGGCTAGATAGCAATTAGTCTACAGGTGACTAGTGTGTCCACTAAACTGAGTGTGATGGTTAGTAGAGCAGGTCATACGGGTAGTGGGGAGTGTGCGAGTCATGGAGACCGTGGCCGAAAGAGTCGGGTAGTTTTTGCCTGTATACTTGTAATTAGAGTCTATAAATAGATGAGAAAATAGAAAAGCAATGGTGGATTGACGCAGCACAAATCTCCTGTGTGTCTTGAGTTGTGCAGAGATGTTTGTGTGTGTTTTCGACCACCATGTGTGCACGTCAGGTTCCGTCCCTGAGCTAACATGATCTACACAAAGTCCTTTCTTCTGTCTTCTCTCTGGGTCTGCAACCCTGTCTCTTGAAAGTTGAAACTAATCTATCTCTCTGTCTTTGTCCTCTTTCTTTCGGTTTCAATCCTTGGTGCATCTATTGAATTCAAACAAACAATTAATTACAACACATGATATTATGATAGTTATCCATACGGCATGTATGACATAAGCCCTAATAATTTACAGGCAACATAAATGCAGTAAACATCGCTATTAGAAAATTTGAACAACCTTTTAAAAAAAGAATTTCGAACCACGTAAGATAGGACTTTCCCACTTGTGTTGATAAAAAATGTAACGAATTGGAAATACTAGTCAAACAAATAATGCCAGTGGCATTTCCCTTTCGCCTTTATCCTCTCTTCCATGGGCTCCCCTTCTATTCCTCTAGCTTCTCCAATGTGTAGGAACCTGATGACCCTAGCTCCTTCATTGACTAGCTAGATGCATCTGACCTTATTGCTCCTCCCGCTCTTGGCCTTCTTGCTCTTCCTCCGTCACCATGTGCACGCCAACTATGAGCCAGCGACATGAGGGGGCATCGCCATCAAGTACCCATTCTAACTCGGTGGCCCCGACCAGTCATTTCTATCCGTAGGACCACCAATAGCAACAGAGGAGGGGTGCATGGTGCCTTCTCCCTATTTTCCTTCAAGTATCAGGAATTCTTTCATTTCAGAGCTAGAGAGCTAAGAAGATCAGATTACACACCTTGAGCTAGAGAGCTAAAATGATTTTGGGCAAAGTTCTAACATTTCCTCCAAACAAGTAAGGTTGCACCAAAATCAGACAAATCACAAAATCTTGAGATATACTCGTGAGTTAAGATAAGCCAATATGGCTCTAGATATGTTTTCCACATATCATAATGAGCAAAACCAACCGTCGAAACCAAAACCCTCATATCAAGATTTCTCAAGAGGAGCTCCAAATTAAGCAAAACCAGACAACTTCAAGAACTTGCAAACTTCAGTGCCTAGATAGATGTGATTTGATCAACATGAGTTATCTTCATCACTTACATGTCCTTGGCACTAGTAAGATCAAAAAAGGGAGAGAAGAGGCAAATAACTAACAAGATTAAAAGCAAATCAACCAAGATAAGAGGGGTTCATGAGAGATTAAAAAGCTTGACTATATTACTCAGCCACTCTATGAGGAGGACAAGAGAGCACACCACAGCTTGCTTGAGGGGGCTCCGCCATCCATGCCCTTCGCATCGACTACAGCAACAACTCCTTCCTTCCTCCCACGTCAGGATCGCCGAGGGCAATGATGGCGTGTGTCGCACTGACTTCAACGTATTGTCCAGCGTAGCGCTCGGTTCGTTCAAGATTAGCCGCAACAGCCCTTCCTCTACAACTGCAGCGGGAGCGGGGCTGTGCCACCTCGAGCTGTAGTAGAGCCATCTTTGCGTACCTCGGTGGGAGTTACGACAGGGACAATCTGTCGAGGATCCTGGCAGGCGCGTGTATGTACTCGTAACTGTCGGTGCTTGGGTTAGAGGCAGTAGCCAACTACAGCCGGCTCTTGAAGGATATGTTCGTCTTGGAGTGGGGTGGCGTCGGTGACTGCTCCGTCTGCAATGCGAGCGGCGAGCAGTACCGGTACGAGAACGACTCTGTAGTACGATTAGATTTAATTTGGTCTTGTTAAATCGCACCCCTTGATCTTGTAGCAAACGATCAGATTTAATCTAGTCTTGTTAAATATAAACACAAATTGGTAAGGGAAAATTTGGCAGTTTGTGGTTGTTATGCTGTGTTGTGCTTATTTTTTAAAACTTATACGGAAAAGAAGTTGCCAAAAGTTAATTACTCTGTCTTGTATATCAAATTAAAGTTAGACAAAGTATGTTATCTAATGGTTGTGTTCATAGATTTTATCTCGTATGTTCTGCAACGTAATAAGATATCTCTATGCAACTTGATTATAAAAAAGAAACTAATCAAACATCCAAAATATCCAAAAGTGCGTAATAAGATATCTCTATGCAACTTGATTATAAAAAAGAAACTAATCAAACATCAAAAATATCCAAAAGTGGTCCAGCAAAACGAGATGATCATGATCCACCGCAATGTCAAACGGGGCTTAAAACCGCTGACCTCTTGTATATTCTTGCATCTCGCGGTATGGCGTTGCGTTAGTCTGGTCCTTTCAATCTCTCGCATCGTAGGTCCCATGGTGTTTACTGGCCCATAACATATGTACGTCACCAACCTTTGCTTTCCTCAATTTCTCGGGGTAGAAATACAGGCAGCGAGATAGATATGGTTATTCTGTGTACATCATCACTAAAACAAAGCTGGGGAAGTTCCTGGCCTCCCACCTATACCATATCATCTTTCTTACAAAAAGACCCCTATATTTTTTGAAATCGCTTAAAGGTCCTTAGTTCCTGCAAAAAAGTCCTTATTAGTTTTTTCCGAAAACCTCCTCCACTTCACCGAAATTGCGTATCCTTTTGCAGCATAGCACCCTATGGTTTTCTAAAATTACATATGGGTCCTCGTTTAGTTACGTATAGGTGCTTACAGGTACTCAGTTTTTTGCGAAAAAGACCTTTGGTTTTTTTGAAATTACACATGTATCCTTAATTTTTTAAAAAACTTCTCACGGATTATCGTCTCTTTTACTTCGGTCCATACGGTAGCTAGCGTGACGTGCTGTCGTGCTTATGCTGCTAGTTTGCCCAATTGGTGACGGATATTCCGGTGCTACCATTGACCACGTAGCATGATTGGTTGTCGGGTAAACGCGTACGCAAAGTACTCTCGCATCGCCGGAAACAGAGGGGTGATTCGTCAGTGCACTGAACCATCAACGAACGAATATGGGCCAGTGGTGCTTGCTTGAACCTTCGGTTGCTGTGCAGTGGTCCATGAACTAATCCTCTCAGTAGGTTGACGTTCATCGATGTAAGTGGCAAAACTGGGTTACAGGACAAGTGGCTCTGCTAGCGCATACTTCAACAGTTTTCTTGATTTAGTAGTTACTAGCCACGTAGATGTGGCGCCACGCCACGCCAGTCACCGTGTTGATCGAAACAGAAGAGACGAAAATTCGTGAGAAGCTTTTTAAAAAAAAATCGAGAACACATGCGTATTTTCGGAAAAGCCAAATGTCTTTTTCGTAAAAAATCGAGGACTTGTGCGTAACTAAATGAGGACCTGTACGTAATTTAGAAAACCGCGGGGCGCTATCCTGTGAAGGATACGAAATTTCGGTGAAGTGAAGGGGTGTTTTTAGGAAAAAACAAAACTGGCAGGGACCTTTTCGCGAGGAAAAATGACCTTTACGTAATTTCTGGGAAATACAGGGAAAATGGCTCCCCCGACCGTACGCAAATCCTACGTCCACGCGCCGGCCGAGGGAGCGCTGGGGTGACGTGGAGGGGCTGGCCGGCCGCGAAACTTTCCGGGTTTGTACAGGGGATGATGTATATGCGTTGACCAGACCAGCGCGAAAGATCACCGGTCTCTGTTTCTAAGATTTGCCGGTTTACGTGTGAACGGTCGTTGCTACCTATCAAAGTGTTCGAACGAAAGGGGAAAAAAAAAGGGTGGACTTCACTTGCCAACAAGTCGGAGCCGAAACGATAAGGCTGGACATCCTGGTCCAGTCACATCACTGGTCATACGGCATCACTTGGAGTTTTTAGATCTAGGTATTTACAATTTTTCATACTTGTTGAAATGAACTATCGAAATGTAAATTAAAAAATAATTAGAAAAAGTTAAAGACACTATTTATTCCCTTTATTATTATACCGGTTCTATAATTATAAATATGGACTAAAAATTGAGTGATGGCCGTACCCAACGGGGGTTCTGCCCATATGGATCACGCGGTCATGGCTTACCCATCCAGCGGGCCAGGCACACCGGAAATTCGCACGTGTGGACGATGATTGCCCAAATGACCAGCAAATGTTTCGGCCATTATTACATAGGTCTGACTCAATCAATCGTAATACCGAGAGTTTTTACTTTCTTAAAAGATACTAAGAGGTATTGATACTTCATCATTAAATTACATATCAATTTTTAATACTTTTTAGTATTTAGGTACCAGAAACTTTTATATATACTGATACCTTTCGATAACTTTTTAAAAACTCTGGTACAATTCTCTTGCGTCTTTCTCCTCAAAACCCAGCTCCCTTCTGTTGGTTACCGCAATCGGGGGAATCTTTCTGATGTTCCGATGGTTCGGACCTTGTTGCCATTCTTCGTCTCTCCGCTATGGGGCGGCCTGCTGGTTTCTCCTGATGCTCGCAGTGGCGGGCGTCCAAGGAGACGAAGGCTGCTCGCCCCAGCCATGCGGCAACCTGACCATCTCCTTCCCGTTCGGGCTCGCCTCGGAGCTGGGAACGGAGACCAACTGTGGTAGCTTCGGCTTCCAGGTTATTTGCGAGAATAGCACTCTGTACCTCGGGTACTATCGGCGCGATCACGGGTTCCAAATCCATGACATCTTCTACGGCAACGGCTCCTTGCTCGTCGCCGATGTCCACAAGCTCAGAGACTTCAATAGCTCCGGTAACAAAGGCTGCCGCGTCCCGAAGGACAACAGCTCCACCAAACTCGGGCCTCCGTTCTCGATCAGCCCTGTCAATCAGAACCTGATCTTCTACAATTGCACGAAGGCGCCGGCGGAGTGGCATCACCGGGGGCTTGTGGAGACGAAATGCCGCAACAACACGTTTGCCCGCATCGGAGGGCATTACAACGGTTCGGGCAACTACGACAGCTATTCTTTGGAGGGTTGCAATGCTACTGTCGTGCCGGTGCTCGGAACATCTGGCAAGGCGAACGCGAGCAACTACTTGGAGCTCCTGAGCGATGGCTTCCTCTTGACATGGCCGCGGCCTTCTGCAGGTAAGCTTACTCGTCAAATTATTTTGATCAAGTTCGTAGGGAATGCGGCAGCCCGGCACATTGGCCAAGCTGCTCGCCTATGGCATGCGGCAACCTGACCATCTCCTACCCGTTCTGGCTGGACGAGCCCGGCCCGCCGCCGTGCGGGCCCACGTCCTTCCAGCGCAAGTGCAACAGCAGCGGCGCGTTCCTCTCCCGCTGCATGTTCGGATCCTATCGGGTAGTTAGCATCTTCGATGAAAACAACTCCTGCCATGCGGTCGATGAAAATCTCCCGCTCGCCACCTGCTGCCCGGCGCCGCCGTTCAACATCTCACTCAGCATCGGGCTGGCGCCGTTCGTCATCGGCAAAGCCAACGCCGAGCTGCTCTTCCTCTCCTGTTGCAAGGAGCCGGTTCCGCCTGGCTTTCGTCGCCTTTCTTGCGACAACAAATCCTTCGTCCGGCTCGGCGGCGAGGGGGTGTTCGCCAGCCACCGCGTCCAGGGGGGAATTGCTCCGACGGCGTGCGCCCTGAGAAGTGCTGTGAGTTCGGGAATTAAAAATTCACGATGAATTTCCCTGGTCTATTCGTAGTTCTTCGAACATGCAATGCGAGCGGTACTGACGGATTCAGTGAATCCAAAGTGTCCATTTAGATAGTAATAACTAGTGTGACTTATTGACATAGAGTTGCTATCAAGAATAAAACGCGGTCGTTGCTAGTGGGATTATAAAATGCTGATTAGGTATAGATATTTTCTAAAAAACATTCTGGAGTGTTTGCCTGACCTCCCTGCAAATTATTATTGTTTTTTGTTGGTTAGTGAAATTATTCCATCGATAGAGGCAAAGGAGTCTATATCGAATTCTAGTCAAATGCACTCGTTTGAATTATTTAACTACGTTTTTGATAAGGATGCCATACCAATAGTCCCTGTTCCTGTTGTTCTTCAAGTGATGGCTGACCAAAGAAATCGTTCCCGTTATTGCCGATCAATGCACTTTCCTTTTGTAAGCCGTACTTGTGTTCCAAACACGTGGAAAGCACATAATTGCATCTATTTGTTGTTGAATTGAGGGTCAAACGGTACGTGTTAATCCCAACTATTTCGGTACCGAATTTGGTTGATACTAAATATGGAAAGGTAATTTAGTATCCGGTATTGAATCTGGTCGGTACCAGATAGTTGTTGCTTGATATGGTAGCGAAAACAGAAGAACTAAAATCTGACCGAATAGCTTCAGTAAACGGTAAAACGAATACTATACGACAAGCAAGTTAGTACCTCAACCGGCCCAGCCCATTAACCATTATTGGCATCAACTAGCCTAGATTTTACCTAAGTCTTAATCTAACTCTAGAGTTTAGTCGCCAACAATCCTCACCACTTATGTTGAATTTACATATGAATTTATCGGTATTCAAATTATTGTATGAATTTATCGATTTTCAAACTTATATATGAATTTATCGCTTATGTTGAACTTGTATTGTATCGGCTATCGTACTTAAGTAATCTAGTTGAAGGCTTGAAGTGATAATGATATGGTTCGATATATATTCTTTTATGTATGCACATACTATCCACCTATATTATCCGTTTTCGATTCAAAACCGTCATGTATCCGTTCCGATGGTACCATATCTGAGACTCTGAATACTCCTAATTCATATTCGTATCCGGCCATATCATATCCAACTATGAATTTGGGAAAAAAATATGGGTTAGTGTTAAGGGTATTTATGTCATTTCCTGTTGTCTAGGGTTTAGGGTTGTGCGTGTGACCTATATGTACTATATGATGCCCCTTTAGGGCTGTGCAATATACTGAAGAGCCATCCATCCATTGCTATTCACATATTAATATGATATCAAAGCTTTAGATTTTGTAGCCTTCAAATCCTAGCGCCGTCGCTAGTCTTTCGCTGCGCTGCCCCTAGGAGCAGCATCTCTACTCCCAAGGGCGGCATCTCCTCGGCGCCCAGGCATGGACGCCACCACGACGCTGTCTCCCAGCCACTGCACCGCCTCCCTTGCCGCCACCATGGCTTGGACGGCACCACCGCGTCGCTTCTCGGCCGCTGCGTCGCACCTGAGGCCGCTGTGCACGTGCCCACCCCGGATCCGACCGATTCCACCACCGGCAAGCCTAGATCCGCCGCTCTCGTGGCCGTATACATTGGATCCGGCCTCCCTGCCATCGGATCTGGGCTCTTCGCCACCGGATCAACCGGATCTGGCCTCCCCGCTACCGGATCTGGCGCCCTCCTTGCCGCCCCGGGCCTCCCACCTCCTCCAGGGAGACATTCACCATCGGAAGCAAGCAAGGTCCGCTCGTAGTCATAGCAGGCCTCCATGTCGATACTCACGTAGTCGGCCAAGTAGAACCAGTTCTCCTAATTCTATTTATCTGCCATGAGGACATCAGGAGGAAAAAGAGAAACTTGCTAACAAGGAAATTACCGGAGTCTTGGAAGAAAGATCCCCACAGACGGCGCCAATTATCGATGTTTTAATATCGATCTTACGTATAATTTGTTTGGATTCGAGGGAACTCTTAAAAGACTCGGCGTATGCGCCTACGAATGAGAGATACAAGAAATTTTATCCTGGTTCAAGCCTTCTCCTAAGAGAATAATAACTCTACCTCCATTATGATTGCTAGTTGCTAGAAAGTGGATTGCAACAGAGAATTACACGAATGGCTAGTGTTATCTTGCATGAATGATTCACCAATCGTCCCCCTCTTTCTTTGACATTAACATTTAAATAGCCGGTGAAGTAATGACAGTTGTCTTGCGCTGAAAGACGCCTTGACGCTTTAGATGATAACTACCTGATGGAAGTTATTGTCAGAGAGACACAAGAGGCCATTCACCGTGTGGTTGTTATCAGAAAGAGATCGTGTGTGGTTAGTGGACTAACGCACATTCTAACCACCTTGTCAGATGAACTGATAGTGTAGTTCATTGTTGTAGATAAGTCGGTTGGAGATATATTTGTCGTAGGAATTCCCATGACCACACAGTGGTCACAGTAAGACTTACGACTACATGGCCATAGAAAGATTTACGACCATGGGATAGTTGCAGTAGGACTTATGACTATGCGGTCGTAGAAGAATTTACGACTATATGGTCGTAGAAGTGCTTACGACCATCCTGCCATATTTACCTCTTATGATAAGGAATATATTTAAGGAATATAATAATATAATAATTTGAATATTATTCTATCCTACCGGTATTGTCGTTCATTATGGTAACTGGGCCTGAAGTTCTTCCTTTTATGAAGAAAGGATCAAACAAACCAAATAGAGTAGCATGATAGGCTTGGACGCAACTATCTGATTGATTCAATATTCAAAAGAACCAATGCTGCTCTTTATAAAGATTCCATGCTGTTCTTTATTTTTATTGTTTTGTTTAATGCTCTCCTTTTGCATCATATTGCTCCTACATGGCATTTTTTTCTTTTTTGAAATGTCTTACATGCCTGTTGTGAGCATGACCTGTGTGCTGTTTTCTTGCACAAGAACATGTTTGATGGGCTTTTATGCACATCAGTTTACATTGGATTTGCAAATTTTTCTACGGGGTGTCTAGGAGGGAATTGAGTACTAATTTGTTAGAGAGTGCTCAGATTTTCTGCCGTCGATCAAAATATATGTCCCCAACTCCCCATCCAAAAACACCCCGCGCTCGAAAACTAGTGTGCAAATGGGTCAGATTTTGCTTTTATAGGATGGAATATTTGATACGGGCTGAAGGTTTGTGTTCGGTTTGTCCAGCCCATTATCCCACACTCTGTGCTCCGGGCCTCAACGGACATACACCTAAAAGAAAAATGTCCATGTAGCCTGTAAGCCAACAGGCCCGTATGAAAAAAAAGGTGATAAAAAAGGAACATCAAACGAAATGAAATTTACTAAATAAAAATTGGTTAGAGTTAATGTAAAAATGAAATTTAATAAATAAATATGGTTAGAATTAATATAAAAAATAAAATTTGGTTATAATTAATGTAAAAATGAAATTTTGTAAATAGAATTTGGTTATAGTTAATGGAAAAATGAAATTTACTAAATAGAATTTGGCTATAGTTAATGTAAAAATGAAATTTACTAAATAAAATTGGTTAGAATTAACAAAACTCAGTGCATTTAGCAAAACACAAACACACACACACGCACAAAAACTCAGTACATCATAGATCACAAAACAACGTCAACAAACAAAAAAAAAGAGTACTCACAAACACAAAAAAAAACCTCAGTGCATTTAGCAAAACATATGTTCTGAAATTTACAAAGATAATGAACATATTTTACATTTTAAAAACTATAAATTATATTATAGAATTATATATTTTAAGTTCCGCAAACATAGAATAAAAGATAGAAAATATTTCACCGATAAAACAATACCTGAGATGTGAGCCGTGCTTTCTGTCCTCCCTCTTTGAACTCTCTCTCTCTCTCTCTCTGATATTGGGACTCAGCAACACGGAAATCGAAGCAAATATGTGGTTAAATTTGGCCGACCGCACTTCTGGTTTCTTAATGGATAAAAAAAATATGCATCCGTTTGCAGGGTGAAGCGGGCCAAAAAAACACGAATCTCTGTGCTACATCCCACGGCCACAAAATTCGAGTGTTAGGAACAAAAAAAAAGTACCTGAGTGCTGATTAGCACTTACCATTTTTCTAATCAAAGAACTTCCTAGAGACTATGTTTTTTCTTACCGTGTGAATAATAAGTACATACTAGCCTCATAGGCGCGGCGCCACGCCGCGCCAGCCACCGTGTGTACCGAAGTAAAAGAGGCGATAATCTGTGAGGAGTTTGTAAAAAAAATTTAAAAAATCGAGGGCACATGTGTATTTTCGAAAAAAGTCAAAGGTCTTTTTCGTAAAAAACCGAAGGCCTGTACGTAATAAATGAGAAAGGTAAAGGGTTTTTTTCGTAAAAAATCGAGGGCCTGTACGTAATAAATGAGGACCCGTACGTAATTTAGAAAACCGCGGGGCGCTATCCTGCAAAAATTTCGGTGAAAAAAACTGCCAGGGACCTTTTCGCGAGGAAAAAAGACCTTTACGTAATTATCGAAAAATACGAGGAAATTGGCTCGGCCGGCCGTACGCGAATTCGCTGGACACGCGCCGGCCGGCCGAGCGCGCGCGGTCGACATGGCCTCGCGAGGGGCGCGGAACCCCCCGCTAATATGGCCGGTAGGATACCTAACTGTATCAGACTATGTTTTTTTCTTACCGTGTGAATAATAAGTACATATACCTAACTGTATCCTTGACTCCGCATAATTAATGTATTGAGCCTAGAAATCAATAGCGAGTTAGACTAAGGACGTTGACTTAGGGTGAATTCTTTTGGACTTATGGTTTAAATATTTGAATTCTGGTTGTTCGTGAGAGGCAGTACGTAAAGAGAAATAGTCACATGTGATTTTAGCCGGTACAGCTGAACTCAGTATATTTTTTACTACAATTTTTCTATTGACCACACCTTCAAAAAATAAACCGTTTAAAAGTTAGTTACCGTAGACATTATAAGCATAAGCCAATTTTAAACAAAAAGAACCTAACCTTAGTTACCAAATCTCATTGGCCTCTCATTTTCAGTAGTCTGAATCTAGATCAATTTCAAACCCGTTCCAAGTTTAGCTGAAAAACTTCTTGGTAAAGGCTCTCCATGGCTATATATTAAGGCCCTGTTTAGAATGCGGGAATTTTTCCCGATTCCTGCGGGAATTGAACTGTTTCCTGCAAAATTCCTGCAAAATTCCTGTGAAATTCCTCTGTTCCAAACAGGCCCTTAGAATATTGATTTACCCTTTTAGGCTCTACTGAAGTAACTCTACTTGTAGTCTTCACTCTTCAAGTTTTTAACTTCTCTGCCAGTTGCTGGTGAAGATATGTGGACAAAATTGGGCCATGGACCATAACTTCAGAATTTTATAGCTCTTTAGTCTTCAGACAATGGTTTTAGATGTAGACCTCCTTTTCACAATTATTACTATTTTGAGTCTTGACCACATATGTATGAAACCAGTTAATTCTGGTGTCATCGTCACTAATGTATTCAACTTTACACCTACCATCCCTTATTATCGACATTCATACCTATTACCTTCTAACTTCTCTTTGTCTGTTCACCTTTTCATAAGCTTTCTGGAGATCAAAATGTTCTTAGTGCCTACAGCAATATAGGGATATTTGCTCTTCCCTGGTCATTTTCATGTCCCTGAACTCTCATTGTTATAATTGAGATTGTTGTCATCCTATTGTGAAGGCCGAAAACGGTGATAGCACCACACTGTTTTGTATGTATGCTAATAGGGATTACAGCTTGATCCACTCATCCCACATAGAAATGCAAAATGGCCCATGCTGGCATTACAATGATCAATGATGTAATTACTGGAAATCTATTGATTTTCTTCCTGCCTTTCTGCTGTTCCTATATACTGCTGAATCTTATTAGTTTCTTGAGTGACTACTGTACCAGTTTATTACTTCATAAATGGCTAGTTATTCACAGACTGTTCTTATGCAGGAGGCAGTAGGAAGGGAAGTATAATTGGAATAGGTGAGTATCAACTTTGTCTATTCCATTGGTTCTCATTTCCTGCACTCCCCCAAATTGAAGTAGAATTAGGAAGATAAAGATAGTGACATCCCATGTTGCAGAATTTGTCATATCTCTTGGTTGTTGCGTATTGCTAATGTTGTAACATTGTTGTGGTGGGCAGCATGTGGAGTCGGCGGTGTATTGATAGTATGCTTCGTCCTTTTTGTCTGGCACAAGCGCAAGAGGAGGAAACAAGCTAGAGCTCCACAGCAGCTCATGCGTAGTGGATCTTCAATGCAATCATACAGCAATGATCTTGAGTTGGGTGGTTCTCCCCATATCTTCGCTTATGAGGAACTTGAAGAGGCTACTGATGGATTTAGTGCCTTAAGGGAACTTGGAGATGGTGGTTTTGGAACTGTTTACAAAGGTTAAAAATACAGTTTTGCATAATTCCTTATCAAGCCATATTACAATTTCTGCATTGGCATGTCAACATGTAAACGATAGGAGCTCCATGAAACTATATTCTTTGTTTTTTAAAGCGGAACTGTATTCTTTGTTAGATGTCTTGTTTTTGTCGACTTGGCAATGACAAGGTGACCTTTCTGTCATACAGGAAAACTCCGGGATGGGAGAGTAGTTGCAGTGAAGCGCCTATACAAGAACAACTACAAACGAGTTGAGCAATTCCTAAATGAGGTGGACATCCTGTCCCGCCTACTCCACCAGAACCTTGTCATCCTATATGGCTGCACGTCTCGTAGCAGCCGTGACCTTCTCCTGGTCTACGAGTTCATCCCAAATGGGACAGTTGCAGACCATCTTCATGGATCCCGTGTGGCAGAACGGGGCCTCACATGGGCGGTAAGGATGAACATAGCCATAGAAACGGCTGAAGCACTGGCATACCTCCATGCAGTTGAAATCATACACCGTGATGTTAAGACCAACAACATATTGCTGGACAACGGTTTCCGTGTCAAAGTTGCGGACTTTGGGTTATCGCGTCTGTTCCCTCTAGAAGTCACCCATGTCTCAACTGTTCCACAGGGCACACCAGGCTATGTTGACCCTGTGTACCACCAGTGCTACAAGCTAACCTACAAGAGTGATGTGTACAGCTTCGGTGTTGTGTTGGTAGAGCTAATATCCTCAAAACCAGCCGTGGACATGAGCAGGAGCCACAGTGAGATTAACTTGGGCAACATGGCTCTCAGCAGGATTCAGAACCATGAAGTTGATCAGTTGGTCGATCCAGAGCTCGGGTATGAGACCGACAGCGAAACAAAGAGAATGATAGATCTTGTAGCCGAGCTGGCCTTTTGGTGTTTGCAATTAGACAGGGATCTGAGGCCTCCGATCAAGGAGGTCGTGGAGGTCCTGAATTGTATCAAGAATGGGGAGTGTCCGGCTAATAACATGGGTAAGAACGCGTCTCCAAAGGAAGACGCACACTTGCTGAAGGACAGCCTACAGTATTCGCCTGACTCGGTTATCCATAGATTCCATAGTCAGTCAACTTACCACTCGGCAGCATCAAATGCTAGCGGATGATGAGTACTTTGTATTGGTTGTGAAGAAATATGGCCCTTTCGGATGAGTTGTATATTGCATAGAGTTTGCTAATTAGATGATTCATATGGGTGAGTTGTTCCCTCTTTGTTGACTAGTAAGCTCATGCTTGCATTCTGCAGTTTGAGCTTGGCAGAGATTCAAATGGTAGGTGAATTGTAATGCCCCGCATTTTCTAACTAGCTTAATAGGTGTAATTATCATCAATAATAATAATTAAGCGACCGAATTAACGGTAGCAATCAAACAATCGAGTTTAGATCATCTAGCGGGGTTTTCAAATTGAAATACATATAACCAAATAAGTGAATATAAGTCGTGTCCTTTATTACAAATCAAAACTGAACAGTCCGATTTCATTAATACATTGTTTACAACATGGAAATTAAATTACAGGAGGGGAATCATTGCGTACATACACCCGTACATTCGGATTGAGAGAGAATAGAAATTACATATGAACTAGTTCATATTTTTCTATCATGCATTTATTTAAGGAACAGGTGAAGTTACATGTATAGCATTTCATACATTAAGGATGTGTTTGGTTAGAGGGATGGAGTGGGATGAGATGGGATGGTTCCTTTGACCAAGCCTATCTGTGTGTTTGGTTGGAGGGATGGAGTGTGATGGAATGGTCCAAAGTGGGATGAGCCTCTGCAAATTTAGAGAATATTCTTCTTAGATGCTGGACCATGTGATTCCACTTTTTTTTGTGGAACTATCTCATCCCATCCCCATCCCATCCCACCCATCCCTCCAACCAAACACATCCTAAAACAACCTCAGCACCACCGCCGCACCGCTATTTCATTTGTGAACAACATAGTATCAAAATGCCAAAAAGATTGAACAAAAAGAATACACGAAAAGACGTAGAATAAGAAAAAGTGAAATTGCCGTCAGAGCCCTAGAGATCAGTTTCGGGGCATTTCGTTCATAGAGATACCAAACTATATAGGAGCCAATCGGCACCTCTGACAACTATATGTCATCACTCGATAGTAAAAACAAACTTGGATTATTAATTACTCGAACCTGTATAAAAATTTTTGTGTCCCTGTTCTGCAAGACCATAGCTTAGTCTTTTAAGAGAATCCCTGAATCAAAACAAATCATACATAAGATCGGTATTAAAACACTGGCATAGAGTTTCTATAATTTATAAGTGATTAACAAAATTAACTGTGCCTTCAAATGCGCAACAGAGCGATCTAAACGATAATACAATTATTAACAACCAAATTGGTGTTATTTTCTAAACTACAAATTTAATGATTTCAGTTGTTATCCTATCATATTTTTGAAAATAAATATACAAAAGAATATAAAATACTCATCGTGTCAACCCTCTCTCTCCTCTCCTTCTCACGTCTTCCCTTCTCATCTTCCTCCTCTTCCCTCCTACTCTTCCTCTCTCTTCCCTCCTCTCCTCTCTTCTTCTCTTTTTTTCCTTTCTCCTCTCCTCTCTCTCTCTCTCTCTCTCTCTTCTCCCTCTCTTTTTCTCTCGGCGGCCGAAGCAAATGAGCACTGCGCTCAGGCGGCCGTGCGCCGCAAGAGGTTATACCCCCTAATCGCCTAACGGTTGGGAGACTAGGAGCCAAGTAGTTCAACGGTTGTGCGACTATTCCAAATCGTCTAACCGTGTAGTGACATATGGTTAAAATTGTAAAAAAAAGAGCACGAGTATATTAGAGAAATTCGAAATTAAAATTTGATTATTTTTAAAAAATTGTGCGTAACCATAACAATTGCATCTCGCGGTATGACGTTGCGTTAGTGCTGTCCTATCAATCTCTCGTATCGTAGGTCCCATGGTGTTTACTGGCCCATACCATATATACGTCACCAACCTTAGCTTTCCTTAATTTCTCGGGGTAGAAATAGAGATAGATATGGTTATCCTGTGTATATTTGACCAATTGGCCGGTGACGTAGAATGTGGTGCTGCCATTGACCACGTAGCATGGTTGTGGGGTAAACACGTACGCAGAGTACTGTCGCCTCGCCGGATACAGAGGGGCGACTCGTTAGCGCACTGATCCATCAACAAAGGAATATGGGTTCGTAGTGCTTGCCTGAAGCTTCGGTTGCTGTGCAGTGGTCCATGAACTAATCCTCTCAGCAGGTTGCTGTTGTCTGCATTATCAGACGTTCATTAATGTTAGTGGCGATTAAGTACCATCCCAAAACTGTGGTACAAGACAAGTCTCAAGTCTCCGCATTTGGCATCATGCGCTCGTGACAAGACACCAACAGCGCTTTGGTATAATTGACTTCGTGTAGCTAAATTTCTTAACCATCTGTTTTGTTTCTTGACTTAGTAGTTACGTGTATGCGTTGACCAGCGCAGCACGAGACATCACCGGGCTGTTTATAACATTTACAGGTTTACGCGTGTACTGTTGTTGCTACCTGTCAAAGTGTTTGAACAAAAGGGAAAAGAAAGGTGGACTTCACACAGATGGCCGACAAGCCGGAGCCAAAACGGTCAAGCTGGAAATCCTGGTCCGGTCACATCACGGATCACGCGGTCATGGCTTACCCATCCAGCGGGCACACCGGGCATTCGCATGCGTGGACGACCAAATGACCAGTCAAATTAAATGTTGTTGGTTACCGTAATATATTACTCTCTTGCGTCTTCCTCCTCAAAACCCAGCCCCTTTTAATTTGTTGGTTACCGCAATCGTCGGAATCTTTCTTTTCTTCCGATGGTTCGGACCTTGTTGCCATTCTTCGTCCCTCCGCTCTGGGGCGCCCTGCTGGTTTCTCCTGATGCTCGCAGTGGCGGGCGTCCAAGGAGACGAAGGCTGCTCGTCCCAGCCATGCGGCAACCTGACCATCTCCTTCCCGTTCGGGCTCGCCTCGGAGCAGGGAACGGAGACCATCTGTGGTCGCCTCGGCTTCCAGGTTATTTGCGAGAATAGCACTCTGTACCTCGGGTACTATCGGCGCGATCACGGGTTCCAAATCCATGACATCTTCTACGGCAACGGCTCCTTGCTCGTCGCCGATGTCCACAAGCTCAGAGACTTCAATAGCTCCGGTAACAAAGGCTGCCGCGTCCCGAAGGACAACAGCTCCACCAAACTCGGGCCTCCGTTCTCGATCAGCCCTGTCAATCAGAACCTGATCCTCTACAATTGCACGAAGGCGCCGGCGGAGTGGCATCACAGGGGGCTTGCGGAGACGAAATGCGGCAACAACACGTTTGTCCGCATCGGAGGGCATTACAACGGTTCGGGCAACTACGACAGCTATTCTTTGGAGGGTTGCAATGCTACTGTCGTGCCGGTGCTGGGGACGTCTGGCTCGGCGAACGAGAGCAACTACTTGGAGCTCCTGAGCTACGGCTTCCTCTTGACATGGCAGCAGAAGAGGCAGCGGCCTTCTGCAGGTAAGCCTACTCGTCAAATTATTTTGATAAAGTTCGTAGGGAGGGAGAGTGGTGCATGCATTGGCGAGGTTCATAAAACTCTCGAGACAATCTGGTGGCAACTCATCAAACCTGGCAATCTAAACCGGGAATTGCTAAACAACACCCGAGTATTTTTTGTCTTGGAGTACTCAGATTTTTTTTCATGTATGTAATATTTTTCGCTTGTGTTTGTAGCATTGTTTGTAAAATGTTGGTGTTGCTTGATTTTCCTTGTAATAATATATTCAACTTTACACCTACCATCCCTTACTGTCGACATTCATACGTATTACCTTCTAACTTCTGTCTGTTTGTTCACCTTTTCATAAGCTTTTTGGAGATCAGAATGTCCTTAGTGCCTACAGCAATATAGGGATATTTGCTCTTCCCTAGTCATTTTCATGCCCCTGAACTCTCGTTGTTATAATTGAGATTGTTTTCATCCTATAGTGAAGGCCGAAAACGGTGATGGCACCACACTGTTCTGTATGTATGCTAATAGGGATTACAGCTTGATCCTCTGATCCGGTTCTTATGCAGGAGGCAGTAGGAAGGGAAACATAATTGGAATAGTTGAGTATCAACTTTGTCTATTCCATTGGTTCTCATTTCCTGCACTCCCCCAAATTGAAGTAGAATTAGGAAGATAAAGATGGTGACATCCCATGTTGTAGAATTTGTCAGATCTCTTGGTCGTTGCGTATTGCTAATGTTGTTACATTGTTGTGGTGGGCAGCATGTGGAGGAGTCGGCGGTGTATTGATAGTATGCTTCGTCCTTTTTGTCTGGCACAAGCGCAAGAGGAGGAAACAAGCTAGAGCTAAAAGGGAGTTCATGCGTAGTGGATCTTCAATGCAATCATACAACAAGGATCTTGAGTTGGGTGGTTCTCCCCATATCTTCACTTATGAGGAACTTGAAGAGGCTACTGATGGATTTAGTGCCTCAAGGGAACTTGGAGATGGTGGTTTTGGAACTGTTTACAAAGGTTAAAAAACCAGTTTTGCATAATTCCTTATCAAGCCATATTGCTATTTCTGCATTGACATGTCAACTTGTAAACGATAGGAGCTCCATGCAAGTATATTCTTTGTTTTTGAAAGCGGAACTATATTCTTTGTTAGATGTCTTGTTTTTGTCGACTTGGCAATGACAAGGTGACCTTTTTGTCATACAGGAAAACTCCGGGATGGGAGAGTAGTTGCAGTGAAGCGCCTATACAAGAACAACTACAAACGAGTCGAGCAATTCCTAAATGAGGTGGACATCCTGTCCCGCCTACTCCACCAGAACCTTGTCATCCTATATGGCTGCACGTCTCGTAGCAGCCGTGACCTTCTCCTGGTCTACGAGTTCATCCCAAATGGGACAGTTGCAGACCATCTTCATGGATCCCGTGTGGCAGAACGGGGCCTCACATGGGCGGTAAGGATGAACATAGCCATAGAAACGGCTGAAGCACTGGCATACCTCCATGCAGTTGAAATCATACACCGTGATGTTAAGACCAACAACATATTGCTGGACAACGGTTTCCATGTCAAAGTTGCGGACTTTGGGTTATCGCGTCTGTTCCCTCTTGAAGCCACCCATGTCTCAACTGTTCCACAGGGCACACCAGGCTATGTTGACCCTGTGTACCACCAGTGCTACAAGCTAACCTACAAGTGATGTGTACAGCTTCGGTGTTGTGTTGGTAGAGCTAATATCCTCAAAACCAGCCGTGGGCATGAGCAGGAGCCACAGTGAGATTAACTTGGGCAACATGGCTCTTAGCAGGATTCAGAACCATGAAGTTGATCAGTTGGTCGATCCGGAGCTCGACTATGAGACCGACAGCGAAACAAAGAGAATGATAGATCTTGTAGCCGAGCTGGCCTTTTGGTGTTTGCAATTAGACAGGGATCTGAGGCCTCCGATCAAGGAGGTCGTGGAGGTCCTGAATCGTATCAAGAATGGGGAGTGTCCGGCTAAAAAGATGGGTAAGAACGCGTCTCCAAAAGAAGACGCACACTTGCTGAAGGACAGCCTACAGGATTCGCCTGAATCGGTTATACATAGATTCCATACTCAGTCAACTTACCACTCGGCAGCATCAAATGCTAGTGGATGATTTGTACTTTGTATTGGTTGTGAAGAAATAAGGCCCTTTCGGATGAGTTGTATATAGCATAGAGTTTGCTAATTAGATGATTCGTCTGGGTGAGTTGTTCCCTCTTTGTTGACTAGTAAGCTCATGCTTGCATTCTGCAGTTTGAGCTTGGTAGAGATTCAAATGGTAGGTAAATTGTAACGCCCCGCATTTTCTAACTAGCTTAATAGGTGTAATTATCATCAATAATAATAATTAAGCGACCGAATTAACAGTAGCAATCAAACAATCGAGTTTAGATCATCTAGCGGGGTTTTCAAATTGAAATACATATAACCAAATAAGTAAATATAAGTTGTGTCCTTTATTACAAATCAAAACTGAATAGTCCGATTTCATTAATACATAGTTTACAACAAGGAAATTAAATTACAGGCATATGAACTAGTTCATATTTTCTATCGTGCATTAATTTAAGGAACAGGTGAAGTTACATGTATAGCATTTCATACATTAAAACAACCTCAGAACCACCGCCGCACCGCTATTTCATTTGTGAACAACATAGTATCAAAATGCCAAAAGGATCGAACAAAAAGAATAAATGAAAAGACGTAAAATAAGAAAAGGTGAAACTACCGTCAGAGCCCTAGAGATCAGTTTCGGGGCATTTCATTCATAGAGATACCAGACTATATAGGAGCCAATCGGCACCTTTCACAACTATATGTCATCACTCGACAGTAAAAACAAACCTGGATTATTAATTACTCGAACCTGTATAAAAATTTTCGTGTCCCTGTTCTGCAAGACCATAGCTTAGTCTTTTAAGAGAATCTTCGAATCAAAACAAATTATACGTAAGATCGGTATTAAAACACCAACATAGAGTTTCTATAATTTATAAGCGATTAGCAAAATTAACTAGGCCTTCAAATGCACAATAGAGCGATCTAGACGATAATACAATTATTAACAACTAAATTAGCATTGCTTTCTAAACTACAAATTTAATGATTTCAGTTGCTATTCTATCATGTTTCGAAAATAAATATACAAAAGAATATGAAAAAACTCACCGTGTCAATACACAGATCCCTCTTGCTCTCTTCCCTCCTCTCCTCTCCTTGTCCTGTCTTCCCTTCTCGTCTTCCTCCTCTTCCCTCCTACTCTTCCTGTGACACTGTGGCCCATGTGTGTGTGCACATGAATTTCTGGATTAGTCCCACCTTGCTAGCCTTCCTTGAGAAACACTTACATATAAGCCTAGGAGTTCCAATGGTAGTACCCCTGGTTAACCGTTTTGCGCGAAGCGAGGACGAAAGTGCAAGCGGGTTGCTACGTGTGCGTGGCCTATCCAGATTGTGGTTATGTCTGAGCCGGTTTGGACCCTAGGGCGTTACAAATGGTATCAGAGCCGACTTTCGCGGTAACATGGGCGTGTGCGGGTCAGGGGCGCAGGCATGTGGCGCATGGCGCGTGTGGGCCCGGAGTGGACACACGGCATGGCATATGTGCGAGATCCTTATCATTTGCCCCGGTGTGGGTATGTTGGCCCGACGAGGACATCAGGTCCTTTGAGGGAGGGTGTATGTGACACCCCGGCCCGTGTTGGCCCGTGTGTGTGTGCGCACATGAATTTCTGGATTAGTCCCACCTTGCTAGCTTACCTTGAGAAGCACTTACATATAAGCCTAGGAGTTCCAATGGTAGCACCCTCGGTTAACCGTTTTGCTCGAAGCGAGGACGAAAGTGCAAGCGGGTTGCTACGTGTGCGTGGCCTATCCAGATTGTGGTTATGTCTGAGCCGGTTTGGACCCTAGGGCGTTACACTTCCTCTCCCTTCCCTCCTCTCCTCTCTTCTTCTCTTTTTTTCTCCTCTCTTTCTCCTCCCCTCTCTTTCTCTTCTCTCTCTCTTTTTCTCTCGGCGGCCGAAGAAAATGAGCACTGCGCTCAGGCGGCCGTGCGCCACAAGAGGTTATACCCCCTAATCGCCTAACAGTTGGGAGACTAGGAGCCAAGTAGCCCAACGGTTGTGCGACTATCCTAAATCGTCTAACCATGTAGCGACATATAGTTAAAATTGTAAAAAAAAGCACAAGTATATTAGAGAAATTCGAAATTAAAATTTGATTATTTTAAAAAAATTGTGTGTAACCATAACAATTGCATTTCGCGGCATGGCGTATTGCATCTCGCGGCATTGCGTTGCGTTAGTGCTGTTCTATCAATCTCTCGTATCGTAGATCCCATGGTGTTTACTGGCCCATATCATACGTTGTCAGTAACCTTAGCTTTCCTTAATTTCTCGGGGTAGAAATAGAGATAGATATGGTTATCCTGTGTATATTTGACCAATTGGCCGGTGACGTAGAATGTGGTGCTGCCATTGACCACGTAGCATGGTTGTGGGGTAAACACGTACGCAGAGTACTGTCGCCTCGCCGGATACAGAGGGGCGACTCGTTAGCGCACTGATCCATCAACAAAGGAATATGGGTTCGTACATTATCAGACGTTCATTGATTTAAGACAAGTATCAAGTCTCCGCTCCCCAAGTATCAAGTGGTCCAGTCGTTGGTATCATGCGCTCTTGACTACGTTCCTATTTTCTTCACCTTTCGGTCTGTTTTTGTCCGTACGTAGGAAGGGTTTTATGCATTTCTTACAACAGCAGTGGCTAAGAGCATCTCCAAGAGATACTCTATGGGGCTGTTTGATTGCCTGCATGTGCTCATACAGCTGCATGAGTGTGGCCAGGCTGAGGAGGGAAACTCCTCAGCCACGTTTCTCCTCAGCCTGGCTCCAGTTGATTTTTTGCATCCACTCGTGCAGGCTCTCTCCTCCATGTAGGTAACCAAACACCATCTATATGGCTCTTAATATTTAAATTTTAGAGTTGAAGGGTAAGAAGTAGCTCTAACAGATTCCCAAATAGACTCCCAAAAATAGAACACACCCAAAAAATGGGCCCTCGCTCTCTACTTATAGAGGATGATCTAGGCTCCCAATATTGTTTTTCTAGTTTAGGGTATCTATTGGAGGGAATGATTATTTTGAGACCTTATATCATGGTTAGGATCTGTAAAAAGAGATTTAAGGTGTGAATTTATTGAGCATCTCTTGGAGATGCTCTAACAAACAAGTGGCTCCCTGAGTTTTACCCAGAGGGTTAGCGCACCTATGATACACAAAAACAACTGCGAGCTTCGGCCTCGCGCCCATCCATGCTTCGCTACCAAAGATTCTGTTGCTAGGAAATTGACAGATACAACTTGCCCCTCGAGACAAGACACCAACAGCGCTTTGGTATAATTGACCTCGTGTAGCTAAATTTCTTAACCATCTGTTTTGTTTCTTGATTTAGTAGTTACGTGTATGCGTTGACCAGCCCAGCACGAGACATCACCGGGCTGTTTATAACATTTACAGGTTTACGCGTGTACTGTTGTTGCTACCTGTCAAAGTGTTTGAACAAAAGGGAAAAGAAAGGTGGACTTCACACAGATGGCCGACAAGCCGGAGCCGAAACGGTCAGGCTGGACATCCTGGTCCAGTCACGTCACGGATCACGCGGTCATGGCTTACCCATCCAGCGGGCACACCGGAAACTCGCATGCGTGGACGACCAAATGTCCAGTCAAATGTTTTGGCCATTACATGGGACTGACCGTCTCGTGCATCATTCTTCAGTCAATCATAATATATTACTCTCTTGCGTCTTCCTCCTCAAAACCCAGCTCCCTCCCTTTTGTCGGAATCTTTCTTTTCTTCCGATGGTTCGGACCTTGTTGCCATTCTTCGTCTCTCCGCTCTGGGCGGCCTGCTGGTTTCTCCTGATGCTCGCAGTGGCGGGCGTCCAAGGAGACGAAGGCTGCTCGCCCCAGCCATGCGGCAACCTGACCATCTCCTTCCCGTTCGGGCTCGCCTCGGAGCAGGGAACGGAGACCAACTGTGGTAGCTTCGGCTTCCTGGTTATTTGCGAGAATAACACTCCGTACCTCGCGTACAATCGGCGCGATCACCGATTCCAAATCCTTGACATCTTCTACGGCAGCGGCTCCTTGCTCGTCGCCGATGTCCACAAGCTCGGAGTATTCAATAGCTCCGGCCACAAAGGCTGCCACGTCCCGATGAACAACAGCTCCTCCAAACTCGGGCTTCCGTTCTCGATTAGCCCTGTCAATCAAAACATGATCTTCTACGATTGCACGAAGGCGCCGGCGGAGTGGCATCACCGGGGGCTTGTGGAGACGAAATGCCGCAACAACACGTTTGTCCTCATCGGAGGGCATTACAACGGTTCGGGCAACTACGACAGCTATTCTTTGGAGGGTTGCAATGCCACTGTCGTACCGGTGCTTGGGACATCTGGCAAGGTGAACGCGAGCAACTACGAGGAGCTCCTGAGCGATGGCTTCCTCTTGACATGGCAACAGCCTTCTGCAGGTAAGCTTACTCGTCAAATTATTTTGATCAAGTTCGTAGGGAGAGAGAGTGGTGCATGTACTCAGGTTCTTTCCATGCATGCAATATTTTTTACCCGTGTTTATAACATTGTTCGTCCATATATGCAATAGGGCCTGTTATTTACGGCTTCTAAAAGTGGCTTTTGGCTTTGCTGCAATACCTAACTTTCAAACGGAGTATTTTCTCAAGACAAAATTTATAAGTTAATTGTAGTACACGTTAAAAGCCCAACATCTGTATCAACCAAAATTATAAACGAGTATTTCTCACTCCGTAATCTCTGTCGCAAACAGCCAAAATTCAAAACTTTCAGCAAAAAACCATAAGCTGCAGCCATATCAAACAAGCCATATTCTCATGTATGTAACATTTCTCGGTTATAAAATGTTACATACATCGAAAAAATATTGTATACATGGGCAAAAAATGTTGCAAATATGAGCGAAAAATATTGCATACACGAAAAAAATCTGAGTGTTCCGAACCACAAAAAATACTTAAATTCCCCCTAGACACCTCCATATAAACCTATTTGGTATATATTGATTGATAAGGCTGTCATTGTCCCCAATCGTGGCGTCTCTTGCCGTTGAGTGACTCAGAAACCAACGGGATATCTTCTAATATTCTAATATAATCTAATATAATATTAAAGTAGAAACAAAAGAAACCACCACATTCGTTTTTAACGGGTAGAAATTACCACGTTAATCGGAGAAAAAGATAAAGATATATATTGTCAATTGTAATAGGTCTAAATTATACACAGACTAAATTAAAGAAAAGAGTTCATGTCAAGAACAATCAAGAAATAATTGAAATTGTATTTTTCCTTCAGACTTCTATTGTCATTCATGTTTAAGATGTCTTAAAATTTTAAATAACTTATAAAATACGTAAATATATTTTTAAATATCTAAATTATATTATTTAATACTATTAACTTTGAAACAAACAAATCTAGACCCCCAAACCGCACTGGCCACCTGCTAGTCAAAAATCTAAATAAGAAATGCAAAAACAAAAGAAAGAGGGGTAAGCAACGCGTGGACCTTTCGTAGTCAAATCCCGGCTCGCCGTTCCGTTCCGTTCCCCTTCTTACCCATTCGTCAACACTGCCGCTTCAGTCCACTGCAGTACTGCACTCCTTCCCCACTCCATGACGCACCCGCTCCTACTGCTGCTGTTCGCTTCCCTTCTCCAACAGCCGGCGCCGGCCAGCCCGGCACATTGGCCAAGCTGCCCGCCCATGGCATGCGGCAACCTGACTATCTCCTACCCGTTCTGGCTGGACGAGCCCGGCCCGCCGCCGTGCGGGCCCACGTCCTTCCAGCGCAAGTGCAACAGCAGCGGCGCGTTCCTCTCCCGCTCCATGTTCGGATCCTATCGGGTAGTTAGCATCTTCGATGAAAACAACTCCTGCCATGCGGTCGATGAAAATCTCCCGCTCGCCACCTGCTGCCCGGCGCCGCCGTTCAACGTCTCACTCAGCATCGGGCTGGCGCCGTTCGTCATCGGCAAAGCCAACGCCGAGCTGCTCTTCCTCTCCCGTTGCAAGGAGCCGGTTCCGCCTGGCTTTCGCCGCCTTACTTGTGGCAACGACTCCTTCGTCCGGCTCGGCGGCGAGGGGGAGTTCGCCAGCCACCGCGTCCAGGGGGGAATTGCTCCGACGGCGTGCGCCCTGAGAAGTGCTGTGAGTTCGGGAATTAAAAATGCTGATTGGGTATAGATATTATTCTCTAAAAACATTCTGGAGTGTTTGCCTGACCTCCCCGCAAATTATTATTGTTTTTTGTTGGTTAGTGAAATTATTCCATCGATAGAGACAAAGGAGCCTATCGAATTCTAGTCAAATGCATTCGTTGAATTATTCAACTACGATTTTTGATAAGGATGCCGTACCGATAGTCCCTGTTCCTGTTGTTCTTCTAGTGATGGCTGACCAAACAAATCGTTCCCGTCGTTGCAATCAATGCACTTTCCTTTTGTAAGCCGTACTCCTTGTGTTGCAAACACGTGGAAAGTGTTGGAAACTCCCTTCCTCTTTGGTCTCGGATCTCCTGCTGCTTCCTGGGATGCGCGGCGCCTCCTTCACTTGCCGTGGAAACCCGTTGATCCCTAGACGAGACCCGCCTGGTCGCCTGTGGAGCAGCGCTCTGCTCTTCACATGATGATCAAGACAGAGAAGGCCTTCTATTCAGCGCTCTGCTCTTCTGGCCTTCCAGTCTTCACATGACTAGGACTCTGTGTATTCGAAAGACATTTTACAAACTAACTTTAGTATCCATAAGTAATACTTCCTAAATACGAAACAAACTCTCTAAAATAACAAATCTACCAAAAACAAGATTAATTCTAACAAAAAGCATATAATTGCATCAATTTGTTGTGGAATTTGAGGGTGTAAAATTTAAGGTAACAAATGGTACGAGTTAATCTCAATCGTTCTGGTACTGAATATGGGAAGGTAATTTAGTATGCGGTACCGAATCCAGTCTGTACCAGATAGCTGTTGCTGGATACGGTAGCGAAAACGGAAGAGCTAAAATCCAACCGAATAGCGTCAGTAAACAGTAAACCGGATACTATCCGGTCAGGTATCCGACAAACAAGTTAGTACCCCTAACTAGCCCAGCCTATCAACCATCATTGACACCAACTGGCCTAAATTTTATCTAAGTCCTAACCTAACTCCAGAGTCCAGTCACTCTAGTCAGCCGCTACCAATTCTCCCCGCTTATGTTGAACTTGCATATGAATTTATTGGTTTTCAAACTAATATATGAATTTATTGGTTTCAAACTTATGTATGAATTTATCGTTTATATTGAAATTGTGTTATGTCAGCTATCGTACTTAAGTAATCTAGATGAATTTATTGCTAGTTGAAAGCTTAAAGTGATGGTGGTATATTTCAATGTATATTTCTTTATGTATACACATACTATCCGCCTATATTATTCGTTTCCGATTTAAAACCGTCATATATCTCTTCCGATGGTACCATATCTAAAACTCCAAATACTCTGAATTCATATTCATATCCAACCTTACTTTATCCGACTCCAAATTTGAGGGGGAAATATAGATTAAGATACGGTGTAAACAACATCTGTCTGAATTCGACCCGATTGCACCCTAGTAAAGTTGAATGGAACACTGTAGTTGATTTGAGTGTATAAGAGTGGCGTGATCCGACCGGTATTGCCATTCATTATGGTAACTGGGGCCTTTCAGATAAAGTTCTTCCTTCTGAAGAAAGGATCAAACAAACCAAATGGAGTAGCATGCTAGGCTTGGACGCAACTATCTGATTGATTCAACATTCAAAAGAACCCATTCTGCTCTTTATAAAGATTCCATGCTGTTCTTTATTTTTATTGTCTTGTCTGATGGCCTCCTTTTGCATCATATTACTCCTACATGACAATTTTTCTTTGGGTTTTTGATAAACATCATCTGGATGTTTTCTTCCAAACAATCATTCAAATTTCTCATCTTTGAATGTGCGCAAAGATTCGTGCGCCGCCACCTCCACCTTCTTCTCCGATGATCCCTTCTTTCTCCTCTCCAGCGACCCCTTCTTTCTCCTCTCCAGAGATGGTAGGTGTTAAGTCGAATATATTAGTGACGATGACACCAGAATTAACTGGTTTCATACATATGTGGTCAAGACTCAAAATAGTAATAATTGTAAAAAGGAGGTCTAGATCTAAAACCATTGGCTTTGACTTTATCTGAAGACTAAAGAGCTATAAAATTCTGAAGTCATGATCCATGGCCCAATTTTGTCCATATATCTTCACCGGCAACTGGCAGAAAAGTTAAAAACTTGAAGAATGAAGACTACAAGTAAAGTTACTGACTTCACTAGAGCCTAAAAGGGTAAAGCAATATTCTAAATATTGAGCCATGGAGAGACTTTACCAAGAAGTTTTTCAGCTAAACTTGGAACGGGTTTGAAATTGATCTAGTTTCAGACTACTGAAAATGAGAGGCCAATGAGATTTGGTAACTAAGTCAAGGTCCTTAGTCTAACTCGCTATTGATTCCTAGGCTCAATACATTAAATATGCGGGAGTCAAGGATACAGTTAAGTATACGTACTTGCTATTCACATGGTAAGAAAAAACATAGTCTCTAGGGAGTTCTTAGATTAGAAAAAAATGGCAAATCCCATGCGAACTGATGTGCATAAAAGCCCATCAAACATGTTCTTGTGCAAGAAAACAGCACATGTCATGCTCACAACAGGCATGTAAGCCGTCTAAAAAAAATCATCCAAATTTTATGACCCTTAAACTAAAATATAAAGATTCTCATCCTTTCCTACTTACTATATAACCCTACCAAACCCTAACCTTATTCCACCCCGTGCCACCCCTCCTCATCACCGGCGACAAACCCCTCCCACGGCCTCCTCCATCCCCTCCCCCACTATCCACGGCCGGCGGCGCCCCCGCCGCCTCGCCGCGCCGCCCCTACCCTTCACTGCCATGTCGCCCCTGTCTAACCTAATAGCTAGTACCTTCTGCCATCGCCATCTGTTAGCACCGTCCACCACCCTCCTACCGCGCCCGTCGCCCCCACCGTGGGCCACCGCCCCTTGGCCTCCCTCTATGCCCAGGGGAACGGTGAACCCTAGGCGCGGGGGGAGGGGGGATTCTCCCCTCGGGCTTGCCGGTGAGGAAGAAAAAGGGGTCGCCGGAGAAGAAGGTGAATGTGACGGTACACGAATCTTCGCGCATATCTAAAGATGAGAAATTTAGATGATTGTTTGGAAGAAAGCATTCGGGTGTTGTTTATCAAAACCCTATTACTATTTTGAGTCCAGACCACATATGTATGAAACTAGACCACATATGTATGAAACAAGTTAATTGCGGCTTCTATGAAATTTTTATGTTTCTTAATATAATACCTCCTTCAATTGGGAATCTCAAAGTTCGGTGTTGCTTGATTTTCCTTGTACTAATATATTCAACTCTACACCTACCATCCCTTATTGTCGACATTCATACGTATTACCTTCTAACTTCTGTCTGTCTGTTCACCTTTTCATAAGCTTTCTGGAGATTAAAATGTTCTTAATGCCTACAGCAATATAAGGATATTTGCTCTTCCCTGGTCATTTTCATGCCCCTGAACTCTCGTTTCTATAATTGAGATTGTTGTCATCCTATTGTGAAGGCCGAAAACGGTGATGGCACCACACTGTTCTGTATGTATGCTAATAGAGATTACAGCTTGATCCTCTCATCCTGTTCTTATGCAGGAGGCAGTAGGAAGGGAAACATAATTGGAATAGGTGAGCATCAACCCTGTCTATTCCCTTGGTTCTCCTTTCCTGCACTCATACAACAAGGATCTTGAGTTGGGTGGTTCTCCCCATATCTTCACTTATGAGGAACTTGAAGAGGCTACTGATGGATTTAGTGCCTCAAGGGAACTTGGAGATGGTGGTTTTGGAACTGTTTACAAAGGTTAAAAAACAGTTTTGCATAATTCATTATCAAACCATATTGCTATTTCTGCATTGACATGTCAACTTGTAAACGATAGGAGCACCATGCAACTATATTCTTTGTTAGGTGTCTTGTTTTTGTCGACTTCGCAATGACAAGGTGACCTTTTTGTCATCCAGGAAAACTCCGGGATGGGAGAGTAGTTGCAGTGAAGCGCCTATACAAGAACAACTACAAACGAGTCGAGCAATTCCTAAATGAGGTGGACATCCTGTCCCGCCTACTCCACCAGAACCTTGTCATCCTATATGGCTGCACGTCTCGTAGCAGCCATGACCTTCTCCTGGTGTACGAGTTCATCCCAAATGGGACAGTTGCAGACCATCTTCATGGATCCCGTGTGGCAGAACGGGGCCTCACATGGCCGGTAAGGATGAACATAGCCATAGAAACGGCTGAAGCACTGGCATACCTCCATGCAGTTGAAATCATACACCGTGATGTTAAGACCAACAACATATTGCTGGACAACGGTTTCCATGTCAAAGTTGCGGACTTTGGGTTATCGCGTCTGTTCCCTCTTGAAGCCACCCATGTCTCAACTGTTCCACAGGGCACACCAGGCTATGTTGACCCTGTGTACCACCAGTGCTACAAGCTAACCTACAAGAGTGATGTGTACAGCTTCGGTGTTGTGTTGGTAGAGCTAATATCCTCAAAACCAGCTGTGGACATGAGCAGGAGCCACAGTGAGATTAACTTGGGCAACATGGCTCTCAGCAGGATTCAAAACCATGAAGTTGATCAGTTGGTCGATCCGGAGCTTGGTTATGAGACCGACAGCGAAACAAAGAGAATGATAGATCTTGTAGCCGAGCTGGCCTTTTGGTGTTTGCAATTAGACAGGGATCTAAGGCCTCCGATCAAGGAGGTCGTGGAGGTCCTGAATTGTATCAAGAATGGGGAGTGTCCGGCTAAAAAGATGGGTAAGAACGCGTCTCCAAAGGAAGACACACACTTGCTGAAGGACAGCCTACAGTATTCGCCTGAATCGGTTATCCATAGATTCCATAGTCAGTCAACTTACCACTCGGCAGCATCAAATGCTAGCGGATGATGAGTACTTTGTATTGGCTGTGAAGAAATAAGGCCCTTTCGGATGAGTTGTATATAGCACAGAGTTTGCTAGTGAGATGATTCGTCTGGGTGAGTCGTTCCGTCTTTGTTGACTAGTATGTACAAGCTCAAGCTTGGATTCTGCAGTTTGTGCTTGGCAGAGATTCAAATGGTAGGTGAATGTACTAGGAGCAAATACCAGGGTAAACATTGCAAATACCAGGGAATGGTCGGTGACCCTCCCTTCGGTACCGTTGGGAGTTAAGTTGGATGGGAAAAGACAGTACAATCCTTCTTGTTGGTTTTGCCCTAGGAAAAAATTCACACATCGCACAAATAAACAGAAAGAATATAAATTTTTTTTGAATTTCTCTATTCTCTTTCTTGCTTATGCTCTGTTTTCTTACAAAAATTGGTTACAAGCATTCATTATATAGGTTAGTACTCTTCAACTAACATACATATTCGGATTTCAAGTTGGTCATGACTTCAACTTAAGTAACGCATGGAGATAGACTCTACTATATCTTGAACTCGATTTAAACTCTAAGTCAAGATTATTTCCAACATTCTTTCCTCTAACGGGCCGTGCCAGCCCGGCCCACTGGACAGGTCTGGCAGCTCGGTCTTTGATAAAGGAAAATCCAATGGTTAGTCTGAGCTTTTGACACTCTCGAGATACTAGTATTGTAGAGTAAATTTAGAATTTAAAAACGATCAGACATGGCACCTTGGCAGCAATGTCTCCCTAGTCAAAAGCTACTAGCACTAAGCTTGCTTAGCTTTAGCACGACAACGGCCGAGAAAGTCTGGGTCATATCTGGTTGGATTTGGTTTTTTCGATCAGACGGATAGTTTGTTCTGGGTTTTCATCTGGTCTCTTGGGCCAAAACTTAGCCCATTCCAGTATGGAAATTTAATTGTCGGGCCTTAATTCAGTCTACCCTGTCGGCCCTGTTCGCACATGTTACATTATACAAGGTCAAATTCGGCTGAATTTGTCAAACATATATGGAAATGCAATGCTCATCTGGAATGCAAAGACTGGGTGTCTTCAGCTCGGCCCGATCTAAAGACCGCCCAAAAAATTGGGCTTTTCTACCGGGCCGTATATGGATGCGCTTAGTTTTTTTTAACCTGGAGGTGGTTAGGTTTTTTATTTTTTATTTTTGGCGAGCAACGTGCTACTGGCTACTTCAGAGTGAGGAGACCAAACCAAATGATGACGATGTGTACGAGCGAATGGGGCAAAGATCTGAATATACATACATACCCATACGAAGTGCTTTATTTTTATTCATTCATGTACAAAACAAAATACATTACATAGTATTGCGACGAAGCAGCATGATACGACGCCTAGTACACACCAAATATACCAAACAGAACATATAATGTAGCGCGCACACGTCTGGTACGCCTACTCGACACGCTTTCACCTCCACGCCTCGCCACAGTGAAGGAGCACGTCCAGAGTCGCACAGACTTAGCCGGAGATCTCGATGGCCTTTACGTCGGGCTTCTTGACCTCTGCCTTGGGCACGGTCACCGTGAGCACGCCGTTCTCCAGGCCGGCCTTCACCTGGTCCACCTTGGCGTTCTCCGGCAGGCGGAACCGCCTCATGAACCGGCCGCTGCTGCGCTCGACACGGTGCCACGTGTCGTTCTTGTCCTCCTTCTCCTTGCTGCGCTCGCCGCTGATGACCAGCACGTTGCCGTCCTCCACCTCGACCTTGACCTCCTCCTTCTTGACGCCGGGGAGGTCGGCCTTGAACACGTGGGCATCGGGCGTCTCCTTCCAGTCGATGCGGGCGTTGGCGAAGGCGGCGGTGTCGCGGTCGGAGGAAGCCGGGACGATGGAGCGGAAGGCGTCGAAGGGGTCCCAGAAGTCGGCGAAGGGGTCGAACACGCTGCCGCGCCTCACGAGCGACATTGTTACTACGCTTTGGTGTGTGCGGGGAAAGTTCACGAGTGGATTGGAAGAAGTGTACGTTCTGCTTAATGCGACCGCGATCAGAGTTCTAACTGGATTGAGATGAGAGGTGCGAGGCGAGGAATTTATAGCTTCGTCAAGAGCTGAGCTGCTCTTGAAGCATCTCGACTTCTCTCCACCCGCCGCTTCCTTCGTTTGCTTTCCAGCTCAGCTTTCTTCCCCCTTCGTTTCTCTCTTGGAAGGGCCTACGGTGTTCTAGATTAGTCTCCTGCTTGCTGGAGCTTGGGCCCCCCTCCTTTATTTTGCTTGCAGAAAATTTTCTTTTTGCTTTCCCGTAATTTTTGCTTCCAGTGATGTCCCCTTTTTTTCAGGTTTGCTAGTAATTGTGCCGAAGCACCTCAGTTTGTGCAGGTGCCTGATTAGGAGTTGTTGCCTGTCACTGAGGTAAGGGGACCGCATATTAACGTAGAAGAGGGGCAATGGTCTAATCATGCTCCGATCTTGAACTCGGGAGAAAACTCTGGAATATAAAACACACCGGCCTTTCTAAATCGAAAAGTTATAAAGGAAACGAAATGATAATGGGCTACAAACCAAAAGAAAAAGTGGGCCCTTTATATAAGAAAAACATACTGTACAAAAAAAAACTAGAGAACTCGAGATGCCTCAAGAGTAACGCGTACCAGCTTCTAGAAACAACCTGAGAACGTTGGCCTGCTTGCCGAATGCTGAGTTGTCGGCCTGCCTGCCATGCGAATGTGCCGTAGTGTTGTTGACCTTTTGTATCTGCTTAAGTTTCTGCCTTTAGAATTATTTGTTGAAGACCTCTTGACTGGACTGCCTTGAATGGACAAATCTTTAGCATGCAAACTCGAGCTTTCGTTCAAAATCATATTTTTCATCTTTTCTTTGATATGAACTTTATAAACCTCTTTTAGAGTAAGAATATCTTGACTATAGAAAATTATATCTCTAAACGTAGAGAACGAAATAAGCAGTGAACATGGTAGAATAAGATCAAAATCATCATTATCATATTTGATCCATGACTTCAAGGTTGGTAACCATATTTTTAAATACGATCAGATGATCTTGCACTAATCTATCTTCTACCAACATGAGTGAGAAAAGTTTTTATCTCAGATGCATTTTGTTGGTCAGATCGTTGGTCATACAGATATGTTCCAACCTTAGCCATGACACAGCAGCAATGGTCTCCTTCATAACTTTCTGAAAGATATTATTAGAAAGATGAAAATGAATTTAAAAGAGAGCCTTATAATCTCTTTTTTGCTTATCCTCAACGGACAATGCAACGGGCATCTTGTCGATTCTCAATAGCACATCATCCAAATCGAGCTGTGACAGATTATCTTACATCTTGACTTGTCAGAGAGAAAATATTGTGTTGCAATCCAGCATGGAATATCATACTTCATTGACGCCATGTTGAGTATGCAATAGATTGATCGGGCGAAGAACCAAGCTCTTATATCACTTATTATGAAATGTGCATTCCTCCTTCGACGTTAAATTCGGTGGCGGCGCCCTCCAGGCCATCGGATCTAGCGCGCAGTGAGGTCAGCGGTGGAGGAGAGTTGAGGGGGATTGTGGCGGAGAGGGAGGAAGAACGAGAGGGAGCGGGGGAGGAGGTAGTCGGGTTAGCTGCGGGAATGGCAGAGCAGTAGTAAAGGCGTGCTTTGAGATTCAATCCAACGGCTATAGCTGTTAAACCATATGGATGGTTGTAAATAAAGAGATGGTGAATAATTAACATTTGGTTTGCTTTGGATTTTGCGTTTGTGAAAGACTTGGTCGTTTGCCGTGGAAGACTTTGCCTTTAAGTGGTTGTGTGCAGCTACGAGTGATTTCGGACCACAGTTTAGACTACGACCACGGCATGGCTTTCAAACATCAGACTTCATGCTACGACTACAGTCTTCAGACTACAGACCACAGACATCAGTCTTCGACCACGGAATGAACACGATTTCGACTACGGCTGGCTTCGATCATAGCAGCATTCGACCACGTCGACCTTACGACCACGGCAGCTATGACCACATCTGGCTTCGATCATGATAATACAACTTAAACCTTACGACCACGTCTAGTTTCGATCATGGCAGTACGACTTTGACCTTACGACCACGGCAGCTTTCGACCACGTCTGGCTTCGACCACGGTGGTACGACTTCGACCTTTCGACCATGGCAGTACAACTTCGGTTTTATGACCACAGCAGGTAATCATAGTTACATTACTCTTTCATGGTCATAGCTACAGTATTCGATAGTCGTAGACTTTACTGGTCGTACTCGATAGTCGAAGGTTTTACTGGTCGATAGTCGAGGGCTTTGCGGTCGATGGTCGTAGGTTTTGCAGACTGCTTTCATGATTGTATGTTTTGCAAACTGCTTTCATGGTCGTAGGTTTTGCAGAATGTTTTCATGGTTGTAGGTTTTGCAGACTGCTTTCATGGTTATAGGTTTTGCAGATTGCTTTCATGGTCGTAGGTTGTGCAAACTGCTTTCATGGTCGTAGGTTTTGCAGACTATTTTTTATGGTCGGTGACGAGGAGGACCGGGACTAGGAGGGGGTAATCTGAGGTCCAGGCGGTCGAGATGTCACGCGAGGTGGTCGAGCTCATGCTGGAGCACAGGAGGTCAAAGGTGGATGATGCGTAGAGGCGTGGAGATA
The DNA here is from genome assembly GCA_017311315.1 of Dendrocalamus latiflorus. Lineage (NCBI taxonomy): Eukaryota > Viridiplantae > Streptophyta > Magnoliopsida > Poales > Poaceae > Dendrocalamus > Dendrocalamus latiflorus. The sequence goes on along the minus strand of CM029647.1, from coordinate 1,730,547 downwards.
GTTACGGTTGGTGATGAGGAGGATTGGGACTAGGAGGGGGTAATCTGAGGTCTAGGCGATCAGGTGGTCACGTGAGGTGATCGGGCTCACGCGAGAGCACGTGGTGATGGTGCACGATGGAGATACAGGAGGGGATATCCTAGAGGCTTTGTCGTGTGTGTTGTATGGAGTTGTGGATGGAGTCCATGATTTGTACGAGTTGGTTAAAACCCGTGTTACAAAGGGTTTCGAGTCCCTTGATTTGAGGAAGAGATAGGATCTTGTGTCCAGGTGGTTAAGAACACAGTTTTGAGGTGTTTGGGTTGAACACGCTTTGTGAGCTGGCCTATAAAAGTAGAGGAAGTCGTAGGGTAGCGTAACAGGGTTTTAGGGCTTTCATAGAGAATGTTTTTAGGAGTGCCGTGAGGTGCTTTATAGCCAAAAACATGAGGATGAAATAATAGATCAGATTCTTTCATCTGTGGCAACTTCCAGATCATCGCTCAACGGCTGGAGATTTCAGGCAGAAGGAAGCTACGACTTCATGCGTGGATGTAATAATTTTTCATTGTTTTAAATTTAATTACTTAGAAAAAACTAACAGTTACTATAATATATTTTTTAGCCACTACAGCATTAAAAAAACAAAAGACCGTGACTTATAAGCCACATGAAACAGGGCTCTAGACTGCCAGGGATTTTGGTGGCCACCTCAACCCCAGGGAAAGTCACACACGGGGAAATCATACCACCATCCGCTTGGATGGGGGTGGCACGGAAAATCCCGGTCATGCTATGTGACTTTGGCTCTCACAACCACGACGACGACCACTCAACGACGAGCCTCGCGGCGGCGCGTCGCTTGCTGCATGTGGAGAAATCAAACCATCCCTCTCGTTGCCGTGGCCCACCTGCAAGTTTGAAGTGTGCCGTCGCCGTCTCGCAGGGGAACGTCGCCAGCTGAGCCGTCGCACCTCCTCGCACCGCCGCTCCAGCTCACGCCGAGCCCCTGCTGTGCTGCTGACCGCCGGACGCCCCATCCTCGGCTGCCCGAGCGTCGCGCCGCCGGATCTCCGAGCCAACAGAAAAACCAAATCTACAACCAAATGAAAGCATACAACTAGTTGAACCAACCATGTAACATCGGCTCTACCAAATCCGTTCTTGAAGAAACAGCCAACGAGTCCTTGAATCGGGTAGATGCACCCATTGAATTTTAGCATGTCGTCTTACATGGCAGCAGGAAGAGAAAATTTTTAAATTAATCTGAGTACGAGTGCATGCAATGCACAAGAATTGTTTGTTACTAGACCGGGCCTTCTTAGTATATATATATATATATATATATATATATATATATAGGAAAATTACATAAGGCACCATGGTGCCTAGGCACCAACATCCGATACACGTGTATGATTGATAATTTTTTTGAGTTTGGGTATGAAAATGTTTTATACTCTTGATATATTTATGGTAAGTAAGTTTTGAACTCAGTTCAAATTAGTTTGAACTACTTTTGAGTTCAATGCAACTACAGTGAGTATATACCATAAAAATAGTTCAAACTAATTAAACTGAAGTTGAATTTAAATTTTTTCGGAGTTTGACATCTCAAATATACTTTTTTATGAGTATATGAAGATACCCACATCAAACGTTGCGAATCTCGAAGCAAATCAACGGGTATTGATATTGGTGCCTAGGCACCATGGTGCATGAAACACTCGTCCTATATATATATATATATATATATATATATATATATATATATATATATATATATATATATATATAATGGTACATATCAGTTGTCTATAAATATATGCTATGTAAGATTTTGGTCGATACGGAGGAGAGAAAAGTATGAGAGAGAAAGACGATGTTTACTAACAGATGGTCTTATAAACAACTTTTTACTGTTCATACATTATATAAACAACTGTACATATAACACATTAATTATATGAGGCTATTGCAGATAATTATATAGGTAACCCATTGTATATATTATCTACAGTTATGTTATTACAAATTATCGCTATCTATACTATTGTACATACTTTTAAACTGTCAGAGCAAGCCGTCTTAGGCTCCAAATCAAAATCAACTATAATACTCGGTGTAAAACGTGGTCCTAAGCCCAACCGGTTACATCATCAACCTTGAACTAAAATGAATTTGTGGCAATTCGTAGGCGTAAGTTTAGAGGGACGTTTGGTTGGCTTTCCTCTTTGTGAAGTTTGGATAGAGGACGCCCTTTCCATGTACGCTGGATCCGGTCGCTTTTTCGATCGGTGCCTTGTTTGTGCCGTCAAGAATGGATGCATTGAAAAATCTGATGCTTGCATGCGATGCTCATCGCCATTGCGTAGTGAGGTGAGACCGACGAGCCAAGATTCGAGAACGATCCGTGTCCATACACACTACACCAGCTGGTGCTGCTACTGGACTGGTTCTCGGCCTAGATTACATTTATAGGCACACGATCTGTCACCAAACCTCACTTTTAGCCGTTGTTAGCGTCTTGAAGCTTTTGTATTTCGAGAGACTACGCCTAAACGAACGAACAATATCCATTACCATCGTCATCGTCGCCATCGTCATGTAATAGGACGGCTACAAGTTGGACACGTCGCACTCTCGTCGATCTTCCTGACTAGAAACAACTCCTACACTGGCGGCCTGGCGCTAGGCGAGTTTTTTTTAATGTATTTAAGCTCCCTCCGTCCGTGGAACCTGGGCGCCGCACAGACGTATGTGACTATGATCCTGTGCTACCCACTAGAAGGCTAGTTGAACTGTTGCTTGCTGCGATCCTGCTCCAAACGGTTTTAGCTTCTAGATTTTTTTAAACTTTTAGTTTATTTATGTTAGAAGCTATTTGGAACATATTGACTTCTAATTTTAATTTTTTATTTTTTATATTACTTTGTACTGTCCTTGATGATATAACGGGTTTTTTACTTTTTATTTTTTTTAAAAGTTAACAGCTGCTATGGTATAATTGCAGTCTAAAATCAAAAGCTGAAGCTGAAAGCCATAAAGCCCCAAAGTGCCGATTGATGTGTAAGCGCTAACCATATGTAATGATCAATCCAATTGACGTGTTGCAAGATGTTTGTCAAAGCTCCATGATTTCATGAGTCCGGCCTTAATTATTAGCTGCTATTTTTCTCTTCCTACTAATCTTTTATCGCTGTTCGTCGCAAGACCGTCCGGTATTATCCATATGCATGACATGTACTGGTGTAGACATTACAACTATACGCACAATGACAATACTAGTAGATGATTAACTACGAACTATCATTGCTTACAAACAACCAAAATAGAGGTAGCTAGCTGACTCCGAACAGCGACCGGTAACAATAATAATCAATCCTATTTGGTTTCTTTTAGTGTAGTCCTTTGGCAGTGACGACTTGACAAGTCTTTGTCAAAGTAGACACAGATGACATCACCACCCACTACTTCACCATCCAGGTTCAGCGGACGGGGAAGCGGGAGGGGCCGGGCCCCTTGGTGCAGCGTCTCTGCGGTCGGGCCACTGTGCTGCGCTCTAGGGCTGCAGGACGTACCATGTGTCGCAAGTAGATTTTTTTTTATGTTTGCAGGATGTACCACGTGTCGCGTGTGAATTCTCTCGCGGTTTGGAGAGGACGAAAATTGCAAAAAAAAAAACGATAAGAGGATCAGATTTGCAAAAGAGTGGGCACAGGAGGCTAAGTACATACAAAATTTGCGCTAGTCCTCTGCTGCTGCTATGCTCTACTTGGTAACGACATGACACGATATCCTCGCGCGAATAGTTTGTGGTAGTTACTGCTGCATGCATTGGTTCATCAATCAAAACTGCTGATTTTAGGTTCAATAGTGGTTTTGATTAATTAATAAATAAACCCCGTCAATGGATCGAAAAGTACACGTAGATACTGCCCCCAGCAGAAATTCAGAATCTAATGTGCGACCTGATGTTTAAGCTAGATGAAGAACTTTTAGTTGTCTCTGAGCCCCACATGCCAGTGTCAGCACTCTCTGGGCCCCACGAGACGACCACCCGGTCTTGCGCAAGCTTTACTGTTACCCAAGGGCTGAGCAGCAAAGAGAGGAGAAAGAAGTTCGTGGTGGTTGCTTGGAGTTTCTTTAGTAGAAATAGGAATTCCATTAAAACCGAGGCTGCTGTGAAATCGCTGGCTACAAAAGATACTAGCCTCGTAGGCGCGGCGTCACGCCGCGCCAGCCACCGTGTGTACCGAAATAAAAGAGGCGATAATTCGTGAGGAGTTTTATTAAAAAAATCGAGGGCACATGTGTATTTTCGAAAAAGTTAAAGGTTTTTTCCGTAAAAAATTGAGGACCTGTACGTAAATAAACGGGCCTGTACGTAAATAAACGAGGACCCGTAACCGAAGTAAAAGAGGCGATAATTCGTGAGGAGTTTTATAAAAAAAATCGAGGGTACATGTGTATTTTCGAAAAAGTTAAAGGTTTTTTCCGTCAAAAATTGAGGGTCTGTATGTAAATAAACGAGGACCCGTACGTAATTTAGGAAAACGCGGGGCGCTATCCTGCAAAGTGGAGGGGCTAAAAAAACTGGCAGGGACCTTTTCGCGAGGAAAAAAGACCTTTACGTAATTTTCGAAAAGTACAGGGAAACCGGCTCCCCCGGCCGTACGAAGATTCCCCGTCACGCGCCGGCCGAAGCGCGCGGACGGGGCGACGTGGCCGCTCTCTCCTGCGTGGAACCCCACGGGGTGTAATATGGGGATGATTACATAACTAGAGACTAAATCAAGCCACAGCATAACGCCTGCCGGTTCTAAATTACTATCAAATTTAGCTAATTCATAAGCTACATTATTACAAGCATGGGGACAATGATAGTCCTAAATTCTAAAAAATTACAAAGGACAGGGCATGTTCTTTACGGCTTCTAAAAATGACTTTTGACTTTTGCTACAGTACATAATTATCAAACGGAGTATTTTCTCAAGACGGGATCTACAAGTTAATTGTAGTACATGTTAAAAACCCAATATCTGTATCAACCAAAATCGCAAGCGAGTATTTTTCTCTCCATAATCTCTGTCATAAACAGCAAAAATTAAAAATTTTCAACCAAAAATCATAAGCCCTATCCATATCAAACAGACCATGTATTTGGTACCTCTAAACAGGACCCCAAGTTTTGAAAAATCCAAGACTGTACTTTCCAAAGCCACATTCAGATTGATAGCATCTGTTTCAATCTCGATACGCCCCATATCAGCATCAACAGTAAAAGTTAAGGCTTGGAGACAAGCCACAGCTTCCGAATGAAAAGGATCGTTGATAGTCGGGATATTTCCCACCCCTGCTCTCACAACATGGCAAGAGGGGTCTCTAATCACAAAACCCTATCCTCCTGATCTTGTAGATTCTGAAAAGGATCCATCTATGTTTATTTTCAAAAAATCAGATGACGTTGGTTTCCACTTGAGTGGCTTAATCACCTTCCCTTGAGCCGGTTGTCTAAAAAAACTCGAAAATCCTGGGAATGGCACTGCACTAAAGAGCAAATTGTTGAGCAGGGTCGAGGTTTATCCCCTTAGCTTACGGCATTACGTTCCGACCAAATAAGCCAAAGCAAAGTAATGACTTTAATCTGTAACTCATTCGGGAGGGACCAAATGTGAAGTAGAAAGTCCTTTCCTGAACATCGCAGGATAAGTTCTTCCCTGATATCTCCTAGTTACGGAAAACACCAGCAAGCTCTTGAAAACTTATATTTCAAGAATGTGTGGCCACCATCCTCACCATACCTCCAACAAAGAGGGCATTTATTGTTTGTAGCAAATTTTGCCCCCGATGTGTGCTCGGCCTCCTCGTAATTCCTCTCAGAACCCAGGGATCATTCCAGATATGAATTTTGGTACCATCTCTCACTCTCCATATAAGACCTTTCTTCAGCAAATCAATTCCCTTCAACACGCTTTGCCATGTATATGACATGCCGTATACTGGAATCGCTTCTAACACATTGCCGCTCGGGAAGTATTTAGCACTGAAGATCCTGCCACACAGTGAATTAGGATCATGAACAAGCCTCCACTCCTACTTTGCTAACATGGCCATGTTGAAACCATGGAGTTCGCGGAATCCCAATCCACCATCATCATTTGGGGTGTTTAGTTGCCAGCCACAGTTTACCACGCCTAAGGTTAGACAAGTTTGACCAACTTTGAGAGCTGTTTGGTTGCAGCCACAGTTGTGGCAAGATTCCTTCCAGCAAACTAGGTCCCACGCGTCAATGACTCAAAAAAGTGTGGCAAGATTCCGTTATGCTTGCTAAGGTGTGGCAAAGAATTTGAGCACCTCAACTTAGGCAAGTATGGTAATTTTTGTTGGCAAAGTATGGCTAACAACCAAACATCCCTTTGATTTTTTCAGTGTTTCCCACGAAAGCCAGTGCATCTTTAGGTCTTTGTCTTGTTGGCTCCACCAGTAACGACAAATCATGGTGCTCAATTCATTGCAAAAAACTCTTAGTGAGGTCAAAACAAAATATATCATAAGTGGGAATAGCTTGTGCCACAAGATATCCATACAATATTCTGGCGTTCGAGTTTGTACAATATTCTGGAGTTCTTTACGCTTTACAACTATTTCGCGATGATTTTGACGGGCGACCAATCCGCCCCTTTATATACGGCCAGCCGCCGTGATCCGTCCCCTCGCCACAGCAAAACCGATCGCCGGCAACCAAGTCTCCTTTCCCTCCCCAAATTCCCGGCGCCTCATCGGGTCCTATGGCCTGCACTCAGGTACGTACGACTCTAGCCAGCTCGTTTTCTTTCCAAAAGTACGTAGGAGAAGCTAGATCCACTTGTGTCGCTTCATTTGCACTCATACTTCAACTCTTGTTTCATTTCAGGGGGTGGTGTTCGATGCCAACCTGATCCAGAACAGCACGCTGGAGGACGGCCTCGCCGGCTGGGCTCCGTTAGGCTCGTGCACGGCGCTGTCCGTGCACAACGAGGACCCGGCCGGGGTCCCGACCGAGACCATCAACAACGTGGGGGACGACTACAAGCCGAGCGGCCGGTACATTCTCGCGGCGGGCCGCGCCGACGAGAAGGACGGCCTGTGCCAGGCGATCTCGGGCGCGCTCAAGCCCCGCGTCACGTACCGGGTGGGCGGGTGGATCAGCCTGGGGGACGGCGCGGAGGGGAGGCACGCGGTGCGCGTCAATCTTCGCATGGACGACGACGAGTGCTTGGTCGAGGGCGGGGCGGTCTGCGCCGAAGCCGGCAAGTGGACGGAGATCAAGGGCGCGTTCCGGCTCAAGACGAGCCCGTGTGGCGCGGCGGTTTATGTCCAGGGCGCGCCTGCCGGAGTCGATGTGATGGTGATGGATCTCCAAATCTTTGCGACGGACCGCAAGGCACGGTTCAGGAAACTCAAGAAGAAGACGGACAAGGTGAGCGCTCACATCACTCGATCTGCGTCGAATTGAAAGCTATTTGGTAGCTAGTCAATAGATTTCGTCGATCTTCATATGTTTTTGTTGACAAGTAAGCACCTTGACATCAACTCCGTACATGATTTTGTTAGATTGATCTCGTCCATATGGCCCAACGGCCATATGGAACCCCTTGTCCACCGCGCCCTGATCGGGGGCGCCCAGCCCAAATCGGCTGGTGGGCCCCTGTCGCCAGCGCCATATAAAAGAGAGGTGGGGCCGGGGCGGCACGCACGACGAGGTTCACCGTGCCGCCACCTTCCCCACCTACAAACCCTAAAACCCGATCTAGAGGGGGCGCTCCAAGCGACGGGAAGCTCCACCGGCTCCTCTGCGTCTTCTCCAGATTGCCGCCGTCGCCGTTCTTCTCCGACCGTCGTCGTGCCCGCACTTCCCCGAGATGGCAACCTCCTCCTCTAGTGCACCAGAAGGTCGGTACCCGAAACCCTAATGTCCTCTCCCTCTCCGAGTCTCTCAAGAACCCTAGAGAAAAGAAGTAACCCCGCTAGATCTACCCTAGGAGGTCCTAAAGAAGATAGATCCTTCATTGGTATCAGAGCACCTAGCGTTTAGATCTAGACGGAGGAAAAAGAAAAGAAAGAAAAGGAGGGGAAAGAAGAACCCTAACCCGAACCCTAACCCTAGAAAAGAAAAGACCGGGACTTACCGGGGACCGCCGCCGTCGTCGGTGGCGTGCGGGAGATCGGCCGAGCCTTGGGCTCGCCGGCGCTCAACGTGCAGGCCGCCGTCGACGTGCGGGACAGATCGGGCGCCGACACGGAGCCGCTCGACGGCGGCGCGCTCCCTCTAAGGGGAGCGCGCACGCCGGCGAGAGGGCCCATGGCGGCGCCGGTTGCCGTCTTCTTCTCCGGCGGCGTGGAAGCGGTCGCCGCCGCCGCCGCTTCGCGGTCGCTCTCGGGTGCGAGGGTGAGAGAGGGGAGGCAGAAGTGATTAGGGTTTCGGGGAACGTCCGCGTCGCGTGGTTTTGATCGGGCGAGATCAGCGCGCAGCCGTCGGATGGCATCCGATGGCTGAGATCGCGCCGAGCCGCGCGGGCGAGATTCGGCCCAGGCGGGCGAAAGTAATCCCGGCCCAGGCCCAGGTTGCGCGCGAGATCGTGCTGCCGCGAGGAGCAAGAGCCGTCGGATGCGAATCCGACGGCTGACGGGGCGCGGGGCGACGCGGTGTCCGCGCGCGCGGGCGAGCGTGAGGCGCGCGAGCGGGCAGGCCGCGCGTGCGTGAGGCCGAGAGCGCGGGCGCGCACGAGAGACGGCCGAGCAGGCCGCCGTGGGCCGCGGGCGCGTTGCGTCCGCGCGCGGGAGAGCGCAGGCCAGGCGGGCTGGCTGGGCCGCGCACGCGAGGAGCAGGCCGAATGGCCGTTATGAACAGTAAAACCTGAATTTTGGATTTAATGTTTTTTCAGAAGTGTTTTTTGTTGAATTTCAATGAAATTTGAACTAAAATCTCTGTAAATTTTGCACCAACGTGTTAATTTTTCCAGAGATTGATGTGAACAGTTTAATGCTTCTGAATATTGAATTATTTTTAGAATAATTACAGTTTCCGCTGCAAAAGTTAATATTGATTGTTTTTCATTATTAAATTCGAACCAACGGGAGAATTTAATTTTGGAAAAATAGATTAAAATTCCCAGAGTTTTATGATACTGTTATTTTCTGACCAACGTTGTTAATATCAGTATTATAAATTTTAATGTTGATTTCATGCATTATTTCTATCTCTGCCCAACGGTGATGTAGATTTAATGTATGATAAAATTGATTTAAATTGTATGTCGTATTTTTGACCAACGTTGGAAATAAGGCATATAATTTTGATATTACGTTCTCACTGTATTTGAAATATTTTTTCAGGAGGATACAACTTAATGAGTTGTATTAGAGAAATCCCCACTCTCAAAGGTGATAATTATGGAGAGTGGAAGAAAAAGATAGATTTAGCTTTTATCTTGGCTGAGGTGGACTGGGTCCTCACTACAGCACGTCCCACTGAGCCTTTGGCGCCAGTGAGGGAACAGAATGAGGATGACACTGCATGGCAGAACAGACAGAGGGATCATGCCCCCTTACAGATGTCTTATGACCTTGATCATAAGAAATGGACCACAGCCAACAAGAAATGTATGGCTGTAATAAAGAACACAATTGAGCCTGCTATTCTGGGCTCAATTGCAGAGTGTGACACTGTCACAGAGTACCTTGAGAGAATAAAGAGTCAGTTTACTGGCTCTTCAAAGACTTATGCTACACAGCTGATTAAACAGCTTGTGACAGAGAGGTACTCTGGTGGTGGCAGTGGCATAAGAGAGCACATACTGCGGATGAGCAACTTGGCATCCAAGCTTAAACCAATGGATTTGGCTCTCAAGGATGAGTTCCTTATTCATTTGGTTTTTGCTTCCTTGCCTAAAGAGTTTGACACTTTTGTTGTCAACTATAACATGCAGCCCGAGAAATGGGACTTGGAAAAGTGCATAGCTATGTGTGTGCAAGAGGAGGAAAGAATTAAATCCTCACATGGTGGATCCATCAACTATGTGAAGGATAACAAGAAAAAGAACTTCAACAGTACCTCCTTCTCAAAGAACAAGGGAAAAGCCTCTGTCTATCAGCCTCAACAGAATAAATTTGCTGTAGACAAAGATCAGTGTCTTCACTGCAAGAAGAACTGTCCTGATTATTTAAAGATGATAATGGCAAAGAAAGGTGAGAACATTATTACCTTTATAAATGAATGCCTGTATGTGCAATATTCGAAATCCACTTGGTGGATTGACTCAGGAGCAACTGTTCATGTTGTTAATTCCTTACAGGGATTCCGTTCGACGAGGACTACGCAAAGAAACGAAAGATGCATTAAAGTTGCAAATGGAGTCCAAGCTGAAGTTGAAGCCGTTGGCGATCTTTCATTAGAATTAGCTAATGGCTCCAATCTTTTACTTAGAGATGTCCTTTTTGTTCCCTCTTTACAGAGGAATTTGATTAGTGTTTCAAATTTGGACAAAGATGGTTATGATTGTAATTTTGGAAATGGCAAGTGTGAAATAATGTTTAATAAAGAATGTGTTGGTCTTGCCATCTTACAGAATAAGCTTTATTTGTTATCATTATGTGATGATGTGAATGTCGTATGCGATAATGAGAATGTCGCGTGCGAGAAAGTGATTGAATCCTCGTCTACGAATGTAAACAGAAAACGAAAGAGAACTCTAGATGAGTCGCCGAAATTATGGCACTATCGTTTAGGCCATATTTCGAGGGGGAGAATAGAAAGACTAGTTAAGAATGATATTCTTCCTCCATTAGAGTTCTCAGACTTAGAACAATGCAGAGAATGCATTAAAGGAAAATATGTAAAGAAAATTAAAAAAGACGCTAAAAGAAGCACAGGAGTTCTACAAATTATTCACACAGATATTTGTGGTCATTTTCCTATGAAAAGTGTGGATGGATATGACTCGTTCATAACATTCACAGATGATTACTCCCGTTATGGATATATTTATCCAATTAAAGAAAGAAATGAAGCCTTGGATAAATTCAAGATATTTAAGGCTGAAATTGAAAACCAACACGATTTAAAGATTAAGATAGTCCGATCTGATCGTGGGGGGGAGTACTACGGTCGACATACCCCATATGGACAAGTTCCTGGACCTTTTGCGAGGTTTTTACAGGAAAATGGAATAGTGGCCCAGTATTCTATGCCGGGCGAACCTCAGCAAAATGGAGTAGCTGAAAGACGCAACCGTACCCTGATGGATATGGTGCGAAGTATGATGAGCTACTCCACACTCCCATTGAGTTTATGGATGGAGGCGTTGAAAACCGCCATTCATATTCTCAACAGAGTGCCCAGTAAGTCGGTGCCCAAAACACCGTACGAGTTGTGGACAGGAAGAGTTCCCTCACTAAACCACTTACGTGTGTGGGGGAGTCCTGCTGAGGCTAAAGTATTCAACCCAAATCTTGGGAAACTTGATCCCAAAACAGTAAGTTGCCATTTCATTGGCTACCCTGAAAAGTCAAAAGGTTATCGTTTCTACTGTCCAGACAGATACACAAAGTTTGTAGAAACGAGACATGCTGTCTTCTTAGAGGATGAAATGATGAGGGGGAGCATGGTAGCTCGAGAGATTGACCTTGAAGAGAAGCGGGTGTTTGCGCCCACTCCGATGATTCAAGAGCCATTCTTCACACTACCTGCTGTCGCTGCACCGACGGTGCAAGACACTGTGGTGCCAGTACCTGTTATTGTTCCTCCCGTGGCAACAATGAATGAGAATGAAGAACCTGTTCTTCAGGATCCTATAGAACCTATTGCCACAAATGAGGGGGAGCAACAGCAGCCTCAAACAGAAGATGTACCAAATGAGGAGGCCCCGAGGAGGTCCCAAAGAGTAAGAAGATCAGTTATTTCTGATGATTATCAGATTTATCATACAGAGGAATTTCAAATGGAGGATGATCCCACCTCATTTGAAGAAGCCATGAGAAGCGAAAATTCCTCAAAATAGCTTGAGGCCATGGAAGAGGAAATGAGGTCCATGAAGACTAATAAAGTCTGGGACTTGGAAATTATTCCTAAAGGAGCCAAAACAGTAGGCTGTAAATGGGTCTACAAGACAAAGCATGACTCCCAAGGGAATGTAGAAAGATACAAAGCGCGACTTGTGGCAAAAGGATTTACGCAAAGAGAAGGGATTGATTACAATGAGACCTTTTCTCCAGTCTCATGTAAAGATTCCTTCAGAATCATAATGACATTAGTAGCACATTATGATTTAGAGTTACATCAGATGGATGTAAAGACGGCATTTCTTAATGGAGATTTGGAGGAAAATGTTTACATGGCACAACCGAAAGGTTTTGTCGTGGAAGGAAATGAAAGAATGGGATGCCGCCTAAAGAAATCGATATATGGGTTAAAGCAAGCTTCAAGACAGTGGTACTTGAAGTTTGACAATACAATAAGAAAATTTGGGTTTAAAGAGAATGTAGAGGACAACTGTGTTTATGCAAAGTTTAAAGATGGAAAGTTTATCTTACTAATCCTGTATGTGGATGATATCCTACTGGCTAGTAGTGATGTCAGTCTGCTACTGGAGACAAAGAAGTTTTTGTCCTCAAACTTTGATATGAAAGATCTTGGTGAAGCTTCGTTCGTTCTAGGGATCGAAATTCACCGGGATAGAAACAAAGGGATATTGGGACTATCACAAAAGGCATACATAGAGAAAGTCTTAAAGAAATTTGGTATGCATAAAAGTAGTCCTTCACCTGCACCTATAGTCAAGGGCGACAGATATGGGGATTTTCAATGCCCAGGAACCAGTATGAGATTGATCAAATGAAAGCGGTTCCATATGCTTCAGCTGTCGGAAGCTTACAGTATGCTCAAGTATGCACACGCCCTGACTTAGCATTTGTTACCGGGTTACTTGGCAGATTCCAGAGCAATCCTGGAATAGAACATTGGAAATTGATAAAGAAAGTCTTGCGTTATTTGCAAGGAACAAAAGGCCTCATGATGACATACAGAAGATCAGATTTACTCCATATAGTGGGGTATACAGATTCTGATTTTGCGGGAGATGATAGAAAGTCTACATCCGGATATGTATTCACTCTCGCAGGAGGAGCTATATCGTGGAAAAGCTCAAAGCAAACCGTCACTACATCGTCCACAATGTATGCCGAGTTTGTAGCATGTTATGAGGCTACGGGGCAGGTGAACTGGCTAAAGAAGTTCATACCCGGTTTAAAAGTGGTTGACGACATCAATAGACCACTTAAGTTGTACTGCGATAATGAACCCGCAGTAACGTATGCCCACAACAATAAGTCAAGTGGTGCTGCCAAACACATTGACATAAAGTACTATGTTGTGAAAGATAAAGTTCGGGATCAAATTATAAGTTTAGAGCATATAAGTACCGCAAAGATGTTAGCGGATCCGCTTACCAAAGGCTTACCACCCAACGTGTTCAGAGAACATGTAGCCGGCATGGGTTTAAGGGAAAGCCTATGATCCTGGACTAAAAGATGGCCCAAAGATTAAAGTAACTGTTTCAGAACAGAGAGGTGTATTGTAACTGTTGAATCTATCGGCGATTGACCGTGACGATGAGACATGTTCTATGCACTAATCTGTGATGGAATGTGTAAAGTCAAAAGTAATTAAAAGATAAAGTATAGACTGAGATCAAAGGGGAGAATGTTAGATTGATCTCGTCCATATGGCCCAACGGCCATATGGAACCCCTTGTCCACCGCGCCCTGATCGGGGGCGCCCAGCCCAAATCGGCTGGTGGGCCCCTGTCGCCAGCGCCATATAAAAGAGAGGTGGGGCCGGGGCGGCACGCACGACGAGGTTCACCGTGCCGCCACCTTCCCCACCTACAAACCCTAAAACCCGATCTAGAGGGGGCGCTCCAAGCGACGGGAAGCTCCACCGGCTCCTCTGCGTCTTCTCCAGATTGCCGCCGTCGCCGTTCTTCTCCGACCGTCGTCGTGCCCGCACTTCCCCGAGATGGCAACCTCCTCCTCTAGTGCACCAGAAGGTCGGTACCCGAAACCCTAATGTCCTCTCCCTCTCCGAGTCTCTCAAGAACCCTAGAGAAAAGAAGTAACCCCGCTAGATCTACCCTAGGAGGTCCTAAAGAAGATAGATCCTTCAGATTTGCCACGACCATATATACGTGATGGAAAAACTTAGGACGATGGGCAAGTTCTTTGAAGTGAGTAGCACCTCGCTGTGTATTGTACGTAGATCGCGACTTGGAGAGGCTAACACCACGTCGGGAGAAGGACGCGCGCGACCGCACCAAACAAGCTTTTTGCAGCCTCGAAGTCCATCTGCTGGTGTGCGTCAATCATTTGATCGAGATGTCGCTTTACTCTACTATACTTGCATGCAGGTGCGCAAGCGGGACATCGTTCTCAAGTTCGGCGGGGCGGGAGCAACGCCGGGCATATCCGGCGCGTCCATCCGCGTCGTGCAGATGGACAGCAGCTTCCCGTTCGGCACCTGCATCAACGGCGACGTCATCCAGAACCCGGCCTTCGTCGACTTCTTCACCAAGCACTTCGACTGGGCGGTGCTCGAGAACGAGCTCAAGTGGTACTGGACGGAGGCGCTGGAGGGGCAGCTCAACTACAACGACGCCGACGCGCTCCTCGATTTCTGCGACCGCTACGGCAAGCCCGTGCGCTGCCACTGCATCTTCTGGGCCGTCGACAAATTCGTGCAGCAGTGGATCAAGAACCTCGACAAGGACCAGCTGGTGTCGGCTGTCGAAAGCCGCCTCCAGAGCCTCCTCACCCGCTACGCCGGCAGGTTCCCGCACTACGACGTGAACAACGAGATGCTGCACGGCAGCTTCTACCAGGACCGGCTCGGCGACGACATCAACGCCTTCATGTTCCGCGAGACCGCTCGGCTCGACCCGGGCGCCACGCTCTTCGTCAACGACTACAACGTCGAGTGCGGCAACGACCCGGACGCGACTCCGGAGAAGTACATCGAGCACATCAACGAGCTGCAACAGAAGGGCGCGGCGGTGGGCGGCATTGGCCTGCAGGGGCACGTGACCAACCCCGTGGGGGAGGTCATCTGCGACGCGCTCGACAAGCTCGCCACCACCGACTTGCCCATCTGGCTCACCGAACTCGACGTGCGCGAGTCCGATGTGGACCTCCGCGCCGACGACCTCGAGGTGGTGCTCCGGGAGGCCTACGCCCACCCGTCCGTGGAAGGCATCATGTTCTGGGGGTTCATGCAGGGCTACATGTGGCGCCAGGACGCCTGCCTCGTCGACTCCGACGGCACCGTCAACGACGCCGGCGAAAGGTCAGTCACAAATAGCGACTCACAAACACGTCAACCTGAAGGTAAAGAACGTTTATTGATTCGGCACACAATTTTAATTCTTGATGCGTTTACGCTTTGTGCTCTGCACTGCAGGTTCGTAGATCTCCGGCGGGAGTGGACGTCGCACGCGCGCGGGCACATCGACACGGACGGCCACTTCAAGTTCAGGGGGTTCCACGGCACATACATCGTGCAGCTCACGACGGCGGCGGGGAAGATGCACAAGACGTTCACCGTGGAGAAGGGGGACACCCCTCTCGTGCTGGATATGGACGTCTGACGGTTACTGCGGTTATTTTACATTAATTTGATCGAACGGAGGGCAAAGGAATTCTACCGCATACAGCAATTACAACTTTACATTTCTACATTTGGCCATTTGGGTATTGTACAAGAGAAGTAACGTATTGTACCGGTTAAAATTAATGGATATGAATAAGGTGAACGAACTATTCCTGGTTTTATACAACCATATGGTCGTAGAAGGACTTACGATCATATGATCGTAATATTTACAACTATATGGTCGTAGAAGAGCTTACGACTATTCTGCCGTATTTTCTCTTTATTAATAAAGGGTATATTCAAAGAATATAATGATATAATAATTTAAGGATTATTCTATTCTCGTCAGACCCTGTGTAGGAAAAGTTTATTTCCTAAAGAAATACGAGAAAATTCCTACGTTTCAAATTCCTTGGTTTTTTTTCCTTTTTTTTTCGAAATCAAGAGAGCTATTGAAGGATGAAGAAATTAATTCGGACCCAATGGTGGCTGACCGAGGCACCATGAACTTGAGGTTAAGGGGCAGCCCGTTTTTGTTTTGCCTTTTGGGTTGGGACCGGTAGTTGAAAAGGCCGAGTTGAACCGGCACCATCTTATTAAGGCCTCATTGACGACAAATTTGAGAAATTGATGATACCGAAGGCTTTTAAAGACAACTAAATGGGTTAGATTACAAATGTGAGTGATATGTTACATGTGTTTGCTATTTATGTACTTTATATATACTTTTGTCACTATTCACCAATCCCGCTACAAAAGGGATGGAAAAAATACTGCCGGAGGAACATGTTTAAAAATATTTTATAACGAAAAGTGGTACGTAGCACAGCCATCCCATTACAATTGAGGGCCACTTTGCAATTACTGCACTGTGATGTGAAATCTAGTTAGTTGCATTCATGATTCTTTACTAATTACTAAGATTCTATTGTTATGGCCCCAAATAACATACATTTAACTAGCTGTTTTACATCTAAAAGGAGAAAAAAAGTTGCGTTTTAGAAGTCATCCAAGGGTAAACGGAGCCTCACATGTCCCATGCTGAGGCACACACGTACGGAAAATAGAGGTAACTGAGAATTTAACTCATAAGCACATGTTCTAACCGTTTGGGCATATCTGATTGCAAATGGAAGGTTTATTTACGGTGCTTCTCATTTGCCTTTTCACAATATATGGTTTGCTTAGTTTAGGAAATACGCAAGTATTCTTGTTTCGTTAAAGAACACTAAAAATTGCAGCCTTCAGTGCTTTATCCAGTGGATTTTGTCACCCCTGCCCTCCTTCCTTATACACACTCCTCCTTCCTTGACGTGCGTTTTGATAAACAGTTTTGCTATTGCATAGGCGATTGAAATTTTTTTATCTTTCAGTCACCTGAAGTTGCACTCTCAATCAACTGAAATTGCAGCCCCCCTTAAAAAACAGCTGCAACTTTAGGTGATTCAGAGTGCAACTTCAAGTGACCTGAAATTGCACTATCAATCAACTGAAATTGCAGCCCCCCTCCAAAAAAACAGCTGCAATTTCAGTTGATTGAAAGTGCAACTTCAGGTGATTGAAAGATAAAAAAATTTCAGTCGCCAGTGCAATAGTCACTCCCTTTTATAAAAGTTTTCTCGCAGCTAGTTCATGATGATCTAGTACCAAATATTAAATTAGCACTAGGTGATAAATATATTATGCTATGATAGCTGCATTCCCAAATAATCCCTTTCATGTTAGCCTATGATATGACTCGATACCACAAAATTATGACAGAGCCGCAAATGATCCTACCAGTGGCGTACATTGGACAAAAATAGAGGGGTGCTAGTAAAATTATCTAAGGAGAACCCTTGAAATTCTGTATTTCAGATCAACATTTCTTTTGTTTTAGACCTTACATTTCTATATATCACATTTTAGTCCAAACTTTTGTTCTGTAAACCCTAGCTAGAGACATAAAAAAATAGTTTGAATCTTGTGACGTTTAGCATGGTATGTGATAGAAAGATTTGGTAAATATGTGTGTACTTTCAGTATGTAGGATAGATTTTTTACTTTTAAGATACAAATGAGGAAATATAATTTAAATATTAGTGACGTATGAAGTGCAGAAAAATGAAGAGGTTGAAAGTTTGTTCACAATAAAAAAAGAATAAATTAAATATGTGATTCCATGTTAAAAGCCGGATGAGTCGTGTAGCTACGCTCGTGTGAGTGAGGCTTCATAGTTTTGGAATATGGTTTCCCCTCTTCATCTTAGTATGCTTCTCAAGGACACAACGTTTCCCTAATTTATAATCAAAATTTTACTCTAAAGTTTGTTGTAGAGTCTAAACTCTAGATTATATAGAAGCATTCTTTAGAAAATTACGGCAATAAAACCTAAACTCTAAACATACTGAAGCATTTTCTAGAAGTACGTAGGAGGCTAGACTCCAGAGGGCCATGATTGGACGCGTATCGAAAGATCGGAAACAAATAAGACAACGTGGTGCTCTCTTATCATGTTTTTTGCACTTGACTTTAGAATAACTAGCAGCGTAAGCGCGGCGCCACGCAGTGCTAACTACCATATAGACCGAAGTAAAAAAGATGACAATTCACGACGAAGTTTTTTTAAAAAAATCAAAGGACACGTGCATAATTTCATGAAAATCGAAGATCTTTTTCACAAAAAAAAATTGAGGACCTGTACGTAATTAAATGAGGACCCGTACGTAACTATGAAAAACCACAGGGTGCTATCCTACAAAAAGGAGGGCCTTCATGGAAATACGGAGGACTTGTACGCAATTTCAGAGAAGTTGAGGGCATTTTGGAGAAAAATAACGTGATAGGGACCTCTCTGCAAAGAACCAAGGACCCGTACGAGATTTCACAAAATTCGAAGGGCTTTTTCGTAAAGAATCTGACATGGAGGGACTGGCGGGGCCTGTTCTTTTCCTTCGAAGCTGGCGGCTTTTGGCTTTTGCTACAGTACCTAACTTTCAAACGAAATATTTTTCTCAAGACGGAGTCTACAAGTTAAACGATGTACATGTTAAAAAACCCAACATCTGTACCATCTAAAATCGCAAGTGAGTATCGCTCTCTCCGTAATCTGTACCGTAAATAACTAAAATTTAAAAATTTCAGCAAAAAACTATAAGCCGCAGCCGTTGCCAAAGCTGGAGGGGTTGCCAAACAGGATGATAGTTAACTCTGACATGGAGGGGCTGGCCGGGGGCGCGGCCACTGTATCTTCTGGGCCGTGCGTCCGGGGCCACCAGCTCCGGGCTACAACAGCAGGTTCCTGCGCGTGCGCCTGAGTGGATTACCGTGTTTCGTGCATGAGCAAAACGGGTTCGGTACGCGTGCATTGCCTGACGAACTTCACTGTGGGCTTTCGTGGGCCTTTAAACTGGACTGGAATGGGCTCCGAGTGGCCCACTGCAATGGGAGATGTTAAGGGGGAGATACTGGATGGGGCCCGCACATCAAGGAGAGCTACGAATCGTTCGCTTTGTTGATTTCGGGCTGTTCGGAGTTGGAACTGATCCCGGATGGCCGGATGCTCTGCTTTCCTACCTCCTTTCTCTTTTTTTCTCTTCTTTCACGCGCAAACTCTCTATCTTTGAGACTTTGAATTCTCCGACCACGTCACTTGGCGCGTCCACCTGGCTACTCTCCCCCCCCCCCTTTTATTAGACGACCTGACTACTACTCTTGAGGACGATTAACAGATGGTAAAAACCTTTTCAGTTTTGCTATCTGTTAGTTACTTGATGTTTTTTAAATCCAACTTTTAAGTTGATTTTCCCTGTCTCATATTAGCTTCGAGATGTGTGCATCTGATTGCGATTTTGATCTATTTAGTTAAAAATGTGACTGTTATTTCAAAAGGCATAAGCTAAGTTAAAGTATCTCACCGCAGCAGCCACTACAATTCTGCAACTCGGCAAGTCAAGCCCTCTTGTCTCACCTTCAGGCTTCATCTACGTGCATTCCACCACAACGGTAAAGCTTGCTTGGGATGCCAAAGACTTATGTACAAAAAGGCATTTACCTTTCTTTATTGCGACTTGGATGTTACAAGACGAAAAGGCTATTGGAAATGTTAAAAAGCAGAACTGTTTGTTTAGTTACTACAAGTTTCTGCGTGCATCAGACTTGTTTTCCTGCCCCAAGTTGCCAACCCCAACATTACATGCAACACTTGGGAGGAGAACACTAACTTAGCAAAAGAAAATTACAACCAAGGATACGAATTAAACCAAAGAATATTGCACTTGCGCCTCTTTCTCGCCGCTCGCCGATGTTCGCCACATTCTCTGCGAGCAGTGAGGGCCGCTCAAGTCCACCTACCCTTAGACCTTCCACCTTCGTGTTACTTGAACACACAGACATACTTGCGTAGACATATGGTCTGTACAATTGTACATAGTGTTGGTTAATGTACAACCTATTGCCGAAACTTTTCAGGTCATCTTCCCCTGCTCCTGCAGCTCTACTTGCTGCAGATTTAGCCTTCACGATGCGGTTCTTACCCCGGCATGTTGAATATTTGGCCAGCGGGCCACTGCAAGGCATAGCTGGCTTGGGGAACCTCGTCGACCTGGAATTCGATCTCTTGATTGTTCGGAAACCAGAGAGGTGCTTCCGCCGGCGCTGGCAGTGCGACCTGTGCTGCATCTGGAGGTTGTGCAAATACGAGAGATCAGAACAGTTCAGAGTCATAAAAACTGGCCGCGATATCTGTTCAGACGCTTACTCTGCAGCAGTGGGACGTTGTTGGTGGCGTGGCCATGGGGCATCACAGCATCGGCCTCTCGGAGGTTGTTCCGCTGCTCGTACGCCTCCAGCCACAGCTGCCGCACGTAGATCTGCACGCAACGGCAAATGTCAGAAAAACTTGTCTTGCCGGTGTGATGACATCTTCGGCGTCCTCGAGGCTAAAGTAGGCGGACGACTCACCTCCTGGGCCCTGTTCAACTGCCGCAGTGTGCACTCCACGCCGCCGATCTCGATCCTCACGATCTCGCAGATGGAATTCACGTAGATGTTGCCGTGCCCCGTGCCGTAAACGTACACCTTATCGCCGGGGAGGCAGGTCTTCGCGTGGGTGGTCGTCGCCTCCCACATGCGGTCAGTCATGCCGTCGCCCAGTATCTGATGCGGCAGAACAGAGCAATCAGAACCCGGACGACAAGGACCAACGAAGCTTCGCCGGTCAGATTTAATGCTGTAGAAGCTTACCGCGCGCAGCTCTTTGGGCTTCACCATTAGCATCCTCAGGAACTCCTGAACGCTCCAGACGTTGTGCTGCGTCAGCTTCCTGTGGAAAGCTCCTTCCTTTCCAATCTTCTCCAGCCTCCACACGTCGTCGCCAAGGACAGGAGGGTAGTGCTTTCTGTACACTGCACCACAAAAAATTCAGAACTCCGATCATGCACAGTTCACAGCAAAGCAAAACAGAGGTATGGTGAAGATTAGACCAACAACGTACGTTCACCACGGTGGTCTCTGACCACGAAGGGCACACTTACGGCCTCGCCGATTCTCACGCCGTCGTAGCTGCCCGGCACGACGCGCACGCCAATCCGGAACTTGCGGCAACGAACCCAGGACGAGTTGTCTGTGAACTGGAGCTCGTTCACGGTGACGCACCCGTCCCGCATGGTGAGGTTGACGTCGCCGGTGAGGAGCGGGCGCTTCCCGGCACGCTCCTTCACGATACCCCTCGCGAACTCGTCGGCGGACCATTCCTCGCGGTCTTCCGGCGGGAAGTCGCCGAGGAGCGGGACCAGCTCGATGCGCAGAGACTGCGGGAGCGCCAACTGTAAACCGGAGTCCACGTCGACGATGATGATCTGGATGGCGTCGCCGTTGGCGTCCTCGATCTTGCTGCCAGTGAAAATCGGGAGCGCCGGTGGGTTCCGGAACTCCAGCTTCCATGTCGCCGGCTCAATCGATGGCATCTCCGGCGACCTGAACAGTGTCGATCAAACAATGTTATAGATCAATCGGTTCTCATGCTATGCTAGTATTCTTGTAGCTTGCGCTGTTGCAAATTTTTCACCTCTCGATGTAGCGCGGGCTGCGCTCCAGTCCTACCTGGAGCTCCTCTTGCACCTGCAAGTCATCAAGAAACAGAGCAATCAGGATACGTGACTCATCGAGTAAGAACAAGTAGCAATTCTTAAATCTCTTGCTCACCACTCTGCGAAAGAGAGGCTCCAACATGACGAAGAGATTCTGCACCTGCTTCAACACCATGGCTTCCCGGATCACCCTGGAATCGAAAAGCACATGTCCGAACACGCCTTTAGAAGCAGGCTTCCATGAACAAGACACAAGAGCAACAAGTGCCAGTTTGCAAGGAGAAGAAAGCTCACGTCGAGAAGGACGGCAACCGCCGCACCCTCTTCTCGTCGGGCTGGTCGGGGTCCTGCTCGAAGCCATCGTGAAGCCGCTTCGCTGCCATTGCTGCTATCCAAGTGCAAGTATTCTTTTTTTCCTTTTCTTTTTTTCTGCGTAGCTAATTTCTCGAGAGGGAAGAAGAGGAGCAAAGATTTGGTTCGATGAGAAGGAGAAGTTGTGCGGGTTGGGGTGGTTTGTTCAGGGGTGCAGTGAGGAGCACCTGTCGCCTTATATAGCAGCGGCAATGCCGGTTCTCACAGTGAGCGGATGGGAAGTTGAGCGGAAGATTCAGGGAAGGTGAGAGGAAAGGAGGTTACTTCTGTTTTATTTCAGAGACTCGCAGGGGTCAACGTACTCGCGCTCTCCGTCGTCTCGCACTTCTCCGGCGCCTCCCTCTCGTTGCGGCTAACAAGTTATCATAAGCGGCCGTCATGTCTGCCGAAAGCAAAATTTTCTTTGAAGTACTTTTTTTTTTACTTTTTGATGGAATAGTATTTGTTTCTAACTTCGTTCGTTTCAGATATGTGGCTGAAGAACGGAACAAAACTATACACAAAAAGAACATAATCCACATTACATGTGAGAAATTAGTCATCTGCTGTTAACAAATACTGGTTCTTTGCGTAATTTGTTCACTTGTTGTACATCTACATTTATGACACTGATAACTTTCAAAAAAAGTACACATGGCGCTCATGATTGAACATGTGAGGCCTAAGAGCTGATGCTTTTGCAGTCTGTATTTTGGCAAGAGAAGCACACATCTCTCTCCCCCTGACTTTGCATAAACTTTTAAGAATATTTTTAGAAGACTTTGTTCTGTTGCTACTTTGTGCGCATGTAAAATAGACCACACATGCACACCACCTAATTGCATTCGTACTGATTTGTAAAATATCACTGCTTTGTACTCTGAGAATGTGTGTTTCAGCAAGGTCCAAATGGCCTGTTTGTAAAATTTTGATCTGAACATTGTACATACGGCTAAATTTTAGCGATCTAAAGCAGCAGATTCTCTTCATTAAGTATAGTTGAGTGGGAGGCTAGGGGCTTAAGATGCGTTCATCAGTTGAAGGGGACAAGAGCCGCGAAAGTCTCAAAGTACAGCAATAGTAAAATTGGGAAATTGTCAAGAAGGTGTCCATGCATAACCTGTCTTAATTTTGCTACTGATCAACTAAACATCCAAACTTACTGATGGTCTTGTCAACCGACAAACATGGACTAACTAAAACTAACACAGCTTAACTGAAGTCTACTTCATCTGCAACTACTACCGGTGGTACGCTTCTACCGTGGTCCCACTATATAGTGCGCTAACAACTCTCCAAAACATTGTTTTGAGTGGAAACATGATACTCTAGTGAAGCATATTGCATTACTAATTTTGTGCTCTAAATATTCCATAATTTCCTCATTGTTGGGTCAACTACCCAACGAGGATATAAAAGATCCATCAAATGCTGCGAATTTTATTTATTTATTTTTACATAGTTAATGAAAGAGTTTAGGAGGGCCTAAACCGTAAGTTGATTCTTCAAAAAAAAAATGATTTGAGTGCGTGAATCTAACTTAAGCATGTAAGCATCCTCCTTGTATTTTGGATGCAAGTGGTGCACGAAAGATGCGTTTAACCGCTATTAGGTGTGGATGGAAGCAGATTCTATGGGGGAGTGCTGTCACGTGGCCTGCACTGGGGAGGGTGTAATGTCCCCGCTTTTAGGATCAGGGCCCTCATACGTCCCGCAATGGCTAAAAGTTCTGTTACGGACGGAAGGAATATCATATCTGCTTACGAATATTTAAAAAAAGTTAATTTAATTAAAATAAGACATAACGGTCAACTTTAAAAATTTTAATGGGTATCAAGTCCAAAACTTAACTTACAATCGGAAGAACAAAAGGAAAATTCCCACATGAATGCTTGAGTGCGGTCATAAACCTAACACGAATACTTGCAACATTCTTCTCCTAATCTCTATGTTGGGGAAAATAAAGCAAGACTGAGTACAACCAACCGTACTCAACAAGTCACATAGGGAAATACTATATAACTACTTGCCAAGATTTCCAATTGATGGGGTATATGGGTTTTATTAAGTGTTTGTGGATCCAATTTTATTTGTAACCATTTTTAAACACAAAAGAACAGTAACTTCTTAATGAATTGGGGTTTCGAAACTTGATTATCAGACTTCAACATTTTCAAATCATTTATAAATCTACTTATGCTTTGTTATCAGATTTACCTATTAAATATAGCTTTATTTACTGGAAGCACGACGTATTCAAATACCATTAATCGTGACTCTGCAGAGTTGCTCAATTTTATCCATAAGATTTCTTAACCCTCATGAATAGCACAGGGGGTGACGGTGGGTTATGAGGACAATAGCATAAGCATTTGAGTATCTCTAGGGTTAGAGGAGGCTCAGGGGAGTGGCGGCTTGGGTCAGGGTTCACCAAGTTGGGCTGCCTTTGGCAGCCTCCTAAGGCCGGGCGGCACCGCTAGTCGCCAGGGCAATAGAGGGCTCAGGAAGCTAGAGCCTTGCTTCGGGGGTGTCACTATGGGCATGAGGAGGCTACAGACTTAAGCAATTGGAATATAATTGGCTAGATAACTAGAATTGAAACTCTTACAGGGCTTTCGGGTGATCGTCGGCGTTGTGGTGGTCGTCAGAGCAATCGGGGGTATGTGGCTCACCTTGGGCACTGGTGCTTTCAAATGAAGGGGTTCAGGGTTTAAATAGCACGAGAGAGGTGGTTCAGCACAGGGCCTAGGGCATGGCGGCGACGGCGCATGGCAGGGGCTAGGAAGGGGCAGGAGGGCGCGACACAGTTGGCGGTGGTGAAATTTGTGCTACCTCGGGCGTAACATTACAGCGATCAAAAGTTGCAGAGCGTGTCAGGTCAATTGTGAGTGAGCTGAGGGCAGAGAGAGAGCAGAGAGGTCAGCGACAGGGTATCATCCAGGGCGATTTGATTAAGTGGTAGGTGTGGCCATTAATGAAGGCGTTAGGTGTCAAGGTTGTCGTACTCCAGCTTGGCAGCAGCTGGCAGAGTGGTGAGGTGGTTTACGACGCTTCATGGCGGTGGTGAGATAGAAACATGGCGGCGGTGGCCGTGGCTACTTTGGCCGATTCAACACACGGCTAGGGGTAGTTAAGAGGGTGCCAGGGTGAAAAGGACAAAGGAGTACGGTCTATGACCGATTTGCAGTGGTGTGGCAGTGGCGGGAAGAAACGGGAAGGCACGGCAGCATAAAGATCAGGACGGTGGTCAGGTCAGCAGAGATTTTTCGGACGGTGGTCAGGTCAGCAGAGATTTTTCGGACGGTGAACAATGGGCGCATGCAAAAGAACGGAGGGGATAGCTTGGCAGAGGATTCACGGCGTGAATGGCTGAGATGAGTGATGATTTAGGCCAAAACTCAAATAAAAATTCAAATTACTTTTAAAATTTGATTTTGTTTCGGAGGGCCTCCATAGGTCGATTCTCGGGTGTAGATCTCTACTTGAAATGCCCTTTTGTATTGCAACTAGCCCAACACTACTCCCAATAACACTTCCAAGTTCTCTAAAATAACACTTCAGTCTACACAGTTCGAAGCCATGACTAGACCATATAGCTAGAAACCGTGACCAGACCATAGCAAGGACTATTTTAGATGATCAAATAAACTAAACTTCTCGAGATAGATCTAGTTAGACTGGAGTGGTTTAATTTGCTAAAATACAAGTCTTCCTCCAAAAAAAGATAAAAAAAAGTAGAAACTCGGCCGAATTTTTTCTATTTTAGCCCTTTTTTTGAAAAATATTCACATTTAGACCCCTGGTAGTTTTAATTCCGTTTTTGGACCCGGAGCTCGGCGCCGTGACTCATGGCGCCGAGGTAAGACGTCTCGGCGCCGTGATCCACGGCGCCGAGGTGCCAGGCCCGCACCACCGTGGCGGCCAACGTGGCGCCGACGTGGCAGAACCTCGGCGCCGTAAGTCGTGGCGCCGACCTCGGCGCCATGGATCTTGGCGCCGAGCTCGGGGCACTTACCCGACCCGAGGGCATGCCTGTTCATTTCGCGTCCCCTCAGCCTCCCCGCCGCCTCCCCGGCCCCCGCCGCCTCCCCTCCCCGGCCCCCGCCGCCTCCCCTCCCCGCCCGCGTCCCCGGCCGCCCGCCTCCCCGGCCGGCCGCCTCCCAGCCGCCTCCCGGCCGCCCGGCTCCCCGCCGCCGCCCCCTGGTGCCGCGCGCGTCCCCGGCCGCCTGCCTGCGTCCCCGGCCCCCGCCGCCTCCCCTCCCCGCCCGCGTCCCCGGCCGCCGGCGTCCCCGGCCCGGCCGCTCCCCGCCCGCGTCCCCGGCCGCCCCGGCTCCCCGCCGCCGCCCCCTGGTGCCGCGCGCGTCCCCGGTCGCCTGCGTCCCCGGCCGCCCGCCTCCCCGCCGCCGCCCCTGGCAGGTATGATATGTGTATGATATGTGTTTGATATATGAAGTAGATGCTTACTTCTTACGTAGGAGTAGCATTGTGTATGATATGTGTTGATGATGAGGAGGTTTACAATTATGGGAAATGTGATCTTTGCAGCCTTGATTTGGATTATGATGGGCTTGCATTAGGTTTTGCTTGATGCCCTTGCTTGTGTGTGCTATGTGTTCATGGTTAGATAGTGTGATTGGTCGTTGAAATGGGACAGAGGAAACGATGCTATGGCCTGTAGGATGGGCCTGTAGGACGAGGGTGGGAGACTGTGAGTATGGTAATAATATCCTAAGGCGATACCGCAATAGAAAACCTGGCATGTTTGGAATGCAGGAATTTTGAAGGAAACAATATAATTCCTACTTGCTCTGGATGCAATGTCAGATACTATACCATCATACTAATTGAATTTTTATCATGTTGAAGTTAGCTTGTTGGTAATTTTCTTTTTACAATGTTGACATTAACTTGTTGGCTTGAAGTTAGGTAGCATTTAGTTAGTGACTAGATACTTATTAGTTACTATCTAGTATCCAATTTCGATTAAAGGTATTAAGTTTGGTTTTCTGTATGAACTAGATGGACAACCTAGTGACCCTATATCATGGAGGCAGTGTGACAAGTGATGATTATGGAAATGTTCAATTTGTTGAAATGCAAAGGGTGCCTCTGATATTCGGTGATCGGCCGTCGTTTAGTGAGTTGGTTGCTAGGGCTCGGGAGAAGCTACATTGTCATGCAAACGAGGAGAGCATCACAGTTGAGGGGTTACTTCACTTCGGTTCGAAAGACCTAGTTCTCAGGCGGTTGATCTTAATTGGTTCAGAGGATGAGTGGGACCAATATGTCAAATTGGTTATGAGGAATGAGTTAAAATGTTTGGACGTTGTTGTGCGGAAGGTGTCCATTGATCCCACCCCTCACGGTTATTCACCAGAACTAGGTGATCAGGCACCCTTTGACCCTCCGTTACCGGATCTTGCGGTGGATGTGGAAGAAGTGCCTGAGGTGCCCGATGCTCTATCTTCCCCGAACGAGGTTCAGATTTCTCAACCAGTTCGAGTTGAATGTCGGACTGATGATGTCGTGGCGGCCCCTCAGGAGATGGGATTGACCCAGAATCAGCCCAGTAAGTGTCGAGCAACACTTTAGCCTTTTCCCGTCATTCCTTTGTTTTGTCTCAATCCCATCGTTGTCGTGCTTATGATGCAGGAAACATTCTTGGTAATGTGGTTGTTCCTCCCGTTGCTCCATCTGGCAACGTTGAAGAAGTCTGCAGGGACTCCAACAGTGAGATGATTCAAATTGTGGATGATCTGGAGCCTTACGAGATCGCAAGGGCCGTTGATTCTGATGATGACCGCCCTTTTGGAGAGCTGACCGAAAGTGATATTGAGCTGATCAGGCGTTATTGCCCTGGCCGGGATCCATCAGTTCATGAATTCAGCGATCTTAGGCATTCTCATGGGGCTTATGCAGAAGGAAGGGATGACGAGTTGCTAGATGCTCCTGAGGCCGGGTCAAGCATGACAATTGAGAAGGGCATGGTGTTTGAGGACTTGTCTGCATTGAAAAGGTGGCTGCAGGAGTATTCAGTGATCCGTAAAAGGCCATTCAAGGTGAGACATTCTTATGTGGAGCGGAGGTACACAGTTGTGTGCGAGAAGGAGACATGTGAATGGAGGGTTTGTGCTAGCAAACAGAAGGTCACGGGAAAGTTCAAGATCACAAAAATCGTTGGCCCACACACTTGTGCCGAAGCAGAGCTCAAACAGAAGCATCGGCAGTTGACCTCTACCATTATTGCCAAGTCACTGTGTCACATAGTAAAGGGAGAACCCAATATGAAGGTGAAGACACTTGCTGGGATTGTTAAGGAGAAATTTGGATACGAGATAAGGTATGGAAAAGCATGGAGGGCAAAGCAACGCATCTGGAAGATGATATATGGGGACTGGGAAGATGGGTACTTGCAGTTGCCAGCACTCTTCAATGCAATCAAAGCGGTTAATCCAGGCATGCATTATGAGTACGTCCCGAAACCAAACGAATGGACTCAAGATGGGATGCAGATATTCTTCCGTGCTTTCTGGTGCTTTGCTCAGTCCATCGAGGCCTTTCGGCATTGTTGTCCCGTCTTCGCTATTGACGGTACGTTTCTTCTTGGCAAGTACCAGGGCACACTTCTGATAGCCATTTCCTGTGACGCAGACAACGCGTTGGTTCCTTTGGCGTTTGCTTTGGTTGAGAGGGAGAACAAAGACAGCTGGGGATGGTTCTTGCGGCTCGTTCGGAGGCACGTGGTCGGCCCTGGTAGGGAGGTTGGTGTCATTTCTGATAGGCACCAGGGCATACTTTCTGCCGTACAGGAGCAGATACCGGGGTATGCAGCTTTGCACCACCGTTGGTGCACTAGGCATCTTGCCGAGAATCTACTCCGTAAGGATGGTGCGAAGGATAACTTTCCTCTGTTCGAGGAGGTCGCTCGAATGCTTGAGGTGAAGATCTTCCAGGAGAAGTTGGAGCAGCTTAATACTGCAACAAACGCAGAAGGTAGACAGTGGTTGACGGGATTGATGAGAGATGTCGACAAATGGACAAGGGCTCATGACGACGGTGGCTGGAGGTACGAGTTTCAGACAAGCAACATGGCCGAATCCTTCAATAGTTTGCTTAGGGGTATACGTGGTATGCCCGTCAATGCTATCGTATCCTTCACCTTTTACAAGCTTGTTGCCTGGTTCAACGAAAGACACGCACATGCAATGGCGCTACAAAGTAAACAAGTGAGATGGGCGCCAAAACCGAAGCGCCACCTTGAAAAGGCAAAGGCTAGGGCTGAGGCACATGAGGTACATTGTTTTGACAACGCCACGGGCACTTATGAGGTTGTAGAAAGGGGTGGTACAACGACCGATGGAGAGCTCCGGCCGACGAGGAGGCATAAAGTTGTCCTTATTGATTTCTCATGCACATGTGGTAAACCGAGGCAGTACCACTTTCCATGTTCTCATTATGTGGCAGCAGCGAGGCATCGCAACTTTGACTACGAGAGCAAGATACCTCGGGAGTTCAGTGTTGACAACCTTGTGCTTACGTGGTCTCCCCGTTTCGAGCCTTACCGGGATGAGGGAGAGTGGCCACCGTACACCGGGCCCAAATACATTGCGGATCCGGGTAGCCGTTGGAACAAACGTGGAACCAGGAAAAGGACGAGACACAAGATGGTTATGGATCAGCTTCCAGGAAGAACGAGGCGAGGGAGATCAACCCCCTTTCTTACTAACCCCGAGCAGAACCAATGTAGCAGATGTGGTAGACTTGGCCACAATTCACGCACATGCCATTGGCCACTTAGTCAGGTGCGAGTGCTTGTTATTCGTTATGTTTCATAGTTCGTGTAGTTGTTTTTTCATATGTAATTTGCTATGTTTCTTGTTTAATTTCTTATTCTTTCCATATTGTATGCATGTTCAATATTTTGTTTACTTGTATGTTGGACTGACAAATTCAAATTTTTTTTAGGATGGTGCAATTCCACCTGCTAGACCCGTACTACGAGGAGAGCCACAGAGGACGGCTCACCGCGGAGGGGAGGGTATTGCCTTCATCACTTCCTGTACAATTTGAGTTTATATTGATGCATTAACTAAAAAAATTGGTGTATTCTATACAGGAGCTGCCCATCCTTCGTCCTCGAACCCATGACGGGTTCCTGGACATGCAGTACGACGAGCGGTACACTCCCTTCCTGGAGAGGGCTGGCCTAGACACCATCTCTTACCAGGTTCGCCGTGGGTTGCCCACCTTCAACCCCCCGGCCATCACTGCACTGGTTGACAGGTTAAGTGATGAACCATTGCAACTTGCATGTTCATTGTTTATCGGCTATTTGCGCCTCAAATTCTCTGACATGTAGTCCTCTTTTTTGTATCATGTAGGTGGAGACCGGAGACTCACAGCTTCCACCTCCCTTTCGGGGAGATGACTATTACGCTCCAGGACACTCAGAAGATACTTGGTGTCGCCATTCACGGCCGTCCGGTTATCGGGCCGTGCGTGCCTGCAGGTTGGAGAGCCCGAGTAGAGGCCTTCCTCGGGAGAGAGCTTCCTCCTGAGGCAGGCCATCGCAGTTCTGGTGTTCCTATCAGCTGGCTCCGGCAGACTTTTGCAGCGTGTCCTGAGGGTGCGGACGAGCAGACAGTTGCCTACCACTGCAGGTAGGGGTGGATATCGAGCCAACTCGTCGTCTTATCGAGCTTTTTGTAAAATTGACATAGTTTGATCTAACATCATTTTACATATAATTGCAGAGCATGGATCCTGCACTTGTTTGGCTGCGTTCTCTTCCCCGACGGAACGGGAGACAGCGCTTCGTGGATGTACATCCACTGCCTCACGGACTGGGACACGGCGGGGCAGTACAGCTGGGCTTCCGGGGTGTTGGCGTTCCTTTACCGCCACCTCTGCGAGGCGTGTCGTCGGAGTTCGGCGAACTCGACATTAGGTGGTTGCCTGTACCTCCTCCAGCTGTGGATGTGGTGTCGTCTACCGGTTGGTCGTCCTACGGTTTTGCCTGGTCGTCCATGGTTCCCAGAGGTTCCAGTTCGTCGACGTCCGACAGTTGCATATCTTTGGGACCAGGTCTCAGTTCCGTACGCCAGGAAGAAGCGGGCGTACGTAGAGTACATAAACGAGCTAGATGCGCTCACGGCCTCCAGTGTAAGTTAATTACATGTGGTATCGTGATTTTATTTGTTAGTCCTGTACCTTACAAGTAAATTGTTGCTATGCAGGTTAAGTGGGAGCCGTATGCCGAGGAAGAGGTGGTGGACATTCAGTTCAGCGCACTGTGCAGCATAGACGAGGCCCTCTACAGGATGAGGTGCCCCCTTATCTGTTTCTATGCTGTTGAGTATCACCTGCCACATCGAGTTGCACGCCAGTTTGGTATGAGGCAGTTGTGGCCAGTAGCGCCGATCTCCACACAACAATGTCTTCCTGGAAGTCCGACCCATTTGGAGTGCCGGAGTGGCATGAGCGCCCGAAGTGCCATTGCGGCTTTAGGACGATGTTGGGAGTCTGGACTGATCGAGTACAACGAGCCAAATACGGCCGTAGGTTCTTCAAGTGTCCTGACCTGGATGACGACTTCGTGGTAACGACCATAACTAAACCATTTCTTTTCCGTTATCGTTTTTCAACTTGATCCATGACATCTACCATGCCACACATAGGCTTGCGGGTTCATGGAATGGGTGGATCGAGTGCCACCGGCATGGCCAAATAACCGGGCAGTGGAGGTGGAAAACAAAGGACAATACTGTGTCAAGATGACTCAGGCTCGCGAGGTGGAACGACAGATGCGGCTTGAGCAAGAGCGCCGCGTGAGGGTGGACCAAATCCGTCTGCAGGGCAAGGAGGATGAGCTGCAAAGGAGGAAGGAGAAGTTAAGTCTGCGTGAAGCAGCCATCAAGCGTCAGGAGGAAGAGCTTCAAGCTCGTGAGGCGGCTCTCAAGACCAAGAGTGACAGGAAGAAGGATGCAGCGGAGCCATCTTCAGGGCGCGACAGAAAGGGGAAACAACCACGCTACACCCAGTAGACAAGATGTAATAGACTCGGTCCACACGAGAGGTCGTACGAGCAGTTGGGTAGATTAGTCGGATATCATGCTAGCATGTAATAAAATTGTACGCGCCATGTTCGTCCCAACTTCATAAGCTTATTATCTGGGCTTTTCGCATGCAATGATTCCCACGTGTCTTATTATCACTTCCCCTCCTTTCGTCCAATTGTTCCTATCACAGTTGTCATACAAAATAATTCAAAAAAATCCTTCCAATACAACAACATAACATGATCAAAAAATTTTATTGCCAGTTCAACATATTTTTCACGGTCAGCATTGTACAAAAATCACAAATACACTAATCGTTACTTCACACATAACTCGTTCATCAATCCACAAACAGAGGGGATGGGATTGACCCAGAATCATCCCAGTAATTATTTCCCCAAGTGTGTAGTAACAACTGAACAAAAGGAAGAGGAGAGTTGCTTGTATGCCACATGTCGCCTCCCCTCTGTCTTGCCCGCAGCATCTCACGGCCCGCAGAACTTCACACAAAACTCGTTCGTCACGGCCTGCATAATTTTATTTTTCAAAAACCATTACCAACGTACCATAATGTTTTTAAAAAAATCTACACGAATTTTCCTACATGTATCATCTGCAATACATAACGAATTTTCAAAACATACGTCGTATTTTTTGCTCTCTATAAATAAATAACTAACTATATTACATAATATTACTATCATTAAATAATCCAAATGAAAAATACAACTAATAATTCATTTTGCGAAAAAAAAGGCTGATCGGTGCAAACCCTAAACAGCGGCGGGGACAGAGGGAGGAGGATGCGAATGAACGAAGCCCGCGTGCTCGGTGCTGTTTCAGAAGCCACATGCTCGGCGCCACGAGTCACGGCGCCGACCTCGGCGCCACGTCGGCGCCACGACGGCCGCTACGCTGGCGCGGGGCTCGCACCTCGGCGCCGTGGTCCACGGCGCCGAGACGTGTTATCTCGGCGCCGTGACCCACGGCGCCGAGCTCTGGGTCCAAAAACGGAATTAAAACTACCATGGGTCTAAATGTGAATATTTTTCAAAAAAAGGGCTAAAATACAAAAAAATTCGGGAAACTCGGTGGTTCACGCGGTTACTTGCCACGACGCATCGGCGGCCGATTGGTGCAATACGAGCATATTGTAATCAGAGACGCGTTGCACCTGCTAATTCTCAGTACTTAAGGCCCCACTTTGTGGCCCAGCGTGTGGCCATCAATTGTTTCCTCTTTGATGCTACGAGCATGCCGACCGGGCTCCGGTACCACATTCGGAATACAGAAATTGAACTGTTTTCTATGAATACCCTAGCAAATTTTTGCGTTCCAAACTAAATCTAAACCTTATGACAAGAACAGTCCGACAAATTTTCTTTCCCTTCGTTCAAATCTCGACACCTTAATATACGAGTTGAAGTCACAATATTAGTAAAAAGGGCACCGGATGGAGGCATTGACAAGCTAGCCAGAAAAAGGAGTCGCTTCAAACAGATTTAGCTCCTGTCCTTTTAATTTCACTTTTTAGTTTTTTTTAGCTATTTTCCCTAATTCATTTACATTGTCCGTAATGATATAGTTTTTTATTTTTTTAAATTTAATTATATAGAAAAAGTTAACAGCAACTTACAATGCATTTTCAGTCATTGCAGTACAAAAAAAAAAGACAGAAGCTTAGGTGTTGTGGCATGCGCCACAACAATAGGTACTCGTTACCCTTCTCCATGGAGGATATGGTCATATGGACTAGCAAGAGATCACCAAATGAATGAGAGCCGGTGAGTAGGGAAATGAGTGGATGCCCCTCTCATACCCCTTGGGGGGTTTAAAGGGGCAGATGCATGTTGAAGGATGGGGGCATAGGCTTCGCGCCGATTTTAATTTTTGTTGTTTAGAGTCCAAGCTTACACAGTATATACCTTCACATATCAATAACTAGTGCCCACATATCAAGAACTATATCTATCTAAAAGAAAGAAGGCTTAAACACGTTGACAAATAGGAAGAGAAAAGAAACATGTTGACATGTATGTAGCATGAGGCCCGCGCGTTATTTTTGTTTTAGATCCGCTACTAGAGGTTTATATACATGAATATGGTAGAATAGAAAATTTTCATCATATCCCTTGATAATTTATGAAGGATAAGAGTATACTTTGTATATTTCTTTAGATATATAACACTATACTATTGAGGTAACTTCTAAATTCACTAACTAATCCTAATGGTCCTAAGGGCTAGTCCTTCGAAGCACTGCCAAAAGGGTCCTTGCTCTTAACGAGAAGATGATCGGTTCGGCTGAAAAGCTCATGGCTTATGGCTGAAAACACTGTAGCTGGCTGAAAAAAGCACTGTAGCTGACAGAGGCTTATTTAGCATAATTAAATTTAAAAAATTTAAAAAATAAAAAATATGTTAGCCCATTACGTATAATACAAACAAATACGGGAAAAAAAGAACGGGCAAAAAAGCTCAACAAAAAGTCAAAAGTTCAGAAAAAGACGAAACTTATGAATAGTGAAAAATAAGCCAGAAGCCGAAGCCGAGTTGATCAGGCTAGGCCCCAGGGAGCTTCGTCACAAAACGCGTATCAAGACTAGTACTATCCCCTCTCGTCAAGATCTAGAAATGATACACATAAATAGTGTCTATTTAAACAACCTATTTGGATTTGTATTTAGGTGAACAGTGAACAGGGTGGGTGTGTGTGTGCATATTTATGATTTGGAATTCATGTGGAGAAAGTCGTATTCATCGTTGGGGTTATTGAGGCCATGCATATGCATCTGTTCATACATATATCGTTGTAGCCATTTTATTCAAACTTGGCAACTCAACATCAGATTTTTAGCAAATTTAGTTCTCTTCATAGATCTACTGAGCTCGATAGACCACCAACACATGGTGGCATGCCAATGCACTGTGCGGCCACTACTAGATCTTTAATTAGTGCTAAATATAATTAATTAGTATTAAGTGTAATTAATTAGTATTTTAATTAACGCTAATTAAAACACTAAAATTAATCGTATTTTATGTAGTTCTGACCGCATCTAATTAGTACTAATCACAACTAATTAGTGCCAATTATATAGCACTAATTAAGCGTGTACAATATTTTATTACACTCGTAAGTAATTAGTACTAATTGCATTCATTTAGTGCTAATTAAAATTAAAAGTCTTTCGTGGGATAAAATTCAGGATTTACTCCTCTTACTACTGTCTCACTCTGAGGATAAGGCAGGGGTCACGCATGCATCATACACCTCGCTCATCTCACTCCCATCACGTGAACACACCTCTTCCTCATTTTTCCACCACTCCCCCTTTCCTTCTGAAAGGCACTAATTTCAGCCATTATTATTCATTTTAGTCAAAAACCATAAGCTACAACCAAATTAATAGTATTGGCTGAAATTAGTGGTTTTTAAAAAGAGCGGGCGGGCAGTGAAAAAAGTGAGGACTATGCAATATACTACGTGGTTGTGCATGGATAGTATATCGTGTGGCTGTAAAAATACCGCGCACACTTAATTAGCACTAATTAATTATGATTAGCACTAAATAAAATACAAGTACTTTACTGCTTTGATTACACTAATTAATTTATGATTAGTACTTAATTAATTATGATTAAATACTAATTAATTATACTTAGCGCTAATTAAAGAGCTAACATGGCTGTACAGTGCGCCACAATGCATTGGCATGGTTGTGTTGTATGGGTGGCTCGGCAACAGCCTACCGTCCTAGCTCGACAGATGCGATATTGTGATTTGGCAGATAGGTATCTGTTAAGCTTGATTGATTTATGGAGAAAGCTAAATTTACAAAAAATAAGTGTTTTAAAACTAAATTTAAAAAAATAGCTGCAACGATTTTTCTGTGAACAGTTGCGTTACGGTCAATCACATGCGTGTCGCTGTCTTGTACAGAGAATCTCCATGTCAGTCTTACGACGCGTGTAGACTTGATGCGCAGCCATCCATCCGTTGCAGTGCGCATCTCGCTTCTTTGTTTTTTTTAGAAAGATACCTCGATCGCTTCCCGTTGGACTTTTTTAATGCAAGATGTAAAATGAATCTGCAGCGAAGAACCGAATAAGTAGAACGAGTAATTCCTCACACGTCTGCAGAAGGAAAAGAAAACTCTACAATCCATTCAATCTGTCGTGCTGCCTATGGGCCTGTCATGCTATGGGTCAATTTAAACAAGGTCAAGCACCATTATTCATGGGCACTTCAGAGAGTGCCAACATTAACAATAGGCAAGGACACAAAGTTGGTAAGTATTAAATAATTGAGCCAGAAGCAGAGTTTGTTCTGGTCCTTGGTCTCTAGCTAGTGTTCAGTGGCCCTTTCCCTTTGCCAAGAACCATGATCATTGAATATTGTTAGGGCGAAGAC
This sequence comes from Dendrocalamus latiflorus, assembly GCA_017311315.1. Taxonomy (NCBI): domain Eukaryota; kingdom Viridiplantae; phylum Streptophyta; class Magnoliopsida; order Poales; family Poaceae; genus Dendrocalamus; species Dendrocalamus latiflorus. The sequence goes on along the minus strand of CM029647.1, from coordinate 1,693,995 downwards.
TAACGGAGTTACTTGACAATTGGCATTCTGTTTTTAATACTGATGTGCAAATTAAGGTATAATTAAAGTTTAACTGACAATCTTAAAGAGTACAAACACACTATTAACAAAATGTTTTGCAACATTTCCGCTGAGAGCTTTGTTGTGATATATATATATATATATATACTGTCCGACTTGATTCACATTATGCTTGAGCGCAGTAGAAAACCAAACACTACTTTACTCCACTCTAGTGGTGGTGAATATTAGCGCAACTTTTTCAAGGACTGATGGTGAATATTACGGAGAAGTTTCTCGCCTTTCGGTCCAAACAGTGCTCACGACAGAGACTGTTTGCAATTATATCGAATGTTAACTTCATGTCGCCATTTCAATGCAAGTACCGACACATGCGGATGCAGTGCCACCCGGCCCAGTGTTGGTACTTCAACGCCGTGTGTCCTAAGTGTCCTTTTCCAGCGTGATGAACAACCAAATCAACTGTTAGTGCTCTATTTAATTGAAACAAGCCAAATTTTCAAATTCAACCGAATTACTTTGAATCTTGATTTTATTTGGTTTTTGGCCCAAGCCAGCTCCTTTCTCGCCCATTCACACTACCTTTCCCCGCCATACCATCTCCTCCATCCCTTTGTGCGCAACTAAGGTTGTTAGAATTGTGATTCTAAATAAGATTGGAGACACTTTGATAGGATCGTATTCTAGGATCGAATCGTAGAATCTAAGATTCTACCCGATTATACCAAAAACATTTTTTTTCAATTTATCGTGTATTCCAAGAGTGATATGAGTGTTTATTTGGTCATTTGCATCTAATTTTATTAATAAATGTATCTTATTCACGATTAGAATCGTGGTTTAAATTCTATGTCATTGAGAGCTATGCCTAGAAAAGTGATTTTATTAATATTGCTATAATCTGACTATTTTACATAAAAAAGTAAAATAAATAAATAATCAAATTAATTTTTATTATTCCAAACCTCTAAATATTAATGTCTAAACTATTAACTACTTAGTACTTAATATATAACTTGAATTGACGGATAGGACATAACCAAACACTAAAATATTTCATAATATTGGATGTTGCGTGATTCTACGATTTTACCATAATTCTACTGCGATTCTATGAATAGGATCATGATTGTACCACGATTCTACCTGGTACGACTCAAGATGCGATTTGGGTCGGGTTGGTTTCATGGGGATCATAGAATCGTACGATTCTACGACTAGAATCACGATTTTTAACAACCATGTGCGCAACACAACCAGTTGACACTATTCATCATCCGGCAAAATTGCCAAGAGACGACAGCAGTCGCAAGATTTGGTCAGGGGCCGCCTTTGCCAATTCAAATTTCGTACCTCCTCAATGATAGCACCTCTAACAACTCTCTTAATACCTGTCATTTCCCTTGACCAAGCGCTGGAGTAGCCAAAGCAAATTTTGCCACCGCTGCCACTCATCCTCTCACAACCGGCCGCCGCTCCGTTCGCGCCTCTGCCATGCCCTGCACTACCCTGACAGCCGCAACCTACGCCCGAGGACTTTTCGACACCCAAGGTGCCACGCAACGACAGCCAAGTCCTCCCCAGTCGCTAAACCCTCCAGCACCTCCCTTGCCTGAAATATCTCTCCCCTTTCCTGAACCGTCTTACTTCGCCTATATAAACCCGTGAGCACTTCTAAAGCCGGCATTAGCAATCACAAAGCTCCCCAAGCTATTATTTCGCCTCACCGACTGAAGGAACTTCGCCGTCACCGTATAAGCCGGTAAGTCCCACATTTCCAATTCTTGCCATTACTTCATATTTCAATTACTTTGGCATATAGCTTCCTCAAGAAACCCCAAACCCCATCACCAGCTCACCCTAGCCCCACAGACCCCATAGCTTGTTGGACACATACTTCCCCGTCAGCCGAAACCATGCCACCGTGGATCCGTTGCCACAAACCACCATAGGTCAAGCCAATCATACCACTGTTGCCCCCTCACCTTAAGGATGCTCTAATACCCATGCTCTTGTTGATTGAAGCCATGGACAACCCCTGTGCCATTCAAACATCCCGAGAAGAAACTTCCTTGCCGCTAGCCAACCGCCATCGAGCCTCAAAATGGAACCCTTGGAGTCCTAGGAACCCATTCATGGTCTTAGGTTTCATCGCAGACCCTCGTAACTTCTCCATTAGCCGGTGCCATCTTTCCTCTGTTCTTGGGCACTGTGACCCAACCCGATTTATATAGTAAACCCAACAACAAAGTATAAGTAGATCTGGAAATGATTGGAAATATTGAAGGTTGGTAATCAAGTTATTGAAACCCCAAATTCCTTAAGAAGTTATCGTTCTTTTATATTTAAAAAATATTTATAAATAAAACTGCATCCACAAATACTTAATAAAACCCTTATACCCCATCTCTTGAAAATCCTAGCAAGTAGTTAAACATTGTTTTCTTATGTGACTTGTTGAGTACGGTTGGTTGTACTCAATCTTACTTAATTTTCCACCACAACAGATACTAGAAGAAGAATGGATGTTACAAGTTTTTTGTGTTAGTGTTACGACCGCACTCAAGCGTTTCTGTGGGAGTTTTCTTCGAATTTTTTGATTGTAAATTAAGTTTTAGGCTTGAACGCCTGTAAAGTTGTTAAAATTGACCGTTATGTCTTATTTTAATCAAGTTAACCTCTTTTAAATATTTGTAAGTAGATAAGATACTTTTTTTTGTTCGTAACTGAACTTTTAGACTGTTACGGAACATACGAAGAACATGGGCGTTACATTAATTTCCTAGTCAGACTGTAAGTGTAATATATGTGCTTGTAGCAGTTGGCAGTTAGGTCCATTCCAAAAGCATATACTGCAGCAGCCACGGCAGCGAGCAAGTACGCAGGTGCTTTGCATCGTACACCTGTACGCTCATGAGGCTGGCGATAACGCGAGAGAGGGGGAAGCTGCCTGTGATCAGATGGTTAGGATGTAGGTGTGCGTAAACTATCAACGTTCAAGTCTTAAACTCGAATGTTATTGTTCACCGTTTAAGAGGAGAACATATATGTAAGTTCAGTGATAAAATATGTATCTGTATTTTATGAGACTATGGTACCTCCAATAAATTTCTATTATGTATAGAAAATGCGCTCGTATATCTACCCTACTCTATAATACACCAAAATTTTCTTTACTAAATCAACCCCGCTCAACCACCCCCACAGTCATGCCTAATCTAAGTCCACCCAGATTTGTGTACTAAAGTAATTCAACTTTATACAAATGAATGGTCTGGATCGCTTCTCAAATCTTCTTCTCTTACTCATTGAAGATCCTAAGGCCAAAATCATCCGGATCATGCACATCATTGGACCTCTCCTCTCGATATCGCCCACCTCGCGAAATTTCCGCCCGAGACGCTGCTCCCCCCCCCCCGCCGCGTCCCATCTCCCACTCCTCTCGCTCCGCCCTCGCTCCTCCTCCACCGCTGCCTCCCCCCGCTCCGCCGCCGCCTCCTCCTCCCCCACCCCCTGCGCCGCCGCCTCCTCCACACCCCACCCTGCGCCGCCGTCTTCTCCTCCCCACACCACCCGACTCTCCCCCGCGCCTCCCCTCCGCTCCCCCCATCCTCCACCGCGCCGCCGCTCCCCCATCTCCGTCTCTCCCCCGCGCCTCCACTCCCGCCGCTCCCCCATCTCCGCCTCTCCCCCGCGCCTCCACTCCCGCCGCTCCCCCCGTCCTCCACCGCGCCGCACACGCCCCCGACGCTGCCTCCACCCCGCGATACCCGTCTCCTCAACCGCGCCTCCCCTCCCCTCCCCCCATCCTCCACCGCGCCGCCGCTCCCCCATCTCCGACTCTCCCCCGCGCCTCCCCTCCGCTCCCAGATCCGCCTCCTCCTCCTCCGCCGCCCCCACCCGGCCGCCGGCCTCCTCCCCCGGGGCCGTCCACTTCGCGCCCCAGGGCTCCGACCAGGTACCTGCTCGCGACTCTGGATCAGGTGGATTACTTTGTTTCCTAAAGACACCATTTTACTAAACTTTTGCTATTACCTTTCAGGGTGCTGAAGTTTTGAAGGATTTTAACATTCAAGTGGTGGTGTTCATTGTGCACTCACAAAGAATTTCACAGAGAATACATTGGAAATTCACTTCTACTGGGGAGGCCAAGGTACTACAGCTATACCTAACCGGGGTGTTTATGGTCCATTGATCTCAGCCATATCTGTGACACAAAGTAAGTACTTCGCACTCCAGCTAAACCTTTCTCCTGGCAATTTTTTACGTTTGGATTTCTTACCTCTCGAAATAGATATTGTACAATCGAATCTTCTCATTTGCTTGGAAGTTAGCTAACTGAATATTAGTACAGTACACAGGAACCACCATGGAGTCTCTACTGCAGTGATGATTATCATAATAGCAGCATCATTTTTTTAGTTGCCATACTTCTGCTAATACCCTACTATATCATTGTCTTCCCAAAAAAGAATCTAAAAGGAAACGGTGAGTTGGTCTTATTCTAATTTTTCATTGTTCTTTCTACATATATGTTATAGGTCGTTTTCTCTTTCAGTTGTCACTGGGTTAGCATGCTTCTCATCAATTTAGAATTCATGTAGTAGTATGTGGAGTTACTATTGAAACAAATAACTTAAGCAACCTTGGAGATACTACCTTTTCCGCCGTGTATTATACAGTTGAAACTTCAAAGTTATAATTATATCTAGAAAACCAGAACAATGTTAGTATTCATAATAAACATAAAATACCTTTTTAAATCCCTGCTAGCTAATATTGAAGATTACATTTTTCTGATCTTGCAATATAAAATATTGCTGAAGTTTGTTGTGCTGAAGATAGTTCGATGTTCCTCTGTAAGTTGGGTATTTGCAGTTTGATACTAAAACCCTCTCTTTTCATGTGGAACACAAAAAAATATTTGTTAATGTTTGGCTTATAAAATTGACTAGAAAATGGAAGTTGAACCTTCTAGATGATTTTATTAATTTTGTCGTATTCTTGTGAGTTAGGAAAGATTTCTCGTTTACACAACAAAATAGACTCCATGTTCAGTGTTAGTTTAAGGGCCATTTGGCTTGCATTAAGGTTAGGCTTGTCTAGATGGTCAAATACTCATTTATTTACAGGATATGTTTTGGAGATTATAAGGTAGCTTATGATCAGCTTATGAAACAAGTCTTACAATTCTGCATTTCTGTCATATCACCTGGTGTTCCTCTTGAGTGAGATAGTCCCAATGCTATTCATTTAGGTACATAGAGCTTGTCAGGAAGCATGGGCTGGAGATCTCTCAGCCTGGTTTGGAACCTGATAGAGGACTAACATGGCAAATGACTAAACGGAGAGGTGATCAAGAAGTTCACAAGTGAGACACTGAATCCATATTGTTTTTTGTTCAATGCTTAATCATCACCCACATATATTAGTTTTTTACTATTTTGATTGGTTTAAGAGTTTCCTATTTCGGTTGTAGTGGATTTGATTTGTTGGATCCCTGAATTAGCTGATGGAACTGGTTGCACTCCAGCTCAGTTTTTTGTTGTTGTTCTTATTTTTGTCTTTTATCGATCAGTTCATTTGGATACTCAAATTAAGTCAGTTCAATGATTCAATTGAAGGTTTGGATGTGTGTATTTTCTGCAAATTATTACAATGTTATAGCCTCTACCACTTCAAGATGTCCACAGCAACATACCAGTCGATTGATTTGATCAGTTTTACGTGTAATATCCAAGAACAATGGTTATCTGATGGTCTTGTGCAATGGATGGCTTAACCAGATGCAAGCAGTTGTAGGTACTATGTGTGATCGAGTACATCTATCATAAAATTTATATTCTCTGAATCCCTGCTTTTGTTATAATACCAAAATTTATATTTGAAATCTTATTCATGATATGGTGACAATCGCAAGGTAACTAAATGTCACTTTTATTTTGCGGCAGTTGAATAAAACATTTTAGGATATGATCCTAGGTGAACCTTTCTTTCTAAACTTTCTAGAATTCAGTTATTACCCTAGGTTTAACCATGATCTATTTGATGTGGACTACTTTATACTTCATAGCATCATCGAGAGACAAGGTCCGATAAAGAGATGCCTCTAAGACTAAAAACAGTAGTGAAGCTAGAGTTTCTTTGCTCCATTTTTCATCAAATTCTATGGCCATTCTTCATGTATGTTCTACTTCTGGGATGCTGACCGGAGACGTTTTTTCCTATGGAGGTTATATTTTAGATAGGTTCTTGCCTCATGTTGAGGCTTGTCAAAATTATACTAGCATGAATGATTAACTGACATAATTTGAAGCACTCTTAAGAAGCTAACAAGTTCGCTTCATTCATGTCTTTGTCATGGTGGATATTGTTTTTGACTATGCTAAGAGCAAGGCAATAATTCTGTCTTGCACTCTCAACCGAAATCAACTGATGGCAGACCGGCATACATTGCCCCAGAGGTCCTCTCCAGAATAGAATATATGATGGAAAGGTAAAGTCTATTTTGTTACTGCAAGACAATCACTGTGAGTACACCCATTCCCATCTTTTCTTTACGATATTTTTGGATCATTTGTGTCTGATCCTAATTACTGTCTTAATATGAAACTTATTGGTGTTTTTCACAGAGGATAGTGTACAGTACTCAATTCCGGACTACGATCGAGTTTCAATGGAGTGCAGACATCTGCTGTCCTGAATTCTTGTCCCCAAATAATTCAGTTCTTAAGAATTAAGCAGCATCAGTTTTGCAAGTGTTAATACTCACCTTTTGATTTGTGCAGCGCATACCATCCGAGATCAAGAACTACCCATGGTTCCTAAAAAACCTGCCAAGTGAGATGACTGATAAGTACCTAAGGAGCATGCAGTTGGCAGACATGAACACGCCGTCACAGAACCTGGAGGAAGTCATGGCGATCATTCAGGAGGCACGGAAACCAGGCGATGCCCTGAAGCTTGCTGGGCAGGTAGCCTGCCTGGGGAGCCTGGATCTTGATGACATTGATATCGATCAATGATATCGACGACATTGACATTGAGAGCAGTGGGGATTTTGTATGTGCCTTGTGATGTTAGTTCATGCGTGGTTCAAGTAGCAGCGAGCTTTCTTGCTGTTCGATCTGTATGTTTCACTTTGCTTCTGGATCACATATTTTCTGTAACCGAGAGACTGGCATTGCTGTGTATAAATAAGATGAATTTACATGCTGGTATTCTTAGCAAAATCCTTGGTGTTCTCAATTCTGTATTTAGCCGGCGGCCTATAGTTTCTCTGCAATTTCTTCCCTCTTTTGCAACATTGTAGCTTGTATTCCATCGCATTATGCATGTACAATATGATATTGCGCTCACGTTTCTTCGCTACTCTAATCGTAAATATGTCTGTTTTCTCACATTGACAGCTTTATGTCGCGCTATCAAGGGGTGTATCAAGACAAACGACAAGAATTTTGGCCAAACCAAAGAAAGAAGTAGATACCTCAGAGAAGAGCACCAAAAATATTGTGTATAAAGACGTCCTAGCATGGTGATGTGGTAAGTAAATAGTCCACAAACACCTATTTCCTTATTGTGTTTCATTTTTCTTTATGTGACAAAAATGTTTGTTTTCTTTGTAGCCTCAAGTTTAAACAATGTGGGGATGGAGAAAGTCGTCGGTGGGTGAGTCCAATGATGTTGTCGCCTCCTCAAAGGATCAGTTGTTATGTGACATTCATTATGTGATAAAAATATTTGGTTATACAATATATGAGACGTGAATCTTAATGAATCTGATTGTTCGTTTTATTTTTTACAAATTTTATCTTGTTTTATATTTTACCGTAGCGTTAGCACGGGCATACTACTAGTGTAACTAAGTGATGTAAATATGATGTGTTCGAATGTGTACATTTGACTTATACTTAAAAAACAAAGAGAGTATGGTGGTGCTCCAAACAGTTGCGGGTTTATGCTTTCTTGGCTTTTTTTGGAACTGTAATGGTTAAAAAATATTGTAGCAGCTGTTAGTTTTTTTCGAGTAATTAAATTTAAAAAATATATATCATCACATACAATACAAAAATAAGGGACAAAAGCAAAAACAAAAAAAAAGCTGAAAATAGGCTAAAAGACAAAACAAAAATTAAAAAGCTGACCGCATTCTAGAAACGAAAAGTCAAAAATAGAAGCCTTTTGAGCGGGTATATAAAACTAGGTGGTTGGGGACTTTTGCGACCGAAAAGTGCGTGAAATCAATCGCAATTTGTCCCAATCAAGCGTAGGATCCACCGCGATCGATGTAACCGAGTGCGACAGATCGAGCGTGCTGTGCAAGCAACGCACGCCTGCTACGTATAATCTACGTGTACGCAATTAGAATTTTGTTTCTTGCGTTTAACAATATATGCACGGCTTGACATACATACTAGTTCTACGATCTACCGTTGTCTGCATTCGATTTCCTAGTCTCCACACGAAGGTAAGTGCTTGACCTAACTCTTATATATTCCCAATTCCTATTATCAACTAGACTATAGTTTGATGGCACTCAAACGAAAGGTCTATACTAGGGAAAAGTTTACAGTACACCCAAACCGTTTTACGTGGCAAGGAAAAAGAAAAGAAGAATTGTATTTGAAGCTAAGGTATGTATGGTATATATGGGAGTCGATATATTGGTAAGAGATAATCAAATCCGTTTAAAATATGTTGGTGTCATGTTTTCTGTAGATAACGAAAGGTCTATTCTTGCTATCGATAAGTTTTCTGTAGATACATGATAACATGAATTGGGCTTACTACAGGTTTATCAGGAAAAATTCAAAGAAAATTATGTTGGTGTCATGTTTGGCTCCAAGAAACAGTGATTTGAGTCGGTTGTCCATCGAATTTTCGCAATCCAAATCAAACTTTGCAATAATTAGCCAGTTAGTCACGATGACTTGTACGGTCGCGCAGATCAAACGAAAGATCTCTGCATGCCTGCCCACGGTGAAATTGAGAATTGTCATGCGTAAGGTACGGATGCTGATAAGCAGCTGCAGTAATCGTGGAATATTTGAACGAGAAGGCATCACAGAATTGAACAAGAATGAACTACTCCTTGCTGGATCTCCAAACTATCAAGTTGCGACGCCTTGCATGCACCCGATCGATCGACCTTTACGCTCACTCCAAGATAACGAAAGATACGAACCTAATCATACTAGTACAACAGCGAAAGATACGAACCTAATCATACTAAGTGTAGCAACAACCAACTGACAAGCCGTCAGATTTGGTCTGTTCTTTTTTGCTGTGGCTTATGTCTTTTGACTGAAAATTTTGAATTTTGGCTATTTGCGACAGAGATTACAGAAAGAGATACTCGCTTGCGATTTTGGTTGATACAGATATTTGGCTTTTAACGTATACTACAATTAACTTGTAGATCTCATCTTGAAAAAATATTCCGTTTAAAAGTTAGATACTATAATAAAAATCAAAAACCACTTTTAAAAACCGTAAAGAACAAGGCCTCGGCTTCGGAGCCCAAACTAAGGTAACCAATGGACACTGCACATCGCCACTACGCGGCCGCTCAGCCAGACATTAACGCGTCATGGTCGAACCGGCAAAAACGAGTTCTTTCCCCATGGCATGCAGCTTCCGGTGTGGCTTGAGACACGTCGATCGGCAACTCGTTATTACAGTGTGAAAAAAATGGTGCAAACAAAGGGGATGTATCAATACCATATAGTATCATTGTCTCGACCATGGGACGAACAAGCTAGAGATTCCTCTTCACGCGTCGGTCCCTCTCCGCGTGTGGAATTGGGAGTTTAGCTCGTGTTCTTTTCGACTATGTTGATGGTTTATGGTTATATTTGATATTTTTTATCCTAGTGTAAGCACTTATACGAACGAACCGAATGTCGATAAGCCATTTCGAAAAGAATGCCCTAATAAGACACTTCGAAACAACGGTGAAAAAGCGGTTCTGTTTGTTTGTTCGCGGGAAGCCATAAGCTATAGGGTATGTTCTTTTGGGTTGTGGCTTTAGCTTTTAGCTTATACCTTTTGAATTATGGCTGTTCGCGAGAGACGGTACACAGAGGAAAACAGTCGCATACGATTTTAGCCAGTATTTCTGAACTCGGTATGGTGTCTACTAGAATTAACTTGTAGATCCTACCTTGAAAAGACGCATTTAAAAGTTATTTACTGTAGCAGAAAGTAATAAGCCGAAGCCTTAGCCCAGCCGAACCCACCCATGGGCTGAAAAGAACAGGACAATTTGCTACTAGTACATGGCTGGGTTCAGTTGAACTTAGGCTTATTAGCTTTTGTACGGCGCTATATTAACTTGCTTTTAAAATGGTGCGTCTTTTAATTTTAATGTGGGGGTGTACAAGTTGATTATAGTAGACATTGTACCGACTTCAGCTGTACTAACCAAAATCGCATGCAACTATCACCCTCTTTACAATTCCTCTCACGAACAATTAGAATTCAAAAACCATAAACCAAAATTATAAAACACAGTCCAAAAAATTTCACCCATGTATTCTCTTAGGGCCTGTTTGGTTGCCTGCATGAGCTGATGCAGCTGTATGAGCGTGGCCAGGCTGAGTAGAGAAGGTCCTTAGCCGCGTTTCTCCTCAGCCTAGCTCCAGTTGATTTTTTGCATCCGCTCGTGCAGGCTCTCACCCCGATGCAGGCAACCAAATACCATCTCCCTGCATACGCTGGTGCGAGCCACCCCGATGCAGGCAACCAAAGAGCCCCTTAATGGGGCCAACCGTGTGAACGACGACGACTATAGCTAAAAGAAGGTAGCAAAGCGAAAGCGAAACGGTGAGATGCTGCCACTTTTGCAGCCTGGATGAGAACTTACTCAGATTGAATAAACCAGTTTGTGCCAAAAGTTTTTTGTACCCTTTCTTTCAGCGGAAACAAAATGGATTATTGTTCGATTGCGAATTTGATGTACTTACTCGGGTCTCGCTCCTGGTTTCTTTCATCGGAACCGAGCAGGCGTCGTCTATATCGTGACGTGGCACAAACCGCGTGGAATTTGCCACATAAATCTGGCTTAATCTGTCCATTGGATACATGCATGCATTCCTCTCTATTTTCAACAGTCCAAAGTGGGGTAGTCTCTGATTCAACAAGCTTAGCGACAACTACTGGGGCTAGTGAACCTGGATCTATTCTGGAGCATAATATGACAGTCAAGCGGGCTCTTACATGTGGATGCATGACCTGATGACCATATACCTGTATTTAATTTTGACGGCCGGGTGCAGTCAGGTGCTGGAGTGCACGTAACTGGACCGACCAAGCAAACAATTGGGCAGAAACAGCAAGGTTATCAAGGACTTTTATTTCGAGAGCGCAAGGTTATGACAGAAGATGGACAATAGTAAACGACAGCGATATCTCTGCACAATTTCTTTCCTCTCGTAACATAACACGACTTCGTCTAGCGCTTTGCATGCAGGACGGTCACTCGAGCGCTGAGTGGCGCGATGAAACTTTAGCGTTGACTCGACGACGGCCGATGTTTTAAAACGGAGAAAAGCATCGCACGTTTCCATCGAAATTGCACGGCGTTATGGGGTGGTGGGCCTTCGTTTTCGCTGTCTCCTCCTGCTTTTCGAAGCCCAAAACAGAAAATGCTCTTCTTGTGCCTGGTCCAGCTCAACTACCGTCGACACTGTAACTACATAGATGGCCATTTCAGGGCCTGTTTGGCCCTTTTCCTGCAGGTACTTATCAATTTTCTGGGTGTAAATGAAGAGCAGTGCATGTCAATTGTCTGAACCGAAAATTATGATCGTTCAGCCAGGCATATCGGTCATATGGATGATTTCGAAAAAAAAATCTAGGTCATATGGATAGTGATAGCAATTAGCAAGTGCAAACATAATAATTTCATGTTGCATTTTTCAACTTGTGGTGGTGACATGGGATGTACTCTTTGAGTGCCGACACAACTTTGCAGGTTTAAATAGATGAAAAATAATTAACATCTACTTTTCCGGGAAAACATCTGAACTGTTGAACTCGAAGCACTTGCAGTGCTGTAGCTGCTGTTGAATTTCGCTCTCTCTCCACAGAATTACTGAATTCAATTCAATGAATAAAGTGCCTAAAGAGATGTGATAAAAAAAAAGAGAAGACCACTTCAATCGAAAATAGCACGAGAGATGCACGCTCTGGCACATGCTCCATTTGGGACTGCTCCATAAACTCTGCTCCACAAACTCTACCGTGGAGTAGCTCCACAAAAAACCTGGAGTTTGTGAAGCACCCCTTTAGGTGCTCTCACAACTCCACATTTTTTTCCTCAAACAGAGTGCGTGGAGCTGAATCTGTTTGGCTAAAAAACGTGGAGCGGAGCTGAAAAACGTGGAGTGGAGCAGTCCCAAACACCCCCTAAATTACACGAGATTTTTTTATATCAAGCAATCATGCATTGCTATACAAAAAGGTGCCAAGAACCGTTCATCATGCTCATCGACATGGAAAGCAATTATCTTTTTTTTCCTATAGCTTATGGCTGCTGATAATGACTTTTAGTACTAGTGCGAATATTTATATAAATGAAACAAACCGAATACCAATAAACTGATAATCCATTTCGAAATGACGGTAGAAAAACCGTTCCGGTTATTTGCTCATAAGAAGCCATAAACTATAAGCTGAAAAATACGGACCTTAGATCTGCCTGAGACAGCAGCAACATGAACAGAGAATCTATACCAATGTTCAACTCTATACACCACCACAGCCCACACAACTTTGTCCGAACGGGAAAATGCGGGAAAATTGCAATGAACTCGGGTGCAGGAAAATCATTTTAACCTATATATAACACATCACGGTGCCGAATGATACAAACACCTGGAACCCAGGAATCCAGGATATCTCTTAATTTCATTGCATCATGAGGAACAAAGCTAAATAAAAACTACATTATTTTCACCTAGCAGTCTGAAACGGCACACTCGCATACAAAAGGCAACAAACAGCGTTGAGCAGGCTAAACAGATTAAAACCCTACACTGCAGTGTGTTACCAAGACGAAAAGAAAGAACAGGGTTGAATAACTCAATCCTTCTTGAGTATATCTTCTGGCTCACGAAGGGTGCCAAACAGCCAGTCCATCCAGACGGTGTAGTGACCATAGTTGTGGCGATAAGTTGTATGGTGAATAATGTGATAACCAGCACCCATCACCGGCCAAACCTTGCCGTGAATGCAGTCATGGATGTTAGTTGTCCACACAGCCTCCATGAATATGAGAGCAATGTGTGTCCTGAAGTGCGTTGGGAGAAGGAAGAGAGCAAACACGTGCGGTATGGCTTGCAAAATCCCATCCAGTGGATGGAATGCTAGTCCTGGAAAACACATAATGCATAAATCAGAAGTGTGTTGGACGAAAAGACAATTTCCACCATCATAGGAGTTAACATTAAAAAAATTGACCAATCAGAAGTAAAACATTGGCACTGGAGCACTATATCTTTATTATCTTATCTAAAGGCAAGCATCCAGATTCATAACCTTAAATCGAAGTACCCTAGTGTTTAAGACCATCCAAATATTTAATAGAGCATAGATAAAAACTGATATACTAAGTATACTGAAATACCGGTAGCATGATAAGAACAATAATCAGCAATGAATTTATTTTCAGCATTTCACATTAACAAAATATAAACAAAATGTTTTCATGCAACATAAGTTGTGCCAGTTATCCAGAAAATCTTGCCCATCACTGTTGCATTAAAGTTCTATATCTAGCATGATAAACAAATATAAGATGCATTTGCAAATATTCAACACTCAAAAGCTCAATAAGATACTGAAATCTTACCTGCAAATGGTGATAGGGTATTCTCCTTGTTGTAAATGTGGTGGGTTGCATGCAGGTACTTGTATAATGGCTTTATGTCATGCAACTCTCTGTGCATCCAATAAATTCCAAACTCCACAACGATGAGATATAACGCCACATAAATAAGGTACATTGGCCAACCAATTTCGCTTATATTAAAGAAACACCGAGTCCATCCACTCTCAATCATGTACTCAGATACGGTTGGAAGAGCAGAGTAGAAAGGCATAGCCTTTGATGCAACAATTATTTGCTTCTTCATAGCCTCTACTGTAGGGATAGAATCTGCATCAAGTGCCATAAGGTTTCAGCATCGCCCTCTACAAAGTCTTATCACATATTACCTAGAGACACAAGGTTTCAGAATTGTCCTCAATAAATCCATAGGAGGAACTGGAGAAACAAAAACGAGGAATCAAGTGCACATAAGATGAATGTGATCATCATGATGGATTAACATGGGCTGGTTCCAACCGTGTTAAAAGTTCAATCTACTGTTGTTATGGCCCAGGATCCGGCAAGCTGTGCACGGTAGCACATGAATAGTACCATGCATACTGTAGCACATGAACAGTACATGCGTACTATAACAATCGGATTAGGAATGGTTAGATGCATATCTTGATATTAGGAATGATTATATGCAAATCTTCGTATTAGAAATAAATAAATGCACATCTTTAGAAATAGTTAGATGCATTAGATTGTGTTAGTTTTCATATTGTTAAAAGCTAACCTCATTTATATAAAGAGAGAAACCGCACCATTCATAATCAAGCAATAAAACAGTCAAGTTCTAAACCGGTTAATGTCTAGATCAGAGCCTCCGCAAGGAGGGCGATTTTAAGCCTTCCTGGCCTATCCACTACCATAACATCTTGGTATCACATGCAACTGTTGCTCCGCCATCCATGGCAAGCAGCGGGGTTCCGATTCCATGAAGGCTCGAGTTTCACGATTCCATTATCTAGGGTAGAGATGGCAACGGGTAAATACCCATCGGGTATTGCCATTCCATACCCGTACCCGCTAGGTGTAAATTTGCCCGTCGGGTTACCCGTATCCGCACGCGGGTAGGAAAATTTACTCATACCCGTACCCGCGCGGGTATTACTACCCGACGGGTAACCCGTACCCGCAAGCATACCCGGTTCAACACATAAGAATATCATCAATTTAGACATTCATTAATCATACATGCCAAGCACAAAAGCGTCTAATGATCAAAATTAGTACATCACATAAACATACTTGACATGACCATATCAACATATGACAAACAAATAAACAATCATCAACAAGTAAATAATAAAATTAACATTTGAGTGGGATGTCTAGTTGTCTAATGCGGGTATTCATTACCCGCGGGTAGGCGGGTATGGGTAGTATATACCCACACCCGCCTACCCGGCGGGTAGAGGATTTCGCCCAATAACATACCCATGGGTACATAAAATTTTCCATACCCGTCTCTTTATCGGGTAAAACCCGTCGGGTATTCGGGTATCGGGTACCCATTGCCATCTCTAATCTAGGGCTTCCAAGCTTCAATGGCAAGGAAGATCCGTTACCTTGGTTGAATCGCTTTGAGCAATTCTTTAAGGAGCAGCGGACGATAGAGGAAGAGAAGTGGTTGGCACCGCACTACCTGACGGGGAATGCTGCCCTGTGATACCAGCAGCCGGAGTGTGCGCTCGGGGTGCAAACATGACCAAATTTTGTTAAACATGTCAACCTCTGTTTCGCCACCACCATCGCACCGTCTCCACCCACAAGTCAAGTCTCCACCGAGCCAACTACCGTGTCTTCCGATGCCGAGTTATCCTCCACTGAGATCTGCACCAACTTGATGGCCTGAATGAAAGAGTTCATGGCCAAAATGAAGGAGAAGGCACAGTATGTTGGTGCGGTTTCTGAGTCACCATCACCGCTGGTTGCGACCATGTCCAAGATAGAGGAACAACAAGAGGCGACGCCTACCACTGCAATGGCGGCGTTGCCATCACCTTCCCCATCGATGTCAGCGTTGGTCCTGCTACCGCCTTCACCAACAACGACTCCTCTCCAGGTTTCGCTATCCTTGGCTGCACCTTTGCTGCCTTCACCGAGAAGGAAGGTTGCCGATGTCCAGCGGCGATCCTCTCCACGTGGCCAGCCGATGCCATGCCTTCGTAGATGTGGGGCGTGGCGGGTGTCAGGACCGCAACGGCGTCATGTTCTTCTCCGCACCAGCAAGAAGAGCATCATTACTGCCTTATGCAGCTTGTCCATGCCATCGGCGCCTCCTGCAACAGCAAATCACGCCAAGGGAACGCAGTCCTCACTAATGTCCATTGGAGTGTTGCACTCTCTCTTCCACATGACTATCTGTCGGCGCCACAGGCTCTCGTCGACATGGGGTTACAAAGGACTTCAACCATGGCCGCCACCTGACAGCTCGAGGATGACCTATCTTGCCACGAGAGGTATAATGTTATAGCCTAGGATCCGGCAAGGTGTGTACTGTAGCACATGAACAGTACACATGCACTGTAGCACTGCACTATAGCGGTCAGATTAGGAATGGTTATACGCATATCTTCATATTAGGAATAGTTATATGCATATCTTTGTATTAGAAATAATTAGATACATATCTTCATATTAATAATAGATAGATTCATATATTTATATTTAGATATTATAGATATGATATTATCTTTAGTTGATCGGTTGTATTAGATTGTGTTAGTTTTCATATTGTTAGAGGCTAACCCCATTAATATAAAAGAGGAGCTGCACCATTCATAATCAAGTGATAAAACAGCCAAATTCTAAACCGGTTGGTCTCTAGATCAGAGTCTCCACAAGGAGGAGGATGTTAAGCCTTTATGGCCAATCCCCTACCATAACAATTGTTCATTTGGTCTTAGGTGACCATGACAGCATGTTACCCATTTAAGAAAGCAACCAGTGTAACATGTACACAGAAGTTTACATATCCAACGTTCTCCCTTTGTGCAAAAATAACTAATAGGCAGCATTGCTATCTGCTCAGAATTGCAGGTCATCAAATAGGAGGGTAAGAGTCAGATAAGTATGGATAAAGATGCAACCTTTTATAAATGAGTATAAGAAATGATTTGTATGCAGAAAACAATAATCTATAGCAGTACTGACCAGATGATCATTTGGTTCCAACAAATGTCCTACAACCAAAACATCAGCCTAGGGTGGAAAATGTTTATATAGTTATTTAGTCCATCCATTTAGGCTACAACACACTCAAATCACATCGAATACAGCAGTTCGTGATGGACAAACAAATTGGACTGACATTTTTTTTTTGTACAGAATAATATCATGCAGCAAAACGGAATTAAATTTCCAAACAAGCAAGAAATCCAGCTCAAAACCACTTGGCTTGCATTACCAAGGAATGCAAAAGCATCTTGGTCCCACAGGATATGTAAGTCAACAGTCACTAGCCACAAGTCTACTATATCCAAGAAGACAGGCTAGCCTGCCCCTTTGGCTGTGAATCCAATAATAAGCATTTAATCGAGTGGTCCAGAAAATGTTAGTGAACTCAAAATATCATGCAATGCTGTACATATTGCTACATGCCTCTCAATCGATATAAACCACCAGGCGTCCCATCTATTCCTAAACGACAAGCTGTCTAGCATCAACATATTAAGGGACGGACAATTTTAGAAAATACCGAGGACAAACCGCAAAAAAACTAGTATCTAAATTATTTAAGCATAAGCAAACACGAATATTGACGATTCAGTAGGAACGCCCGTTTGTTAACATGTGATTGAGCTAAGAAGCCGGCCAAAGTAATCAATTAATTATGCCGCAACCCTGACAAGACAATGGAACAACACCAGAAAACTTTAGTTAGTGGTCCAAACATAAGTAGCGTGCAAACTCTCTTTATCAATTGATCTAAATTTGATGGGCGGTCTTGCCAAGAACATGAGCAGATGGAAATAAAAGAAGAAGTTAGTACTACTAAAATGCACCACCAGTTAAAAAGCAGATCTTTTGAATAGTTTGGTTAAACTATTAATCCTTAGTTACCGGATGCTACTCTCCTCAGCCAACTAGTATATATAATTGGATTGATTACACGAGATACCAATCTCGATAAAAACAACATGCTGCTCAGTGACTCAAACAATATGTCAGCGTAGCGAACCCAAAATCTTTACAAAGAAACAGTAAACAATTATGTAGATTTAACAAGCGGAATGGAATTTGCCCACTAGTCCAGTGATTGTCCTGTTCTGTCCTTCAAGATCTATTCAGGTGATCTTTCTAACTAGCAGCGAGCCTGAAATCCAATCCAAACCGCAATCTCCAAACCCAATCTCCAAACCCACCTCATCCCCCAACCAAAAGGAAAGGTAAAAGAGGTGCCCATCGAAAGTACGGAGCGAAAGGTGCACCAAGTTTCTGCACACAAGCACCTTAATCTAATATAGTAGATTGAGAGCGACGCAACGCCACGACGAGCACATGAAAGATCAGTACGAAACCTCCCAAATCTCGTAAGTGATAAATTTCCAAACGGGACAGGGATATTTGGCCTTTCCCTTTCAGCACCAGCTACTAATCTCTTACCGCCATTTCCCCTCCCAAAACAACTCAAATCACATGACAAAGGCACGCGAATCCCACTAAATTCTCCAAGAAGAACCCATCAACGAAGAGGAACAGCATCGGGAGGGAAAGGCGGGACCTTTGGGGATGTAGGCATGGCGCTTCCAGTAGTAGATGACGAAGCACCAGAGGAAGCCGGAGATGAAGTAGACAAGGTACCCGCCGAGGCAGTTGCGCAGCCACGACCGCAGCGGGTGCGGCAGCCCGCGCCACCAGTCGCCGGGCACCACAGCGCTCAGGAAGATCTCGTTATACCACTCCGTCTCCTCCTCGAACTGCCGCAGGTAGTCGCCGCCGTACTCCGCCGCCGCTGCCGCCATCGTGTTTGTGGTGGTGGGGGAATTGTAAAGCGTGGGGAGAGGGGGCTGGGGTATTAAGTCACCGTGACTTTGCTTCTGTAAGTCACCGTGACTTTGCTTCTGTAAGTCACTGTCCATCTGATAATAAACGGCTCAAATTAATCTAGATTTTTTTTATTTTTTTACTTCTAATTTTTAGTTTTTTATTTTCATCTTTTTCTAGATGTTTATTTTTTTCTTATATTTCTTTATATTATCTGTGTTAAAATAACCTATTTTTAAAAATCCGAGTCGGCGTACCTCGCCGAATTTGCCTCCGCGTCTGCCGCGCCATCGGGAGCACTAGCAGCAGCAGTGACAGCTGCTATACCAAGCACGGCAGACGCTCCGCCCCGGGCCCTCTTGCGAGACGGCGCCTTCGTCCTCGCTGCGCCGTCGTCTTGGTGTTGCGAGGTCGGCTCAGCACGGTCCGGCACGGCAAGGCCCAAGGCCTCGCACACGCAGTTTATCCGCCCCAGCCCCGCCTCAGCAGTAGCGGACGCGCGCTGCTCGTGCTCCCTGCCGGTATACGGCCCGAGGAATACGCGCGCGGCCCGCTCCGCATCCTCCAAGCGAATCTCTAAAGCACAACAGGAGACAAGACTAACATGTAACGCACTCCGCGTAAACAAAGGGGGGATACGGTCGAAGCTTACGAGGACCGGAGGGTGCCGGCAGCGAGCAGACCCACGGCAGAACATTATCGTCTCGACGCTTCTCGGCGGCGAGGCGCCAGTCACAGGCAAGCGGCGCCACGCCGTACATCGTGTACTCTTCGGCGAGGTCGCGCATGTTAAAGCGGGCAGCCACGCCTGCGAGCCGTCGGGCCCTCCGCCTGTCCTCGTCGTCGAGCGTCCGACCGGGAGAGGTCTTGAACGCGATCAGCCGGCCCGTGCATTCGAGGCCACTCCCGCTCGCCACGCGGTGGTAGAACCACTGTTTCATCCAGTCAGACTCCCACTTCCTGCGGGTGGAATTCGCGGGGAAGAGCTTGCTGCAAGATAACCGAAGAATAAAGGTGACGCTGCCGAAGTTCGACAGCGTCCCGTCCTTCCGCTCCTTGGGCTGGCACCGTGCCTCGTGCAGGTAGGCAAACAACGAAGCACTGGGCCAGCAGCTCCCGAGCGCAAGGCCCAACTGTACACGGCGAGCCGGGCCACGGCGTTCGGAGTCAGTTGTGCCAGCTCCAGCCCGAAGATCCGCAACACGTCGCCCACGATCGCCGCCGCCGGGATGCGGAGCCCCACGTCAAAAAAGGCGATGAACACAAGCGTCTCCGACTCCTCGGGGCGTGGTTTCGTCTCGTCGGCGGCGGGCAATCGTACCGCCTGGCGCTCGGACAACTTCCCCGCGCACAGCAGCGCTTGGATTGTCTTCTCGGTCACGAGCGAGGGGCCCAACTCGCCGGAAAACGAGCCTCCCTTCTCCGCCGCCGCCGGGTCGCGTTCGCTGAGCGAGTATTTTACCTCTAGCGGTGAAGACCGCCGGCGAAGGCCGCAAGCACCAGCCGCCTGGCCACGCTTGTCACCGGATGCCATCGCTTCTCACAGAAGGAAGAATGCAGCGGTGAAGATACCACGGGAGTGTAGAAGGCGATGCAGGCGAGAAAGGGGCGTAGAATTGCAGGGGCGCGGTTACGGGGGCTATTTCAAGCCACCTCGCCCAGAAGGCAGCAGCCGAAGCGTCGTGACGGTCCGCGTGCCGGACGCAACCGCAGTCGTACAGAGGCCCGTCCCGCATGATTCCCCATAACCAAGAACGAAGCGTCGTGGTGGTACGCGCCAGACGCGACCACAGCAGTGAGGACCGTCAGTGCACAACGCTCTAGTGGTCTCCCGCCGCGTGGCAACCCTCGCACAAAATAGCTGGGGCACGCGACCCGACGCGCGTCTCTAAGACGGAGCCCCCGCCCCAGCAGGAGTACCCCCGGTCTTTGGTCCGACCTTCGCACGCAGTAGGGTAGCTTCCGGTGCTCGGACCAGGACTGCACCCGGAAGATGGCCCCTTCACGCAAAGGCCAGCTAGCGGGTCACAGCCTTGGCCGAGGGGTCAAAGCCCGTGGCAGGAATACGTTCCGCCGCGTGCCCCACCCACGGGAAGGCAGGCTGCATGACGTGACAGGCCAGGTGTCGGCACGATTCCAGCCGCCATTAAAAGCGCACTACCAGACCGTGGGATCACAACAGCTTCGAAGCATAGTAGGACAGCTGGCAGTGACGGGGCGGCGGAATATGGCTAAACGCCGCATGCCGCGTCATTCCTCGCCCGCCTCGTGTCCCCCTTCCCGAGGGAAGAGGCGAGCAGCCGCGATCACGCAACCGCTCACATCCCACCGCGCACCAGTTACAAGCCGCCGCGTGCCCCGCACGCCAGGATGAGTCGCACGGTATGACAACCTAGCCCTGGCAAGCCAGGGGCCGGCGCGATTCCAGGAACTATTACAGCGCATTACCGGATCGTGAGGTTGCAATCACCGCAGGCGCAGCGGTGTCCGCTGTGCGAAGTTTCAACTAGGACCACACCGTTGAGTCTCTACCGTGACAGGCTCCAGTCCCGGTTTCGGCTTCGAGGATCGCGCGCCTACGTCGACCAGGCGCCAACTCCGCTGCCACCCGTTCGAAGGGTAGGGGACGGAGCGCGCGCGCGCCTACTTCGACTAGGCGCCAGCACCGTTGCCACCCATTCAAAGGGAAGGGGACGGAGCGCGCGTGCGCCTACGTCGACCAGGCGCCAGCTCCGCTGCCACCCGTTCGAAGGGTAGGGAACGGAGCGTGCGCTCGCCTACTTTAACCAGGCGTCAGCTCGGCTGCCACCCATTCGAAGGGAGAGGACGGAGCGCGCGCCTACGTCGACTAGGCGCCAGCTCCGCTGCCACCCGTTCGAAGGGTAGGGGACGGAGCGCGCGCGTGCCTACTTCGACCAGGCGCCAGCTCCGCTGCCACCCATTCAAAGGGAGGGGGACGGAGCGCGCGCGGACCTACGTCGACCAGGCGCCAGCTCCGCTGCCACCCGTTCGAAGGGTAGGGGACGGAGCGCGCGCGTGCCTACTTCGACCAGGCGCCAGTTCTGCTGCCACCCATTCGAAGGGAGGGGGACGGAGCGCGCGCGCGCCTACGTCGACCAGGCGCCAGCTCCGCTGCCACCCGTTCGAAGGGTAGGGGACGGAGCGCGCGCGCGCCTACTTCGACCAGGCGCCAGCTCGGCTGCCACCCCTTCGAAGGGAGGGGGACGCAGCGCGCGCGCCTACGTCGACCAGGCGCCAGCTCCGCTGCCACCCGTTCGAAGGGTAGGGGACGGAGCGCGCGCGCCTACGTCGACCAGACGCCAGCTCCGCTGCCACCCGTTCGAAGGGTAGGGGACGGAGCGCGCGCGCCTACTTTGACCAGGCGCCAGCTCCGCTGCCACCCATTCAAAGGGAAGGGGACGGAGCGCGCGTGTGCCTACGTCGATCAGGCGCCAGCTCCGCTGCCACCCGTTCAGTGCCAAGCGGGAGTAGTTATTTTGAAGCATCGCATTGCACATAAGTTGCTTTGCTTCCAACCCCTTTACCATTAGTACATGGTTGTTGGCTTATAAGCAAAGATGTAAGGATCATTCAACACAAACAATTTCATAGTATATATTTTAAGGGTCTGTCTATACAACATTCGACTGTTTTTTGAGGCAAAATTATTTAGATTTTAGAATCATTTGATGGAGATCCAACACACCAGATTCACTCCTAAATCTTATAGAACAACCTAAACCTGACCCTACTCTAGAGCCAGCCAACTCCTCCGTGTCAACCCTGCCGCCTCGCTCGAATCGCCTGAGCACCTCCCCCACGGTTACCGCCCCCGCACCGCCTCCCTCCACCTCGCCTACTCTACCCCATCCTCCTCTCCCCCCACTCCGTCCTCCCCTCCCCTCGATTCAACCTCTCCCACCACTATCCTTTTCCCCCGTCGCCCCCACTGGCCTCTAGCACCCCCACCTCGCCGTTCTTCCCGTCTCCGGCAACACCGCTACCACACACCGCCTCCTAACACCCACTCCAGTCCTCGCCCCCACCGGCCTCCAATGCCCTTGCCCCGCCGTTCTTCCCCGTCTTCGGATCCGTCGCCACCACCCACTACCTCCTAACAGCCACTCCAGTCTTCGCCCCCGCTACTGACCCTACCCTCCTCCTCAGCCGCAGCCAAGCGCGGCACCGCCGCCGCCCCGCCACCTCCCCAACCTCCTTCTAAGCTCGGAGGGGCTCAGGTGAACTCTAACCCTAACGAGTGACCCGAGCCCTAATCCCACGAGTTGTTAGTGACGAAGATGGTGTCATCGTCGGAGAGGTGGAAGTCGCCGGTGGAGAAGATGCGCACGAATCTTCATGCACATTCAAAGGTGAGAATTCCGACTGATTTGCCCCAAAAAATCATGCGAATGTTGTATAACACTTTCGATATTTTAAAGATTCTTAGTAAAAATCCTCCTCAGCGAATGGGCGTGAAACATAGTATGTTGTATACTAGTATTACACAAATACTCCATTCATCTAAGTTTATAGGATGTATATTTGAATGGACTTGTACATAAATATAAGGTGTATTTTATATTCCAATGTAAAATTAGTATGATTTTTTTATACCCTAATAAATATGTAGTTTTATTTGCTATTTTCTACATATATATATATTGAATATAGTATTTAGAGATAATAATTATATGTAATCTAAGGCCCTGTTTGGAATGCGGGAATTGAACTGTTTCCTGTAAAATTCCTGTGAAATTCTTCTGTTCCAAACAGGCCCTAACTATTTTTACAATCTTTTTATTTATATGCTAAGAAAAAAATATGACTTATAAATAGAGATCCGAACATTTTGTTTATAGAGATCCGAACACGTAGTTGTACGGCCGTCTAAATGTACCAGGGCTGACAAGCTTCTGACACTGTGGGGCTTACATATCTGACTCCACCGTGCAAGCCATGGCCCATGGGGCCCGTCGACTAGAAATACGTGCAAAACAGTGTGCGCCGCAGGTATTGCGAGAATTGGATACCTCTACTGGCCGCTCGTCCAAGCGAAACGTTCTAGGTGGTGATTGGTTCGGCTGAAAGCCTCATGGTTTATGGCTGAAAACACTGTAGCTGGCTGAAAAAAACACTGTAGCTGACAGAGACTTATTTACCATAATTAAATTTAAAAAAATTTAAAAATAGAAAAAAAACATATTAGCCCATCACGTATAATATAAACAAATACGAGGAAAAAAGAACCGGTAAAAAAACTAAAAAAAAAGCCAAAAGTTCAGAAAAAGACGAAATTTATAAATAGTGCAAAAATAAGCTGAAGCCATATTGATCAGGGCCTATACTCCTATGCAAGTGTGTCCTGCACAAATGCCAAGTTCAGTGATTCATTCAATGAAACGACGGCATTCATGGACATGCTACATTTTATTTCCATTTAAAAACATACGGGACTCGAAGAGTGGTACGTAGTGGCAGTGCTGGATTCCACTGTTAAATGAACAGCTCAATAATTTGGATCTTCGATTCTTTATGTTCAAGACAAGGTTTTTGTTTGGATACTACTATGGCTCACTTCGTACTGATTTGTACTCTGAGAATGTGTATTTCAGCAAGGCCCAAATGTCCTGTTTGTAAGTTTTGATCTGAATATTGTACATATATGGGCATATGGCTAAATTTTAGCGATCTAGAGCAGCAGATTCTCTTCAATAAGAATAGTTGAGTGGGAGGCTAGGGAGCTCAAGATGTGTTCATCAGTTGAAGCCTTGAAGGGGACAAGAACCACAAAAAGTTTCAAAGTACAGCGATACCAAATTTGGGAAGTTGTCAAGAAGGTGTCCATGCATGAGAACTTTTATTTCTGGGAAAATTAACCGTTTTCAATTAGAGAGTGGCATATCCTGTCTTAGGCCCCCCTCCACTCGGCTGCGAGCTACAGTTTATTGCACTATTTGGCATTGTTTAGTGTCTATCTTTTACGCTGTTGCTGTTGATAGCTTTTTAGCATAATTAATTAAAAAAAGGAAAAAAAATTACGTGTGATCAATGCAAAAAAAATAAGAAAAAGGAGAAAAGATAGAAAAGCCAAAAGAAAATCAAATGTCAGAAAAAACGAAATTAAGAAGCTGGAATCAATAGAGTGGGGCATGTGCCATTAGCTGTTTTATTCTAATTCTCCATGTGCCGCTTGACCTCCGCGGTGTCAATATTCGCTTAGCACGTGTACCGTAGCAAGATTCTACGTGGGAACACAAGCCGGACGCAACTGGTGCAATACTCACCGCTGTACTTGGGTACGGCTTCGAGCCCAGCAGCAGTAAACCTATTGGGCCGCTTTATCCTAACGTTCGCACCCTTGTATCAAAGCGCAGCTGTTTGGGTCGGGCTAAGCTCATTGGCACCAGGCCGGACGAGACCATCGCAGTTAGGGCCCATTGGGTCTAGATGTTTGTGGAAAATGGCCTGCGTTTTTCAATTCCCATTTCGACTTTTCTCGTACCATTCATTCAATTCGATCACATCATTCAATTCATTCAATGCGCTCACAGTCACAGCACGAAGCTCCTCTTTGGGTTTATGCAGGTACAGGCGTACTGCTGCACGGCCACCGTCTCCGTAGGGTTGCACGCTCTTTGTGTAGCAACTGCAAAGTGGAAATGTGAGCGCCTTTCTCCATCACTGTTGCAGCGTTGCACCTTCTGCCCGTGAGGTCCACGGCTCCTATTCCGAGCCAGATCACCCTATATCTTTCGCGTCTGTACGCATGTCTGCAGCTGCCTGCCAAAGCTAGAGGGACCATGCAGCCTTCTTCACTACAGGGGACCAACGCAAACAGCGGGACCGGACCGGAGCTCGACGAGATGGAGAGTAGAGTACACAGGAGATCTGCTCAGTGCTCATGTGGACGACGAACAGGAGCACATCAATTAATGGAGTACATGCTCCAGCGTGTTAACTGTTAAGCTATCTCCGATGAGATGCAACGAGTGTTGGTTGCAGACTTACTTTTATAGAGTTGCAGAGTGCTAGTGTACTACATCATCAGATCAGCAGAGGCTTAGCTAGGTCGAGACACGCATGCAGCCACACAAGTAGGCGTGCGACTGCAGTCTGCATTACGATAATTAAGAAATGGGTGCTCTGTACTCGTAGGAACGGCCGGCCGGACAAGCACTTCTCAAAACAATTGCTTTAGTACTCTTCTATTCCCAGCTCTCTCACCGATGCTGCCGCGATCTACTGCCAGTATGGCATGCAAACGAACAAGTTGGTGAAGAGCTAGTTTCAGTCTTCTGACGAAAATAAAAAGGTTGGTCGGAGAGGCGGAGCTACCAACTCGAGAGTTCGGATAGCTAACCCAACGAACGGAGGCACAGTTTCACCAACAGCTTTATGAGCTGTTTTAAGCTATTTTTTGCTAAACACCTTTTTTGTAAACAGCTTCATGGGTGAAGCTCCTTTTTCTGCTCTCACAAAGGAATAGGGAGAGGTGAAGCTGGAAAAAGTAGCTTTTCACAGCTCTCTTCCTCAGGCTCGCAGTCCTAGGAACTCACTGCCCCTCTGGTTCACCAAAATTACACGCATTTGCCACTAGTCCATCCCGTTCACGAAACATAAACAAGGCACTAATATTGATTCCTAATGATTTTATTTTTTTATTTTTTTATTTTAATGTTTTAATTCATACTCATTCAAATATATTATTTTTTTAATTCATATGACCATATACAAACATACAACTCCAAATGTTAGAACAAGTCAGGTAGACAGGAGCATCTTGGACAATTGCCCTCTCTCAGCCATGCATGAAGCTGTTGGTGAAGCTGTTTTATCAAACAGTTTTCCAAAACAGATCTAGCTTCATCGGTGAAGCTGCTCGTGAAGCTGAAACAAAAAAAACAGTTTCACTAGTGAAACTGAGCTGTGCCAAACAGGGCCTTAGCTAGATCCAGTAAGCATATCTGGCTGCGAATTTTCAACTTAGGGTCTCCCTTAAAATGGCTTACTTTGACTTTTAACTTATTTAAATCAAAAAACTATTTAAAATATGTCAACTTATAGTTTTTGGCTAACTTTAGTTTTTAGAGTTTTTTTGCTTTTTATCTTTTATTTTTCCTCTTTATTCTTTGGTATAGTTCGTGACAATATAACTTTTTTCTTTGTATTTTTGTGTGTGTGTGGTGCCGCTGAGTTGGGTTAAAATAAATTAGCTTATGATCAAAATTACATTGTAATTGACTAAAATTACATTGTAGCTGATGGTGACTTATTTAGTGTAACTAAATTTTAAAAAAATAATAAAAAACAGATTAGATCATTACAAACAATGTAAATAAATATAGGAAAAAGAACTGGTAAAAAGCTAAAAACTAAAAAAATTCAAAAATAAGATAAACTTTAGAAATAATAAAAAATAAATTAGAAGTTCTCTATATCTACCTTTGGCCGGCTGCGGTTACCGTTGGTCCACTCGATCCACTGCACTGATGGTACGTTGCAATGTGCAAGTATAACGCCCCTGCCTCCTCCGTGTACCCCTCTCTTGATACGCATTGATGGCTGACAACTAGATTGTGCAAATAGATAGATCTTACGGGTATATACATAGGATCAAACTTGCTGTGTGTGATAGACTGATAGGTACTGCTGGTACACTTACCAGTTTGTTGACAGAGAAAAGTTGTAAGCAGCTAGAGTACTACTACTTCATGTTGGGTATGGGTGGGATCGGTTTGGCTTAAAGTCACTATTTATAATAATTAGCTTTTAAATAATACTTTTTTGAAAGCAAGGTTAATAGAAAGGTTACAGTAAAAAGTATATTAAATTTAGCTATACCGGTCAAAATCGTATACGACTATTTTCCGATGCGTACTAACTCTTGCAAACAGTTAGTATTTAAATATTTAAGTCATAAAGCATAAGTCATCAGCTAAAAAAGTACACCAATTAATTTGTCGGGAGTACGTATTAATGCCGAAATGCATTACAATGACCATTTTGGACTAACTGCTAAGCTGGGCCCTATAATCTTTTAGTGCGACGAGGTGGATTGGGAGGACCTTGCGAGTGATTGCTTTAGGCCCCGTTTGGCACAGCTCCACCACCAGCTCCTGGGAGCTGTTTGGAGCCGTTTTGTGCCAAACGGGGTAGACAAAATAGCTCCACCCAAGGAGTCCCTTAAAACCTGCTGAGACAAAAGTAGCTCCTTGGGTGGAGCTGAAAAAAGTAGCTCCACCCAGCTTCACTTGTGAAGTAAAAAAAACAGCTCCACTTGTGAAGTGGAGCTGTGCCAAACGGGGCCTTACTGCTACTACTGAGGCCATCTAATAGCACCAAACTCATTAATGCGTCAATGGCCATTTCGCTGGATCAGGGGAAGTGCAGGCTCGCAGCGTTCAGGGGGGCCACTTCTCAATCTGTTCTCATTCACAGTAGTAACCGTGTGATGTCTGTAATAATCTTATTATGCTATGTGATACGGGTAAGATTACTAAACCGACTTTGACACGGTTGACACGGTTACCTTTTATCGTAGTGATAAAAAAATTACCAGTCTCCTCTAGTTCACGTTGAGGTTAACACAAATGAATTGGACCACCTTCTCAAATTAAGCCGAAACACCTCAATCCACTAGTGGTAGCTATTTCCTGCTTCGGGTAGGTGAGCTCCAACCTTTACAACTTTACCGGGAATTCTCACAACTTTTTTTTGAGAAGATCACCACGCACGACGATTCCAACGCAGCCTAGGAGTCGACAAACTCCAAGAATAATAAGTCAAGCTCCTTGCTCGACTCTCACCCGTGCAATGAATGCACAAGCTCGAGTGGATACTCAATCCACATCTAGATGCAATACATACAATGTAGATTCCTTCTTGCTCACAAGGTGCAACACATGCACAATTGAGAGAAACACTTTACACTAGCTAAAGTTGCATGATGCATGGCTTGGCTAATGTAGGTTAAGTTGTGAAGAACTTGTGCCTGGAAACGATTTTTATCTTTGGATATGCAAGGTCGCTTGGAGTTAACTGTGATCAACGGCGGTGATCGGGGCTAGACTCATGGAGGAGTTGAGGCTCAACGATCAAGGATGCCGAGTGAGACGGTAACTCAAGCACGGTTACGACTACGTTGATCATTTTGGTTGCTGACTGATTCTGATCACGTTGGTTGTTCAACCACTCCATTGGCTTACGACCACTCTATTGGCTTACGATCACGTTGATTACGACCGCATTGATCATTTTGGTTGC
The DNA here is from genome assembly GCA_017311315.1 of Dendrocalamus latiflorus. Lineage (NCBI taxonomy): Eukaryota > Viridiplantae > Streptophyta > Magnoliopsida > Poales > Poaceae > Dendrocalamus > Dendrocalamus latiflorus. The sequence continues at coordinate 1,664,846 of CM029647.1, read as the reverse complement.
TGACTAGTTGCGACCACTTTTGGTTATTCGACCACTTGTTGGTGTTCAACCACGTCGTTTACAACTACGTTGGTTCCAACTGCACTCATTTTTGGTCTCACTGGTTATCGATTACGGTGATTTCCATTCTGTAGTCGATTTTCCGACCATGTTGTTGTTGAATCTTCGACCACGTTATCAGCTTCCGACCTCGTAGTCGAGTTTACGACCACGTTGTTGAATTTACGACCACGTTGTCAAATTCGACCACGTTGCCAAATTCCGATCACGGTGTGTTTTTCTGCTATTTTCTGTCTGTTGCGGCAGTTTTTAAGTGGGTTTTCAACCCTAATCTTCATAGCTTTGTAGCTATTGGAGAAAAGGATTAAGTGAATGCTTGAAAAGAATTTGAAGGCATCATTCACCTTTCTTTGTTATCTGTTCGGTCCTACAGAAAATAATGGGTCACAAATGTCTGTTGGTTTCCCTGAATTAACACTTGAAAATTATGTTCCGGCAAGGGAAGAGGCCGGCCAGGGATGACAGAAGAGCTCGGTAATTGACAATGGTTTGTGTTCTTAGTACAGCTATTGATCGGTCCACTCTGTAACTGAAGCAATATGACGTGTTAATGGAAGGGAAGGGCGTTTCTATACATTTCAAATGCCGTTATCACCAAATTGACGGAACTGCTCTGGATGAAAGATTTATGCTCTCTTTATGGTCGTGGTACTGTATAAAGTTGAGAAAAATCTGTAGTATTAATTAGTACTAAACTCAGCTATGCTATAAATGAAATTTATCAAACTACAGGAGCATATTTATCGGACCGTGGATGGAGCCTGCGACAAGACGGTCACGCTCCCACCCCCCTGTGCCAGCCATCATGACCCACTGATACCGGCCGGTCTCGTCCTCATCCATTTCGGACCCAACGGTCCATCAGCCCCCCATCCTAAACGAAACTAGCCTCCATTCCTCGGTTTCTGCTGTGCTAATCAATAATCACCAACCTACTATTAGACCCTGTTTGGAATGTGGAAATTTTTCCCAATTCCTGTAGGAATTGAACTGTTTCCTGTAAAATTCCTACAAAATTCCTGTAAAATTCCTCTGTTCCAAACAGGCCCAAGAAAAGGAAGCTGTGTACAGTGTAGTGCTCCCACCCTTTGGTGATCAAACGGTTCGCGAAAGGCAGCTTATTTTGATTCTAAAATCAATGCAGTGATGCACTTGTCTTTTCAAGGACATGCAACTAGTATATAGCATGTCAAGTGCCAAAGGTCACAGCAGCGGGCATCAAAAGAACGATGCGATGCACCAAGAAGACAAAAGCTATGATCCATTCGCACATTCACTTTTTTTTTCTTCTAATTTTCGTCATTCCAAAAGGAAGCTGTAGAAACAGCAGAATGATCAGAATCAGAGCCATCATCATATACAAACACCATCACCAGATCCAACGGCCCACGCTAATCCTCCACAAACCAGAGCAACAAAAAAACAGAGAGAGAAGTAAACCAAAGCACAAATCACAAGGCAAGTCCAACGTAAAAATTCCTCACTGGCTAACGGCGCCGCCTTCTGACACCGCGGGCGAGTCGGAGACGCCGGAAGACTCGTCCATCGACCCGTGCGACGGCGACGCCTCCCCGCACGCGCGGATCTCGTCGATCATCTTCACCACGTACCCGATCTTGGGGCGCTGGTCGGGCGCCGCTGACGCGCAGCTCAGCGCGAGCTGCAGCATCGCGACCATCTCCTCCTCGATGCCTTTGTCCTTCATCAGCTCTAGGTCGAACACCTCCGACGTCCACTCCTCCCTCACCACCGATTGCACCCACCGAGGCAGCTCCACCACCACGCCGCCGTTGGGCAGCTCGCTACCCGGGCACCGCCCCGTCAGCAGCTCCAGGAGCACCACGCCGAACGCGTACACGTCGCCCTTCTGCGACGCCCACGCCCTGGGCGGCGGGGGCGCCTCGGGCGCGCGGTAACCCGCGGAGCGCGCCGCGGTGGCCGCTGGCGACAAGACCAGCTCCGCCAGGCCGCAGTCCGCGAGCCGCGCCACGCCGACCTTGTCGAGCAGAATGTTTGTGCTCTTGATGTTGCCGTGGGCGAGCTTGGTCATCCCGCTGCCACGGCGGCTCGCGTGGTGGATGTAGGCTAGGCCGCGCGCGGCGCCGGAGGCAATGCGCATGCGCGCCGCCCAGTCCATCGGTGTGCGCCCTGGGCCTCGGTTACCTGTAACGAGGGATGTTTCAATTCAGCAACAAGTGTTTGATGCAATTAATGTCGAGAGGAGAGAAGCAAAGGACTTGCCGTGGAGGAGGGAGAAGAGGCTGCCGTTGGGCATGAACTCGTAGACGAGCAGCTTCTCCTCGCGGGCGTAGTAGTAGGCGTTGAGTGGCACGATGTTGGGGTGGCGGAGACGGCCGAGCACAGCCATGTGTTGCTCAAAATCCTTCTTGGACGCCGCCGCCGCCGTGGCGTCGCGCAGTCGCTTCACGGCCAGGACGCTGCCGTCGTCGAGCACGGCTTTGTACGCCGTGCCGCACCCGCCTTTACCCAGCATCTCCGCCGACGCGCGCAGCAGGTCCTCGAGCTCAAACCGCTTCCCGCCGCCGCTGCTGAGGTCCTCCAAAAACACCATCTTTCCACGCTCAAACGTGCCGCCAGCCGACGCGACCACTCCGGCGCCGTACGGGCTGGAGGAGTACACGATCTTCTCCCCCTCGCGGAGATGCCTGGTGCTTCGCCGACCGGAGAGGCGTGGCCAGAAGTAGCAGAACAGCAGCCCTGCCACGAGTCCGACCACGGCAAAATCCCCCGCCACAATTGCCACCACGGCCAAGCGGCTCATCCTTCCCTTGCCGCTGCCGGGTGTTGCAGCGCCCGCTGGCTTCGCCGAGGCCGACGACGCCACCATGGCTGCAGCCGGAGGGCACGGCGCTGCCGCGGACGCGTTCGGCTGCTGCGCCTCGTCCTTGCACGGTGGCAGCGGCGCGCTGCAAAGGCCAGCATTCCCGCCGAACGCCCCAGCCGGAAACCCCTCCATCGCCACCGGAATCCTCCCCGACAAAAGATTGTTCGACACATTGAAATCCTGCAACCTCGCCAGCACAATGCCGTCAACCCCACCACTGAGCCGGTTGGAGTCCAGCCTTAGCGTCAGCAACCTGTCGAGCCGGTTCAACTCCGGGGGCACGACGCCGGACAAGTTGTTGAACGACAGGTCGAGCCGATACAGCCGGTACAACGCTCCGAGCGACGGCGGAATCTGGCCGGAGAGCGAGTTGCGCGCAAGGAACAGCAACTTGAGCCCGGCGAGCGGTGAGAGGTCGGGGATGGAGCCGGAGAGACTGTTACCCTTGAGGCTGAGCACGCGGAGGCCGTCGAGTCTCGCGAGCGCCGGGAGTGCGGCCGCGCCGGACAGGCCGAAACCCTCGAGCACCAGCCGTGTCACCCGCCCGCCGGTGCAGGTGACCCCGTGCCACGTCCCGCAAGGGGCCGGGTTGGTGGACAGGTTCCAGCTCGCCAGCGCGCCGGACTGGTCCGCGGCCAGCCGGAAGTCCGAGAGCGCAGCGACATCGGCGTCCAGCGAGCCGGCATTGGCATGGCACACCAAGTGGTGCAGCAGCAGCACTGGCACGAAGAGCAGCAGCAGCACACTGCTGCTGCTGTTGGGAGGCATGCTTTTTTGTTCTTGGGGGCTGGGTGTTTGGCTTGTGCGCGCTGGTCGCTCCGCTGCAAGTAGCAAATGGACAGCGGCGAGCGAGACGAAGGGTCTGTTCTTGTCTGATGCTTCTCTCTCTGCCGTTTGCCTTTTCCATCTCCTCTTTTACAGCTTACCGCACGGTACAGTTACTCGCTGCAGCGTCAGTGCGTGACCCACCACTCAGACGCAATGGCCTCGTGGAATTGGTGAACGGTGAATTGCTCGCTGGAGTGGGGAGAAGACGAAGGCGAGGGGGGTAGCGCGTACGGAGGCAGCGGACGTGGCCATGGATGGGAGGTAGAGGTGGCTGGGGCGTCGATGACGGGTGGGCCATGGTGTGCAGCAGCATCCGGGGGGCCGTTCGGTTTTTGTTGGGAGGAGGGGACATGTCAGGCCAGGGGGCGAAGCGAGGGAGGGAGGTGAAGGAAAGCGAGTAGTAGCTTGTCTGATGATAGTTCTCTAACTATTTTTTTAATTTTAACATTCAAATATTCTTTTTTAAAAAAGAACCATTTACGTGAATCTATCACACCTGTCAAGCTAGAAGAGCTCCCTAGATGACCTGCAGAGCCTATCTACTCTAGCTCGGAGCATGAGCACGACAAGGCTATGCTCTATTAGAGCAGGTACAGGCTTAGTCAGCAGTCTATAGCAAATATAATATCAACCAAATTTTACGTGGCAAAGAGAGAAAGGAAGAGAGAGAAGAAAGCTGGCTACTAAATTATAGCTAGCTATAGCACGTAAAAATATGCATTTCACTCTCTTACACGTGGGGCCAAATAGTTATTGTAATAGCTACCTTATTGTATGAACTATTTTTTTGAAGACTATAGATGAAATGGACAAGTGTTATAGCCACTAGTTGGATATACTATTGTACTTGCTCTTAAGTTTTTTTGTGGTTTTGTTTTTTTAATGTATCTAGTTTATTTTGTACGGCAGTAACTAGTATATTTCTGTCATAATTAAATTTTAAAAAGTTTTAATATAAAAAATAGATTATCCTATTATGGACAATGTAAAGAAATATAGGAAAAAGATAAAATAAAAAAACCAAAAAACCTAAAAAGCCAGAAAAAAATAAAATTAAGGAACGTAAAAAGCCAGAAAAATAAAATTAAGGAATAAAAAAGGTAAAAAAACAAAAAAATTAAGTAATAGTAAAAGTTAAAAACTAAAAGTTAAAATCGAGAGGAATGAGGTCTAAGTCTATGCAAAAAGCTATTTTTTTTTATAAAAACAGCTGTTCAGACAATCAGACGTTAAAATTGGAAAAAAATGGCTAGTGACTGTTTACGTGCTCTGTTCGGAAAGCGAGGGCATCATGTCCTTCCTAGTGGGCCTTTACTAGCTTTTGCTCGGGGGTGTGTATAGGTATCATCCGGATATTTTCTTCCTAACTATCATCCAGATTTGAGACCGTTGGATTAGAGATCCAACGGCCTCTTTTTTTGGAAGGGGAGATTTTTTTAGAGGAGAGAGAGATTTTTTTTGGAAGGGGTGGGGGAGAATTCATGCAATTGGATCTCTAATCCAATGGTCACAAATTTGGATGATAGTTAGGAAAAAAACATCCAGATGATGTTTATCAACACCTTTTGCTCGGAGCAATTATTATTGTTGCATGGATTGGGGAGCTCCCAACCTTGGCATTGTGTGATCGGAGTTAAGGGCATCTCCAATGGTTATAGCTAGCAACTAACTATAAGATTTCCACATCATCTATATAGTACACACTAAAGCTAGCATTCTAAAGAACTATCTATAAGGATAGCTATTTGATGCTTACATGCACACACAGAATTTATTGAGGCTGCCTCGTTTAGCGTTATAGACTAGTGCTTAAGGAAGAGCTGGCTCGATTTTTTTTGCATACTCTCTTTCCTCCACATAGGATATATGCTGATGTGTACATGCATATAGATAGCTGACTCAGACCATTGGAGATGCCCTAATTATGGTGCTAACAAGATGCTATTGGCCGTGATAGGAAAACATATATTTTTTATTTTGTTTTTTAAAATTTAATTACATTGAAAAATTTTACAGTAACTATAATATAAAAAACCTTAAATAGTACCAAATAGTAAAAAAAAGCAAGTTTAAGCCAACTTGAGCAGTGTTCATTGGAGTTTTAGTTTTTAGCTTCTAGTTTTGGGAGTCTAGCCTTTAATTTTGGTTTTTGGTATTTTTGCTTTTTGCTTTTTTATTTATTTATTTATATTATCTGTGATGATGTAATATTTTTTAAAAATTTTAATTACGCTGAAAAATACAACAACAACTATAACGCAAAAAAAAGCCAATAACAGTGCAAATAAACCTACAGCCAGAATTTATACGCTCTAATAAGCACCCCTAACGCGTCAGGTTGGTGAGCGGATCGAGTCAGGTGTTGCACAGTAACTCTGTTTTTTTCGAGTGAAATTTGGTTTTTAGCTTCTTTCGAAGATGGCGGCTACATTGGACGCAGTTAGCTGCAAGCGGCCGGCAATTAACTAGTTTAAATAATACATGAGTTTTTGTTCCCTAATGAACACCGCTTTTATATAAAAAAGAATCATCTAAGATTTACTCTGTAGTTGCTGTGTTGCGCTGCGGTGCAAAATCTAGTAGTTAGGACAATCTTTACTAACTCGAGTAATTTTTGCTTTTAAAAAACTATATGTTTCCAAAAACAAATAGGCTTTCGAAAAGCCTAGACCTGTCTCAAGTAGAAGCTAATTTTAACCTGGTTCGATCCGGCTCCATGAGCAGGCCTCCAAGGCTCCGAACGCCGAGATGGGACGCGAAAGCGTAATCCCGTCGTGCGGCGGCCACCACCGGAAGGACGCCGCGCGCTGTACTGCGTGCGGCGGGCGCGCGGATTTAATGGTTACCATACGATGGTGATTCTCCTCCGTTTTTGCAACTAATTAAGGTACGTAAAAGCCTCTAGTGTATTCTTCCCTCTTGGCGTTGAACGGCCACACGAAGCAGATCTCGCTCACCCCGCCGTTGTAGCTGCAGTTCGCACCCTCCCCTCATCCTCTTGATCAGATCCTCCGTCACGTCCTTGCCCCCGTGGTTCCTCGGGTGCGACATCCCCGGCCGCCACTCCATGTACGTGAGCGTCCGGTTGGCGTTGCGCCGGTTCCACCCCAGCAGGTTCACCAGCGTCGGGATGTAGTGAGTGCTCGTCGATGACGCAGCCCCTGTGCTCGTCGCAGAAGCCGCGGAACACCGGGAAGTAGGCCTCGTCGGAGACGACCCCGAGGGCGAGGGCGCGGTCCATCTCGAACCACTGGGAGCCCTTGCGCCACTGCTCCAGGGTGATGTTGTGGCCGGCGAAGAAGGGGTTGTAGCGGAAGCGGCCGATGCGGTCGTCGAAGCAGTCGACGAAGCTGGTGTTGGCGCCGGTGAGGTGGGCGTACACGGCGGGGAAGTCGAAGATGGGGATGCACGACGCGGACAGCAGCCCGAAACGCTCGTTGGAGAGGTCCAGGAGCGCACTTGCCAGGAGACGCCGCTCCGCCTCTACCAGGTTCGCGTCTCCCCAGCTCGTCTTCTGCATGCACACCGCAAACGTTGCGTTGCAATTCCAGCGTCGGAGAAACACACTCGGTAATAATGATTAAGTTATTAACCACAAGCGGGGATAGCTCAGTTGGGAGAGCGTCAGACTGAAGATCTGAAGGTCGCGTGTTCGATCCACGCTCACCGCATTGGCCTTTTTTTTTTGGGATCGATTTCTTGCATTGCATCGAAGTCAGTTTGCTTTATCTAACCTGGCTTGGAATCATGCGACCATAGAAGACGGAGTCCTACGGCAGCGAGCCGGCCGGCGTAGGAGGGATCCGTGTGCACGTAAATTTCGGCGGTCATCGAAAGAAACGAAATGACATAATTTTGTCTATTTTGTTAAAAAAATTCTGACAAAATTTTCAAATTTTTGATAGAATATAATCAAAATTTAGACAAAAAATTAATTGGGGGATAATTTGGCCAAACTTTGACCGAACTATTGCGCTTTCGAGGGTAATGAAAGAGACGAAATTTCGTCTGCTCCAGAGTAGCTCATCATCAGTCATGTTGTGCATGACGCCGCTCAGCACATGCAAGGAAGCCCATCAACCCCATGATCATCGGTATTTCCGGTGACGACAACGGCGATGGTGTAGGCGACGGTGGTGGCGTTTGCGTTGACGATGGATGGCGTAGGAGATGGTGGCCCAATGCACGGTGTCTCTGGTGATGGCGATGGTGTAGGCGGCGGTGGCGTTGACGACGGCGCAGGAGAGGGCAGTGGTGACAGGAAAGAATTTTGGGAAGTTGCCGTTGGAGATCATGCCCAGGACAAATCCTAAGGAGAAGAGGAGCAGCATAGGTACCACATTGAGGACGCTGCTGCCTGAATGAGAGACTAGCATGGGCTTTTGTTTGTGCTGTTCATCGCCTAGCTGGCCTCTCGACCATTGAGTGATGGGGGAGAAATGAAGCTCTTAGTTAGTCTACTGCCTTGAACATGAGAGATGAGACCACTACGCACACATGCACAACTCGGCTTTGGTTTCTATGCAAAATAACATGGCTTGTTCGTTAAAAAGTTATTATCCGTTGACTAGGAACTGTAGCTAGCAAGCAATCTATTAGTTGCAGGGTAACGACTAGACAATGGTATAATTGCAACGGTATAGCAACAGGTTTCACGCAATTTCAGCAAGTTTTATGAAAACATTTGAAAGGTTTTATGTTTCAATGAGTTTTGCGCGTATTCCAATAAAGTTTCAAAGCCAAGTTTTAACAAATTTCAAAATTTGGATTTTAAGTTTCAACAAGTTTCGGCTTAAGAGTTTCAGGAGTACACAAATCAAAAGTTTTAATAAGCTTCAACAAGTTTTAACAAATTTTAACCAAAGTTTTCAGAAGCGTCAATGAGTTTTTGGCTAGTTACAACGAGCTCACTTGGCTATGACGGCAGTGCTGCACTACCACGGAGCCACCCAACATCGTCCCCCGCCGACGCACCCTCTTCTGTAGCTTCGCCTCAATTATCGCTGCCGCAACAAAGCCGATTGACGCACGCATGCTATCGGATCCATGCTCGAGCGAAGCCTCCATCTCTCTCTTCCCACTTGTGCCTGAGCTCGCGGTGCACCGCTGTTGGATCGGATCCAACTATCCTGATTCATGCCATCGTTGGACCTGTGTGTTCCGAGTCGTGTCGCCACCGCCTGTCGTCAGATCCGAAGATGAAGCACTGCATCGCCGCGCACGTTAGATTCGAAGCCAAAGGGGGAGGGAGGCTGATGGGGAGGACGGCACCGAAGATGAAGAAAGAGGTGGATGGACGCAACTACGCAGGCGTGACTTCTTGCAAGAACTAAGAATTACTAATAGCAATAGCCCTAAATTACGCGCGTACCAACGCCGCCTAGTTAGTTTGGACTTTGGACATTCCTCTTGTGTATAGATGGGGCATAGCTCACTAAAGAAGTCCTCTAATAATAATTTTGAAAGTTCACAATTTGACTCGGCAATCGGCATGCCCAAAACATAAGGTTTAGGACAAAAGTGTGTACGCGGATGGAGATCACCGTCTCGGAGAATCCTACGGTTGGTTGCCATTGTTCCTTTTGAGAGCATAAGCAATTGCCAAACCACCGGCGAGGGCACCTGCCGCAAGGCTAGCGGGTGAACTCCTGGCTTGCACATACGCCACCGCCCACCGGAATACAAAATGTATTCCACAGCTCGCTTCGAACTTCTCCATGGAGAAGTCCTGCATACATTGAATCAGGCTGTTAATCTAGCATTTCTGGAAGTAGCAAAAGGTGTTACCTTGCCACCTTGGTACAGATACATAAGCCAGATGTAATGATACATCGCTTGGTGAATAAGATAGCACCTAGTTCATTTTTTTGAGCATTCGACGGAAACTTCTCCAGCATTGCATATTAGCGAGAGTTTTCGATATGTATACTAGATGGATCACAAGGTTTGGTTAATTCAGTAACACAACCCCCATAATTGCGTTGTTTAATTTTGTGTAAAAAAATGTTGGACATTTAACAGAGCAGCCTAAATGGAATACAAACTCAGAAGGAGAATTTGATTTGCTTTTTCTCACTCACGGTCAGGAACTCATAATAGGCTAGAAGCAAATTCACCGCAACTTCGATTGAACATTTCTAAGGAGAAACCCTGCAAGATGATCCCCAAGAAATTTTGATTAAACTAAATCATCGTATCAATGAATAATTGGTTCTAACATGACCATACATTTCAAATGAGGAAAAAGTGATACATAGCTTGATGAATTATCTAATACAAGCTAACACAAGCTATCAGTAATATCTTATATTATGATGGCAATTTGTGGTGTTCTTTGGAGCAATTTGCAATGAATGGGTGAGGCACAATTTAAGGTTGCAAATTGCAAATCGGTTTCACCTTATGTAAACTCATGATTCCACAGAGTGCATAGACAGAAAAAATGCATCAGAAATTATGTTCCATCGGGGTTTTGTTGCCTTATTTAAGAGAATTAACCAACCCACATCTGACCTACAACAAGAAGCATTGCCAGCCCACATGATGTCCAGCTAGCTCCCCCCAACCCAATCATGCAGCTCTAAATCAACAATGTTCAGGCGCACACTGATTTGCTATTTGGCTAAATGTTCATTCCACTTCCCACAGTACTTCCCCTACACTAATGTAGATTATACAAAATTTCTACATGATCAAAGACAACATATTATTCAGAAATATAATGTTCTTTATGTTTTAAGGCATTCATGGGGGGAAAACTATGAAAAAGGTAAATAACTACCACTCACCTTAGGTAGTTTATGTTGAGAATTCAGATGATCAACATGAAGGCGAACATTAAAAGAAGCAGGAATCCATAACTTCCTGTCTACGTCACCATAAGTCTTTGAAACTATGTCAAACAAAGTTTGAGCCCCATTCTCTATGGATTGCAGAATGGAGGCTTCTCTAGCCCTTCGGTGCCTGAAAAGTAGTAAAACACACATTACATGAGAATTATGTCTACAGAGTCTTAAAAAAAGGGATAACCATATCATATAGGAACAAAATGAAGAAAAATAATGTAGTTATGTGTTGGCATCTATGCTCAAGAGGTGGAAAAGGAAAAAACAACAATTAGCTGCTCAAGAGGGTAAGAAGGAAACAGGTTGCATTTGAATTGATTCGACAAATCCCAAAGTACAAAGTCCACATGCTAAGAATGAACATTTTCAACCATAAAATTTGTAATATGCAGAAGTGATTAGTTTCATACCTGAGGTATCCACAAAGCATATGCTTGGGCCATAGGTTGATTCTTCCATGCATTGGAACTAGCACATGCGGTGACATCTCCAAGAATTTGAATGTTGTTTGGAAGTAGTCCTGCATATTTCAGCTCAGACATGTCAATAGAACTCTGATTTTATCCATCACTGTTCTAGAGGCACGAGTGCAGAGAGAGAGGGGACTGAAAGATAACGAAAGAGGAAAACGCAAACAAAAAAGGTAAAGCACATAAACAAAGTACGATGAAATACAACAACAAATTCTTTTGTCCGAAACAAGTTAGGGTAGACCAAGAATGAAACCTCCTCCATGTTGAGTACAATGATCAAAACCAAGAGAATATCCCCCATGAGTTAGGAAGATTCTTGTGATGCATTACTATGACGACCGTCCAAACAAAAAGAATTACCATTACCTCCATGTTGCCACCGGCTCTATTGTCCAATGTTGCACTTCCTTGCCTGAAAATGGTAAGACAAACTTGTTTTAAGTAACCAACTGCATGTACGTACTTCTTTTAAGAAACCAACTGCAGGCACATAATGTATAAAAAGTCTTTTTTTTAGAGAACATAGCATTAAAGTTGAATGGTACCATTTTAGAGCAAATTTAGTACAAAGATAGCTGCAAATACGACACTTTGTTTCAAAAATAAATTGGAACATGTTTTTTATCTGGTTCAGAAAACGAAATCAAGAACATAGTGAGATCCGTTAAATCCTAAACATGAGAATTTCGGTACTTTAATCTCCAAATATAGGAAATCAAACTAAACCAGGCATATTACTCTGCAAAATTTCAGCACTTCCAAATGTCAAAATAGGTGTATGGTGCTGCGGTGCATATCTATGTCAACAAAGGCACCATTTTGTTAACAAGTTAAACAATTTAGAGGTGATACCATGATCCCATAATTGCAGATAACTTTATACTGGAAGATCATTGCTACCACTAAAATACTGAACAACACTTACCCTACGCAATGATCTCCAACAATTAGTGCATTGGTGTTAACATGGAGAACCCCCATATGACCATCTGTATGGCCCTAAGATTAAAAACATTGAGAAATTAGAAAGATTAGAAACAGAATACGCAGAAATTAATCTACATATACCTCTTTCCTATTTATGAAATGAGAAGTAACTTTATTTCTATTTCTCCAAAGAGTTTCAATCAAATTAGTTCAGCGTTTGTTTCGGTCTAATTAAAATAGGAAAACTTAATTCACAGATGCAGTTGATTTGGTGGATAATTAAATTCCATAAAAAGCGAAATTTACAGCATTTCTCAAAAAAATTCAATCATGTTTGACAAAAAAATAACGGTCCAAGTTCAGTACAAAAAGGATGGCATGGTAATAACCAGCAAGCACTGGCTTTAAGATCAGATCAGGAAATGGATGAACTCCAAAAATCTAAAATAGAACAACTGCACGTTTCTCCTTTCATAGCTTCTCATAGTAAATTCCACAGAAATAGCAGAAATACAGACTGCTTCAAAGGAAGATGTTTGATTGTTGTGTAAGATAAATTTTTCCTAGAAAGTAGTTTCTAGATTATGTAGAGGTCATGTCATGGTGTTGCTACTATTTTGCCTCTGAACAACTTCAGGAATGCTACATTTTGCCATTTTACTAAGTCCTGCTATTGTAACTTGTAACTCCAGTTAAGTATCACCTCACACCACCATCTTTTGTTCAAACAATTATTGCAAAATATCACCAGTGATTAGTTTAATCCTTTTGTATGGACTATTTAATATGTATCTATATTTGCACTAGAAGAAGCAAAATGTTTTCCAGCTACCAGGCATTACACACGTCTTACTGTCAACTGCTACTACAACCTTTTTATAGGGTGATGTTCTTGAGTTGGCCTTAACTATATAGAAGTCGATACAGCAAATAAGTTGAGAATTTCAGAAACTTTTTGATGATCAGACCAATCAAATGCATTATCATGTATTAAGAACTCTCAGGAGGGAACATTTTACCATTAAGTTCATTGGCATAAAACTAAAATGGGAGAACAATCCTCCAAGCAAAGAACTGGCTTACAGGAGCAAAAACAACTTGTAGTTCTTGGTCACCTATGCATATGTTTTCACCACCAGTTACTGCAGTATAGCTAATCGACCAATTTCCTATACATCACACACATTGCAGATGATATAAGATAGGTATGGACAATACAAATAATTTGATAAGTTTAACGTATGAGTTAAATCACACAGATACACATGTGGTAAATCAGTTGAATGTAGTGAAATGATACTAATAGTCTAAATTAATGATATAAAACTAGATTATTATTTATCATCATTCACAAGCAAACCAGAACTTAATATGAACTATAGGCGGTTTGACATTGAACAGTGAATGGATGATCCAACAATCAGGGTTCAAAATTCCTGCGGTTACCGTTTTTACCGGTGGAGACCGGTAACCGAAAAAACCGGCCGGTATCAATTTTTGATTTTCGAATTTTGGCCGGTTTTTTCCGGTTTCTACGGTTACCGGCCGGTTTTTCCGGTTACCAATTTCAAAACATCTTAAAATTCAAATTTTGATTTTTAAATTATGACCGATTTTTTACCGGTTTTTTCAGTAACCGGTCGGTAACCCCCCCCCCCCCCCCCCCCGTTACCATTACCGGCCGCCGACTAGGATTTCTTCTGGTTCCAGTTTTTGGAACCTTGCCAACAATACAGCACCTCAGAAGTGTCAAATACACTAGGACAGAAAAGATATTACTACGAGGAGGGCCATGTAGTAAGTTATACCTAGGAGAGTATACAAGTAAAAAAAAACTGTTGTATGGCAAGCTTCAGCAAAGATATTATAGTTTTGACTTGCTCAATACCAATTCAATTATTCAAGTACCTTATTCCTGAACTGCTTTCAATACTTAAAGGGAAGATGAGTATGTTTTGGCCATGAGGATGGTAACTTTTACAATATTGCTAAGAAAAAGATTTAGATCGTTACCTTTTCCTATGCGATTCATTGTGTTTTTGTGTGTCAAAAGAACAGCATCAGGATTGCATCTCTGAACAACTGAAAGACCTACAGTATTCAACCCAATGCAGTCAGTTAATTATGATGGACAAATTAGCATGATAGCAATTAACCCACAAAAGGCACTATAATATGATTGCATGTTTCTAGCTTCATTACATACTCCAGATGTGAAATTTTCAATAGGTAAGAATATAGGAGAGTTAAAGAAGTGCTGAAGAAACATTTGTAACCATACCATCAACGTGATCATGATGATGATGTGTAACAAGGACCACTAACTTTTTTGGAAGGGAATTGACAAGATCTGCAAACTGAACATGATAGGGATGTAGTCATTTGTTCAAATAGAAGAACCAGTACATGCAAATGGATAGATTCTTTTAAAATAGAATTCAACATAAACAGTATCTATTGTAGGCCTACTGGTGTGCATACAGTATCATCTAAAAAGATTGAGCACACTTTGAAAAGATAAAGTTCTCGCAAGAAGTTTTTCAATGCTGCTTTTGGCCCCTGGTGTCATTCTTTGGCAGTCTTTGCTGATTCTATTGTGATAAATGGATATTCAGGCACAGGTGCTTTCACTCATAAAGCTACGGGTAGTTTTGAGACCTCATAGAAATAAGGGTGTGTGAAGAAGACGGTATCAGTAACATAGCTCTCGTGGAAGGAACGGAAACAAATGAATAAGATAAAGAGAGAAGGCACTAGCACTTCTCTGAAATGTACTACAGCACATTAGAATACTTTTAAAAAACAAGTCCAAGGTGGAAGCTGCATCCAAAAGATAGTAAAGTTAAAGATACAACTTGTGTCACTGTATGTGGAGTTAATTAATATAATTCGAAGATATTGCTCTTACCTCTGCATGAACTTGTGAGCAGCATCCAGGATCTATTAGTAGAGCATCCCCAGAAGCAACAAAATCAGAACGCTTCGATCCACATGCACCACTGGTTGCTCGTACCACCACAAGATTAGTTGTACGGAAAGGCTGTAGCGTCCTACTCTTCATCGGTACAAGTGTTATTCCAGGAGGGTACTCCTATCAAATAAAAACTTCAGGGAAGGGAAACAGTCTTGGCATGAATGCATGACAGTTATCTCTATACTAGAATTTGATGCAAGCAGACATGTAGAGACCTGAGAGGGCAATGCAGGGGCAGCTGTCCAGTTTGAAGATAGCTGTGACTTCAGAAGTCCAACATACGCATACGGCCCTATGCGGGTGCTACCGGGCTTCGCGCCAGAAAGCAGATCCGAAGCACATTCCTTGGACATCCATTTACATGACTCTGCCATGAACAAAATAGGATGGTCAAGCGAATTCCTAGAGACAAGCACTTAAGATATCAATCATTTGACCTTGCGCCGCCTCCGGTTTTGACTCTATTGACCCGATGATGAGCACCGTGTTGAGACAAGCGTCCGGGCCAAACTCTGCTTCCTCCACATACTTCAGGAGCCACCACTCCCCCCACATTTCATTCGTCAAACCTGATTGGTTCGAAATCTAGCGAGAAGCCATCACTTAGAACAGTTACTTTGCCAAATTATGATTCTAAAACAAGTAAACCATTATTGTGACTTGTAATTTGTAGTCTCCCCAGAAATCACCACTCGAATTGGGGAGGAGCCACTTGGAGATTTGAGGGCGGTTGCTAACGCAACACGGTATAACAGCAGCAGATCAGAAATTTAATCGAGTGGTGAATAACCTACCTGATCGAGGGCGGCGGACACGTCGAGGCGGGTGAGGTCGATGCGTCCGGCGAGGGAGTCCGAGCCGCCGATGGCCACATCCGAGCGTTGCTCGTTCGCGAGCGGCCGCAGAGGCGCCCATGGGAGGTCGTAGAGGTCGCTGTCGACGTAGCGCCGGTACTCCTCTTCCTCCTCAGACGAGACCGCTGGGGACCGCGGAGGTGGCTGACGAACGACGAGGAACTCGTTGCTCGAGGGGATCGTGATCGCCGCCGCGAGGACGTACGAGGGGGAGCCCATCTCTTTCCACTCCAGCGATGTTGAACTGGGAGGGTGGTTAGTAGTTGGAGGAGTTATGTAGGAGTTGGAAGAGGCGAGCTTTTCGTGGCCAAGCACGTCGAGACAATCCATGCGATGCCGGGGTGAATATCTAGGCCTTTCTGAAAATATTTTTTAATTTTTTTTATAATAATTAGTTTTTATACGAAATACGATTTGGTGGCCAGTGTGCTGCGTTACATTCTTTTCACTGGACAGTGTACACCAATTAGAGCAAGTATTATAAGGGCATGTACAATGGTATAAACTAGTTACTAGCTCTAAGATAACTTCTCCAATGATATTAACTTTTAGCATATAGCTTATAACATGAATAGTCACACATGACATCCTCATATAATCTTGGAATGTGTGTATGAGACTAGCTCTTGATCAAGAGCTAGCTTTTCTCTCTCTTCTATTAAAATATGAAATAATATGTTTAGAGCTAGCTCATAAATCACCATTGGACATGCCCTAAGAGGCTGTAAGCTGGCTGTATGCTGAGGTGGAGGAGAGAGAGGAGGAGAGAGAATAGAGGTGGGCTGTGAGCTTACAGCTAGCTGAAGCACAAGAACCAAGAAACTTTGTGAGAGGAAGGGGTAGATCATACAGCCTTCAGCTGGCTGTAACTACTATATGAGTAGGCTGATAAGTGGGCTGTAAGTATCCATACAGCCAGCTGAAGGCTGTATTATAAGAGCAAGTACAATAGTATAGCCAACTAGTGGCTATAACACTTGTCCATTTCATCTATAGCCTTCAAAAAAATAGTTCATACAATAAGGTAGCTATTACAATAACTATTTGGCCCCACGTGTAAGAGAGTGAAATGCATATTTTTACGTGCTATAGCTAGCTGTAATTTAGTAGCCAGCTTCCTTCTCTATCTTCCTTTCTCTCTCTGCCATGTAAGATTTGGTTGATATTATATTTGCTATAGCCTGCTGACTAAGTCTTATTGTACCTGCTCTAAGACTTGCTCTTAATCATGCGTGTGTTGCGTCTAGCTTTTTGTGATAGAATTTAGTGCTAAAGCTTTGTAGTCCGAGCTATAAATTTGGCATGCTAGGATTATATGAAGTGGGTGAAGTACTAATGTTAATAAGTTTAAAACTCTTTTTTTAAATAGTAGAGATACAGCCTTCGCTTTAATCTAAGTCTCTAATAGTTGGTATATCTTCATTATTGATAGTGCAAATATGGGATGATTCAAGCGATCTCTGTATAAGGTGGTCTATTTTTGATGGCTAAAATGCTTATAGCTAATTTTTTCCTTAAATGTTGAAAGATAAAAACGAACATAATTTCATATTAACTTGTGATGTGTGAGGATCTAGAAGATGTCTTTGGGCTAACTTCTTTTTTAGGGAGGTGTGTCAACATTGCATGATGCAGGCAAGTGGCTCAATAAGCGGCCCTCAACAACATCCCTAGCCTACTACTCGGTAGTTGCCCTCCGTTGTTCCCGTGGTTAGTGGTGATCATTTGGACTTATTTTCGATGGTTTATAGCTGAAAAGCACTGTAGCTGGCTGAAAAAAATACTGTAACTGACAGATACTTATTTAGCATAATTAAATTTAAAAAAATTAAAAAAATATGTTAGCCCATTACATATAATACAAACAAATACGGGGAAAAAGAACTGGCAAAAAAGCTCAACAAAAAGCCAAAAGTTCAGAAAAAGACGAAATTTATGAATAGAGAAAAATAAGCCGGGAGCTAAAAGCTGAAGCCCAACCGATCACCCCCTTAAGTGTGTTGTCTCCGCAATTAGAATTTTGCTTCTACACTATTTTAGTTCGTTCATCTCATATTTTTTTCTCTTCTTTTGGGGAGGTGTCTAGAAGGATATAGGATATGAGGAGATTCACATCCAAATTTCACCCATGCTCATCTGATTTGCAAGGTATTCTATGTTGGATCTTTTTTTTACCATAATTGTGCCTAATGAAAGTATTTGATTTTCCTGATCACAATGGCTACAGTTGTCGGAGCTAAAAGATGTAAGGTTCTATTCATATTATTCTCGTATGTTTTCACCTTGAATTGGTAGTATCTGATATGTATGTTCTATTGTTGACTAAATGACGAATCTCAAGCATATTTGCTGACATCTGTACCTGCTATCAGTAGTACCATTTTCTCTATTCTTCTTTTATTGGTGCTTCCAGTCCTTTTGAAAATATAGGTATTCGTGAGGCTATCTGGGGTTCGCACCTGTAACCAGACACTGGACCGATAGAAGTTTATCTTCTTTTGGCAACTTATCGTTTAGGGGCTTCGCAAGTTATCTGCTCTTAAAAAATTATAAGAGTGATTGCATAGTTAACTAAAGTGTGTAATTATGAGTTATGTTTGGTGATTTGATTTGTGCACCTCTAAGGTGTAGTGCAGTGGCCGTACCAGGCCTCAGGGCTACTTGGTCTATAGCCGGAGGCCTGACAACCAAAGTCTATGTAAAATTTATGAAAAATTATAAAAAATAGAGTTAATCTAAAAGCAGCCGATCTAGTTTAAGACTTAAGCTTAAGCTAGTTCCGCCTCTGATGTAGTGTAATCTCCACCACCAGAGGTCGCCGCAAATACCTTCTCTGCGTACACAGCCATATCCTTACGAGGAAAGTTGTGAGCAAATGTGATCAAATATGTACATATATACTGCTCAGGTAATCAATGCATGTAGCACTTAATTGTTACAAATATATAATCATTTCATACTGACCGACGCGGCGGCACCTAGCAAGGGCCACGTTGGTGCAGCAGAGCGGCTGCACGGGTGCCATGGTGCATGGGTCGTGCGCGGCGGCGCCCCTGCCATCGTCGTCGCAGTGAGGAGCATGGGCGGCTGCGCGATGTCCCCTTCATCGTTGTCCAGTGCGTCTTGCAATGTGAATTCTTGCCAAATTTTCACGTAATTTTTCGGTTAAATACATAATGTTTCTTTGTACATAAATACACCATGTACTTAGTACATGTTGTGCAATACGAAATTTTAGAATTCAATTTTTTAAAAAATATTGTACCTTTGTAGATGGATGCAAGATGTATTGGGGTCCTTTTTTATTTTCATTCATGTATTTTTTGTGATGAAAACACGTCATATTTTGTTTAGATAAATACTTAGTGCACTCTTTTACATAGTACCACCAAGCATCCACCATGAGCACAGTTCGAACACAAATCACCAAATAAGCTCCATAGCAAATGGTACTCTAACAAACTAACCAAACACCATAAGGACAAATAACACTAAATCAATTTGATGTGACAGAACACAAATATGGCTTATATGATCTTTTTCTATAGTAACGCATGGGCATTAAACTATATATTATTATATAACAATGTAGACTCTTATTATATATCTACTAACTTTGCAATATGATATACATGAAGATATATTCATCTTGCTCATTGTTGTCTATTATTTTTATTTTTTTGAGCGACGTGGATTCCAGTATTTTGAAAAGATAAGAGGCACAAGACTAGTACAACGAAAACGATGACACCTAACAACTTACAACGAAATCTTTCCCCTCCAGAAACAATGACACGGCGGTTCTTCGATTCTGAAAGAAGACAGAACAAGGCAGCTAAATTTACCGGGACCACAAGCCTCTAAGCCGCAACGAATCCACTGGCATCAGGTTATCTTGCCGCTCGTTTATTTCGGGAACTACATAAACTAGAACGAACATCTCCAGGTCCAAGGATGTTTGCATTGCATGTTCATTTCTCAGTCACCAAAAAGGCACAAGCATAACTAGCACCTCAACTTGACGAACTTAGAGCCCGCTCAATCTCTTCCAGAGAACGCCCCTTGGTCTCAACCACATTTCCAGCTATGTAAAGAACAGCAAGAGCACACACAGATGCAAATCCCAAGTACACGGTGCTAATTCCAAACTTGTTGACGACACTCAAGAAGTACAGGCCAATAAAGAAGTTGGATATCTGCAAAGAGAACAAAAAAAAAACAGATGATGAATCACTCATGTCGAAAAAACAGATAATGAATCACTCATGTCGATCGGTGAGTCCATAGCACAACAGGTTAATTATCCTACAATACTGCTCATCTTAGCAAGTAGAAAGGATTATCTGTTTTCCGTGTTCACTATGACATTATCACACAATGAAGCAAAATGTACAATACTTTCTAGTTCAACTTTCTACCAACGCGGCGACAAAACTAATTATGATAAAAACAGTTTATTGCATCCACAAATCGATCAAACTTCACCCAATGAACAAGTGACAACTACCTTGTATTGTGCACAAGATATAGTGCAATGGAAGAACACAAAATACAATTGATTGGGGCAAACATCTGCATGACAGTTATCACAGATGTCACCACTAGGTCTACTACTGACTTACCCAGTGCATGCCCAGTGATAATGCAACGGCCTTGGCCCTTATTCTGGAGGCAAATATTTCAGGAAGGAGAAGTGCTGGAACAGGGCCAGCTCCAAGAGCGAAAGACAGCACATACCTGAATAGAATTATATTAAAGTTACAACGAGTTCAAATAAATAAAGACAATCAGCAAAAGTCCATATTATTTGAACGATAAACCACTTACAGAACAGTGCCAACAACAGCAAGAGTGCCAGCATAAGGTGCCAAAGCACTCCAGCTGAAGGACAATGATAGGAGTAACATTGAGGCAGCCTTCAAGAACAAAAGGAAGTGAGTTTGTAAATAAAAAACCTTCATTTCCACATTGAGAAACACAAACACACATGGTTTGTTGTAGACAAGAGCAATACCATTCCAGAAAAGCTTGTTATCAGAAGGCTCTTCCTTCCTTGCTTGTCCATCAGTGAAGATGCAATCATGGTGCCTACGAGAAATATATATATACACAATCAGAAAAGGCATTCTGAAGTTAATATAGAAATATTCTTACCAACATTGAACTAACCAAAAACATTGGCAGCTCCAACAAGGGCACTTGCTGCAACATCAGATGCAATGCCTGCACTGCGGAACACCGATGTAGAGTAATATACAACAGCATTTATACCAGCAAGTTGTTGGAATAAAAACAGTGCTGCTCCCACACTCACAACTGCAGTATGAGAAGTATATCAGGACACATGTAGAAGAATTTTCATCATAATAATCAGTTATGTCACAGGTGCTAATGAGACTATCAAAAGAATAATAATACATTGGCTACACAAGTTATTTAACCTCTTCAGAATCAACTTCGAACTTGTGTGCATGAAATTCATGGCATTGTGGACTCTCAAGAACATGCTTGGTAGCAACAGTTTGTCAGGAAATGTTCTGAGCTAATCCTGATGATATATAAATGCAAAAGCATAAAAATCCATTAACAAAATTATTTGCTTGAGCATTCATGTGCATCTATTTTGTTGCGATAAATGATAGATGAGAGTTGCTTTGCCACAAACCACTTGCATCCAACAAGACTCAGGAATTCTAGGACACATCAAACATTATCAGCAACTTTTTTTCCAGCAAGTCATTGACTTGATTAGATGTCTGACATTTGCGATAGAATGGTATGAAAAAACAATCAGAGAACATTTAATGATGCAAAATTGAGGAAACAAAAATAGTCAAATCTGAGTTGGTCAACCAAATTACCTTTCCAATAGCGTTTGCTGAAAAGATCAAACCAGCTAGCATCTGGCTCAGAAGAACCTTGGCAGCCAGCTTTTAGGTCATACATAACCTCAGTAACCTTTTCTTTTCCATACAGTGTTTTTATAGCTGTTTCTGTTTGAGAAAGCTTTCCTTGCTGCAGTTAATCACAAAAAGTTATTCTAAAGTGTTGTGCTGCTGCCTGAGTAGGAAATACGGTCAGAGAATTAGCAAAGCACAAACCTGGAATAGCCAGCGAGGGCTTTCAGGTGAAACAGCCATTCCTAGAGCCAGCAAAATGGATGGAACTACTGAAATTCCAAACATTGTCCTCCACCTGATTACACACAATCACATACAAATGTAAACAATGTGAATATGATTTATCTGTATATCATACCAAGTTTGTTGTGATATGCATGTCTGGCTCTTTCCTATGTATAAAATGGGTTGAAAACATGCCCATTGCCCTCATTCTCCTTCCTCGGAATAGACTTTGATCACAAATAACTTAAGGAATAGATCCCCCCCCCCCCCCCCCCAAATAATTTAGAAAGCTGTTGCACTCAAATACATACATGGTTTCGTAACTTTTGAGAATTAAGAAGTTGATAATCAACATCATTGATTGCACAAGCACAGCAAAATTCAAAAAGCATTGAACAAAGCAGAAAGAGAACAGGAGAAAAACTCACCAGGTAGGATTTCCTGCCAAAGGTAACCCAGCCACTAAAGCTGTGAGAATTCCAATGCAGATAAAAAGCTGATTAACCGAACCAAGTGCTCCACGTATTTCAGTTGGTGAAATCTGCAAGGTGCAAATAGCTCAGTTGTTTGGGATGTTCAATATCACAGGCGGTAGTTGTTAAACAGTGATTGCAATAATTTTGATCTGTCACAACCTCGGATATGTAAAGGGGCACAAGAGCAGAAGAGATCCCAATACCAATTCCAGCAAGTAATCGACCAATAATCATTGTGCGAACATCTTGAGCTGTTGCACTGCAAATGTTTTGCATGTTAGGTTTACATAAGATAGAAATAGTGTACATTGAATCTTTGATAGCTGTAGCAGTGAATTATGTCTTGAAACACACCTCAAGAATGCACCTACAGCAAGAGGGATTGCATCCAGGATAAATGTCCGTGTTCGCCCAAATTTATCAGCGAAAGCCCCTCCAGTAAAAGAACCTACTGTCGCGCCAGCCAGGGTTGTGCTAACCACCCATCCTGAGTAACAAACAGATGTGTTGTGAAGCATATGGCAAAAGAATATCTCACAGAACCATGTTATCAAGTTTCAGTGTTTATGTTTAGTCACTGTTATTACCCTTTAAAAAAATATGCAAATAGTCAGTGGCAAAGATTTTTTTTTGTTCATAATTGATTTAAAACATCAGATGTGCCTTTTACAAACACCAAGAACAAGGTACATACTAAAAGGTACTAAAAAGTACAGCAATGAAAGCATGACTTATATATTGAGCAGGTAAAAGGATGTCACACCCTGTAGCACAGCATTTTCAGCAATCCCAAGATCCTTCGCAAGATATTCAAGTGCGCCATTGACCACACTGCAGCGCATACATTCAAAATGAAATATTCAATTTTGCTAGAGATTGTTATTCGTCAGTTAAAATTCAGATTATAAGGAACATGTGCTTTATCCCCTTGTGATGGGAAATACTCTACTCTATAGTACAGTGACAAAATACATACCCAAGATGGTAGCCAAATAAAATAGCCCCCAAGCAAGCAACACCAACATATGGCAGAACATTTCCAGAAGATTTAGCTTGAACCTTCGCAAATGGAATATCCTCAGGGTCAACTGGATAAGATAGTAAATGAGTTGAGATTAGCAGACACAGTTAAACACCAATTCCAGTTTCAACTTGCAAAGATGAAGCTATGAGCACAAGAACAACAACTATAAGGTTGCAAACAATATCACAAGGATCTAACAGTCTATAGATCATCTTACTATATGGTTCTCACAAAATTTGTAAAACATTCAAAAATGGATGTGGCAACTTCTATTTCATGGTTTTCGTTTTAACTGGCTGTCCCTTTTTTTCTTATGTTGTGCTTACTAATATGTGTCATGACTACTGAATGTTCCACACATCTATCATTGCATATATGCTATATATATGTTCATAAACCCCCAGAAATTCCTGATTTGTACCTATAAACAGTAACTACGTTGCAATTGATGATCTCATGGTAATATCACAAACACATCACTAAAAAGAAAAGAAAAATGGCTATGTGATACTAGCGGAGAGACTATCATACCAAAGCATATTTGAAGACTAATGCTTTAAGACATTCGCACATACCCACACACACGCTGTGCGCATCAAAAAATGTCTTGCTATTCCTTTTGTACCAATCAATGACAATGAATAATCATTTGGAGCATAATCTTTTTAAGAAAAATATCAACCGGCTCAACAAAAACAGAAATGCAACCCTCTCAAAGGAGGTGCATTATATGTTTGTGAATGGCCAAACATAATTGGAACCATGCACATGACAAATTGTTCCACGCTGAATATGATAAACATTAACAAAAATCTGGAGAATGCTGGTTTGAGACACTCAGATAAGTCATTCCGCGCTTGAGACATCCATGTCCATAAATCGTTGTACGATTGAGCACCCAAGGAACAGATGCAATACATTCACCAAACGCATTATTCCATGACCAATACCAACAACTGTCCCTTCGTAACCCAAAAAAAAAACTGAGCACCGTATAAAAATCATCCAGTGACATACTGTCATGGTCAATTGGTCATCATGTACAACTAATCACCAGTGGGGGGACACAACCACAAAAATTTTGCAGTGTGTAGTGGAGGGCAAAAAGGAGACAACTCTTCACCAATACACCGTATGATTCGGAGCTTACTATGCAACACAAGGACCATGCTACATCACTATATATCAAGATGCCTCGCAAGCTGAATCTGAGACCAACAATAAGCATGGCAAGTCGGCTGTGCCAACCAACACTCAGGACGATTACACCTGGTACTAGTGTGTGAAAATGCATCCCCTTTCCAGCAATCTCCAATGCAATCCACAACAAAAATGCTACCCAATACAACATTCCATCGCATTCCCTATCTAGTATTCACCCTCTCAAGCGGAATCTAACGGCAATTAGTAGTTGGAGTACCCCTCTCTCTCCTAGAACCCGAATCACCGTACCACACCAACCCCAACGGCAAAAGCAAGCGCCCATCTACTCCAACCACCCTACCGCTCGGACTAAATCTGTGACGCGGGACGACGCACCTGAGGCCGTGGCGCGCACGCGCCCGTAGCGCGGGCGGAAGAGCCCCGTGACGCCGCCGCGCAGCCCGCCCATCTCGACGCCGGCGAGATCCGCCGCCCGCGACCTCACGCCGCAGCAGAACCCGCCGCCGTCTGGCATCCGCACGCTGCTGGGGGCGATCGCCGGCGACCTCCGCTCACCACGCGCAGCGACGTACCCGCCACCCTTTACAGCGCAGCGCATCATCCTGACTTAACGGGAAGCGCCTGTTCCTGCGATCACACACCACCACCACCACAGAAATTACTTTTTAAACAAAAAGTAGAAAAAGTCGTCATGATTTACATTGACTAATGGAGACTACTACTAACTTGCTGTTTGAAACTTCGGGAAATCAGAGGAGTCGTAGCGGGTGGAAGCTTCGAGTAGCCGTCGGCCGCGCTCGTCACTGGTCCCTCGCACTCTGGCGACGACGTGTGCGTCGGATGAGGAGCGCCGAAAAGCGCAAGCAACGGGTCATGGCTCGCGAGGACATCATCGCATCACTGGGCTGGGCTGGGAATTTCGGCTCGGCCACTGGGCCATGTCCCGAGTCCAGACCCAGCCAAACCCAACCTGAAAGGATCCAAGTCTTGCTACCGGCTTGCTCGGGCTTGGTCTCTCGTCAGGCCTGGCCTTGTGTTACCCTTCGCACACATTAGCATTTTTAGGCTTTCTTCTTTTAAGCTATGTATAATGTCTGTGTTTTTTAAGACAGCGATGAATAGTAGAGATGTTGACGGTGTACATGATTTTAAGTTTAAAAATCATTTAGAAAATCCGCTTTAAAAAACTATCTAGTTTATTTCGATTTTTGAAGAAACTAAAAGCTGAAAACCAAAAACCAAAAGAAAGGGGGCCTTAATCAAATTGTCAGACCAAAATTGTCCACAGTTGCCGTCTCAGGTTAATAATAGCCTCTTAGTGAGCTTAATGACCCAACTCAATGGAATTGTCAGATGTGTAGTGCAGTACCAGAGTTGAACAAACAAGTGAAGGCCCACAGTTGCCATCTCAAGTTAATAAGGGTCTCTTTCTTTTTGGTTTTTTATTGTTTTTGTTTTTAATTTTACTGAAAGCCAAAATAAATAGATCAGTTTTTTCAAACGACTTTTCAAATCTAAAACCATATGTACATCCGTGTCAACATCTTCACCCTTCACCATCATCTTAAAAAAACATAAAAAAAACCACCAATCGCATCCAAAAGAGAAGGCTAGATAATTAAGCTCGATTATTTAGCCACAAAGAGAGTGACAGATAGTTGTTGGTTTTTGCGAGAGCCTTTCGGTAATTTTTCAATTGAGAAAAGAAAAAAAATAAAAGGGGAGACAGGGCCCATCTGTCAATGGGCCGAGTGAAGAGATAAGAGGAAGGAGACGCAGTCTCCTCCTGTGCGCATGCGCTCCGCCCAGATCTGGCACTTCGACGGGCGACTTGGGCGGTGGCGGAGGTGCGGGCTGGCCCCGCTTGCGTCACCACGTCGCAACCCCCTGCCTCCTTTATTTAAGAACACTATTTCTTCCTCCGTGGGTGCATCTCTTTCGATCTCGACCGGCCCCTCTTTGGTTTTCTTCCTCTCTGGACTTCGGGTTGTGAAGAGTGTTGGTGCTTCTGCATCATCTCCAATTGGAGATTTTGCTTTTGGATTCCCATGTGAACCCTATCGTTTGGTGGGGTGTGAGCGGAAATCTAAAAGTGAAAGATTGACCTAAGGTATGAAGAAGGCTGTGACGATCCTCTGTAGCATTTGAGTGCATTCGGTCGGTGCATTCTGGTGGTCTTGTGCGGCATCTACCCCAACCTTCGAATCCTGCTTCGGCTACCCGAGGTTGGAGTGTGGCATTGTATCTCCGTCTACCTCACTTCTCTCTTGCGGCAACACAGAGGAGTGCTAAGTTTTCTAGGACAACATCTTCCGGTGTGCCTTGCTTGGTTCTTGTCAGTTGATCTCTTTCTGCCAATTCGGTTTACTTCTAGACGACTTCAATTCTTTTGCAAATATTGGCGGCTGTGCTTGTTCTTTAATTTCTGATTTAAGTTCAAGTACTGAGAGAGGCTATGTTTGCTTGTGGGCTCAGAAGTCAAAACTTGTGCTCTGTGATAAAATTGTCAAATTATGAGGTTGGTCTAGATAACTAGATTAGATTTGAGCTCAATTGGATTGGTTTCTACCGTCTGTACCGTAGCTATATATTTTGGTTGACCAGATTTGTTGACTAGCAATTGAGATTATTTGATATGCAGTAGTCATACTATGTCCAGTTTGGTTCAGAATAGATCCTTTCTTTATATTGTTCATCTTATGAGATTGCATATTTAATCGTCTGAACATTGTCAAGTTACTGCTTGATAATTCATTGCATGTGAATATTTATACCGAAAGTTAAAGGTTGCTATCCACTGTATATGCAAGTTTGTGATAGTGAAAATATAATTTAGAGCTCAAATCTTGATCACTAGTTATCTGATCATTAGTGAAGAGTTTCGACATTGGCATGAGAAAGCCAAGATAAAAAAAAAATCTTGAAGCAACTTTGGTTTGAGAGCAATTTTCAAGCAATTATTGTGCATTATGCTAGAGTTACTTGCTTCCCTGTTCATGAAAATGCATGTTATGTTCTTTTCAGCAGTATTTTGGTTCTCTGTATTGGATATATATACTTGTATGAATGACATTATAGAATTACATGTTTATATGCAATTTATGGCATTTATATTCTGCTGGAAATATTCTGAATTTATGCTTTATTAAGTTGAAATTAAATCTGAATGTATGCTTATACTGTCTTATTTACAACAAAAGTTTCAAGGCTGACGTAGCGATCCCTCATATTTCTCCAAGAAATTCTTGTTCTTATGTTTGTCCCTGCGCACAGGCACACATTTGCCTAGGAATGCAGATACGGTCGTTGGTCAGAATGTGTCCACTGGTAGTCAAACAGCCACCAAAAGAGAGACGCATAAATCCAACTCTAAAAAATACTAGCAAGATCTTCGTGTACATGCATGTCATAACTTACATTTTTCATATAAGCCAGATTCAGCAAGACAAAAGGCTTTGGAAACAGAAACCTTAGTATCACTAGAGTTTACTGACAAAAGGTAAACGATGTATCACTGGCACCAATTTTGACAGAGAAGAATGGACCGGCAGCTCACCTCATCGTGGCAGACGTAGCTGTTGCAATACTTACAGTATATGACAGTAATAGCTGGCAAATCCAGCAGCAACCTTGAAGGCAAATTTGGCGTACTTCACCGGCGATATTCTCGTTTGCCTCTTCTCCCGCAAGCACGCATGTGTGTGGTGTACCCTGTCGGATATTCGGTCAGCAGTAGCAACGATCTTCTTTTCATCTGCATTTCCTTTCCATCAGTAGCTACAGTAGATAGCTGCTCGATCGATCGATCGAAAATCCAGAGTACACCATCATCAAAGCCTCGGAGAAGCGGCATGGCCATGGATCGGAAATGAATGCGAAGCAACCAAACCGCTGAGGAACCAACCAGTACTGGGATCTGAAATAATGGCGTTAGGTTTTTGTACGGATAACCCATTTTTTATTCGAAAATACAGAAATATACCCGCGACAAAATTTTTTACACAAATAGACTCGAGTCGCCAAACCATTGGGCGAATTACGCTTGTCGCCCCACCAAAACGCGACTTATAAAGAATCTGGTAACCGTTGGGCGATTAAATGCAATCGCCTCCCCGTTAAGCGATTCAATTGAATCGCCCCCCGTTCGGCGATATAAAGAAGAGTCGCCCAACGGGGGGGCGACTGCATGTGCATACAGCCCTACGGCCAAGCCCCTTTCTTCCCCACGCCTGCTCGCCAATCTACCTCTAGGCGACTGCATGGATCCTGTTAAGGGTTTTGTGAATTTTGTAATTTGAAACTCGTAAAAAATGTGGTATAGTCACATATACTGGTATATGTCACATTATTTTCTAATTTCGTAATTAAGTCACACAAGAACTGGTATTTAATATTTGTCACATTACTTGATATAGAAATAATTTTCTATACGAAAAGAAGAGATAATAGCATTGTTTGAATTTAAATGAACTTTATAATATAACGCAGTAACATGCCGCGTATTTATCCATTACATGCATGACATACACCCCTCACTCCCCACCCTAAGGTGCTCCATCACCGCGCCCGTGTCCTCCCATACGGCCCCGCTTGGCCGTCCTCTGGTGCAACGGATTACGAGGCGGCGGGGGACGAGGGTCCGAAAAAGTAAAACGATCAGGTGGGTTTCGCACCCGCGGCTGCGCCGGTGGAGTCATCTGCACCTCCGGCTGTGTGGCCTCCGGTGCACCGGGGAGGCCACCGCTGGAGAGAACCTCCGGTGCTGCGTCGGAGGACGGCCCAGGCCAGTCCGCAAAAAACTGGTCCACCTCGATGTGGCCCGGGGAGAAGCGTCCCTGCTGCTGGTAAGGACCTGCAATAGTAATATCGTTAGTTCGTTGCATGTCGTCTTAGGATAAAAACAAGCTCGGACGATGCGTACCCGTACATGGCGCCATGAAATCATCCGTGTGGAAGCCGGGGATGTACGTAGGAGGCCGTGACCAAGGAGAACTCCCTGGCTGCTCCGGGGGAGGTGGACGTGTCCACGTACTACCTCCGGAGTAGTGCCACGCTGGTCGGGGTGGCACTGGTGGTTGGGGTGGCACTGGTGGTCGGGGTGCACTGGCCGTAGGTGTGGAGACCACCGGTAGCCTCGTGCAGGACAGTAGGCTGATGATACGTCTACACCCTGCCTCCATCCGTCGCGCAAAGCTGACGGCCTCCTCGCGGGTCAACTCCCCACCTGTGCCCCACCTCTGCACTAGTGCGGAGGACTCCGACCACAGCGCGGCACCGACGTCAGCCTGGACAAAAAGACATATAATGGTCCATCATCGAAACGATATTGCCATTTGAGAATTTTTGAAATTACAAGTTACGTACCGCGATGTGAGCGTCGCGTGCGAAGTGCGCAGGGTACGCGTCTGTCGGTGCGGCGACGTGTGGGGCAGGTGGGTCAACGACATGTACCAGCCTGGTACGAGTCCGCGCCTGGTACCAGATGAGGTACTCCGCGTAGTCGGCTATGTCGTATGGCCGGTCCTCCTCCACGCGGTCATCCAGCGCACCCTCCCACTGCGCAATCCAGGGCTGCATCCTCCTCGACCAGTCCGTGCCTTTCTTGACGCCCTTCGTGGTGTGCCTGTTTATGGAACCATTACGTAATGTAAGTACTTGCGATCACAATAGTAAGTACGTACAAAAATATCAGAAGCGATCACTCACGCGTGCACGCGGGGCGGAATCGGCGGCCCGACTGGTACAGGAAGTGTCTGCCGCAGCCCAAACTGCCGCATGACGCGCTGCGGTGCGTAGTCCTCGACGTAGATGCCGTACACGAGCTTCCGGCGGGTCAGCCAGAAAGTCTGGTCACGCCAACACAGTGCAGACAGCCCGTCAGGAGCACGGGCCTGCACTGCCTCCGCTGCGTAAGGCTCCCAGCGCACGTCGGAGTCTGCGAGGCGGTCCAACTGCTCCACAAAGGGGTGGTACGCCCGCGTGACCTGCACGTGCGCGAACTGTACCTGCAAGAAAGGCAAATTATTTTAGTACGACGATCGTTAATAAGTTGACTACGATAAAATAAAACTCACTCGTCGACGACACCAAATAGAACCCATCGTCGGCCGGTCGATGTCTCCCCCCGGGTACATCTCGGCCCCGTAGGGACCCATGTCGTCTAGTACAGGTCGTCCGAGACTGAAGCGCTCGAACGACCACAACTGCAGCAGCAGGGGACATCCCGTGAGGATCGAGTTCGCCTTAATCCTCGTGCACGCATCGCACAGGCCGCGGTACGTCGCGGCAAGTGCGGCCGATCCCCAGCTGATCTGGACGGCCTCGCCGTCCGCAATCGCCCTCGCATAAGCGATAAGGCGCGCGTCAACGGTGTTGCCGTGGCTGGTGG
Organism: Dendrocalamus latiflorus; assembly: GCA_017311315.1. Taxonomy (NCBI): domain Eukaryota; kingdom Viridiplantae; phylum Streptophyta; class Magnoliopsida; order Poales; family Poaceae; genus Dendrocalamus; species Dendrocalamus latiflorus. Next base: position 1,633,863 of record CM029647.1, on the reverse strand, counting down.
TGAAGAGCACCCAACCAAACAACCACAGCACGTAAGCCTCCAGGTGGCGCGCGACCTGGTAATCGTCAGCATCTGCAACCATGCGCTCAACCTGAATGCGAACAAGTTCTTATTAGTATGTAATTGCACAAATAAGAGTTTCGAAGACGCGATCGACATGAAACAGCACGTACCCGGTACTGTGCTAGCCACCTCAGCGTCGGTCCATGCTTCTGCCTCTCGTCGAAGATGTGGTGCTGACCGGCCAGTGGAAGGACCCCCTGGAATCTGCCGAGCAGGTCCTCGCGCCACTTGGCGGGAGCCTCCGGTAGGAAGGCAGTGTCTCCCGCGACCGGAAGGCCAAGGAGTAAGGACACGTCCTGCAGGGTCGGCGCCATCTCCCCGACTGGTAGATGGAAAGTGTGTGTCTCGGGCCGCCAACGGTCCACCAAAGCCGTCAGCAGGGAATGGTCGAACGGGAAGCGTCGTGATCGCTCCACGCCCACCTCGTCCCCCTCCCCGGCCAAGGCACCTCCGTCCTCATCCGTGGCCTGCACCATCCGGGCAAGAGGGAGAAGTCCGGCATCCCGCAGCCTGCAAATAAAGTGAAGGTCAGCATTAAATATTTTTATGGTAATACTAAAACGTTGGCGTAGTGCAAACCTGGCAGTCCAACGGGGGTCGAGTCCCCAGGCCACACGAGGTGTGCGTGTCCGGACCACTCCCAGCTCAATCGACTCGTCCGTGCTCCCCGGTGGCGGCTCACGACGGGAAGCGCGGTGCACGCGGTCCAAGTGCTCGTCCAACAGCGTGTACCGCCAGTCACCCGCCATAACTGTAAAATTATCTAAATGTAAATTTGTACACTACATTTTCTACAATAATACATGAAAAATAGTATACAAAATTTCGACACAACAATTTTCTACATTTAAATTTTCTTCATTTCAATTTTGTAAACTGCATCTACATTTGTACATTGAATGATCTACAATAAATTTCTAAAGTAAATTTTCCACAATAATACATTACAAATATTATACAAAAAACTATATTTTTCTCCATTTAAATTTGTACATCTAAATTTGTAAACTGCATCTACATTTCTAAATTTAATGTTCTAAACTAGATTTTCTAAACTAAATATCTAAGCTAATTTTCTAAACTAAATATCTCTACTAAATATCTAAACTAAATCTGTAAACTAAATATCTACACTCTACACTACATTTTCTAAACTAGATTTTCTAAACTAAATTTTCTAAACTAGATTTTCTAAACTAAATAGCTAAACTAAATATCTAAGCTAATTTTCTAAACTAAATTTTCTAAACTAAATATCTAAACTAAATTTGTAAACTAAATATCTACACTAGATTTTCTAAACTAAATTTATCTAAACAAATTTTCTAAAATTAGGAAAATACCTGCAAATCCCGCGGCTTCTCCTCCTCTCCCTCTCCTTCTCTTCTTCCCTCTCCTCCCCCTCTCCTTCTCTTCTTCCCTCTCCTCTCCCTCTCCTTCTCTTCTTCCCCTCTCCTCCTCCTCTTCCTTCCTCTCTTCTGCTGCTTCCTCGCGCGTAGGAGACTGAATGGCGAGCAGGCGTGGGGAAGAAAAGAGGGCTTGGCCGTCGGGCTGTATTCACATGCAGTCGCCCCCCCCCCGGTTGGGCGACTCTTCTTTATGTCGCCGAACGGGGGGCGATTCAATTGAATCGCTTAACGGGGAGGCGATTGCATTTAATCGCCCAACGGTTACCAGATTCTTTATAAGTCGCGTTTTGGTGGGGCGACAAGCTTAAATCGCCCAATGGTTTGGCGACTCGAGCCTATTTGTGTAAAAAATTTTGTCGCGGGTATATTTCTGTATTTTCGAATAAAAAATGGGTTATCCGTACAAAAATTTCGGCCGTCAGCTATGTTAAAGTTAATTTAGTTATTTTTATGTCTGGTCGAATACAGTCATATGACTATAGCAGTCTATATAATCACTGTAGCTTACAACCAGTCTACATACTGTAGTAGTCGTAGTCGTAAAAGTATTGTAACAGTCGTAGTCGTAAAAGATTAGGATTCAGAGTCTATATAGGAATCGGAGTAGTTGTAAAGGAAAGTCAGGTGTGTTCATGTAGGACTCTCAACGTGGGATACCGTGTTGGTTCCGAAATCTTGTATATTGATTCTCTATATAAGAAAGACAAAAAGGATACAGATGTATTGTGTCGCCAAAGATCTATCTGTATTTACTCGTGTTTGCGTGCGTGATCTCAAAGTTCAAATTCATCGCTCGTCTAGACTTGGGCAAATTAACCAACAATTGGTATCAGAGGCTAAGAGGACGAAGCGATGGCCGGCAACGCTGGTGATTCGTCGAAGTCAGGAGCGCTCGTCAAGACTACGGGCAATGAGCTCGATCCATCGAAATCAGGCGTGTTCGTTAAGCCGACGACAAGAAGCTCCTTGATCCCGATTCAATGTCCGATGTTGAACGAAATGAATTGCGGCATATGGGTCGTCAATATCAAGTTAATCTTACATTCGCTACGGGTATGGTCGGTGGGCGAAGATGGAGACGATGACGACGACAAGGATCAAAGCGTGTTGGTATCCATCTCGTAAGCGGTGTCAGACGACTTGATGATGTCAATCGTCAAGAAGTAGACGATGAAAGAAACCTAGATCGCACTCAGGGAGATGTGAATAGGCGAAGATCGCATCAAAAAAGCATGCACTCAAGTGCTGAAATAACAACTAAGCAAGTTACAGATGGGAGACTCGAAGATGATCACTGAGTACTCTATGAAACTCACCACGCTGGTGGGTGAGATCTGTTTGCTCAGTATGAAGCTGGAAGAAGGCGATGTCATAGAAAAACTATTCAGTTTTGTTCCATTTCGCTTCCTCCAGGTTATTGAAATGATCGAATAGTTCAGCAATGTCGCTATCAAAGGCGATTGGTCGCCTCAGAACCTACGAGGAACAACTCAAGGGTTGATGGCACTTGAAGGATGGGAGTGACAAACTTCTCTTTACCCAAAATGAGTGGGAAGAGAATAGCATGAAGACAAAGAAGCATGAGGGCACTTCTAGCGCCAAGAGAGGAGGTCGTAACAAAAGAGGTCGGGGATGCGGTCGTAGACAAGGCAGAGGCTGAGGCGATGGCGATCGTGTCATCGATGAACGAATGCCGCCAAACTCCAACAAGACCAAGGTCAAGTGTTTCAATTGCAATGAGTATGGACACTTTGCGAAAGAATGTCCAAAGCCAAACCGAAGAGAAAGGGCCATTCTCATGGCGAAGTAGAACAACAAAGATCCTCAACTATTGATGGTCGAAGCATGTGATCTCGTCCATATAGTCCTGATGCCTGAAGAGGAGGTATTCCTGCATGACGATATGGTGATGCCGAAGCTTAGCGGCACCCAAAACAAGGCTTGGTATCTTGATACCGGTGCAAGTAACCACATGACCGGCTGCAAGGAGAAATTTGCTGAGAGTAGCATGACTATAAAAGGCTCAATCAAATTTGGAGATGGTTCGGCTGTGGAGATACAGGAAAGGGGCTCGGTGCTATTGGAGTGCTCTACGGGTAAAAATTGTATCCTCACGAATATTTACTATATCTCGAAGCTGAGAAGCAATATAATCAGCTCAATAAGTTGGATGAGAATGGCTACAATATTATGGTCGAAAGGAGGAACCAGATGGTGGTCAGAATGGTGAGAAGTCTGTTAAAGAGCATGGGTGTCCCAGGCAAAATTTGAGGAAAAAGGTATCCATTGTCGTTTATCTCCTAAATCGGGCACGAACGAAGAGCATCATCGGTAAAACTCCTTACGAAGCCTACTACAACCGCAAGCCAAGTGTTGGTCACCTCCGCACTTTCGGGTGCATTACACATGTGAAGACGACCATGCAACACCTCTTCAAGCTAGCAGATCGAAATAAGCCAATGGTGTTCATTAGCTATGATCCGAGGATAAAAGGTTGTCAGATGTTTGATCCGGAGACATGACGAGTTGTGGTGACTTGTGACGTAATGTTTGAGGAGAGGAAGTGGGAGTGGACAGATATTCCTCGGCAGAGCTATGACTGATTGAAGATATCTTCATGGTACATTACTCTCCTAACATTGATGTAGGTCCTAACGATCACTTGGGGGCAACCGACACACCGGCCATAGAGGACGTAGCTGGAGGACACGACTATGGAGCAGCAATAATAGGCACGACCATGAACGGTACGAGCATGGGGTCTGGGACACCTGACTCATCTACACCACGCACTCCTGCAGCAACGCTGAGAGCATCGGTCTCACTTGGAGCTCCGCTACGGATGGAGTTCGCTAAGAGCTCAACTGAAGGACCACGATGGGAGTAAGACATCAAAAGTCTCTATAATACCATATGTCTGATAGAGCTAGAAGATTCAGAATTTTGCTTACTCGGAGAGGAGGAGCCTGCAAAATTTGAAGAAACTAAGGTGAAACAAGAGTGGAGAAAGAGCTATGGCGGAGAAGATGTCCTCTATCCAAGATAATGAACCATGACAGCTTGTTCCATTGCCAGACAGCCACAGACTGATCGGAATTAAGTGGGTGTATAAGTTAAAAAAGAACACCAAGACGTGATTGTAAAGCACAAAATGAGGCTAGTTGCAAAGGGATACGTTCAACGACAAGGCATTGATGTCGATGAAGTATTTACCCCTGTTGCGAGGCTAGAGACGGTGCGCTTATTTATTGCGATCGCGGCGAATGAAGGATCGGAGGTTCATCATAGGGATGTGAAATTAGTCTTCCTCAACGGTGACTTAGAAGAAGAAGTATATGTTGTGCAACCGCCGGGATTTGAGAAGAAAGGAGAAGAACACCTGGTGTTAAGATTGCACAAAGTTCTGCATGGTCTACGTCAAACCCCAAGAGTTTGGAATTCAAAGCTAGACAAGTCATTGGTGGCACTCGATTTTGAAATATGTATGTTAGAGCATGCAATGTACAAACGAAGCTAAGAAAAAGCGAGTTTGTTGGTTGGAGTCTATGTGAATGATTTGATCATCACTGGAGAGAGTATCAAGGAGATTAATAGTTTCAAAAGCCAGATAAATAGGTTGTTTAGCATGAGCGACCTCGGGTTACTCAGCTACTACTTAGGCATTAAAATACGTCAGAGCACTGGGAAGATCACTCTCAACCAGATGACATATGCAACAAAGGTGTTGGACAAATAGGGCATGAAGAACTGCAATCCAATGCAAATTCCGATGGAACCCCACATGAAGTTGAGCAAGGACAGCACAAACCCTACTGTAGACAAGACCCTATACTGAAGCATAGTCGGAAGCTTGAGGTACTTGTTACACACATGCCTGGACTTAGCGTTCTCGGTTGGCATGGTGAGCAGATACATGGAGAAGCCAACTATAGAGCATATGGGCATTTTAAAGCACATACTGAGGTATGTGAGAGGAACTTTGAGTTACGGGTGTGTCTATGAGAAGAAGGAAGAAGGTTTGGGGCTGATCAGTTACTCGAATAGTGACCTAGCTAGTGATACTGATGACCGGAAAAGCACTTGAGTATAGCATTTTTCCTTGGATCGAACCTAGTTAATTGGTGTTCACAGAAGCAGAAGGTAGTCGCTTTATCCTCATGTGAAGCAGAGTACATTGCAGCTTGTGCGGCAGCATATTAAGGGGTATGGCTGGGACGATTGCTGGCTAACATGTTAGAGAAGAAGGTTGGGAAGGTAACCTTGAAGATCGATAATCAGTCTGCAATTGTGTTGTGCAAGAACCCAGTGTACCATGACAGAAGAAACACATCGATACCCATTTCTATTATATTAGAGAATGTGTGGAATCAGGAAAGATAGATGTGCCTTAAGGAGGAGATTGATAGAGTTAATCTAGTTGTCTTTAAGTTTGGTCGAATCCACAACCAGTCCTACGATAACGGCAGTCTATAAAACCACTGTAGCTTACGACCAGTGTGTATACTTTAGTAGTCGTAGTCGTAAAATGTCAGGATTCAGAATCCATATAGGATTCAGAATGGTTGTAAAAGAAAGTCAGGGTGTGTCTGTGTAGGACTCTCAATGTGGGATGTCACGTTGGCTGCGGAGTCTTGTATGTTGTTTCTTTATGTAAGAAAGATGAAAAGGACGTAAACATATCACGTCACCAAAGATCTATTTGTTGTTTACTCATATTTATGTGTATGATCTTAAAGTTTTAGTTCATTGCTCATCTAGACCAGGACAAATTTCCCAACAAGCTAGAGCAAAAGGTGATGCAGCAGCAGGGAGGACGTGACGCGAGTGACATGGCGTTCATTCAGGCGTTCCTTGGCGTACTGGGATCTGAAATAATGGCGCCAAGTCGCCAACGGCTAGCAGCATGGTTTGAAGAGGGTCGGCCGGGCCAGCTCACGTGGGACAGAGCCACCGACCTCGGCGAGCGCTTTCCAGCAGCTACCCCACCATGCGATGATGCATCCCATCTCCGTCTCCACGGAGCGCGCGGGCGCGGCACCGCACTGTATGCACCCGTCACCAACCCGCGGCGCGCCTAGCTGCCTGTGTGTGCGTGTGACAATTGGTTGGTTAGACTAAGGTCCCGTTTGGCACAAAACAGATTCAAGGAGCTGGTGGTGAAGCTGTGCCAAATGGGGTAAAACAAAATAGCTCCACCCAAGGAGTTCCTTAAAACCTGCTGAGACAAAAGTAGCTCCACCCAAGGAGCTGAAAAAAGTAGCTTCACCCGGCTCCACTTGTGAAGTTAAAAAATACAACTCACTTATGAAGTAGAGTCGTGGACGAGCCTCGTGCGCACGCAAACACGGACTGGCAGGCTCATGGCAGCTGAACAGGAACGGCAAAAAAAGCCTACGCGGTATACGAGCGCAGTGTTGAAAACCCCTTGACATCCACCAGCGTACGAGGGCGTGTGCATCAAGCAATCAACTAGTCGATCCATTCCCAGATCTCACAGAAGCAGATCTCCTGAATTCATTTACTGCTACTGCCCATTACTTCATTGTTAGTACTGCTACCACTCAACACACTGCACTCAACACACGGCATATATATAGCACACAAATTAGACGAATCACCATCCATGAATTTACCCACAATGGCCATATACGGATCCAAAGACAACAGCGTTATGCGGGAATTACCTCGCTTCCACTAGCCATTTAGCTGGTTAATGGATATGTTCGTTTCGGCTACGGCTAATAGTTTTTAACTTTAGTGCGAGCGTTTATATGAACGAATCGAATGTTGATAAACCGTATTAAAAAGATAATGTAGAAATTGTTCTGTTTATCTGATTAGGAGAAATCATGAGCTGGAAAAAACGAAACCGATAAATAAAAAAAAAAGGTACATGCAACTTTCTTTCTACAGCAAAAGCTACGTGCAAGGTTGCTGTACGCACGACACGACACGATCCAGAGGCAGCGGCTACAGCGAACCCGTGCCGCTGCACCACCACCATAGAACGCCTCCACCCCACCGCAGCAACCAACTCGATCGCTGTAGCATAATAGTATCCGCCCATTTGAATGTGAGAAAGAGGGGGGAAACCAACCAGCAGCCAAGAAGCCGCCGCCGGCAATGCCGACATCCTCCTCCTCCTCCTCCTCCAAGCCTATCCTCGGCAGGGCCATGGCCATCTTGGCCCTCCCGCTCACCCCGATATCCAAGGCCAAGGGCCCCATCGCGCGGAACCTCCTCCTCTTCAAGAAGCGCGCCGCCAGCCAGCGCCGCTCCTCCTACAGCTACAAGTCCTTCCGCCACTACAACTACGGCTACGTCGGCGAGTACCAGTTCTCCCCCTCCAGCTCCCCGCTCATGGCCTACCCGCCCGGCGTCTCGTCCTGGCGGAGGGCCGCCAAGAGGCGCAGGAGCAAGGCCAGGATGATCCTCGCCTCGCTCCTGTGCGGCGGCGACGAGCTCGATGTCGCCGTGCCGGACGGCTTGCCTCGAGCCGAGGAGGACGCGCAAGCTGTGGAGTGGGAGGCCGAAGACGCGTACGGCGAGGAGGAGGAGGAGGTGGACGGCCGCGCGGAGCGGTTCATCGAGAGGTTCTACGAGGAGATGCGGCTGCAGGGGCAGAGGTCTCTGGTCCAGCATGTCCTCTAAATCGAGCTCGCTGGCCTCTCTCTGTGTGTTGGGTTGCTTTAGCGCATCTGCTTCCTTCTTGGTACAATTACTTGTCGCTATCTTAGCTGCAGTTTGGTTAAGTTCTTCCTTTCTTGCATCGTGTTGCTGTTGTGTCATGTGTGATCGATGGGGGAGAGTTTTGTTTCCCCTGATTTAGTCTTATCAATCCATGTGTCGTAGTGTTCTTGTGTTGATTTTGTGTAGTGTGTGCCAGCGTCGAGTTGAGTAAAATCTTGGCTTGGTGCTTTCTTTTCGTCATGGCACAGATTGTAGTCTCTGCTCGAGTTGCTTATGCATCGTTTGTTTCGAAATCCGGAGCGCAAGCCAGATGGGTAGGTGGTAGAGCAAATCATTCAAAAGTTCACTACATATATAATGTGAGCATACGAAGTACAAGAACATTTTCTAGGTGATGTATAAATTATGTTCATCGAGGAAGGCTTTTTGAAAGAGACAATGCTTCTTCGAGAACCGGCACCGTTATGTTCTCTAATCCTTGCCTGTTTCCTGCCGAGTTATACTAAACAAGTCGGACAACTCCAGGACATATAGCAATAACAATTCCAGTTTGCTCACTGGCAACCCATTCACAAATCACGACGGCATGATGCCGAAAAGCGTTTTGAGATAAAGAGAGCGACCCTAGAGCATGTAGACGATCTAATAACAGTATACCAATTCCTGTTTGATAGCTCCAGTAGAAAGTGAAGCGTTTACCCCCTTTTTTCAATCACACAAGGGAAAGTGGCTTTCTGCTTGTTATAACAACTCTGGCGTAAGATTCCTTCAAAGTTCAAACATTATTATTCAGTAAGTAAAAAAGAGCAGAAAGGTTACAAAAAGTAAAAACAGAGCAGATAGATTTAGCACGTCTCGATTAGACAGGTGCAAAAGGCAAAAGGACTGGGGGTGCTTCCATCTTACATGACTCTGTACAAAGTTTACCGCAGAGAAATACAAACATATCTGCAGAGCATTATTTATACGTGCTCATGTGAACCAGTAGCCTCAAGTTGTCCAGATCTTGCATCAACCATATATAGAGGCCTTTCACCATTGGTCAAATGCAAACTCATCAACAAGCGCCTCAAGTATGTCGTTCTCAATTGCAATGCTAATATCAAATACTTCAACTTGATACGTATCCCACCTAGCAGTCATTTGGTCCAACTCTTTCTCGGCAACTTGATTAGGAGCAGTCTCTCTCGTTGCCCGCCAAATGCTGATCTCTTCGGATATCTCCTTCTTCAACAGATCTTTGCTCAAAGTGAGAGGCAATCTCAACCAGGCCCTGTATCCACATTTGCCGAAATTGCAGAAATTTGAATTCAATGACTCCACAATGCAGTCGAATAGGAAGTTGGTACGCTGATACTTCTTTTCTTCTGTGATACCTAAGCTCTCTGATCCACCAAATACATCCACAATAGTTTCCAGCATTTCAATGATGAAAGAATGGAATGATAAACTTGGTGTTGTGCTACACAAAAGGCTACTGCCTAAAAGCAGTTCTGCATTTGAAATAGCTTCTCCAATGTTGTGGAGCCTGAATTCTAAGAACTTGAAATCATGTGCTGCAAAATTCTGTACACATGATATTTTACCACTGCCATGAAACATTTCTTCAGCATCAGTATTCGTTGTGTCAACAGACATTGCCAAATCTACAATGTCTGATTCTAAATTAAAGAGATCTTCCATTTTGTTCTCAATTGACACGAAGAACTCTTTTCCCTCTGCAAGCAAAGAGGAAAAGATAGATCTGATCACACAAAGAGTACTCATTGCACAAACAAAGATTACACATGGAAAAAAAACCCGGTTATTAAATCCATTTTGCAACTCAAAATTATTTTAAGCTGAACACAGTCAACTCTATTTAGAACATCTAATTGTAATAGAACACTGCCTTAGAAAAGTTAAAAAGTAGTAGTGATACATGTAGACTGTTTAGTATTGTTGGTGATGATTATTTTGTATTTGCACCCCAGGCAAGGAAGTGTTTTGCTTTTCTTACTAATTGTCATACATGACCTTCAGCTCACATCACAACATCAAGACATGCATTAATCAGTTTTGCGGCCAAATGCATTTTATGCAAAACAGAGCTTTTCATTTGAGGTTTTGTTTACTTCAGCAACATAGATTAAGATTAGCTTCTAGTTCAGCATTCAATGTGAGAAAAATATTTACCAATTTTTTCAATTGGACTTCCTAAGGAGGAAGTATCATTTGAGAAGCATGCTTCGAGGACTGATGTTGGGCTCGGCTGATTGGGCTCATTGTTCACACATGTCGTAGAAGAATCAACCTCTTGGCCCCCCTGGAAATTGAACAAAAAAGGGCATCCAAATTTCAATAGTTAGCAAAGAAAGAGTAGTGATCACAATACAATGAATGTCAAGTCATCAACTCAGCAGTGAAAATGTATTCTGACAGCTACCGACTATGGTAATTCAGTAAAGACTCTGGAGCATCCAACAGCTTTCTTAAAATTAATTCTTCTAATCCAATTGAAATACATATTATTTAAACCAAAATTACTGAAAAAAAACTTTGTTGGTGAACACAGTATGGAAAAAATTGGACTTTAAAAAGATAATGGATGGATGCAGATTCAAATGAATTACACAAATCCCACAAAAAGATTTCGAATACATTTGGCAACTGTCCAAGACACATAAAATAATGGTTCAAAATGATGACAGATTTAACAGTACCAACAATATACTCATTTGATTTTTTTTTTGTCTGTGGATCAGGAAACTTCAATGCCATTTTTTGCATTAGAATTCATGTGGAACATTTTTTCAACAATTTCTCTAAATGGATCTGCATGCTGCAAAATTTACCAGGTATGGATTTCATATAAGTGCTTCCTTAGTAGTGTCCACCATTAGACAAAGTGTTAGCACTAAAATTTCACCACATGTTTACTGAACAAATGGGAAAGGAAAGACGTGAATAAAAAAATCAAAGATGAATTGTTATGATTGATCAAAGCAACATTTATTGAAGTTAAGATAAATAAAAACTCTAAAATAAACAGTTGATATAATGAAGAAGCAAACTGTCTTCTAAACTGACCTGATAACACTTTCGAATGTCAGGCGATTGATCATTGGAATTGTATTCAGTCCCATCGTTATTTAGGGGAGCTGATGAACCGTAGTTCCTATTCTGGGAGGCTGAAGTGTTTGTGTCATTAGTAAGGGCAGAGATGAGCTCTTGGAGCACTGACGCAGTCAATTTTCCTGAAAGAGCATCACTTGATTCAACCCTATCAGAGATGAGCTCTTGGAGCACTGACGCAGTCAATTTTCCTGAAAGAGCATCACTTGATTCAACCCTATCAGAGATGCCAAGCTCATTAATTTTTGCTTTCAACAACCTGCTAAACTCCTCTTTCTCAGAAGTAACCACAACAGAAGGTGAAGTTTCCATACATTTGGCATCTACTACCGGCATTCTTACACAAGTGGTATCAGATACTCGTGTACTTCGGCACCCTCTCTTCTCTGAAACTTTGTTTTGTGATGAAGCCCTGGCCACCGGCCTCCCAGATGTACTAGATGTAAATGCAACCATGCTACTATCTTCTCTGTTACCGGCTGCTGTATGACGGCCAACTTTCTTCCGTGATCCCCTTTTTGGCCCAGATGCATTGCTTGCACTCCTGCCTGTGGATGTCAATCCACTTTGGTCGCTCACGTCTCTTCGAGTGCTTCTTTGTGGAGTGATGGAACCCATCAACTCCCTTCTTGGACCAGAACTATTGGGTGCTGCCCTCCTACCACCAGGTACCAGTTCACGAGCACTACCAACTGACCGCATCGAACTAACCAAGCTCCCAGACCCAACACTCCCAGCAACAGCTCGCCGAGAGGGGGTTCCTAGTTTGCGCAACTGCCTCTCTTCTGCAGTTCTAACGCCAGAACCAGCACCGCTCGATCTAATCCTGGCACAACTGCTCATCCCCTCAGTTCTTACCCTATGATCTTTGCGCATGGCACCCACATCAGAACTGCCTCTACTCGTGTTTGCATCATCAAAATCCGTTCTTGGTGACTCCGCTGTATTACTGCTCACTGCGTCTACAGCAGCAGTACTGCTCATGGTGTTAATGGAGTGCTTCTCGTGCCTACGGGGACTAATGGCATTGTCCCATTCCGAATCCGCCGGAAGAACAAGAGGCTGTACTCGTGCGGAACACTCTAACGACAGGCTATCAGAGCGAGATAAGAAGTCGTCGGGCATACCCGAACTTTGGAAAGCACCGGAATGGCCATCCTTGCGGTGCTGCGGGGAAGAGCAGGCGTACGCGAGGGCTAGCCTGGCACTGGCCCTCGAGCTCGCGCGCGCGCCCGGCTCCAGCAGCTTCGCCGCGGCAGCGTGCACGAGACGGCTCCGCCTCGGGCTCCTGGCCGGCAGGTCGGCGCCGTGGTGACTCAGCGGCGCAGGCGCACTCGCGGGCGCGGGCGGACGCCGGCTCGGAGGCAACACCACCACCACCGCTGACCCGTTGCCCTGTGCCAATGCCTCCACCTTCCTCTGCTTCTGCGGCCTCGGCGCCGCGGCCGCGCCAACAGTGGCGGGCCAGGACTCGAGGCCCATGAGGCGCGCGACGACGCCCGGCCCGGCTCCATCGGCGCCGGTGGCCGGGTGCGGGGCGGGAGGAGGCGGTAGGGTCGGAGAAGGCGGGGACGGGAGCCTGCGGGGAGAGGAGCGGAGGGGGGAGGGGAGGAGACGGCGCAAGGAGAAGAGGCGGCGCTTGCGGGCGAGGCGACGGTGCCAGTCCAGGAGGTGGAACAGCACGCCACCAGCGCAGCCGCTGCCGGCGAACGGCGGCTTCTTCTCCACTATGGCCAGGCTGCTCATCCTCCCACCCTGCCACCCTCTCCCTCCCCGTCTGAGGCCTCTGTTCCCTTGTTACTCCTATCAACCTCCACTTGTTCGAATCCTTTCACCCGACCTGTGCTTCGATTTGGGAGGACAGAGTGGGAGCGTGGAGTGGAGGGGGCGCTGGAGTAGGTGGCACGCAACGGCAGCTAGCTACCACCAGCTCCACCTCGGCACGCGCCGCGAGGAGGAAGGAAGGTCCAGGGGAGGCAGCAGGATCGAGCGTGGTCCCACCTGTCAGCGGCGGGAAGGTGGCGACCTGCGGACAGCGGGGTGGGTGATGACAGGTGGGGCTCTGTCGAATGAGGGCCGGTTTGTCAGTGAGAGTAGGTTTCTGTGGCGTGAGGCGGAAGGGAAGGGCACGTCGCGAAGTGAGCAGCAGCCTTCTCCCGTCGCCATGCTCGGCACGGGAAGCGAGGCGGGGGAAGGGACCGGACCTGAGGGGGAGATACTGTAGAGACTGACAGGTGGGGGACCTGGTGTGAGTATGGGAGATCAGAGGTCAGGCGGTACCTTCCCGGCCGGCTGCGGCCTTGCTCAGACCGATGGATCGGAAGCAGAGCTGCAAGGGTAGTAGAGTGCTCGAAGGTAGCTGCTAATAAGATGGCCAAGCGTGCATGGTTTTGTTTCCCTGCACAGCGCTGGGGCCTGCGAGGCGAAGTATCTATGCGGCTTTTCCTTTTGCCCTTTTGGTTTCTGCGTGAGGTGGTGGCCGGTCAAAAGCTCCAAAAAACGACCTGAAAAAGCAACGAAAATGAAAGGAGAAATCCACTGAATAGACGGAAAAGCTACCTGTCGGACCACCGACAGGAGCTAACTAGCTAATTTCCCCGTCACTTTCACGATACATCCACGCTTAATCATGGGCAGAGGCCGGCTGCATCCGGGGATTGCATTGCATTGCATTGTACTCCAATTTGTTGCTAACGGTGTCGTTCCAGAGGAGAGGAACAAGACTAGGGCGTAGTGGCCACGGAGTCCAGACAGAAGACGGAAAGGGTAGGTGCGCGCACAGTCGCGGCGCAGGTGTGTCGAGACGAGGCGAGGTCCGCGTTCCGCGTGTGCATGGATCTCGGCGCGGACCGGCGGCGATAGGAGAGCGACAGGGGACAGGTAGCGCAGGTGAGTTGAAGGTGACTCGTCAGGTAGCGTTCTACATAGTTACTGGTTTCTGATTTAAAAGGTACTGTATCGATTAAAAATATATTTTTAGTAATGATTAATATTTTTAAGTAATTAAATATAAAAATAAAAGAAATTATATCATCATATGCAATGTAAAACAACAAAAGGAAGAAATTATATCATTACGGATAAAGCAAAACAAACAAGACAAAAACAAAAATAAAATTAAGAAATCGACGTGTCTCAAAAATCAGAAATATAAATCGTTTACAACGAGGTCTAAAAGAAGCTTGCGCGCAGAAACCCGACCGCTGCACTCCGGCGGTCTGGCCTTTTCCCTCTGCCTGTCGCGCCGCCGTGCCACCGCGTGGATAGGGCTGTAAACGAGCCGAGCTTGGCCTTCCAGGCTCAAGCTCGGTAGAAGCTCGAGCCGAGCTCGAGTTGGGGTCCGAGCCTGGACCTAGGCTCGAGTTTGGCTCGTTGAAGCTCGAAAACAATTAAAATAATTTATTATGCACTATTTTTCAATAATAAGAAAATTTTAAGTTCGAACTCGGCTCTAGTAAGCTCGATAACAGTCAAAATAATTCAAATACACACTACTTTCAATAATAACACAAGCTCGAGCTCGAGTTCGGCTCGAGTAAGCTCGGTAAGAATTAATATGTATTACTATTTAAGCTCGAATCGGGGGCTCGCGAATTATTCGAACTCAGCTCGATGAAGCTCGTGAGCTCGAGATCAAGCTCGAGTTCGGCTTGTTTAAAGCGTGAATCGAGCCTAGAACGAGTCGAACTCGAGTAGCTCGCGAACTTCAAGCTTTTTTTACAGCCCTACGTGTGGATTAGTCAAAAGCGACTCCGTGAGGGGCAGTCACAGGGTCTGGACACGGACCAACAGTGTCGGCCGGCCGGTTTAGATCAGCAGCACCGACGCGCGCGCGTGCACCGTCACTGACAGCACCGCACGTTCACATCGATCACTAGTCAGTAGTCACTCCTGGCCATTGTGCTGCTTCGGCAAGCACCACACGGAAAATGGGATTTTGTGGCGAAATTTTCGTCACTAATCAATGATTGTGATCATTTTCTACGTTGTCGCTATACTCAAGTCACTATTAGTATAGTGATGAATTTTCTTTCCCCACAAATTATCAAGTTCATTTCTGACAAAAAGAAATATCAGTACTACTTAATAGATTTGAGACGACATATGTATGGTCACGAAATTGCCTTGAATTAGTGAGAAATGTTCCATCGTTGATTGTGCTCGTTGTGACGATAATCTTTTCCACTTTTTCATATACATTTGTCGCACTCGATCGATCAACAAAATTATATTGTGTAAATGTGATGACTTATATGATTAGGAATCAGTTTTAAATCAGTGAAAATAGTTTCATCACTAGTGATGTACATAGTGACGACATTATTTCCCGCTATTTCATTAACATTTGCAACAATTGAATCACTACGACTATAATTTGTAAACATGATAACTTTGTCATCACAAATGCATCTTTCGGGTCTTAGGAGTCGTTTTTCAGCGACACAATTTTATTCTATAGTGACAAAGGTATTGTCATGAAACACCCTGAAAATTCAAAATTTTGAATTTCCTTTAGGATTTTGCTTGAGTTCCCAAATCCCTCCCAATTTGGCATTCTTCCTTGAAATTGTGTTTTACATCTTTGCCTCCCGTCTCCTCCACTCGACGACGCCCTTAGAAAATTCGCCTCCCGCCACCGCCTCCCTGTTCCTCCCTCCAAGCGGCCAGCCGTCGTTGCTCAAATTTGCGGCTGTGACTCCCCCGCCGTTCACACCCATCTGCCAAACTCCTGACATAGTGCCCACCTCTCAGCCACTCACCTCACTGCTGACCTTACCCCTCTCTCTCTCAAAGTGCCTGGTTGACTGGTGCGCTCTTCCGCCGCTGATCACCGCGCACTCTCGGGCGACGCACGTGAGCCCCGTACCAACAGCTGTCACTCACTCACCAACCCTTTGTAGAGGTTGTGCGTCACCTCGCCAGCACACCTTCACCCCTGCAAAGCCTCACCCTTTCTCTCCTTTCCACACACCAGCACCGCCAGAGCACATCTACTGCTCCCACCGCTTCAATTCACCCTTAAAAAGCTCGATTGCTTCCACTGAAAGCATATACGGTTTGGACATTAGACTATAAAAGCAGGGGGGCTAAGGGCTAATGGGTGGCTTTTGAGAAAGTTTTTAGTGCGGTTTTAAGAGGACTTTCATCGAGAAGGTTTTTAGGATGCTTGTGAGGGTACTTTGTAAATCCAAAAATATCCTACAATAAAGATAAATCTTGAATCAATCTGATTCTTATTTTACTTGCAGAGTGGTTGTGATTGCAGGTGATGTGGATCTTATGACAACGTTCAAAGATATCAGGCGAGCAGTCATACAGAGTAATCGGATACGCGGTTGTAAGCTGAGCGATTGATCAGGTGGTTTAGCTTCAAGTTGTCGAAATTTGCTGACAGCTAAAAGACTATAAAAAACGGTGACAATCATTCACTCTCTTTGATTGCTGTCTTTGATTGTACATTAAGAGAATATACTCCTATATGGTGACCAACTGAAGTGTACCCACGAGCGATGACGATTCGATGGGTGAGGGTGGGAAGAGACGAAGGGGCTGATATCGCCGGCGCTGTTCCGCCACGTGGGGAAGGCGGTCGTTGTGCTTCTTGATCTGAAGGCAACGGCGGTGCTGATTCTAGAGTCTGCAGCGGTGTTGATGACAAATGGGAATAATCGCATCAAGAATCAATCGACTGCATGACAGTAGGGAAGCAGTGGATCGATCCATAGCTTGTAGGAGAATAGATTGATCAATCAAGACAGATCCAAAAGTCGCCTCCAAAGAACTACATCTATATCAAAGCATTGCTCCCATGTATCCAGTATCCTCTCTCACTCATTGGTGTGATCACATGATAGGGGTATGGTGAGAGCTTCTCCTGTACTGGTGTACTCGAGTATGAGCAGCATCTCACGATGCAATTAGGCTCTTTTTTTCTGTAGTCCTGCATGCGGTACTTTGTAACTACCCAGTCACGTTGAAGTAGTGCACTGCAGGTACGTAGATATCCATTGGTTTAAGCTGTTGCTTTATCCCTTCCGCAAACTCAAGTTTGAGCTTCTGAATTTTAACTTATTTTACATTATTTATAAATTTCGTCTTTTTCTATACTTTTAGTTTTTTTAAACTTTTTTGCCGGTTCTATTTTTTTTCTCGTATTTGTTTATATTATACGTGATAGGTTAACATGTTTTTTCTATTTTTAAAATTTTTAAATTTAATTATGCTAAATAAGCATCCGTCAGCTACAGTATTTTTTCAGTTGGCTAAAAAACCTCCTTTGAGCGGGCCTGATCAATTAGACTCGGCTCTGCCGAGGCCTGTTTGGTTGCCTGCATCCGGTTGAACCAGGCTGGCCGGATGCAGGATCTCCTTGTTTGGTTGCCTGGTCGCTGGGTTCAGCCTGGCTCTGCTCATGCAAGATTCCCCCCGCAGCCAGGCTCTGGAGAAACGTGGGAATCGGGCGTTTCTGGGGAGCCAGGCTCGCGGGATGCAGGTGATTAGTCAGTTGATGATGTTATTAGTGTATATTAGTAAATATCAAGTATTATTAGCGTGTTTTGAAGAAGTTTAAGATATAATAAGATACGAACATCTCATATAACATATCTTCATAATCATAATCTTATATTATTTTTATCTCATGCAACATAACTTCGTACAGGCAACCAAACAATATCTCTTCTCAGCCAGACTCTACTCGTACGTGAACCAAACACGACAGCGTTGCATGCACTCAACCTGTCCCACGAGAGCCTGGCTCTCAGATACGAGCCAGGCTCTACTCGTACGTGAACCAAACAGGCCGGAACTGCGCTAGTACGTACTACCTGTTTGTGCTTTCAGCTCGGGACTGGGGCCTGGCTGGGATTGCATGCAGCGACTATTAGGGCACGTTTGGTTCATTGGTGAGTGGAGCCTGGCTGCCCCATGTGAGCCTAGCTCGAGCCTAGCTGCCCCCATGCGAGCCTGGCTCCCCAGAAACGCAAATGAAATCCGTATCTCGAGAGCCAGGCTCTGAGTTGCCTTTTGCATCTGGAGAGCTAGGTTCAGACCTCGATGCGGGCAACCAAACAACTGAAACTTGCATCTGGGAAGCCTGGCTGGGCAACCAAACAACTGAAACTTGCATCTGGAGAGCCTGGCTGGGCAAGAACCAGACAACCAAACGCCCCCTTATTTTCTTCGCCTCTTGCGTCGTCTCAGGTCAAATAGGACGTACGTCCTTTCCAAAACTGTTTACTACAGATGAGCTCTTCAAAAATCAAAAGAGGCAGGGTGAGTGACGATTAGGATGCTCTGTGTGCACGCTTCCCTTTCATCACAATGAATCAACGGCGGCATGATCTTCGTATGCATCAGTGTGTATCATTTTGTTTTGAGTGGCATCATTCATGCTGTTTGTACATAATGTTGTATCATGAGATGATGATGCCAGGCCGGCAAACCTTCCGTTCTACCGTCGTAGCAGATCTAAGGGTGTGTTTGGTTGCTGGGATGGGGTGGGATGGAATGGGATGGTTCCTTTGACCAAACTTATCCATGTGTTTGGTTTGAGGGATGGGGTGGGATGGAATGGTCCAAAGTGGGATGAGCCTGTGCAAATTTAGAGAATATTCTTTTAGGGTGTGTTTGGTTGCTGGGATGAGGTGGGATGGAATGGGATGGTTCCTTTGACCAAGCCCATCCATGTGTTTGGTTTGAGGGATAGGGTGGGATGGAATGGTCCAAAGTGGGATGAGCCTATGCAAATTTAAAGAATATTCTCCTTAGATGCTGGACCATGTGGTTCCACTTTTTTTGTGGAACCATCTCATCCCATCCTCATCCCATCCTATTCCACTCCATCCCAGCAACCAAACACACCCTAAGATGCTGGACCATGTGGTTCCACTTTTTTTGTGGAACCATCTCATCCCATCCCTATCCCATCACATCCCACTCTATCCCAGCAACCAAACACACCCTAAAATAGAGTTGCGCGCAGCAAGATAGTGCCTTACTTCTCACTCTTGTCGCTTGTGGTGCTTCGAGATCCAAGATGTATCATTTTTCAATGGCCTCGTTTTTTTAATTTATGGTTTTCCCTAAAACAAATAAATGAGACTATTTCTCTATCACTATTTTGAAGCAACTTATTAAAGCAATTTTTTAGAAGTAATTTATTAGTATTCGATTTACTCATATAAACGCTCATGTTTGGACCAAAAGTTATCAGCTACAACCATAAACCATTAGTCGTAACCGAAAATGCACCCAATATTCGGGGAGCTGGTGGCGTACGTAGAATGACCGTGATACTGGGACGCGATATGAATCAGATCTGTACGTGCTCAAAAAGTTTAGTTTTTTTATAGACCAAACAGTTCATGAGCAGTTCGTGGTGCTTCGGATCAAAATTGCAGACCTGAGAGATTAGTGCTACACCGTGAATGCGACAACAAAAATAATACAGAGCCTGTGGTTCAGACCGCAACTCAACGACAGCATATCCAGACTGGGGAGTTCAAAACGTATTTGCTAATGATGTTCATCTACAGAGATTGATAGCATTTAATATTTACTGATGACTTTTAGCTGTGAGTTTCTCATATGGAGAGCTGAAAACCAAAAGCCGTTTTGGACGGTGAAATTTGATGATTTGCCCTATCTTTCGTTGCAAACAGCTGATTTGCCCCATCTTTTAATTTTTATTTGATCATTTACCCTCTTTGCATTTATAAACCATTTCCTATTTTTATAATACTAATTTATATTGCCAAATTACCAAATTGCCCACGCATCCGATTTTCCCCATCCTGTGACGCCGAGCCGAGTCCTTCTCTGTCAAACGCCATCTCCCGATTTTTTTTCCCCATCCGGTTGTTCTCTCTGTCATCCGGTTGTTTCCCCATCATGTGCTTTCGGCTGTTTGATACATGTTTCTGAAAGCAACTGCGTCCTTAACAGCCTGTGCTTATGTAGTGGTTGGCTCATCGCAACTTCAGCTCTGAATCACTAGCGTGTGTGTAGCAGCTAGGCATGGGCTGCTGCGGCGCCATGTCCTCGACCTCCAGGCCGAGGGGGGCATCTGGGAGGAGACTCTGCTCCGCCTCCCCGGCGCGTCGGTGCACCTCATGGCCGCCGACTCCGAGGGCTGCGTCGAGCTCGCCCGGGGTGACCTCGTCGTCGTGAGGATCACCAAGGACGACGTGGCCGTGGCGACCGTTGTGCGCGTCGGCCGCGACCTCGGCTGGCCGCTGACGAGGGACGAGCCTGTGGTCAAGCTCGACCGGCTGCACTACCTCTTCACGCTGCCGGAGAAGGACGGCACGTTCCTCAACTACGGCGTCTCCTTCGCCGCGGCCGATGCCGCGCTTCTGGCGTCCCTCGACGCGCTCCTCAAGTCCAACGCCTGCTTCTCTGCGCCTTCGGCCGCGCCGTCGAGGAGCTCCAGGCCGCCGCTGTCGTCGAACGGCTACTGGAACGACTTCGCGCCGAGGATAGAAGGCTACAACGGCATGCTCGCCAAGGCAATCGCCGCGGGCACCGGCCAGCTCGTGAAGGGCATCTCTGTCATCCGGTTGTGCGCGCCAGCAACCGGATGGGGAAAAATCGGGAGATGGCGTTTGACAGAGAAGGACTCGGCTCGGCGTCACGGCTCACGGGATGGGGAAAATCGGATGCGTGGGTAATTTGGCAATATAAATTAGTATTATAAAAATAGGAAATGATTTATAAATACAAAGAGGGCAAATGATCAAATAAAAATTGAAAGATGAGGCAAATAATCAATTCATATGAAAGATGGGGTAAATCAGCTGTTTGCAACGAAAGATAGGGTAAATCATCAAATTTCTCTTTTGGACGGCACCTGAAGCAACCGTGAAAATCTAACATGTCGAGTCCAGGTGCCTAACCCAAATACAAAACCGAGCCCAACTTAGCCCAGCCATTTAACGCCTTGAGCCCGACCGATTAATACTTCCGGCCCACTTGATCCACCTTAAGGCTCGAGAAATTTCCTTTTTTCTCCCTCCAACACAAAGCAAAAAGAAGCCCTATCGGTTCGGTGCCCCCCCCCTCCACTCGCTCGCCCGCCAGGCCGCCATGCCGCTCGCCATGGCCACTCTCACCTCCGCCCGCCTCTCCCCACCCCTCCTCTCCTCCCCCGATCCCCGCCGCCGCCTCCCTACCTCCACACTCCGCCGCATTCGCCTCCGTCCCCGCCTCGCCGTCGTCGCCTCCGTCCCCGACCCCGCGGCGCGGCCTGTGGAGTACACGCCCTGGCTCATCGCCGGACTCGGCAACCCCGGCGACAAGTACCACGGAACGCGACACAACGTATGCACCGACGCGCCCCTTCGCTCGTATTCCCGTTCCCCTCCGATTTCAGATGGTCCCTCTCACCCCCCCTTGCGTTTGTGTGTGTGCTTGCGTATGTGTTATTAGGTGGGGTTCGAGATGGTGGATCGCATCGCGCGGGACGAGGGTATCACGATGAACACGATCCAGTCCAAGTCGCTGCTCGGAGTTGGTAGCTAACTCTCTTTTCGCTTGCAATGTGTACTTAGGTGCTACGGTTTCCTGTATCGTGTTCGCGTGTTTTTTAATACTTACTGCGTGGTCTGGGAATTGCTACAAACCGGATATCTGATTGTTTGGTAAATTCTTAGTGAAGAGGCATACTATCTGGTCTGAGTGTAAACTCCTGTTTTTTTTTGACTTTTCCTAATTCAGAGATACTTTGCATCATGCTAGGTTGTGTAGTTGGACAGCGATATTTGTCATTGTAACTTGTAGTAAGTTTCTAGTCTTTTTAGTATGTTGGTACTGGCAGTTAGACCTAGACTTAGACTCTAGCTAATGTATGGTTGTTGAAGCAATTGATCTGTGTGGAAACCCCCATTTATGTCAACTTATTACCGGTTATTTGGTGTTGATTTTTCGATTTTAGAGTTTGATTATGTAAAAACGTGTTTTTGACTTTTTGTGCAAGGTTTAGCAAAATGATTCTAAAGTTTTTATTCGGTTAAAATTGTATTTAGTAAACACGTTGTTTGGTAAAAAATGCCTTTTGTTTGTTCTACTTTGAATTTTGTGGAAAACAGGCGGGGATGGTTTTTCATAAACTCAATAATTTTGAGTTTCAGGGAAACTGGATTTTATTGTCTAGACTTTTTTTTAATTTCAATAGTTGAGACTCTGATTATGACTTAGCAAAAATCTGGTTTCCTGAAAACTTAAGATCCAATTAATCGAATAACTGACTTGTATAGTTGTATTTCACACTAGTGCTAGTCATCATAAGAAAAATCTACCTGGAATGTATGTAGTTGTGTGGACTGTGGTATCTATTACTAAGAGCAATTAGGCATACATTTCTGCCTGTTGGTGGGAAAGTTTTTGAAGTGATGCCCCACGTTGAGGGTACAAACAGTACGTTCATGCAGGATTTTCCTTTGAAAAATCAACAGTTGATATTGCACTAAAAGTCTAAAATGGTAAAGTGGATATTTATCAAGAGGAAATGAAACACCATTATATCATGTTTGTTCTGCATTTGGTAGCATTTGGTATCAGGTTTTGTTCCTTTTGATCCTGCAGAATCATGCAGTTCACCTAGTCCATATTGTTCTGCAGAGGGTCATCTTTGAAAATGACCTCATGTACCAATTGAAAATTAAATCGTGTTGTTGATGGCATACTGATTTTTTAATGTTAATCATAGGGTTCAAATATGTATACGTTGGAGGTACTATTACGTTCATGTAGTGGCATATGTTTGATGCATCAATTATTTTGGAAGAAAGCAACTCTCGTGCCTCAAAATTTGGCTAGTCCAGTGAATATTTTGTTACTGAAAGTATAGTTATAAACAGCAGGGTGTGTTGGGTACAATGCCATAATCTTGTTATTAATTTTGTTTTCCACCATCCTTGGGTGGAATTTTAGTGCAGGTTCAATTGGGGAGGTGCCAGTGTTGCTGGTAAAGCCACAATCATACATGAACTACAGTGGGGAGGCAGTGAGTTTTTATCCTTGGCCTTTCTTAGTTGAAGTATTAGCTTGTGAATAGTAGTATAATTTTATGTTGGCTACTTCAAGCAAACATTTCCGGGGAACAATTTTTCTTGTGGGAACATTTGGATTTCTTATTGCTGAAATAAATTGTGATATGTTTATATGCATATCCTTTTAATGTCTCTGTTTTGATATTCGTAACCTTTAATAAGATATTCGGCACAACTTAACTATCAACATGAATTTTGATGCCTTTTGTTACAAAATGCTGCCTTCTTGCAATATGTCTAACAAAATGAATATCATGCAAATGTAGCTCTTTCATAAATCTTTGATCAAAGTTGAGTTTTAACATATTCCAGGGTATAGATATAGTAATTACAAGGAACCATATGTGACTGCAGGGACCTTCAAGTTCTATATCTGTCTTGAAACATTCTCACATTAATAATAAGTTTCCAATAAGCAAAAGTTACTTTAATTGGGTACATGATACAACAAAAAAATACCAATTATGTTGACAATCTTGTGAGTGCGTCAGAACTACACCTATATATATACATGACTCCCCATTTCACTTAAAATATCACGCACCATCTGTTATGGTAACATGCTGCTATAAGTTGGTGTCAGGGCTTGTTGAGCGCCTGCTGTAGCTGTCTCTATTCTGATGCAATATTTTCCTTATTTCCTGTAATTTCTCAATTCATCATGTACTAAAGAATGACCATCCTGCTATCATGTGAAGATTGGACCGCTTGCTGCCTATTACCAAGTACCATTGCGACACATCCTCTTGGTACATCTTATTATTGTTCTTTTAATGATTTACCATTGGCATTCAGTGTCATGTGCTTGCAACTGATATCAGTGAGTTATGTTTGTTTCAGGTTTATGATGAGATGAGTCTTCCCAATGCTGTATTGCGACTTCAGCGGAAAGGTGGTCATGGCCGCCATAATGGGTAACGTTCAAATTTCCAAATCATTTGAAGCAATTAGTAGGTTTATGCTATGGTCTAATACTCATGAAAGTACTGTAGCGTGCGTACTGTAGCATGTCGGTATTGTAGCGCTGCGCGTATTAGGCATGATCTGTTATTTAGGAATATCTATTAGGTGTTTTGCAGTATCAATTAGTTAGGTAAGTTATTATTAGATTGGATTGTTAGAGGTAAGTTTCCTTATAGATTACTAGTTAAATGTCCGTGCGTTGATACGGAACAAAAACATTCAACAGACATGGACACGTAGGATTTAGTACAGTTTGTCACGCGAATACCAAATTTAGCCCCCGAATCACCGTAATTCTATCTGTAGCCCCCTCCCCGAGCATAGGACTACGCAAGTGCAACGTGTGCAGTGGTGCGGTCGGGGAGCGCATGACTCAAACTATGCACTGGTCTAGTCGTGAGCGTGGTTGTATAAGCCGTGATCGTGGTTGTAAGGCGTGGTCGTGGTCATAAGGCGTGGTCGTAGTCGTAAGGCGTGGTCTTGAGCGTGGTCGTGAGCGTGGTTGTATAAGCTGTGGTCGTGATCATAAGGCGTGGTCGTAAGCCGTGGTCGTATAAGCCATGGTCGTGGTCGTAAGCCATGGTTTACGACCACGGACCATGCTAACGACCACGACCACGGCTTACGACCACGCTCACGACCACGGCTTGTGACTAGTCCTTGTAAAAGTATTCAGATTTGATAGAATCATCATAGCAGCCTCCAGTTCCCGTGTGTTGCTACCATCATGGGCTACGACCATAGGGTACGACTATGAGCTACAACCACGAACTACGACCACTGCCTACGACCACAGGCGAGGGGGTGCCCTTGGAAGTGGCAGCTGAGCTCAAGCACCATGCGTGGGTCGAGTTTAATGGCCTTGATGCCGGCCTCAAGCAGCTGCTTGGTGAGGTTCCCCATGTCGGGCCCTATCTCGAGGACAGTGTTGGTGGGCTTTAGGCCAGCCTTGGTGACGATGGAGTCCACCAGCTTTGAGTTTCGTAGGATGTATTGACCCTTGGAGTTCTCAAACTGGATCTCACCCCACAGCCGCGCGCCGCCTCCTCCGTGCCGCTTCTTCTGGATCTTGCCGCCCTCCATGGTGGTGTGCTCGGTTTCCGTCGCTACCGCCTGAGGAGGAGGATGCCATGGTGGTAGAGAGGCGAAGGTGGTCTGTGGCACGCACAGGGAGTGGAGGGAGATAAGAGGAGTCTACAAGACACGCCACTGGAGAAGGAGGTGATGAAGTGGTGGTTGAAAGGCGGTGCTGGTCTATAGTGCACTGAGCCCGCCTCAGGCACCGCCACAACGCGCGCCTCCGGAGCTCGAGAAACTGCCGCCGAGGTTAGGGAATCGCGGGGTGCGGTGCCCAGGTGCGGTCAAGAGATGAAGAGGGGTGGGAGATCGTAACTGATGCTATAATTGATGCTAGAAGTGGAGAGGGGCAGTTGATCGCCAAAGAGAGAGGGGAGGGGAGGAGCGCGAGATAGATGGTGAAGATCTCATTGTTCAGATCAGACGATTGTAGGGAGAGGAAGGAGAATGAACCTACTACCACCAATTCAAACTTTTAAGTAGTAGAGATTATAGATTATTTCTTGGAAGTCAAGTCGGGTCGTTTCTATAAAAGGGATATCATGCATCTATTATGAATCAACAAAGATGAATAAACAAGTCTCTAGTCCGTAAAGTTCAGCTATGGTCGTTCCCTTGACTAGCTATTCTAAATCTATTCCTCCCTTAATCGGTGCCCTCTTTCGTCCAGTGCCGTTTTACTTCAAGTCATCGTCATTCGACCTCTCTCCGACATCGGTCCGCACTAGTTCCATGAGCCCAGATGTGAACAGTTGGACCTGTTGAGTTGGCATCAAAGAATCGGCATGACACAAAAGTGGGACAAATCTCTTGATACTCGTTGATTGTCCCGGTTGCTTGCAATTTGGCTAACTCACCCAAAAACTTGTTGCTAATCGGTGGCCCAAAGCGGAGGCTGCAATGATGCTTGAAAATTTGCCAAGATGGTTCACCTTCATCACATTCCAGTTGGTAGTACAATTGTTGAGCCGCTCCTTGAAGATGGTATGAAGCCAACCATGCCTTCTCTCGTTCAGGCGTTTGTTGTCCCCTGAAGAACAGTTCACAGTGGTTAAGCCATCTGAAGGGGTTGTCTTTTCCATGGAACATAGGGAAGGAGAGCTTGTGGAGGCGAGCCCCTAGAGCGGTGCCACCCTATGCAGACTGCTAATATGTGGGCGGGAGGGCGGGTGCAACTCCTGGTGGGATGGGCAGGATACCTTCACCCGTGTTCATGGCCTTTTCTCCAACAGAGCGATTCGCTCGCTGAGTTTGGCAACTTCTGCTGACAGATCGGTCTTCAATTCCTCCAATTTCGTTGTCATGGATGTCGTAAGATTTGCGATCTGCTATGTCAGCGCCGCCATCTCGGATGTGTCGGCCATTGGCTCTGATACCAAAGATGTTAGGGACACGGGCATGCTGTCGAAGATTGTAGCTATGGCGAGGCGACGAATGGGAGGCGTTTGTGTTGCTGGGGTTTGACAGTTCCATGATGGCTGGTACGAGAAGAGAACATCGAGAGGAGAGCACCACAAGAGTAGGATAAAGCTGAAGGCAAAAGAGAGTTGAAGGAGGTAAGCTTCTTATTCATTTGAGTTACAAGGATCTACAATATATAGTACTATTCCTGATCTAATCTGTCCGTAAAGGACTCCAACTAATCATACTAATTCGGTTACAACTCTAAAGGACTAATCCGAAGCGGTTGTAGCCTTATCTCCCTGTGCAACCGAATCCAATAAAGGAAGGCCCTTCCGTCTACGCGTATACGTACGTCCCCACATAACATCATCCCATTCATGACAATTGGTATAAGAGCAATCGATCCTTTCCCACGACTTTCGCTTACCATGAAGCGCACCATTGCTGTTCCACATTTGCTACCCTCGTGGTTGGCAACTTCCTCGAAATCGAGCAACTCTAAAGCCCTTGCGCCTTCGCCATCAATCGTCATCAACACACTGTTGATCTCACACGCGGGGCATCGCAATTACTCGCCAGATTGGGTCTACCAAGGGCTGCAGCCATGGCCACCACCACAGCTTGAGGAAGAGCTGTCGCCGAAGAGGGGAGAAGTTGCCATGTGTGAGTACTGTTCATGCGTGCGAGTAGTACCTGTGTACTGTAGCAACATGTGGCGGGGTCAGATTAGTTAGAACAGAGGTAAGAATAGTTAGTCGTCGTCGTCTGACCTCTCTTTGACGGATGTTTATCCTGTTATGAACTAAGGTTCACAAAAATTGGTATCAGAGCACTCACTATGGCTTCTGGTACCGCACCATCTCTCTTAGAGAAATTGAAGACTAACAACGAAGAGCAGAAGGTCTTCAATTGTGGCTACCACCGTAGCTTGAGGATGAGCTGCCATGCGCGAGGGGTGTGATGTTATGGTCTGATACTCAGGAAAGTACTGTAGTGTGGCACTGTAGATTTATTTCGTGTATTAGAGATAAGTTTTCTATTGTTAGGATTAGTTTTCTTAATATGGAGATATATTTCTTAGAGTTCCAAGTCTAGCTATCCCTATAAAAGGGACAACATTGTATCGTTATCATCAAGCAATGAATAAACAAAATTCTTAGTTTCTCCTCCTCTTCTTCAATTAAGCCTTAAGAGCCTTGAAGACGACATGGTCGGCCGTTCAATGGCGAGTACCCTACTCTTGGTCCTCGGACTTATACCTAACCAACACCGACCTTATCATTTGGTATTAGAGCCAACTACTGCTCCGCCATCAATGGCTAACAGCGGGGGCTCCGATCCCATGAAGGTCTGAGCTTCACGATTCCACTACCTAGTCTTTCCGATCTTCGATCGCTAGAAAGATCTGCAACCTTAGTTGAATCGCTTTGAGCAATTTTTTAAGAAGCAACAGACGATTGAAGAAGAGGAGTGGTTGGCATCACACCACCTGATGGGGAGTGCTGCCTTGTGGACTGGCATATGGAGTGTGCTCTCAGGGTGTAGACTTGGCCAAGTTTTGTTAAACACGTCAATCTCCGATTCGCCACCACCATCATGCCCTCTCCACCGAGCCAACCACTACGGCTTTCGATGCTGAGTTATCGTCCGCTGAGATCTGTGCCAACTTGATGGTCTTGATGAAAAAGTTTATGGCCAAGATGGAGGAGAAGGCGCAACATGTTGCTACAGTTTCCAAGTCGCCATCACCGCCGGTTGCGACCATGTCCGAGATGGAGGAGCAGAAAGAGGTGACACATGCCATTGCAATGGTGGCGCTGCCATCACTGTCCCCATCGCCGTCATCAGCATTGGTCTCGCTACTGCTTTCACCAACAATGACTTCTTTCTAGGCTTCGTTGCCCTTGGCTGCACCATTGGTGCTTTCACTGAGGAGGAGGTTGTCGCTGTCCAGTGGCAGTCTTCACGCGGTCAGCCGACGCCATGCCTTCGAAGATATGGAGTGTAACGGCTGTCATGTGGGGTTCAACGACGTCATCACATCCCTCCCACGACCGTTGCATCTTAAGATGAGAAGGATGCTGCTGCCCTATATTGGTTGGCCATGCCGTCGTTGACTCCTGCGACGTCAGCCAACGATAGAGAGTTGCTGTCCTCACTATTGTGCATCGGGGCTTCGTGATCATCTTCTGCGCCATGCGATGTCGTCATTGTGCCATTTTACGAAGGTCTTAGTCCATGGCCGCTATCTGATAGCTCGTGGATGAGCTGTCTCGCTGCGAGAGGTGCAATGTTATGGACCAAGACTAACAGGGCGTGAACAGTACTGTGGTACTATAGCGACGAGTAAACAGTGCCCACATGAGTACTGTAGTGCAGTTGTATATTTGGGTGGTTTGATAGCATTAGCAGTATATAGGGGATTAGGAATATAATAATTAGTTTTCTTATTATTTGAGTTTATTTCCTTTTAGATTTATTTCATGTATTAAGAATAAGTTTTCTATTATTAGTATTAGTTTTCTTAATATAGAGATATGTTTTTTAGGGATCAAGTTTAGCTATCTCTATAATAAGGATAACATTGTATCGTTATCGTCAAGCAATGAATAAACAAAATTTCTAGTCTCTCGTTGTCTTCAGTTAAGTCGTAGAGTCTTAGCGGCGGCATGGCTGACCATTCAAGGGCGAGGGCCCTTTCTTCGGTTCTCAGACCCATACCCAACCAACACAGATCATATCAAGTTTATTGGTCAAATGTAATATAGAGATTTAAAATCTCAATATCCTCCAAAATTTAGTTTGATATGTAGCTCGTGTTGAGATGTTTGTCCAAAGAACAACAAACATGAGTTTTACTCTGGAGGCCAGGACAGAGTCAGAATATGTATTACATGGACCTGACTTACCGAACGTAAGTGGTTTGTCAAGTTTTACAGGATTGAATTTGAATACTTGAATACATGGGGGTCTCTGCTAAACTTTATATTGTGCAGGGAAAATGTTTATTACTTGCTTGATAGGCTTTATGTTATTATTTGTTAGTTTGCTTTTGAGATACCTGTTTCTGTGATCTTCATAGTTAATGCCATTACTTAGATTTCACAATCCATTATCCTCACTCCACAATAACCATTTCCCCTGAAAACAGCCTACAGAATGTAATTGAGCGTTTGGATGGCTGCCGGGAATTTCCTCGTTTATCTATAGGTACATTACTATGTTCACCACCTCACTCTTCTATACCTTCCCTGAAAATTCATATTATGCCAATATTAAGCTGTTGACTGTTGGACATAGGCATTGGCAGCCCACCTGGAAGAATGGACACGAGAGCTTTTCTTCTGCAGAAGTTCAGTTCAGAGGAACGAGTGCAGGTATTGACTTTGCTTCATGTTTAATTATTTCGTAGAAGATAATGTATATAGTGTGAAAATCCCTTTCTTCTGATATTTCCTTCTCTGTTCGGTTATGTCCATCCCTCCTTTCCCTCTCCAGTAGCCATAAAAAAACCAGTTCCATTATCAACTTTGATTTCATCTAAGAGTTCTTTCTTTTTTCTTTATGATGACAAATAATATGCTGATTTCTCAGTAGGTAGCACTGTGCCAGTAATTCATTCTGTAATGATATTTCAATTGAACATTGGCTGTAGGAATAATATAAAAGATCTTCCACCATTTGGTTGGATTATCATAATTGATGAGTATTAATTTTGGGTATAGGCTGTAAATTGTAATGTTGCAGCAAACAATTGTGTTTGAACATATCTTTATTTCTAGACAAAGACTAATGATACAGTTCCATGTTGGATATACTACATTTTGGAGTAGCACCCGAACTTTGTTTTACCCTTTAGTTGTTACACAAAGGGACTATCTCAATTTATATGCATTATTAATTGTTATCATTATACGCTGCTGTTACATGAGGGAAAGGTTTTTGCAAAGTTGGTTCTGGAAAAGAACATTAGGAATCTTAACCTTTACTTTATCATTCTATAGAAAAACTTATGTTAGTTAAGCCTCAACTTTCTCATTTTCTAGTGGTCCGCCCTTTTCTGGGAGGAACTTCGACATGGTTGTTACTTGGATGTTGATTTAAACCTGTTCTGTAAATTTGATCAAGATTGACACTGCTTTGGAGCAAGGGGTGGATGCTGTGAGGACTCTTGTGCTGAAGGGTTTTAGTGGAAGTATTGAGAGATTCAATCTGGTGCAGAAGTACAAGTTCCACAGGGTTTGAAGATTTGCTAGATGCTTGGATCTACTCGTGGAAGACACATGAATACACACCTGTCATTAGAAGTGTTGAATGTGGTAATTTGCATAACCCACTTAAATGCAGTAAGTTGCTACCACAGTGTCCTGTAGTTTTGAGGATGTTAAGAACTCAGCAGTGTACATAAGGTAGAGTGCTTTCGCACATTTTCCTAAAGAGAGCACATGGTTTACTCAAAATGGAAAACAAAATAGGTTAATTTGACGAAGGCCATGTAAAAATACTTGTTGCTTATGTAGGTTAATGACCAAGACATTTGGGTCTGATGTAAAAGAGGAAATATAGACCACTTCATCCTGCCCTTTCCTAAGTCTGCAATTTCGTCCATGCAAATAAATACTACCTGTCCTTGTTGAAGTGGATCATTTGCCTGCAAAGTGATCATATAGGTATTTATTATCTCTGGCCGTACAACTTGTTTTCATCAACTTGATGCGGTAATGTTGTTTAGTGTGCCATGTTATGGTTACGAGTTGTCTATTCCTCTATGTTATCTTGTCCTAAAGAAAGTTATGTAGGAGATCCTCAGCACTTCCTTGACAAGGACTTGAAAACGAAATATAGTTTTTATTCTCTAAGCTGATATGTCAGTCTGAACTCAAACTTGTCAGGCTAGGTATAGGTAGGAAAAAAATTCTTATGCTATGTAAAAGTTTGCACAACTTCTCACATCTGTTAACCTATACAACCATCTAGAAGGAGCAGAATCAAGCTAATGTAGCCCTAGTTTGTTTTCTATTGTTCATGGCTAATCTAGAACTTTTGGTGATTAACTTGCACAGGTTGTCTTGTGGTTAAACGCCATCTGCAACTACCTTGCAACCCATTCTCTAGCTTAACTTAAAAAACTAGTCTAAACAATGTGCTATGTGATAATTTAAGGAGGCAAGATCTGTTTGGCTTTGGGTCATTTATTTTGAGCGATGACAGAATCCCTTGGATGTTTGAGTTGATAGGGTACAGGAAGGTGGAGATAATAATTTAATCACGTTTTCATTTCATGCATATTTTTCATCTTCCTTCTGTGTATTTTGATCGTTAATGCCATGGAACTTGAAAATTAGCATTTGTGCGACAGCCGACAGATACAGTTTGAAATTGGTGTTGCTATGATTTAGTGATTTACATGCAAATAACATGCATATGTTAAATTTTGTGGAATTGTGCTTTTGCTACCCGTATAGAACAACTATATACATGTTTCCCATAGAGTATTTTTGTTTTCATATTGTTTCCTTACAGACCAACTGCATACATGTCTATGTTTCTCATAAAATCGAATGCGTGATTTGGCAATATAGTTAGTGAAGTTGTAGGTTTTATAAACATGCTGTTAATTGGTGAGCTTGGTGGCAATTGGCAACCTCCATCTGTTCTTTTTGAGTTTCACATATTGCTCCAGGATCTCGTATATTTGGACAAATGGCCTGTATACTGATGTTGGGTTTCATAGGTGTCCCTTCATCACATAATAAAATAAAATATGGTCATTATTTTCTTCGTGGCAAGAGCGGGTGCTTTTTTTTTTTCTTCTAGCCCTGATCAACGCGGTTTCGGCTTCTGGCTTATTTTTCACTATTCATAAGTTTCGTCTTTTTCTGAACTTTTGACTTTTTGTTGAGCTTTTTTGCCGGTTCTTTTTTGCCCGTATTTGTTTGTATTATACGTAATGGGCTAACATATTTTTTATATTTTTAATTTTTTTAAATTTAATTATGCTAAATAATCCTCTGTCAGCTACAGTGCTTTTTTCAGCTAGCTATAGTGTTTTCAGCCATAAGCCATGAGCTTTTCAGCCGAACCGATCACCACCTTATTTTCCATACTTGATTAAATTCAAGGTTTTACATACCATTCTTCAATGTTCAAATTATGTGAAAGCAAAAACAAAATAAGCACCCCTTTAAAAAAAGAAAGATATAATAGCTATGGGGCTGCTTGTTGATACTTGATAGAAATGCAAAACACATTCAAAATTTGTTTCAATTGAGTTAACTATTATATCTTGCTCCAAAAGACCTGCTTTCAGTAACTATGTGTAAGCAGTTGCCTTCTCCCATGCCAACAATTTTCAGATCAGCTCTAAGAACATATGATGAACAAACTGCCTAGAAGATTACGTCTTGTAAAGAGGAAATTTCATCTTATGATGATCCAAATGTGTCCAGCACTTGCCGAAGTAATAACAAGATGAGTAAGGCCCCGTTTGGCACAACTCTAGCTCCGAGATCTATGCTGGATCTGTAGTTTGTTGACTAAATTAAAGTAATTTAAATATTTTTATTTAATATATAATATAAATGAAATGAGTCATGTAAATGCACTTAACATGCCTGCAACTATAGATCCAGGATTTCCTAGAGTTACAGATGACCAGCTCTAGGAAATCTACAGATTTCCTAGAGCTAGAGCTCTGCCAAACGGGGCCTAAGGTAACTTATTCTGTATAAAGTAACCATTTATTTTACTAGAACATCAAAGTGATAAAGAGGAAAGAACTAGTTTGAGTGCAGCGCTGCCTCCCTATATTCCAGAAAAGCCAGAGATAACTTGTGGGGTGATGTTACCCATATCAACCAGGTGACTTGTCTAATACACAAGACAAGATACGATATTTGTCAAAGGCGTAGCTTTGACCTTGGTTTCAAGACCTAAAAACATTAGTCTAGTAACCTCACTTCCACTACTTTTTGCTAGAAAAATTCCCTATGGCCATTTTTTTTCTATTCACCAAGTGGATTCCAAAGTTTCAAAGATTATATTATCTAAAGCTCTTCCCTCCACCATCACGTTACCTAAACTATTTGCTAATCCCTTTCTTAAAGCCATCGCATAAGTAGGGTATGGAGTAATCATACATCTAAGCCATGTGCATCCATCTGTCGCTCACTCGCTTGCAGAGTTGTATTAGATTTACAAGTGTCGTAATCGTAGCCGTATTATCTTAATTCGCGGGCTACGCTGGATCTGTGTTTTAAATTATTTTCCGCGGTGACAATTAATTGTAGCGTTTGGTTAAGCTTCAGACATTCTAGACTATTAGATTTTGGTCTAGGTGTTTCTTTAATCCCTTTTGCAGAATCACTCCACATAACTTTTAAGTGAAATCCACCCAATCTTAAGTGCTTATTTTTATGGAGTAGGTAATGTCACTTCGAATACTAGAACATAGTTTAGAGTCGTTGCTCACATTGCTTGGGTCTGTTACTAGCTTTCAAACTTATTCCGAAGGAAGACATCAAACTCTAATTAAGCCAAGCCATTCGTTAATCTCCTATGGTGGCCCAAAAAGCACTTGTGGAGAAAATAAAGAGATATGGTTGCTAAGTTGAGTGATATATGTGTGTAATTACACCTGAGTGTAAAAGGTATTTTTCCTCTCTCTCTCTCTCTCTATATATATATATATATATATATATATATATATATTAGAGGTGGGAGTAATTACACCCGGGAGTAAAAAATATTTTTCATATATATATATATATATATATATATATATATATATATATATATATATATATATATATATATATATATATATATATATATATATTGCTTAGTAGTAAAATGGGTGAGGTCATCCTGGGGATTAAACTATGTGCTAAACTTGTCATCATGAGCCAAAAAGAAGGATTTTCCTTTGAGAGCACAACTTGGCGCGGGTCCCTGCGGGGATTCGGGTGATCTTAAATGTTGCCAACTTTGTGCTTGCAATCAACTAACAAAAATGTTGGGGATGGGACTAGGAGCCTTTGTTGAGGCAACACAGCGAACTCTACACAAACTTGGGACCTACTGACATGTCTAGGTTGTAATCAAGTTTGCAAGTGACATACATTTGTATCTTATCAGCACCCCATCAAGGTTACTGAGTGGGGTTTTGTTTTTCCCTGCTGTGATTAAATGGTCCACATGTGTTAGGTACTTCAGAGTAAGGTGCCGACTAAGGAGCCTTATGAGGGCCACACAAGTCAGTTACATGCTATTTATCTCCTTTTCATAAAGCCTTGAGATAACAGATGATATACCTTAGAGCATTAGTGCAGTAGCTTTGTACCACATTTCGGATCAAAACTATTTATTCCTTTGCTACATATGATTGGTTAGTCAACATGACAAATTTTGTTTTATGAATTGCAGTATGGTAAGAACCCTGTCTACCAGAAAAGCAAAATATGCATAACCATCTCAAGCCTATCATATTTCTGGGCATGAACTATGGAATAGATAGTAACATAGGACAACAGTATGTGAGCAAATAAGGGTACATTGGCCATGGAGAATAGATAGTGACGTAGGACAACGGTATTGAGAGCAAGTAAGGGTGCATAAGCTGTGTTTCCCTTGCTGTGAGGTGCTCTGCAGTGCAAGGTGGAGACCACTGCAGCAAGAAAAAGCTATTGACCTATGCAACGCCCAAATGAAGTTGTCCCTTGACGGATAGCCGCTAATCTTTAATCAGGGGAACAAACGGATGATTCATGACCCTATGTTTGTTTTTTTGTCATAAACTAGGAAGTAGAAAGCGGAAAGAGACAGGTGGTGCTTCAACTAGTTTTTGGTTTAAGCTTTTGGTTATGGCTTTTGATTGAAATTGTACTGTAGCGGTTGTTAGCTTTTTTGAGTAAACATAGAAAAAAGAGATTTTTTTTTAAAAAAAGTTATATCGTCGTCACGGACAATACAAAGGAATAAAAGAAAAAAAAGCAGAAAAAGGTAAAAAAAGGGCCAAAATTAAATGTCAATGTGTTCCAAGTGATTTTTGGCTTAAATAAGTCAAAAGCAAAAAAAAAAAGAAGCTAAAGCACAATCTCCAGAAAAGCCACAAGGCAACAGCAGAGGACAACATAACACCCTCCAGAAGACACAGCATAACATCTCTGGTCAACATGGCCACAAAAAAAAAAGAGCACACAACCAGTCGAATAGAAAAGAAGAGAAGCAAGGGGAAGCCTAAGCACGGCTCTAGAAAGCCTCAACCCCTCTCTTTTCCTTCCCATCTCAAACCCCCTAAAACCCCATAGCCACAGATCGTCAACCATCGTAAAGAGAAACCAAGGCCAGCCGACAGGAGCATGGAGTCGGCAAGAAGCTGGCCCGTAGGACAACTAGCAGAAGAAGGAGAAGGCCACCATCACAGCCCGGCGGCACACAAGAGACCAAGAAAGTGACCGCCAAGCACAAGCAATTATCCTTTACTAAAGCAAACCGATAATCAACCGGCACATGTAGCCTGCCATCCAATCTTAGTGATAGCATCAGTTTTGTAAGACTTAATCATGCATAAACTGTAGCCAAAAAACAATCAACCGAATGGCATAGCATCACTAGAGCAGTATCTAGGCACCCTAGAGTATGTGCGCAGAAGGGAAAGTAGAGGGGAGGAAGGTTTACCGTAGGCGAGGATCGGTAGCGGAGTGCTACCATTATCTTAGCACTCGCGCGAGGCAGCCATCGCACACTCCCCCGGCGTGTGGGCGGCTTTGAGTTCCATCGTGACTTAGCCAAAACAACTCAACTCTATGCCTATCCCCTTCTTGAGCTAAGAACTAAATCAAATCAAAATAGTAACACAAGCTTAACATAGGAAGGAAATGGCAATGAGAAGGAGGCGCGAGAAAACGCATCCAGGTGAGGAGCCAGATCCAAGCTGTAGGCCACGGGTCTAGAGACCGACGAGTACGCTAGGGGAAAAGGCGGTGCAGGGAGTCAAGGCGGTGGCTGGAGGCGTAGGCGACTGGGCTAGCTAGAGTTGGTGAGGGGCTGGAGACGTCGGCGTAGAGGGGGAACGGCGGCGCTAGCCGAGAGGGTGACAACAGGGACAAGACAGAGGCGGCGAGGCCGGGACGAGACATGAGGACAGCGGAGCAGCGGCTCGAAGCCAAGCCGGAGGAGGAGACGCCGGGCCGGGAGTTGACGGTGGAGGCGCCAGAGCCAGGGAGAGGCCGAGGAGGCACGACGCTGGAGGGTTGGAGGCACGGTGCTGGGATCTGATTTGGATCAGGAGAGGAGGAAGTGAGGCAAGGGAAGAAGAAGCGACCGAGTAGATGAGGCCACTCGGTCGGCTGAATAGGAAAGAGAAAAAAAGAGAAGAACGAAAAAAAAGAAGAGGAGAGAAAAAGAAAAAAAAAGGAGAAAATGAAGATAAAAATGGTAGACGTATAAATAAGATTTATTTGCAATTATAGACGCCGATCATTAAATTATGATCATTTGGGCACCGAGGCATCGGAAAGATGTCTGGTGAGAGAGAGAGAGAGGTTGTCAGTATCGGGTTTGGTTGTCTATACACGTAGAACTGTTGTTGTTTGCATGCTTGTGTGAATTGCAATGTTGAGTTGAGGGTTCGGGTAATGCTTTTAGGTGGAGGTTTTGGTTTGGCGCTCCTCCATGCATCGTCCACGGGAATAATTAGGCAAGTGCATGGTAGAACAGTGAACTGTGGTGAATGTTTGTTATTCGTATTTTCATGCCATGATTTACAATATTTATGAGATGATATATATGATTATGGGCTAATCATACCTTGATGAGTACAGTTTATGATTAGACATCCACATTTGAAGAATGTTGCATCATGCAAAATGCATAAGAGTCAGGTCGGTGAGAAAGTCATATGACTAGTCTGGAGTGCTCTTGAATAAGACCTATAGAGGTAGGCACCTCCAGGGATGGAGGCAGAGGGCTTTCACCGACGGGTGAAGCAACTCCACTATAATGGTATAAGCGACATACAGAGACACATTATGCATTGCATTCATAGACCTACGACGGTAGGCCTCCCACGATAGTGGGGAAAATTAAGACCTACTTCGATAGGTGCTTCCAGGGATGGAGGCAAAGGGGTTTCACCGACGGGTGAAGCAACTCCACTATACCGGTATAAGCTGCATACAGAGGAGCATTGCATCGTATTGCATTTGCAGGAAACAAACAGGAGGCAGGGAGGAAACCCAGAGATTCTGAGTTACAATTCATAAATGTGATTTAATGATTATTGTACCAACCCCACTATTTTATCGTGTGCGAGCGATAGGAACAGGCGGGAGTAGCACAATTGTTTCACATGTAATAGTAATTCACATATCATCTATAATTGATATATGTAGCCTTGAATAGTCTAAATACTTTTTGGTAATTAGCAAATTTATACATCTTCTGCGCTTAGTGTCAAGCGTATCGACTTTTGTTGTTTGGTTGATATTTGAATAAAGGAATTGCTTCGCAAGACCAGTGGCAAAAGTTGAAATTAGTAGCATTATAGAGTAGGTGGGTAGCACTTGGGCTCAGGGAGGGATCGAGGTGTTACAGGATAATACAAAGGAATAAGGGGAAAAAAGAAAAGCAAAAAAGTAGAAAAAAAGTCAAAAAAGCGAAAATTAAAAGTCAATGTGTTCCAAGTGACTTTTGGCTTAAATAAGTCGAAAGCCAAAAAAACCAGAAGCTAAAGCCGTTTAGAGCGGGACCACAAATGAAAAACATATGCACCTCACATTTGATTCCCTACATGTTAGATATGATAGAATCATCACAAAACAGGGGAAATAATTATTAACATTACAGTGAACTACCCAGAGGCTTCTCAATGGCCCTATTCGTATTAGTTTCTGCTTAGAGGAATCAGAAGCCAATATGAACTCATGGCTTCTCAAAACGGCTTATTTACTCCTTTCGTTCCTATCTCGTTCCGAGGATAAGTCGAGAGGTTATGGACGCATCACGTGTTCTATTCCTCTTTCTCCTGTTTCGTGCACACATCTCTTTTATCACTTTTTGCACTACTCGTTTTCTCCTTTTAAAAGCTATTTTTATCAACCGCTACTATTTATTTTTAGCAAAAAAACTATCAGCTGCAGCCAAACTTGCTGGGTCCAACAAAAATCGTTTAAAACCAAAAGTGGAGGTACGTGACAATAACGAAATAAGTGAGTATGAATTATGATCAATGCTTCTATTTGGGTTCAATTCTGATATATTGCTTTCTAGCACCAATATCTGATTATGATGATATGAATAGTTTGCATAAGATGAGTTTAACTGTAATATTATTTTACGTACTCAACTTGTGAATTATGATCAAGTGCCTGTAGCCCTCAACAGCTTATGCTTCATGTCAATTTAATTGGTACCAGAATAGTTCCAGAAATTGCCTTACGAAGTATGATCATGTACTAATATTATTGCATAATCCACTTCTGATAATTTCAGTTTGAATTTTTTTAGTATAGTCATTAAGGCTTGAAACTGATAATATACTGCATCTGCATTTGCTGGTCGATTAGAGTGCGTGTTAGATTCTTGGCGTGCATAAACTAATGAGAAAAGTGCTGCAGAACTTGTATATTAACAGAAAAGACCATGGGACTATTTTTTCAGCTTATAGAATAAGCAAATATGACAGTTTTTCTATCATTATTTTGAAGCGATTTATTGGAATCGCTGTTTCGTATTAAGACTAAAAGTTATAAACCGTAGTCATAATCTAGAGTATAAAAGGACAGACCCATGTATGTTCTTTGTTGCAAATTGTAGTCTGTGAGGAAAGCATTTAGGATCCCTTGGTCTCCAACCGTCCAAGCTTCTTCCAGACAATTCCTCCTGGAATCAAAACATAATAGATTTTCCCAAAGAAGTTGGTATCTTTATGGGTCCTAGAGTTGCTCATCCTATAAGGAAGCTCACAGCATGGAAGGAAAGGACAAGTAGATGAGGACTTTTGAAGTTAAAGAAGCCAAATTTACTTTATTGAACGTAGCAACTTGGCTCCTCTACATTTTTTGGATTTTGCTAAGGTCACCACTAGCATGTGGGATGGGCTTCAATCGGTCCTAACTAGCCAATAACTTCTACTGTTCTCTTTCGATTCAAGCCGTAGACGGCGGATTGGTATTTTTTGCTCAACTTTTTTTATTTGAGAAATTGGTTAGTTGATCGTAAGGAACATGAAATGTCAATTCCAATTTAAATGATTAAATGTGTGATAATTCCCTTTTTTGTCAATCATATGAAAGGTTCATATAACTTTTTGCTGCATTTTTTATAAATTGATGGAAAGAACAGGTATTGTAATTCAAGTGAAATGGTTTTTGTTTGGAGAAATTTATTGATCAATGGTAATGAACATTTAGATGATTGGACGTGTCATTGAGATCAAATCTTGCCAATATTCCTTCTGAGTCAAGGCGATTGGTGTCCATTCCATGTCTTGCCGAGTTGCTCCCCCCTAGAGTGAAGGGTCTCAAAACGTAAGAGGGACTGGGATGAAATATGACTATATCTGAAAAGGAACACCTCAACCGACTCTGTTTAGGGTTTCTGACAGGAAAACAGCTATAGTAGATATGACTCAAACTGTAGCTCTGCTCATTTGGTTTTTTTGGGTTTATACCTCATTTTTCACTGTTTAGCACTGTAGCCAGTTTATTTTGTACTGTGGCTGCTGGTGGCTTTTTTAGCGTAATTAACATTAAAAAACTAAAATAGAAAAAAAATAAGATAGCCTATTATGGACAATGCAAATAAATACAAGAAAAAAAAGCAAAAAAGCCTTAAAAAGCCAAGAAAACCTAAAACCAAAAACCTAGCAAAGAAGCTGAAATGAGTAGGGAGTGTTCCTAATAGTTCAAATCTGGCCTCTGCAAGAGTAGGATCTATTCTCAATTATAGCATGCATGGTGGTCATATTTGTGTACAACTTTCCTTTGTCACATGATTGCCATTCTGAAATGTGCATCATATTGTGTTATATCTTGTTACTTTTTGAGGAGACGGTGATATTTCCTGTATTTGCCATGCATTAACTTATTTGGTCTTGTTCATTTTAACTTATAACCTATAATTTATGGTTTCTCTCGAATAAACAATGGTATGATTTTTGTCGCCATTTTAAAGTGGATTATTGGGATAGTATTTTTGAAGCGGCTTATCAGCATTCGGTTCGTTCACACAAACGCAGCAAGAAACCATAAGCCGCCACCATAAACAGCAGGTGAAAACAACCCATCCATGGACTTTTGAAAAATCTAGCTACACTCGGAAATGTCAGATCAGTAACCTTTTCTATTTTTTTTCTGTTTACCGATAGTCTTCTAGGAATTCACATGAATCGGAACATCAGTTTGGCATAGCAATTACACTGTTCTTTGAACTGTAGCAGTATGGGACACTTGATTTACGGTAACTAGAATTGTTTAGTAGGAGCTTCTGTGCATTCATTGAATAAGAGAGGTGGTTAATTCAGATCGTCCAATTATTCTAGAAAAATCATGATCGGACGTCCGTCTGTTGAGAAACTGTAACCACAATTTAAACTTGTGTCATGTACAGTAATTCACAGGGAAGCTTTCTTTAGTTTTTTTGTTGGTAAACAGTCTTGAGCACATTGCAAGCCGATAACTACGCATGATCTTTTCTCGTCGGTAATAATTTGTTATTGGAGGAATATATTCATGAATCTGTGATTATTGAATGCTTGTCTAGGCGTCTAGATATGTAGCGCCGTGCAATATCCCAAATTTTCAAAAAATTGAAAATTTTTATTTTTCACTTGAATTTAGTTTTTTCTTCCCAATTTGGCAATCCATTGAGAATGCACTTTCCACTTTTGGCTTCCTGCTTCTCTTCGCTGGTGCCTCCGCGCGCTGCTGCCTCCCCATCGCCTCTTTGTAACTGCTCCACGTGCCGCGCTGTCATCGCACCGGATTTCGGCCGTGCCACCCCTTCCTATTCACACCGAGCTGGCGCCACGGCCCCACCAATTAGTCACTCAGCTCCTGCCACTCTATCTCGCTTTGCGTGCCGCTCTACTCGCTTCCTTCTCTCTCCCACTTCGGTTCTCTGCTCCTGGCCGACGCTCTTGCCTTCGTACCACAATGTCAACTCTCTCAGAAGCCGAAGAGCCACGTTGCCAGCGTCATTACTCCCTCTACAGAGCCTCCCTGCCTCTTCTCGCCCGCGTGCACGAAAGCCCCAAACCGCCTCTCGATCGCTTTAAAGCTCCTTGAAGTCGCTCTAAAGCTTGTACACACCCCCACACAACCTTCCTGAGCAGCCAATTACTTTCCCTCGCTCGCCATCACCGTTGACGCCGTCTCCCTACACCGGTGAGCTCCTCTTTGCAATCTCCTTCGTTTCTCAATAAAAATTCGATTGCTTTTGTCCTTAGCATTCCCAAAGCATCTGGATTACACTATTGAGCTCGCCTAAGCACGAGCATAACTCCAGAGCTCTAACGGTGTGAGCACTTGCCGGCGGGAGGGACCTCACCGTGGACAACTCAACATGAGCTATCCTAGCCTAAGCCGCTTCTACCGCTGAGTTCGCCTTGTCCCGTAGATGGTTAAAAACCCTAGCACCCCGCCGGAACTCCACCGGAGCCACCTTGTGCCATGCTTGGCCCATACCGCCGCCTCTCGCCGTTGGCCAAAATCGCAGCCCCTCAAGCCCGGCCAACCTCGAAAAATGGACCCCAAGACCCTGAGGAACCCGCAAATGTC
The DNA here is from genome assembly GCA_017311315.1 of Dendrocalamus latiflorus. NCBI lineage: Eukaryota > Viridiplantae > Streptophyta > Magnoliopsida > Poales > Poaceae > Dendrocalamus > Dendrocalamus latiflorus. The sequence continues at coordinate 1,591,314 of CM029647.1, read as the reverse complement.
CTTGGTTGCTGTTGGCGACCTTCGCCGGCGTTCAATTGGCCGCCGCCACTGCTACTCTGCTCTGTTGTCCTGTAGCGCCAGGAGGTGGAAGACGACGGCGCCGGTTGGGCTGAATTGGCTGAATGATTTTGGGCCGAGCGCAGTATTGTTCATCCCGAAGCTCAACCCACTACTATTTGAACCCGGTACTGTAGATAACCGATCCGTGATGAACAGTGTTGAACCCGTTACTGTTTATCCAAACCCGAATTTGTAAAAATACTTCTGTCTTGACCGTTTTGTCAAATCAAACCTCAATGAAACCCAAACTCACACTATTCTAAAATCAATCATCCACTTCCCAAATCCGTCTAGCACGTTTATAACCCGTTTAACCATCCCGAGCCTACCTGGTCCAACTCTAACCCTACCAGTCAACCCAAACATTGTTGAACTCCAACCACCCAACCCATTTCCTTTTATCTCTTTTCTTGTTATTTAATTGCATTTCGTTCCCAGCTTGCATTCTGCAAGGCAGGAACTTGTTTGACCTCGTTTTCTATGCTAGTGAACGGACCAAGCGAGTTGGTCAACCAAAGGGCAGCAAAAGCAAAGGAAGCAAGCATGAAGCCGATAGAGAAGATCGAGAATAACGGGAAGGAGGTAAGTCACATGTTTTTGATCATGTTGAACCTACATTTTGTTAATTATTTATTTATCAATATTTCCATTATCTTTTATTTGCGCGCTGATATTTTATGTACAATAAATGTTTAGAATGACATGATATCTAGTTACATCCTACCATTGAAAAAGCCCTGTTTACTTTGATGGCTATATTCACCTTGACAAGACTTAGAAATGCTAAATCTACTACTTAAATAACCATGGTAATGTAGGAAACTTAACTATTTCATACTACTATTTAGCATACCATTTTGCCAGTAATTTTGCAAAAGTGTTTCTTAGGAATTGATTATCATGAGAACCATGTGTTGGCTTTTGGCCGGTAGAATTATTAAAATGGCTCTAGGGTAAAGGGGTCTAGTGGAAAGACACAAGGTGACCTTCGTCCACGACCTTACCCTAGGGTAGAGGTCTAGGGTAAGGGGGTCTAGTGGAAAGCCACAAGGTGACTTTCGTCCACGACCCTTCCCTAGGGTAGAGGCTTTTGCAGATAATGTCTCAGAGTGAAATGGCAGTAAAGTTTGGAGAAAGTAAGGATGACCTTATGTTGAGCAAAGAACATAGTGATCTCATAACCACAAGTTTTGACTTATCAAACCTGATTTAGTAGCTGCCCAAATCGATTGAATCTCTACAGGAGTGAGAAGTGTTAGTATGGGAGGGGGTAAAACCATACTGAACAACGGTAGATTTCTCTCAGGACGGGTAGAAGATATCTGGTCGTGTCGGCAGATACCCGGGTCTGAATTGGAGGTCTCCCAGGTAGAGCCTATATAAAGAGATGAGCAGTAAAATGACCTTGTTTTCTTAACTCGGTCATGAGGGTTAAGAGATCTTATGGGTAAAGTTGGACAACTCTACGGAGTAATCACAATAGTATCTCAAATATGCCGTGCTTCCGGTAAAAGAAGCTATGTTCATGGGTGATTCCAATAGCGAGACACAAGTAGATTTGAAAATGAGTTGAAAAATACTGAGGTCTGTTAACCAACTCTTAAAACCCCAAATACTTAAATAGTTATTATTCTTTTGTGTTTAAAAATGTTGACAAACAAAACTGCATCCACATATTATAATGAAACAACTATATTCCCATCATTTGAGAATCCTGGCAAGTAGCTATACAGTATTTCTTCATGTGATTTGCTGAGCACGGTTGATTGTACTCAGTCTTGCAATATTTCCACCACAACAGATACCAGAAGAAAAGAGGATGTTGCAAGTTTTCGTGTTAGGGTTACGACCGCACTCAAGCGTTCATGTGGAGTTTTCTTCGGCTCTTCTGAATGTAAGTAAAATTTTGGGCTTAAACACCTGTATTGTTACTAAAGTTGACCATTATATCTTATTTTAATCAAATTAACTTCTTTTAATTGTTTATGAGCAGGCATAATACTTCTTCTATATGCAACTGAACTCTTCTATATGCATGTGAGTTTTCTTATGTAAACGTCTGCTAGCTTCAATTGTTAGTATATCAAAGTTTATGATCACCTAATACGTATATTTGTTATTTATTTCTGTACAGAATATGAGTCTGGGTTACAGATGTCAAAATCAAATAAAAGGTGGCTTTGTTGCAATGAAACGGGCTATCAGGTTAACGGGTTCAACAGAACCCCCGGAGGCCTATTAAACGGTTCTTTGACTATTGATTTGTTATGGAGGCATGTTTAGAGAATAAAAAAGTACAGACAGATATACTTTAAGGTCTCCGATGCAATCAAGTATTTGCTCGACTTGGCTAACCTGAAACCATTAAAGTAAGGTGAGGGTCCATGATCTATGCATGGTTAAAACCTACAAAGTAAAAAAATATTAGATTAGAGTAGAGCCACATCTTAGGTGACAGCTATATAACCACAACTCTGCAAGTAACTACTAGTGATATTATATTGAAGATATGATCAAGTTTTTTTATAGCAACAATTGCGACCTCAGAGCTCGTGTTTTGCTAGTTGAAAGGGATAGAAAGAGAGGAGTAGATCTTAGATGGCAGCCAAGTTTACGGGGACAGGGTGGGCCTTGTTTAGAAGTTGGAGAGAGACTTTAGAAAGAGGAGAGATAAGAAAGGAATTTTGGGCGAAAGATACACACAAAGAAGCTTTATTGGATGGTGGAGACGAGATTACGTAAGAAAAAGATGCAAAATTCTAGCTCTCTGGGGTTAGTAGGATTTGGAGAGATTTCTTTCCAACCGGGTTGAAGCAAAAGTCTAACCGAAAAGTTTGCTGATTTGAACTCACATAGATGCATGAGATGCTGGGCTTGATATGTGGGACTGTCCCAACCAGCTCAGCCGTGTGAAAACACGCACAAGAGGAGGGCGATCTTTGCGCACTACTCACAGTAGAGATTTGTATAGGCTGCAAACACCTGATGACCTTCCTGGACACTACAAAAGTTTGCAGTACGTATACTGACTGCATGGTGGTTGCTTCCTCCTTTTGATTTTAAGTCAAAACATGATATTCTTCCACTACAGCTTGCGAAAAATAATTCCTAGTTGTACTACCGCTAGGAATGTTCAAGATTTCCACGCAATAGTACCACTCGTGAGAATGCGTTATCAATAGTAGCACAACAGCTTTTGAATCAAATTTTTTGCCCTTATCAATTCTACCGTTTGTATTAAATTTTTTCCACGCAATAGAACCACTCGTGAGAATGCGTTATCCTGCAGTGTTCTAAGAAGGTATGTAACGCCTCCGTTTCCAGGGGCGCGTACGGACACGGCATTCCGCAACTATTCACGCATGAACAGTTATGGAACATCGCGCAAGAGTATACCATTGCATGCTTACAACCAAGTCCAGCATATATTTTACATATGGAATAACATCCAGTTTTGACAGCGGGGCGTGCAAGCCCAAAGTATAATTACATTACAAAAGACTTCCAAAATCCGCTTGAGCGCGGCGAAGACCTAAAGCCACGGGTCCTCATCGAAGAAGAGACCCTCCGGGACTTCCTCAACGGGGAGACCTTCACCTTCGTCTTGATCCTCTAAAGAGTGGAATAAGCAAGCCGTGAGCCAAACAACCGGCTCAGCAAGCCCCAAAGGGACTCTATCTTACTATATGCACGGAATAACAATGGAAGGGAGTATACTTGTTTTATTAGCTTTGGTGGATGCAGTTTTATTTGCAAATATTTTAATAAAACGGACCCAAAACTACTTCTTAAGATCTCAGGGGTTTTCATGAAGAGTTAATTAACCAACTAATCAAGTTAAAACATGAACAAAACTACTTAAACTTCGCTGCTGGAATCACCCAAGTGACACAGCTCCAATAACCGGGAGCACGGCGTATTCGAATACCATTTATTTGACTCTGCAGAGTTGCCCAACTTTACCCACACGCATCCTTAACCCTCATGACTGAGTTAAGGAACCGGGTCTTTTCTCTGCTCAACCCTTGGTATACACTCCACCCGATAGATAAGAATCCCGCACATCCTTGGGTGTCCGCTGGCCCTTGCGGAACGCCGAACCCGAGTTGTGGGGACCTATCATTGTCTTGCACCGACTCTCAATGCGGGGTTTCACTTAAATTGAGCAGATACTAAACCAGGGTTGACAAGTCAACACCTGTGGTTGAGCGGTCACTATGTCATTTGCTCAGCGTAAGGGTCTAAACCTTACATTTTCCACGAGGTCCGCGACCTCCAACCTAGGGTAGGCGGTGGGCGAATGATCCGTCTTGCGGCGCACCACCACCCACACCCTACCTTGTGCACGCAGGCACTCTCCGCTCTAGGGCACGATGTCCCATACCACCCTACCCTCGGGTTTGCAAATTCTATTGGCCTGCAGCCACAACCTTATTAGTCGAAGACTTTGCATGATAATAATAACCTACAATTATCTAGATTAACAGATAATTATTTCTAGGGTTACAAAGGCATGGCTACAAGTTTAACATGGCATTTGTCGGTGGTAGGTTTATCTACATAACATGTCATTCTAAACATTTTATTTTTACTTTGAATTAACATTTCAGAATTAGCTTAATGCAAATAGTATAATAACATAATTAAATCACATGGGTTGCAACATGATCAAAGGATTTGGGACTTGCCATCAATCCGGATGATCTCAGCTAGCTTGAACGAAGAAACACCTGGATCCTCAGCTTGCACTTGAACCTCCGGGATCTCCGACACTAGCGCAAACACATAAAATAAATAAATCCAGCTTGAGACTAATCAAGCGAGGAAAAATAAACTATTTAAAAAGGAGTAAAATGCATAAACCCTTCAAATAGAATTTTAGGAATTTATCTGGAATGATTTTGGTGGAATGAAGGCCAAAAATGGGTTTAGAATATTATTTGGAGCAAAGTGGTGAAATTTGGGAATTTTGGGAATTTTTTGTGATTTTCTAGGATTTATTTGAATTTTTCTATTTTCTGGAAATTAAGAAATTACTGGAAAATCGGTTTGCACAGTAATGGGCCGGCCCGAGCTACAGTGCAGCCCGGCCGGTGGAACGACCCGCGCGGCCGAAGGCCAGCGCGACCCACGGCGACGCGCGGCCCGCGGGCGAGCGCGCGCGGGGAGACGGCGCAGGCCGAGGGAAAGCGGCCCACGCGGAGGCGGCTCGGATGAACGACACGCGGGGAGGCGAGCGGGTGGGATGGCGAGCGAGCGGGCGGACACGATGCGGCAAGGGGGTTCAATCGGCTGCTCTGGGAGGTACACCGAAGTGGTGGGAAGGGAATGGGGGTGCTGGGGATGCTCGGGAAGCAAAGGAGAGGAAGGGAGCCGGAAGAGGGCTTTTATACCCCGGGCGGAGGGAGGGCGAAGCCGTGCGGGAGAAGGCTCGGCGCGGCTTGCGGGTCAAGGAGGAGGACTGGAGTGGTTGAAGTGTCTCCTCCGCGCAGGGGTGACGCCAGCACTGCACGGGAGTAAAGGCGATGGACGGGAGCAGGAGAGGTTCGGCGGGGGTGGAGGCGCGTCCGCGCGCGGGAGAGGGTGGCGCGGCGACTGCCAGGTGGGGCCGAAGCAGGGGCGGGCGACGTGGCGCGAGGACGTCCACGTCTTCGGACCGGGGTGGTCGGGACGGCGCGGCGCGCAGCGCGCAGCGCATGCGCGAGGATAAGGCGGGGAGGGAGCGGCGCCTGCGAGGGAGAGAGCGAGGAGGCGCCAGGGGAGGGGAGAGGCGGAAGGGGAGGCGGCGCCAACGGAGAGGGAGAACGGGGAGGGAGGCGGCGTCCACAGGCTGGCGCGGGCGCTGGTGCGCGCGAGGGAGGGCGAAGGCGGAAAGAGGGAGGGCGCCAACGAAGGGGAGCGGCGCCCGGCCGGAAAAGGAAAACGGCTGCAGGGGAAAACTTTCCCGAAAAGGAAAGTTTTCAGAAAATCACCCAAAATTCAGCAAAACTCACAAAAATTTCTGATTTGAAATTTTGGGGTTTTTCAAGTTAGTACATGATAAGTAGCGTCAATGACTCCTCATAAGCACCTTTTTTCTCCACAAAGGAGCTAGAGTGATGGCAAGTACAACGACAAGAAGACTCGCTATATTAGGTGTCGATCATTTGGGCTGAAAAAGTGGTTTATGACTGAAATTTCACTGTAACTGACTGAAATTGTACTGTAACTAATAGTTGCTTATTTGGCGTAATAAAATTTAAAAAATAAAAAACATGTTAGCCATCACGAACAATGCAAACAAATACGGAAAAAAGAACCGAGAAAAAAAAATCAAAAGATCAGAAAAACGAAATTTAAAAATAATAAAAAATAAGTCAAAAACTAAAACTTAAGTCGAAATAAATAGGATCTAGCCAAGTTTTTAAGCTACATGATTTTCTGGGTAGACATGACTGATCCGCAGGAGGTTAAAGAAAGTAGTACTTAAAAGCACAAGAGTATCAGATGGTTCTGTCCTTGTTCTATATATGATCTGAGCAGTAGTGCTCGGTACTAACTAGCACTAACGTTCTACTCAAGGACAGGATATCTTTTTAGCCGGGCCGGCGACGGATGGCTGACCAAAATTTTTTAAGATCAAAAGAGCAGAGCGAAACAGGGTACAGCAGTTGTCGATAGAAAGCTATCGACTAACGAAACAAGCGAACAACCGGATCCCCCACAACCTGGACGCACCGACCTAAAAATAAATAAAGTAGCTAGCTCAGGAATGCTCAACGTTACATACTGGACTCCACCTTAAAGAAACCTGTACCTCGTCAGACCACAGTTGCAGATTTGATGCCCCACAACAAATCTGCAGATGACTTACGTGCCGCCCGTTTAGATTTGAGCTTCTGGTTTCTGACTTATTTTTTACTATTTTTAAATTTTATCTTTTTTTGACTTTTTAGTTTTTTTTAGTTTTTTTTGCTGGTTCTTTTTTCGTATTCATTTGTATTATACGTAATGGGCTAACCTGTTTTTCTATTTTTAAATTCAGCTATAAGTCACCAAAATTAAGCTTAACTGAGCTCCTCTTGGAACACAATCATGTTTTGTTCTTTCCAAAAAGAGCCAAAGAATGAGAATAACTAGAGAGTCAAATGCCCGTTCAAAATGGCTTTAAATCATGATTTTAGCTTAAATGAGCATTGTAGTGGTGGTTAGCTTTTAACGAAGGCATTCAATTAAAGTAAAATAGAGAAAAAAAGAGAGGGAAAATAAAAAATTATTATATCTTTACATACAATATAAAGAAAAAAGAAAAAAAAGAGAGGAAAGACCGCGTTAAGAAGCCGAAGTATTCAAAACGGCTTGTGGAATCTGGAAGCCCGAAGCTGTTTTGGACGGACTAAAAGCCCATCCGAACCTGTTGTGGAAGCATGTCAAAGCTGTACACCACCAGAGTTCCAAGTCCAGCTCGTCTGAAGATGCATGGAACAGTAAAGGGGACATTTAGCCATTCTTGGAGGAGGGTCCAGATGCACCTGGTGTAGCTGCAGTGAGCAAACAAATGAATGCAGGTTTCTGGTTCCATACAACAGAGGGCGCAACAAGCTTTGATGAGGCCACCCTCACTTCCGCAAGTTATATACGGCCAGATATCGGCTGTTCATCGCTAGCCACATGAAATATCATATGCATGATTTAGAAAATTATGTCTCACAAATCAGATGCATTTTCTAATATGCATAATTTCCGGTTCTTTCAGTACACTATAGATCAATTTCTTAATTTATGGCTTGTGAATAGTTGCTTTCTTTATATCTTTCATTGATCCCAGCTTTCGTTGTTGATTAATTCCCACTTATGGTAGTAGTACAACAAGTGGAACTCTTTTCGCTTGAGTAGACTAACAATAATTGAAGCAGATATTGACGTTCATTGCATAAATGATGTGAAATGTTGAGAAAAGCTGGCTGATTAGCTAGTTTGGTAAGATATGTTTTTCGTCTTATCATACTTTAGTTGTTTCTTTTGAAAAGCTTTTCAATTGCCTTGTGTTTGTGTGGACTGTGGGGCTTAAATTTCTGCCCGACAGGATAGATACATTGCAAACATTGGGAAAACAATTACGTCAGTTATTATTGTTGTTACTTTTTTCTGCAACATTGTGAATTGTGATGGAAATGCATATACTTTTTTTCCCTGGGGTGATCGTATATATCGATTGTATATGAGCGGGGGTCGCCTGACGTTGACGTCAGAGGATCCGGTTCCATTGTATATAGGAGAAAGCGATTAACAAGCTAGGTTAGGTTTCCAGCTATGGAATTGGAAGTGTGTCATTCGAAGTAATAACCATACCATAGCACTCTGTTCAGTCACAAATACATATCATTTTGAATATTGACGTGGTCCTAAAAAGCAACTTTGCTCTTTAGAGCATCTCCAACAGTATGAGCTAGTTACTATCTCTAAGACAACTTCTCCAATAGAACTAACTTTTAGCACATAGCTCATAACATAAATAGCCTCACATGACACTCTCACATAATCTTGGAATGTGTGTATGAGATTAGCTCTTGATCAAGAGATAGCTTTTCTCTCTCTTCTATTAAAATATGAAATAATATGCTTAGAGCTAGCTCATAAGTCACTATTGGAGATGCTCTAAATTTTTATTGTAATATAGTTATAACACCCAATAAAATTGTAATATTATAAAAATACTTTTCGAGACAAATCTATACATATGAATTTTATGTATCCAAACTAAATATTTAAAAATATATTAATAGCTAAAGTTCTAAAAGTTTGACTTAGATATCTTAAAATAACATGTATTTATGATCGAAAGAGTAATATATCTAAAGTTATAAATTTACAGCGATGAGTATTGCGAAGTGAAAAAAAAGGATCCCATGCACATCATTGTAACGTGCAAGTACTAGTATACACTTATTTGCCAGTTTTTTACAATCTTGCATCACCAGTGGATGGGTAAATGATCACTAGCTAGCTAGTCGATGCTTCATGGTCGTGCAAGGTAAAGAAAGACGACAGTAGGAGGGGTTATTATTTTTACCACCGAGGGTTGGTGATTATTAGAGCAAGTTTAATAAAGTTGACGGTGCTAGCTACAAGGGAATCCATGTCAACATAGTCCTATGTGGAGGGGAGAGAAAAGGAGAGAGAGCCAAGCCGACTCCCATGCAAGAGTCAGGCTATAGCACAGGAAAAGAGACATTATCCATGCATGTACCTATAGAACTAATTGCTACTCCCTCCGGTTTCCTAAGAGCTAGTTTAATAGTACAGATAGCTGCTACCTCCAATACATTTCCATGTCATCAAAAGATAATGATGCAGTCAACTCATGCAATAAGCTGGCTATAAGTTGTCTCCACAAGAGCTCTCAATCATTTAATACATACATGGGTATTGATAATTTAATACATGCATGGGTATAGCAATTAGTTCTATGGGTACATGCATGGATAATGCCTCTTTTCCTGTGCTATAGCCTGACTCTTGCATGGAAGTCGACTTGGCTCTCTCTCTCCTTTTCTCTCCCCTCCACATAGGACTATGCTGACATGGATTCCCTTATAGCTAGCACAGTCAGCCTTATTAAACTTGCTCTAAAGGATGTCGCTGTAGGGTGGGAAGCAAAGTAGCTAAAAGGAAGTCGTTTCACCATTTTGTGACCGATCCGGGCTAAAATGCCCCTGCATGCATGCAAGCATTAGTGGGTATACTTTGTCTCCCACGCATGCAGCTGTTGGAGCTCGCGTGCGCCGCGCATGCTGCCGCCCTCCAGCTCCATTTAATCCGCTGCACCGTTAGGCTCCCAGCTGGTGTCCTTGCGGTGCCATTTCGCTCCTTGCTCGTCTCCTCGCCGCGCCGCATCGCTTGCTCGCCGGCGCACCTTTGCGCAGCAACGAAAATACGAAAGGGAAAGCGCGACGAGAAAAGAAGTCCACCCCAGGCCCCAACCACGACGCCATGCAAAAACAGCACCATGCAAAAAATATTTAGGCAACCTGGGATTCGAACCGTGGTTGCATTACATGCAGCGTGGGCTAGTAACCAGTTGAACAAGTAGACATTATTGATGAGAGATGCTCCTTCATGCCATTTAATATGGGGAAAATAGGAAACGTACACCCTAATTAATCACTCCTTGGTATGTGAAATCATGTCCAAAACGACATTCTTTTGGAAACCGGAGGGAGTATATCCATGCATGTATTAAATTATCAATACCCATGTATGTATTAAATGATTGAGAGCTCTTGTGGAGACAACTTATAGCCATCTTATTGTATGAGTTGACTGCATCATTATCTTTTGATGACATGAAAATATATTAGAGGTAGCAGCTATCTGTACTATTAAACTTGCTCTTAGGATTCGAGCTCGGTACAATCCTTTTGGTTTCGTATAGATATTTTGTTATTAATGAATTCTGGATCGGTTAGGTGCTCGAGGAACTAAGCCTGCACCATTGAATGCCGTTGGAATTCTTAATACTTTTGTTTCTTTCGATTCTGTGTATTAACTATAACGTGACGTAACATTATATTTATAAGTAAGAGCAATCTTATTCTCTCTTAAATCTCCAAAAGATATTGTAGCATGTTTGGAATCATATAGAACCACCCAGCCGCTATTATCGATTGACCATAAAACTCCTTTTATGCGCATTATTACACATGGACGCATTTAGTCTCTTCGTACTACCTTTTTCCGTACATGAAAGCGAATATACATGAACATTACGATTTACTTAGTACAAGAATACATAGGAATATAGGATGATGGGAGTACAAGTATGCTAAGTACATCTTGCAGTATTTTATTAGAAAAGCATCCTCTAGTGTTTTCTTCCGGGCGAATATTATAATTTTTGCAAAGACATAACAATGGTTCGAGTGATGGGACTCTAAAGCGATTCTTTGCCGAGGTCATCCATCATCATGATAGGAAAGCTAGCCACACAACGGAACAAAAATGAACACATACGTACGTACGTATACATTCCCTACATGCACACTCTTTTGGATACATATACTCCAAAGAGAATTAATTAGAACATCTTTTGGGTACATATACTCCAAAGAGAATTATAACATGTACTAGTCCAACTCCCACATGAGCTTTGCAACTTCAGTTTGTACTACTACACAAACGCACAATTAATTAAGTTATAAGGGTCAAGCACCAGCTAATTAAGTGGCACCCACTTGGCTCCTGCACATGCATGGTCCCTCTCTATCTCTTTCTACATACATCGATGGAGCCATAATACACAAGAATGTGTGTACATATATATATAGACACGCGCAAAGCAACAAAGAACCCATCATTACATTATTGTATTGCGTTGCCTCACCTCTACACAACACCGAGACCACCGGTAAAAACTATTGCGTTACGTACACAAGACAACATAATTGAGCATCCTGCTGCGTGCACCGATCCTTTAATTAGATCACTTAGACTGACTAAACAAGTGCGCCCTAGTACGCATTAGTTGGCCACTGAGCTCTAGCTACGCTAATTAATGACACATAGTATACTACTAGTACTGGTCTACTTCACGGAGCTAGCTAGCTAAAAAAAAAAAGAGATATATATATATATATATAAATCCTATCATGCGTGTGTCGATCGTAACAAATCAACGAGGAAGCCACGTACATAAAATAGTGCAACATGGAGCCGAGACAAGCGCAATCTAGACCTCGACGCTGTCTCTGGTGACTTGATTCTCCTGTTCACAGCTTCTCATCTCTCTCTCTCTCCCCTTTGCGTCGATGATCGATCGCGTCCTCTCCTCCCTCTAAAGTGCTATATATGCAAGGGGGATAAACTATTCGGAGCCCCTGTACACGCATGTATTCAAATCGTGCGTTCACCAAGCTCGCTCCTGCATATATCCATTCGGCCAGCTCCAGGTCTTATATATACTGCCCCTTCTCATCTGACAGCTCCAACCACTGCACACCCAACTTATTTGACAGCCACTTCTGCTGCTGCATGCTCTCCCTCCTCTCCTCTAGTAAGTAGTAGTCTCTACTAGTAGTAGTAAGCTGCAGTTACGAGCATGACAAGTCCCAGGCTAAAGCTCTTCGGCTTCCACGTCTCCGAGGAGGAGCAGGAGCCGGGACCAGAGACAGAGACAGAGGCCGAGCAGGAGAACGAGCCGGTCTGCGGGAACGGTGGCGGAGGAGGGTCGGACTCCTCCTCTTCGTCTACCACCACCACGACGGCCACGGCGGCCGGCGACGGGCGGAGGTACCAGTGCCAGTACTGCTGCCGCGAGTTCGCCAACTCGCAGGCGCTGGGCGGCCACCAGAACGCGCACAAGAAGGAGCGGCAGCAGCTCAAGCGAGCGCAGCTGCAGGCCGCGGCCGCAGCCGCCGGCCGGGTCGCGGGCGGCGCCGCCGCGCTCTACCCGCGTGCCAACCCGATGGTGTCCGCCTTCGCGCCGCCGCCGCACCTCCTCGGCGGCGGCGACGCGGGGGCCACGAGCTGGGTCTACTTCTCCCCGCGTGCCGCGGTGGCCGGCGGGCCCCAGGGGCAGCAGTTCCACGTCTCCCACGGCTGTGTCGTCCCGTCCCGCGCAGCCCCGGTCGCCTCGCCGGTCGTGTTCTCGTACACGCCGACCGCCTCCGCCGCCGCCGCGGCGCCTTACGTGGCCGACGACCACCACGGCCGGAGGGTCCACGCGAGCCCGGCGGCCAGCCTGGCGAGATACCCCGGGATGGTGGTGGCAGAGCCGGTGACCGCTGTGCCGGAGGACGCCCTGGGGCTGGACCTGCAGCTCAGCCTTGCACCCGCCGGCTTGTGATCGACTACAGTCGCCTCGTCGACGTCCACACGATCGCGCGAGCTACTTTTACTTTGGTAAAAAAAGAATTAATTACCTACTATTAGCTAGTACGTCCGTACTAAGATCCCTGGCTAGGTAATTAGCGGCAGTAAGTAAAGTATGTTTAGCTTCTGGGATTTGGAGAGCGGCAGTAAGCCGGCCGCCTGTAACTCCAGTTCTTGATATGATCTGAGATGACCACGCACGCCTTGTAAATTTATGGTCGATCCATTCATCTCTGCCATTTTCTTCAGTATTATTAATTACCCATTTTTTGTTGCTGTATTAATCCAATTAATTAATTAGTGAGGCCGTGTTTGATTTGCCAAGGATATATATGACAATTAAGCAAGTATTCTAATTGAGCATGCATATGTAAGTAACCCCTTTGTGATGAGTGCTCCATGAGTCAGTTTTCCTCTTCCTTTTTATGATGCCACATTAGACCTTGCCCCTTTATCTGTTTCCCCCAATTAACTACTCCTATTTCAACATACATGGCAGTACTAAAAAAGATTACTACTAACCAAGCACTAACCTCTCTAGAATTAGCCCAAAGTTACTTTTGTAAGTGGAAATACTATACAACACTCAGCATGAGTTTGTTTGGGAGGAAGTCAGTTGGATTTCTCACATTTGAATATGCGTGAAGATTCGTGCACCGCCACCTCCACTTTCTTCTTCGACGATTCCTTTTTTCTCCTCGCCGGTGAGAGCTTGAAAGTAGAATCCCCCCCCCCCCCCCACTTAGTGTTCACCATTCCGCCCAAGTATAGAGGGAGGCCGAGGGCGATTGGGCGGCGGTGGGGGTGACGTACGGGGTAGGTGGATAGTGGGGCGGTGCCGGAGAGTGGCAGTAGCGGAAGATACTAGATATTAGGTTGGGCGGGGGCAACACCAGTCGCGATTGGTGGAGGAGGAGACGGGGGAGGCTCGTGGAGCTACTTTGACGAGAAAGGAGAAGGAAACCGTGGGAGGGGTTCATCGTTAGCGACAAAGAGGGGTGGTGCGGGGTGACAGACGATAGGGTCAGGATGGGAGATGGTGGGACAAGGTTAGGGTTATATGGGGTGGAAGGATAAGGACTTTTAAATCTTAATATAAGAGACACAAAATTTGACTGATTTCTCTCTTTAAAACAGTTAAATGTTGCATAAATATACCCATAAACTTACAAATTACAGCGAGTTACGTCATGGATTTGCACACTGTACAACACATGCAAGATATTATCACGATCTATTTGGCGCACGTGGATGCATTGGGTGATTGGACGCAGCACCGCAAGATGTTGAAGCGTGTTCCAAAGGTGATGTAACAATCTTGTTCGGAGTGCAACTCTATCTACAAAAAGGATGTGACACAGAGTGCCGTATACTTTGCTTGCAGGCCGTGGGATTCACTCATTTACCCTAGTGCACTGTGCACACTGTTCAACTAGACTTACATGTCAAGAGCACACAACGTAGAGGACGATCTGTAAAAACCAAGTAACTATACATGCATGCCAACATATCAAAATTTTTAATTGAAAAAATAAAAATGCTATGTATACATTATGTGCATCTAATAAGCACCACAATTCCATGCATGCATGGCTTAATTTTGCTATGTAAGCGCTGATGCATGAATGAATGAACTAGCGGTAATGAATAGTTGTGTATTATATAAAAAGGACGGAGCTCACTACAATATCTGGACCGTCATACGATTTACGGAATTGTGATATAATAAAATATAAAGTACATTACAATATATAAAAACGAAAAGTAGTGCCTAACGAATTGTGATATAATAAGCACCATAAGTCCATGCATGCATCGCTTAATTTTGCTATATAAGTGCTGACAAGTGAATGAATGAACTAGTAGTAATGCATGGTAGTGGCTGATAAATAGCAGTGTATTCTGTAAGAAAGACAAGGCAACGAAAGATACTACAACATCCGGATCACCATATGACTTGCGGAATTGTGATATAATAAAATATAAAGTACGTTACAGTATGTAAAAACTCATATTGTAGTGACGGATAGAAATGATTTATAAAAACTAAGACATTCTAATTAGCTTTACATCTAAAAGAAAAAGTAAGAAGTAGGAGGCAATATGGCTATACGCTAAACAGAGCTACGAGCAGTACAGAAGCGAGAAAATTGCTTTTTATGGTAATGTCCGGCGAATCCCTGCGTCGAGATTCTGATGGGTCCCACGCCTCTGCACACTCCAACCCGGTCCATCTGAGCCATCAAAAACCGGCCTCCGCGTTTCGGGCTCCAATTGGATCGTTCCGACCAATGGCAGCCCGACACATGGCGTGCACCGCCTCGATGACAGCAGCCACGACCCGAAGCGTTGGCCACGTACGAAGGCACACATGGCAGCCAACAGGATCCGGTTGTGCTTTACGCGAGGGTTTTGTTTAATACACGCATGTGATTACAGCTGAGGTTTAATTGATAGTCTTGTTCATGGGTAGCTAAGATCACCTAGTCAACATGTGCACAGTGGCGAAACCCAGGGGAGGGGAGGATGATGATATTTAGATCATCCTAAGATTCGTATCGTTTATATTAAGCAGCTAAGGTTACCTACTTTTGACGATTTTCCTAATCTACTAATCGCCCCAGCTATCATGAGCAGTCGCACCGGTCCCGGCCCTCTCCTTCCTTCCATGCATCCCCTTTCTCCCACCCCTGAGATTGTATTATAAGACGCACCACACTACAACTATCGGTGATCGATATATTGTGTTTCACGCATAGGTTACTTATCGATAGTTACGTGCGCATAACACAAGCTTTCTTCAGAAAAATACCTTGTAACTTACATACTCAGGTCCACCAGTAAGTGAGTGTCACGAACCCTACATAAAAAACACTACTGATCGTATGTACTTATGCCCAGCATATATAGTTAATATGTTGGGTCGACTGTCGGTAGCTTATCAAACTCGCATCGCGTTCAGATCGATCCGAGTGGATTAGGCTAATTAAATTGACTACAACGCCTAAACCTATTCGAAGCTGATAAAATATGATGATTAATTGTATAATATAATGCCCTGCACAGGTCATTATGGAATCACTTCACTTAGAAAAACATCACCAGAAATAAATTAATCTCCATCAGCTGCCATAATTGTACGGTATGCATGCAGAAAGGTTTTGATAGGATGTCTCCAGACAAGCAACTAGCTTAGTTTAATATAATCCTAATTAATCTAATCGTTATTGTCGTATATGTATAACATCAGCACCAACTCAACCCGTTCAATTCGGTTTTTTCTAATGGTTTTTAGTTAAAATGGCACTGTAGCGACAGTTAGTTTTTTTAGTCGTTCAATTAAAAAAAGAAAAAATATATGAAAAACACTGTTATATCTCCACAAACAATGCAAATAAAAAGTTACGTTAAGAAACTAACGTGTTTCAAATGACTTTTGGCTTATAGAAGCTAGAAGTCAAAACCCAAAAGCTAATTTGGAACTGGGCCTTAGGTGGTGATCGGTTCGGCTGAAAAGCTCATGGCTTATGGCTGAAAACACTGTAGCTGGCTGAAAAAAGCACTGTAGCTGACAGAGGCTTATTTAGCATAATTAAATTTAAAAAAATTTAAAAATATAAAAAATCTGTTAGCCCATTACGTATAATACAAACAAATACGGGAAAAAAAAGAACCGGCAAAAAAGCTCAACAAAAAGCCAAAAGTTCAAAAAAAGACGAAACTTATGAATAGTGAAAAATAAGCCAGAAGCCGAAGCCGAGTTGATCAGGGCCTAATCTATTCGACAAATCTATAGCTGACAAAACCACATATATATCTGACCCCTCTGGATCTCTTTGGGTTAATTTGGCTGTCTCAATTAATTATAATCAAATCAAATTAACCTATCATTATCGACTTAATTGAGATGTCACCATCTTTTCTCGAAGATTACTAATTGGCCATTGCATGAGATGAGACTATAATAATCTAGGCTTGCATCATCTTGGGATCTTGTGTTGCTTGTGGGATTAGTTAATTGGTGGCCCAAGTACACGTAGGTATAAGTCTTTTAATAAAAGGACAAGTAGTAGGTGACGCATGGCAACTGGCCAGTCCTCTCTAGTGCAGAGAATTCGTTTTCCATCGCCTTGGAGGTTTAGACCAGGCAAGTTAATTACACTTTAATTTGAGCTAGCTAGCCGGCCATTTTTATTTGGTTTAATTTGTTTGATGATGACTAAAAATAGAGATAAGCTAGGGTACTTGAATATTTGCATAAGATTGGGAAGGAATTTCTAGCTAAGAAGCTAGCTGAAAGGGATGGCCAAACACTTAGTAATTTGTTTTGATTGATGATATTCAACTAATCACCTTCTAGAATATGTGAGATTGGCCACTTCTCAGGGTTCAAGTTGCCAAATTCTTGTGGTGCTGATGCGATGCGAAAGGTGATGTAAAGCTAGAAATGTTGATAAATAAATTGCGTCGGTAGGTTTCTATCTTGATATCAACTCGTACTTGTCCTTTTTGCTGTCTCGATTTCCTGATGCAATGGTAATCTCATAGCACCGAATAATTAGGCATGTAGGAAGTATCATTTAGCCCATCAGTGTATGCTTGTGTTGGAAACTAATTTGGTTCTTTGAAAATTATATATATACTACAAAAAAAACCTTGTTTGCACTAGGCACATAATATATATTGCTCAAAGCATTCCCGTCAAAAAAAAAAGCTCGAAGGAAAAAAGCTAGCATCCATGCTTCCAGCCGTTGGGTAGTCACCTTTGTTGTCTCTCTAAATACTAAAGTTCGACTATTGCTAACTATATGCTAGGCATGTATTAATTATTTCTTTTTTGTGTATTTGCTAAGATTTGTATCTGTGGCCCTATGAGTTGTTTAAGTCTTAAGATGGTCATGCTAATTAATTGTTTCCACCCTGAAAGCATGTATGCTCATTTGCCATTGCCACCTTGAGTTAGCACTCTTTGAACTTGCAATGCACGTGATCAAAACTCTGTTCACTTTCTTACATGCAGAGATGAACCACATCGTACTATTTATATTCAGTCTTAATTTGGTACTTTTGTCATGGTTGTCCTATATTAAATCCAATTTGGTGCTAAAACATTCCTTTGTGAATCAAGACACTCATAGAGTATCGTTCTTTTTGGACTATGCATTGTCTAGTTTCATCAACTTTTGTTTGGACAGAATTGTAGGAAAAGTTAAGGTAATGCATTACTTCTTGTCTGGCTACAAGAGTAACTAGCTATTGATCAATTCCCAACTCAATCAAATAAATTACCTGGACTGTATATCAAGGTATCAGGATTCCAAGCCGTCATGTTTTTTCTTTTTATTTTTTCCTTTGATGCTACGAGGGATTTGGCTTGGGTTCTTACATTTATGTATAAATCAATCGGAAGCTTTGCAAGGTTTTGCTGGGTTCGATTCTGCTCATGTTTTTTTTTTGCTTTTGTACGGCGCTATAATAACTCACTTTTAAACGGTGCACCTTTTCAAAACGGGTTTAAAAGTTAATTATAATAAATACTATACCAAGTTTAACTGTATCGACCAAAATCATATGCAATTGTCTCTCTCTTTGTAATCTCTCTCGTGAACAACCAAAATTCAAAGCTATAATCCAGTCTAAAAAACACACTCACTTAACCAAAGGATGGGTCAATGGGCATGGTGGTGGGAGTGAGGGTGTTCGTTTTCACCCACCCGGGTTCAATCCCTAGGATCAACGTGATGTTCCTTATTTAATATGTGTACATACATGTGTCCGTTCAGTGGTAAAACGTGTGTCCGAGCTCCGTGAGGCTCTAGAGTCTCTAAAAAATTTCTAGCGTGCAGTGGATGACACCCGTGTGTGACGTGAGATGGGTGTGCATCCTTACTGGCTCATTGTAATCTCTCTAAAAAATACTCCTAACATACTATTGCTTTTAGTTGTTTGACAATAATCCTTAGCCCGTTGCAAAATAATGCATAACTAGTTGGATTGGAACTACATAGTTTGATAATTCTAAACTGTTCTAGTAATGGGATGCATAATTCGAGAGGGCAATAATTGATCACTATTGAGCATTTTTTTTTTGTAATGAAAAAGTGACCACTTTTGAAAGGAGGAGACATAACAAACTGAATGACCACCAAACAAACATTTGCCCCCAAAGGTTTTCTTAATCCATACTTGTTAAGTAGGACAAACAACCACTAGAAGCAATGAACTGATGAACCATCATTTTTCCCAACTAGCAGCTGATACCCTTACCACAAGGCATCTAGAAATATATATTTTTTGCCCCCTAGGAGTATTAAAACCTTTGGCCTGAGGCCCATGTGAGTCACCATCACCAAGATGTCCCAACTACAAACAATATCTCAAAAGGGGAGATTTGAAAACACTTTTGCTATGATCTCACTTGAGTCCTTGATGTAGTTTAATGTCAAGAAGTCTTATCCTAAATGGAACGTGATTAGATTGTGGACCCTAGCCGGCCTCTTGTTGTTTTGTAGGGTTCATCAGCTTGATTATACGCCGAAAGATGACAGCTTGTGTGTTTTTGGAGAACTCAAATATGCTATAAGTATATATATGCGGTCTTCGAGCATATCCCAGTTTTGGGCAAGCATCTGAGTTGGCATGCATCCTCTAGTGGAACCGGGACATGGTAAAAACACATCAAATTAGGGCTTTGAAAAACATGGATGCATTTGTTGATTGTTTCATCTATCCTCTGTTCCAACTCAACATCCCACTGTTATTGTCACCATGTTATTAGTGGTACTGTGCTACTATTGACCAATTTGGTTGAAAATTACTCGATGAAAGAAGAGTATCCACTATACAGGGATCACATTGGAGAAAAGTCTTCAGCATAGAACAGAGACTCTTCACCTCTGCACCACATTGTTTTACTGTCAGATTGATAAGTTGTTGTAACATTTGACAAACTAATGGTGATATAAATTCGTCTTTCTTTTCCTGTCTCTATGATTTCCAATGAACAAGACAGTGGACCACAAAAAAATACGCAACATTTGACTTATAAGAACTGAACCATAGCTTTTAATTAGAAACCTTATTTGGCTATAACAACTATAGCTTGCTGCATTAAGAACATTAAAAAAAACTAAATTGTGTAAAATAACAATGGGTTTTTATAATTCAATGTATCTCAAGACCTCTAATAGCTGAGAAGAGGTGTCAAAAATGAAAAAGAAACATCGTTGCAGTGCACTAGCATGAATTTCCGTTAGGGAAGGAAAGGAAACAACTTTGCTTCTTGTTCAGGAGTTCATCAATCCCCCTCTTTTAGGGGGGTCCTGGCTAGTCTAGAAGTGAAGCAATGGGGTCAAATGTCTACTTTGGAATCATGGAAGACCTTAGGGCATCATGTTGAAGTACTCCTCCGTTTTGTGGGGGTGGGGCCTCCCTGTGGCACCAACCAGTCACAAATCAACAGGTAGAGCCAAGGTTTTTGTAGCCCTAGGAGTGAGTGCTGTGATTAGGAGGAAGATGCCATGCTTAAGCTAACACATTGACATAGGGGAGAGAGGATAAAAATGCATATTGGTGGACTGCTGATCATTTGGTCTGATGAAAGCTTGTCCACTTTATTGGTATCTGTACTTTGCCTTTCACTTGCCTGTTTTTCTAGTACAGCTACATCTGCTCCTCTTTTCCACAAGCTAGGGCTCGCTCAACTGGTGAATTTTGTTTGGTTGGTTGGGGGAGTACTTGATATTCTTCTGCTAAAACCCTTTTCCCAATTCATATTCACTTCAGCATGTAGTATTTCGCACGTCGTAAAATAATGTTGATGATGTGTCAAGTATGAATTTTGGCCTACTTTCAGTTGGCTAAGCACTTTGACAGTGCCCTCCACCCTTGCACATTTGGAATTCTGCATTCTTTGATCCCATTTTAGTTTATTCTAGATTAGGCACTGGGTTGTAATTTTCGTAGAGTTCAAATCTTTAAGTGTAGCATATGCATGCTTAGTGCTGTAGGTTTGAGGCTTAATTAGATGGGTCCAAACACTAGCTTGGCTCATTAAGCCACAAAGGGATCTCATTATGGAGCTGCCTTTTACTGTACTGGCTACTGAGAGCTACTATCTACTAGCTATAATGGCACTTATGGAGTAGGTAACTATACTAAATTGCTATAGTATGATGTTGATTACCATTTAAATAGCTAGGTTTGTTAGTCATGACGTGTAGGCAGGCATCTAAACTCTAAAGCGCGATTGTCGTAGCTAGCTAGTCAAGTAGTCATCCATCCATCCAGCTTGAGTTACTTACAAGGCAGAGGAAGAACAGTGACGTGAGAAAGTAAATCAAACGTTGAGAGATGCGTCACCAGCACGAACAACAACACTGAGAGAAAGGTAACAAGAAGGCAAAAATGGGGGAAAGGAAACGAAAAGGAATAAACAAAGCTGGTGTCAGCTCCTGTTTGGCGATTTTTTTTTCATTCAGATTTCAGTCGGTACTGGCAGAGATCACAGTGTCATACAATGCTGGAGACATGGGGAGCTAGATCTGAGCAAATGTAGGGCCATGAGTTGAAACAAGAATCGACTAGCTTGTTTCGTGCTTAATCGGAATGGGCTCGTCTGACTGGAGGTAGCTAGGGGGGTGTGCTCGCGCCAAGTTCGCCAATCCGGTCAGGTTCAGAGAACACCCGTGTCAATTCTGCTTGGGCCAGCCGATGCCTTCTTCTCACGGCCCTCACCCGTCAACACCAGCCAAGCGGGCCCGAGTTTTTTCTCGGGCAGCACACCGGCCGCGTTTGCTAGGCCCCAAAGAGCCGTGCTAGGCCCAAACTTTGACCACAAAACAAGTCAGTTTCGCCGTCCTGCAAGGTTTTTCCTGGGCCTTCGCCGCACGCACCGCCACCAAGCGGGGCCCGGCGGGCCGTTCGTCTCCCCGACCTGCCTGCCTCCCACGCTCCCGTCCAGCCCAAACCCCAGGTAACTCCCCACCCGACCGCGCGGCGCCCCACGATGAGACGACGTCTCCAGCCTCGTCGACAACTTCTCCAACCTCATCAACATCGCCCGCGTATGTCCCAGTGTCCCCCGAAACCCTCCTCCGTGTCCCCGCTTCCTGGTTAAACCCTAACTCGTGGTATCCTCCACGCAGGTCAACGACCCGCCCGTGCGCAACTCGGAGGAGGCATTCCAGATGGAGATGCGCCGCCGCCATATCAAACAAAAAGAAGCCATTAGGAGCTATAATCTTGACTTAAATCGCGGTGAGATCTAACTAGGCCGTAAAACTAGAAGTCGCCGCGTATATTTGTTTTTTTTTCAAAAAAAAAAAGCTAAAGGGATATCGTAGTTGTGAGATCCAACGAGGCAATAGTACAAGTAGGAGAAGCTATCACTCTATTAAACCTGACAATGCTGTAGCACAGAAACCCAAGATCTGGCGAGTTGATATCCAGTGCAAAGAGGTCACTATGGGTCTGTTGGTTGCCTGCATCCGGTTGAACCAAGCTGGCCGGATGCAGGGTCTCCTTGTTTGGTTGCCTGGTCGCTGGGTTCAGCCTGTCTCTGCTCATGCAAGATTCCCCCCGTAGCCAGGCTCTGGAGAAACGTGGGAATCGGGCGTTTCTGGGGAGCCAGGCTCGCGGGATGCAGGTGATTAGTCAGTTGATGATGTTATTAGTGTATATTAGTAAATATCAAGTATTATTAACGTGTTTTGAAGAAGTTTAAGATATAATAAGATACGAACATCTCATATAACATATCTTCATAATCATAATCATAATCTTATATTATTTTTATCTCATGCAACATATCTTCGTACAAGCAACCAAACAATATCTCTTCTCAGCCAGACTCTACTCGTACGTGAACCAAACACGACAGCGTTGCATGCGTTCAACCTGTCCCACAAGAGCCTGGCTCTCAGATACGAGTCAGGCTCTACTCGTACGTGAACCAAATAGGCCCTATAGCGATGAGACCCAACATGAGAGCAGTTTTCTCCATGGAATTGCTCGATCTTCACGACGTAAGATTGATAGAGATAATTTGGATTCGTACAACCTGACGAATCGATGGCGCCAACCACTGTTAGAACATCAACCTGCGACAAAAGAATTCGCCCAACCACACACTCGTGATCCCGTTTACCCGACCATCAAGTAGACGCGTCGTCGCTCCGACCAATCACAAGGAATCACAAGAATGACGGGGAAGAACGCTGATTCCCCTCTAGGTTGCAATCATATACCAAACCTTAGGAGGAACAAGCGCATGGCTCTCTGAAAAATAATAGATCTATTTCTATTTCTGTTGTGGTCTACTGGTCTCCCTAGAAAAGAAAGAATTTTTTGTACGGATAATCCATTTTTTTATTCGAAATTACATAAATATACCCGCGGGAAATTTTTTTACAAAAATAGGCTCCAGTCGCCTAATGGTTGGGCGACTGGAGCCTTTCGCCCAACCAGACCGCGACACAATATCTGTCGCTGCACAGTGGAGCGACTACATGCAGTCGCTCTTCCGTACGGCGACTTATATGTTGTCGCCGTTTCGTTAGGCGACTAGCATGCAGTCGCCTAACGGCCCGTTAGGCGACTGCATCTAGTCCCCGTGATTGTTTTAGATTTTGTGAATTTTGTAATGTTCAGCCGGTACAAAATATAGTGAAGTTGTAATAAAAGTTTATGTTCATTGTATATTGTAGGTGCGTAAAAAGTTTTAGAAACTTTTTTTTATGAAAGATTGAGTAGAGAACAATCGATACATACACTGTTAAGTGAGATAGTTTATGTGCGGAGAAGAGATGATAGACTTATGTAAATTTAAATAAACTTTATAATATAACTGTGAGTAACATGCCGCATACTTTTTCTTTACATGCATAACATATATAGCATCTGCAGCACGCCTCACTCGTCACCCTGGTGTGCCCCGTCACCGCGCCCGCGTCCTCCCATACGGCCTCGCTTGGCCCTCCTCCGGTGCAACGGGTTAGGACGATCCGAAAAGGTAAAACGAGCAGGAGGGTGTCTATCCCGCCCCTGCGCTGGTGGAGTCAGGTGCACATCTGGCTGTGTGGCCTTCGGTGCATCGGGGAGGGCACTGCCAGAGAGAACCTCCGGTGCAGCGTCGGAGAACTGTCCGGGCCACTCCGCGAAAAACTGGTCCACATCGTCCTGCCCGGGGGAGACACCGTGCTGCTGGTAAGTACCTGCAATAGTAATATCGTTAGTTCATTGCATGTCATCTTGGGATAAAAACCAGATCAGACGATGCGTACCCGTAGCTGACGCTGGCGCCATCGAGGTAGGAGGAGGGGCGTGCACCCCCTGCGTGTGGAAGGGGATGTGCTGAGGATTCGTGAAGTGAGGTGGTGTAGGAGCCTGTGCCCAGGCTGAACCCCCTGGCTGCTCCGGGTGAGGTGGTGGAGGATGTGTCCACGTACTACCTCCGAAGTAGTGCCACGCTGGTCGGGGTGGCACTAGTGGCCGAGCAATCGGAGCGGTGGGCGTGGAGACCGCCGGTAGCCTCGTGCAGGACAGTAGGCTAACAATACGTCTACACCCGTCGTGCATCCGACGCACAAAGCTGACGCCCTCCTCATGGGTCAGCTGCGCACCAGTGGCGACCCTCTCCAGTAGTGAGCTGGAGTCGACCCATAGGGCAGCACCGACGTCAGCCTGAACACAAAGACATGAAATGGTCGATAATCGAAACAACATTACCATTTGGGAATCTTTGAAATGACATGTAACGTACCGCGATGTGAGCGTCGCGCGTGAGGTGCGCGGGGTACGTGTCCGTCGGAGCGGCGACGTGTGTGGCAGGCGGGTCTACGACATATACGAGTCTGGTACGGGTCCGCACTTCGTATTAGCGCAGGTACTCCGCGTACTCCCTGCTGTCGTACGGGCGGTCCTCCTCCACGCGGTCCTCGAGCGCACCCTCCCACTGCTCCACCCAGGGCTGCATCCTCGACGACCAGTCCGTGCCTCTTTTAACTCCCTTCGCGCTATGCCTGCGTACAGAAACATTACGAAATGTGAGTATTTGCGAACACAATAGTAAGTATGTACGTATTTAGCACGAACGATCACTCACGCGTGCACGTTCCGCGGAAGTGATGGTCCGAATGGTACAGGAAGCGCCTGGCGTAGCCCAAACTGGCGCATGACTCTCTGGGGCGTGTAGTCCTCAACGTAGATATAATACACGAGCTTTCGGCGGGTGAGCCAGAAAGCCCGGTCACGGAAGCAAAGTGTGGACAGCCCGCCAGGAGCACGGGCCTGCACTGCCGTATCTGCGTACGGCTCCCAGCGCACGTCGTCGGCTGTGACGCGGTCGAACTGCTCCACAAAGGGTGCGTACGCCCGCGTGACCTGCACGTGCGCGAACTGTACCTGCAACAAAGACAAATTGTTTAGTGTGACGATCGTCAATACGAAATAAATAGTTGACTGTGATAATACTTACTCGACGACGGCACCAGAGAGAACCCATCGTCAGCCGGTCGACGTCTCCCCCTGGATACATCTCGGGCTCGTACGGACCCATGTCGTCTAGCACAGGTCGTCCGAGGCTGAAGCGCTCGAACGACCACAACTGTAGCAGGAGGGGACAGCCCGTGAGGACCGAGTTCGCCTTGGTCCTCGTGCACGCATCGCACAGGGCGCGGTACGTCGCGGCAAGTGCGGTCGATCCCCAGCTGACCTGCTGGGGCTCGCCATCAGCGATCGCCCTCGCATAAGCGATAAGGCGCGCATCCACCGAGTTGCCGTGGCTGGTGGTGAAAAGCACCCAACCAAACAGCCACAGCACATACGCCTCCAAGTGCCGCGATACCTGGTAATCGTTTGCCTGCTGAGCCATGCGCTCCACCTGAATGCAAACAAGTTGTTATTAGTACGTAATACCACAAATAAGACACGATCGATTGTAAATACGACGTACCCGGTACTGTGAGAGCCACCTCAGCGTCGGCACATGGGTCTGATCCACCTCAAAGATGTGGTGGTGATCGCCCGGTGGAACGACCCCGTCGAATCTGCCGAGCAGGTCAGCGCGCCAGTCGGCCGGGGCCTTCGGTAGGAAGGCAGCGTCTCCCGCGATCGGAAGCACAAGGAGCAGTGACACATCCTGCAGGGTCAGCGTCATCTCCCCGCATGGGAGGTGGAAAGTGTGCGTCTCGGGCCGCCAACGGTCCACCAAAGCCGTCAGCAGGGAACGGTCGAACGGGAAGCGTCGTGATCGGTCACCGCCCGCCTCGTCCCCGCCCGCAGCCAAGGCGGCTCCATCCTCCTCCGTGGCCTGCACCATCCGGGCAAGAGGGAGTAGCCTGGCATCCCGCAGCCTGCAAACAAAGTGAAGGTCAGTACGGAACGTTCTTACGGTCAGACTAAACGTTGGCGTAGTGCAAACCTGGCAGTCCAACGGGGTCGAGTCCCCAGGCCATGCGAGGTGTGCGTGTCCGGACCACTCCCAGCTCAGGCGGCTCGTCCATGCCCCCCGGTGGCGTCACACGACGGGAAGCGCGATGCACGCGGTCCACATGCTCGTCCAACAGCTCGTACTGCCACTCGGAGTCACGTCCAGCACGAGTCATATCTGCAAAATTTGTGCAATAATTTCAACATTAAATTGTGGACATCTAAATTTCTAAACTAATTTCTAAAACTACATTTTCTAAACTGAATTTCTAAACTAATTTGTAAACTACATTTTCTAAACTAATTTTCTAAACTAAATTTGTAAACTACATTTTCTAAACTAAATTTCTAAACTACATTTTCTAAACTGAATTTCTAAAAAATTGTAAACTAAATTTCTAAACTAAAATTGTAAACTAAATTTCTAAAAAATTCTAAACTACAATTGCAAACTAAATTTCTAAACTACATTTTCTAAACTAAATTTCTAAACTACATTTTCTAAACTAAATTTCTAAACTACATTTTCTAAACTAAATTTTGTAAACTAATTTTCTAAACTAAAATTGTAAACTAAATTTCTAACACTATCAAAAATTATAACACAACAAAATACCTGAAAATCACGCTCTCCTTGTCCTTCTCTCCCCCTTCTCTTCTTCCTTCCTCTCTTCCTCTTCCTCGCCTCTGCGCGCGCTCGGCCGAATGGAAACAGTGCAACGGCCGACGCCGGCCGAGTGGTCTTATATGGCATTTAGTCGCCCAACGGTTCAGCGACAGGATTGCAGTCGTCCAACGGTTCGGCGACAAGATTGCAGTCATCGAATGGTTGGGCGACTGCAATTAATCGCTGAACGGTTGGTAGATTCATTAAATGTCGCGGTCTGGTTGGGCGAAAGGCTCCAGTCGCCCAACCATTAGGCGATTGGAGCCTATTTTTGTAAAAAAAATCCGTAGGTATATTTATGTAATTTCGAACAAAAATAGATTATCCGTACAAAAAATTCGAAAAGAAAAAGGTCACAGTACTTAAAGGTTCACGCACACCAGAACAAATCCGCATCGGCCAAAAGCAACGCAACCGACGCACAACTGAAACCGGAGCCGTGACCGACGCGCACGGAGTCGTGACTGACACACACGGAGCCGTGACCGAAACAAGTTCTCCTGATCGCTCCATGCATTACTTCGGAAGAATCGGCTGCAGGGACTTCAAACTGCATGCTTCCTTGACTAGATAATTCACTAAGTCACGCATGCATACACGTCCATGCATTCGCTTTCCAAGTTAAGGTCATTCCTTAATCCATGCATGCTGATTAGGTGCCACGTCTTGATACATGCATGTGTGACTTGGTTGTCACGCATGCATGATTTTTTTTTAATATTTCTTTCTATGCTTTTCGATTAAAACTTTTAATGTAGTCTGCTGCCTTCCTCTGTACCGTTCTCTTTGTTAATTATCTTCCGTACAAACCTGAGAATAATTAAAATACTAACATTAGGTAGTAACCAGTTCTCATGTAAATTAAAGCCAAGTTTAATTAAGAGCAAGTTCACCTGTTGATTAATCTTTTTAGCTCGCGCTCGTGTAATCGGTCCTGCCGTGACGTCCTCATCATGGCAACTATCAAATTGATTGTTTCGTTGTTCCCATAAAAAAAATTCTCTAGTTTGTTGAAGAACTTGGTTGATGAACATAAACATTTTTTTTGTTTTGTTCTTGATCATTCCACAATGCTATATGAGTATATGACAAGTACCTGGATGAATTTACAACAAAAACTTGCCTATTAAAATTATGGAGAATGCACCAACGCAACAACCTCACCTTAACTCTTTGGTTTGCTCTTTAGATGTTGACCATAAGTTCTTTTTTACTGCCCCTTCATGGTTTCAGGATTGCCTCTGCTGATAGGGGATGGCTCTAAAGGAGCAGTGCAAGGAAATGGTCAATGTATTTTGTGTAAAAAAAATCACCTTAAATTATTAAGAACAGATGTAGTTATTTTCCAAGGCTGTTGTCTTGGTTCATGAAATATTATTCTAGTTTCTAGTTCGTTTTAGAATATTCTAATTTCTAATTTCATGAGGAGGTGTTATTCTCCTTACCAGCGCTGTGTACTACTCCATTTTTCTGCGAGAAACAATCTTTACCCCACCACGTACAATTTGCAAAATCTAGATCACCTCTCACATCAGCAATAAATGTACCAAGCTGATTCTTAAGAACTACACAATCATATTCGGAGAAGTCATCACCATACATCCTTGCAAGTTCAATTAATTTGTCTTCATCAAAGTTGCAAAAGAATTCTTTGGATCAAGACAAGCAATGCACATCAATAACTGGGTTGATCTTTTAGTAAAGCGATTATTTATCTCAACAATAATTTGGTCATGCACCACAATAAATATATCATGATGAAAATGGTCATAGTAAGTTACCATTTGGCCACCACGACCCCTTGAACGGCCCCTAACTAGCATTGTATCATTCATATTTGGCACAATGATCTTATGTTGGAGACAAAAGGCATTTGCCTCTACGAAAAGCTCATCCCAACCATCATTTCTTATTACCTCAATTGTCTTCAATGTGGTCCTAATGAGCCCTATTGTACGAACAATGTTTTGATCTTTCTTTTGCAAGCATTGTGATAGATCATTAGTCTTGCCTAAGAGTCCGATCATAAGATGCAATATAAGTACAAATTCAAAACTCTCCATTTTTTCCAACAAACTAGAAGATGTGGTTTTCTGTGTTGCACTAGTAGCATCATCACTCAAATTCTCTAATACCTCTAGTACCGAATCCCACATGAGAATAAAACGACACAAGGTTTTATTATGTGAGCCCCAACGGGTATCGCCGGCCCTTGCAAGATTAGTTTGTTGGTTTTTTTACCTCTTCCCTGAAAAATTTCACCGGACTCTAATTTGTTCACAATTTTATCATGGTGATCTTGGGCCAATTAATCTTTTCTGATGCAAGAAGCATTAGCAGTGTTGACAATCATGGTGGTGTAATTAAACAAATCTAAGACTGAAGAACAGCACTTGGCAACAGAAACAACCACTAACCGCAACTGGTGAGCAAAGCAATGGACGTAAAACGCATACGGATTTTCATCCAATATGTGTCTTTGCAATCCATGAAATTGTCCTTTCATGTTTGATACTCCATCATATACTTGCTCTCGTAATCTAGAGATTGATAAACCATGAAGCTGTAACATACCATCCAATGCTAGCTTTAACGAAGATGATGTCGTGTCAGAAACATGCTCAACCCCGAGAAACCTCTCTATCACTTGACCTTTGTTATTGACATACCTGCATAGGGTAAGAAAGCATAGTTAATATAGATTAGACTTACTAAGATATAAAGATACTAACAAACTAACCTTAAAACCACAGCCATTTGCTCTTTAATAGATGCATCGCGGGCCTCGTCAACAAGTATGGCAAAATGTCTATCCCCAATATCATCAATAATGACTTTAGTGGTCTCCATTGCACAAGCTTTGCACAACTGTTTTTGTATTTGTGGCGAAGTCAATAAATGGTTAGCAGGAGCATTGTCAAGCAATTCTGCAACCTTCTTATCCTTCTCTTTATACCATTTCACCATTTCTAGAAAGTTCCCCCTATTGTTTGAGCTAGAGGACTCATCATGATCACGAAAAGTAAGAGCTTACAATAAAAGAAATCTTGGCCTAACATAATAGTAAGACGTGATATATATTCTTCCTCATCCTTCTTCGTGGCAACAGCCATCACATAATCTACACCCTGTCTTTGATTTTTGAAAGCCTCGCAATACTTTCTTGATTTGTTGTGATAACTATAGACTTTACCAACATGTTCATCAAAACTTTTAATTGCATTCTTCCAATTATAAAACCCTACCCTTGTGAATGATTTAATACCATAATTCTCACCTCTAGGCTGCTTAAAGAGGAAACAATAAAAACAAAATGCTGCATCTTTAGCAATACTATATTCCAACCCATTATACCTTGCGAACCATGATTGTTGAAAGCTCCTCCTCTGATTCCCATATTCTTTATGTGGAAATTTATAACCAATTGGTTGGCATGGGCCTATTTGCAAATACTCTCTTCTAGCAGCATCTCTGATATCCACATCCAAATCCTCAATTGGTTTCTGAAGCCCAGGATCAGCAACAATATCATCCGGACTAAGTACAACATGAGGAATATTTTGATGCGTATTACTAGCTCCTGTTTCTGGTGTTTCGTTGGATTGTGTTTCTGTTGAAAAATAAGATGACAATGTCTTCGTCCGCTTCATTTTGTATTGACTAATAACTCCTAGTTTCCTACAGCGAAAATTCAGATTTTTTTTAAGACATAAAACACTAATATTTTTCAAGAGCTATAATACAAGAATAGCTAGGATCAATCAACCACATTTCAGTTATTCAGTATATCAGCTGAATAAACACCCCTCCATATATGCTGGATTTTCACATAAGAACAAGAAATATCCCTGGCATAGCTTGCCATGGGGATCTAGCTCTGAGCATCCACTAGATTAACTTAATATCATCATGCTAGTTGGAAAAATTAATCTAGACTGACTGGACCTGCATCACATTTAACTGATTTCAGTATTTCACAAATCACAATTCACATCTTTATGACTTTATCAATTATCAATATCATTTTACCGGTTGCGGGGCCAGGAGAAGTCGTCGAGCCGAGGAGGGGCGCCGAGACGGGTCGGGAGGCGGGGCGGGCGGCGCCGGGAGGCGGGGAGACGGCGGACGCGACGAGGCGGCGCTAGCGACGAGCGGTTGCGGGGTGGCGCTGGATCAACACAGATCTGTGACGGCCGAGCCGCGGAGGCTATAAGCGATTGCGGTGCGCCGGTGTGGTGTGGTGCGGCGGCGCTGGATCGGTGCCCGGCTGGAACGGTTAAGCTATGGTTTTCACTGTGTCTCTTTGAGTGACCGACGCCGCAGGCAGCGCGTGAAGGCTTAGGCCGCACAGAGACAGTGGTGGGCCGCATGAAGACCGTGGGCTGCACGGCGACTGGTGGGCCACTGGCTTAGGGATGAATTCTGAAATATATATGGGCTGCCTGGGCTGAATACTAGTAATAATACCCCAGGCTGGGCTAAAAATACCTGGACTATATACTGCACATTTTCTCACGCCCAGGGCTAGAGCCCACCTTGCCAGGGGCCCAATTCCGCCCATGAGTGCAGCCAAGCAGTTATTGCTGTTTTTTCTAAATAAATAATAGTCATTGAAAGAAGTGATTTTTAGAAAATTTTTAGCTAAAAATAAATAAACAGTGGTTAAAAATATGGATTTTAAATAGGACGCGATAGGTGAAGAAAGTAAGGGAAAAATATGTGCACGAGACGGGAGTGAGAGGAGTAAAAAAACATTGTAAAAACTAGATGTTTATATTGATTTCTGGTTTAGCATATGCCACAGCAAGCATGGGTTGTATTGCTGCAGCGATGTAAGGCCGCAGCCTGGGACGGACCCACCCTTCGACATGCTCAGGTGGCCGCTCGAGCACCGTCGCCGATGGAACGCCCTCCACCAGAGCCAGCGTCACCCTGGGTCGTCCGTCCGTCCATGGCTACTGGCGCCTGGCGTCGAGTCGTCGAGACTGGGAGTGGCGATTAAGTGGCGGCCTAGGAGCAAGTGAAGCCCAATGGAAGCACTTGGCGGACTGGCTGGCCTAGTGGGAAATGGAAGCAGTGAAAGCTGAAGAGCTTCACTGAAGCCTGAAGGTCACCTCTCCCTCCTCAGTCCTCACGCAACTACGCAAGGCGGCCAGTCCAACCTCTGAACGCCCCAATCCTAAGTCCCTAACCCTAGCCTTGAAGGCGGCGTGGCGTCCGGCGGGCACGGACGTGCTGGCAGCCAGCGGGAGCGGCGCGGCGGCCGTGTGGCGCTGGCGGCATGGCGCGGCGTCTGCAGACTGGTGGCACTGGGCAAGTATGATAGCTTTGTTGCATAGTTGACTGCAGGAGCTTGGATTATTCTATTGTAGCTTATGCGTCTGTCTATGCATTACTGGTCTCTTACTCTCCTAGTTGATTAGTTCAGATCTCAGAAACAGGAAACGGAAGCAGACTCCATAAGTCATTTGTAACGTGGGCATATAGAGATGACCTAGTTACAGTACAAATCTGATATGAAGAACACAAAATCACATGTCACCTGATTTGCTTACTTATGCAACATCGTACATGTGTGACTGAAGAAATAATTATAATTTTAGTAGCTTGCTCTCAGAAATGGCGGTATATTTTTAGCCATGGTATGGGGGAGTATATATCTATGTGCATCTTTAGGTGTATGGTTACAGAGTGAATGAGTGATGTTACAGAGTGATGGCCTCTATAGTATTGTATTCTCTGTAGCCTTGGTGGAGGAGGATAGGTCTCCAGCAGTCTTGGTGAATTACTCTTGTTTCTGCACCAAACTATGAACTATTGGAGACACTGACAATATGATGATTTCTTCCCATTCTAAAGAATGAGAACTTAGTCCAAAAATATATATAATGAAGTTTTACATTAGTGCTCATCATATCACTCTCGACCTCTTCTTGAGGGCTTGTTATTTGATTGCTTCTAATAGCTAAGGACATACCAATTTTCTCTCAAATTGTGCTACCACTAATCCATCTATCTTTCACAATTGACAGATTGCTTCTTCTATGACTTATTTACATCTGTGAATTAAGCTTTATTGGTGAGGTATTTTTCAATGTCTTACCATTATCTACATATGTTTACATGCGAATTATAGTTGTGGCTTCACTCATGTTCGACTCCGCCCTAGCTATATTTTTTTTGGGTCCGCCATTGACCGCAACTATGTGAAATGTAAATGCTACTCTCTCCATTCTTTTTTACTCGATGTTTTTGATTTTTTATGATCTTCGAGATGCAACTTTGACCATTACTTTTTATAACTCTACACTAAGATATTTTTATAAAATTATAATATTATAAATATAATTTTAACGATAAATCTAACGATATAATTTTTATATAATCAACCTAGATAATTTTAAATTATTGATGGTCACAATAAGGAGGTAATACTATTGATTAGTAAACGCTGCATGCGTGAATAGGAAGCTACAATCCTGACCTGATCAGTGAAATGGAGGAAGACCCTTTACTCTTCTTTTGTGCGCGAGTGCGAGTGCATAATAAAGGTATGCGTACACATGACTGCGCAAGTGCGCATCAACTTGAGAATGCAACGGAACCCACTTGCATAACCATAGAAGGACACGAAAAGATGAAGCGAATTTGTAGTTATTGCTTCCCGACTGACGCCGCTCTGAAATTGCTCTTAACTGCCGATGCTCGTCGTCTCCTGTTTAGTGTTTGCCATGCAGCTGTAGCAAACCTAATGTTCAGTTATTATGATCTTGGTGATCAGTTGGACTTTTTTTTATGGTTTATGGTTAAAAATACTGTAGCTGATAGAAGCTTATTTAGCATAATTAAATTTAAAAAATATGTTGTGGTAATGTAGGGTAAAGCCTTTTCCGCTTGGACATAGAGTGAACAGGTTCTTGCCGACGTAATGGAATGGAACGAAAATGACTCGACAAGGAAATAGTAGTAACTGGCTCCAGGCCAAAGCGGTGGCACGTGTGGGCTTTTGATCCCTCCAGCAAGCAATAAGGGTATCCATAATGTTTAGAGACTATATTATTTAAGTTGGAATTTACAGATAGCTTCTAAGTTTAGCATAATTTTATGTAATATATAGAAAATATTATTGTCTCTAAGATTAGACCCACAACTATAATAAAAAAAATAGTTAGCACTTCATCCATCCATCCCTCTTCCACTAATTTCTTTCATTTTCTATTCGTTGGCGTCAGCCTCTAAGGCTGGAGGCAGCATCAAGGCTAGAGGCAGTCTCCAAGCATCCTGCAATGGTCGACGTCGCCTCCATGCCCCTCTCTCCCCCTTAACTTGCATTTTCTTTCGTGAAGGCTCGCTCTCGATTTGGTCCTACTTCTTCTTTTTGTTGTTACGAAAAAGGGAGGGGAAAGGCCAAAAAACCATCACACTGTGGATGCTCTAATGGTCGGTTGGTTCCTCAACTTGCCTATTCCCGTTGCCATGTGAACTGTGGCTCCGTGTTGTTTAGAGCATATACAATACAAGATGCTTATATATGAATACTTAAAGAGAGAGAATATAGCAACATCATCAAGCACTCATGCAAAAGTTACTTCCTCCAATGCAAGCATCTCTTCCGTGGGTGCTTAGATGCTATATTATCTATTAATAGACATAATTATACACATAAGTACCTACTAAGCACCGATGCTTATTTAAGCATTGATGCTTCAAAATAAGCACCTTATCTATCCTATGTGGCAAGAAAAATCAGTTTTTTATTGCTAAGCATCTCTCTAAGCGCCTGCATTGTACATACTCTTACAATTAGGAGAAGCCAAATTCTCTTAACCATAGCATAAATTTATATCACTATATGTAACTAACACCGAGAGTAGCTCAGGTGCGATGTTCCTATGTCATAGTACCTAGTTTGTTCCTCTGTTAGGATTTGGGATATACATATATAGTGTTGTTGTTACGTCGGTGCCATTCAATTCATTCACCCCATCCTGCATGCATGCGTACACCAACATGCCAGGCCAAGTATGGAAAGTACAAGGTCGCATGCACCCAACACCAGGCCAGGGCTGAGCGGTAGGCTGACA
Source organism: Dendrocalamus latiflorus (assembly GCA_017311315.1). NCBI lineage: Eukaryota > Viridiplantae > Streptophyta > Magnoliopsida > Poales > Poaceae > Dendrocalamus > Dendrocalamus latiflorus. The sequence continues at coordinate 1,556,226 of CM029647.1, read as the reverse complement.
TTGACATGGTTGTGTCATACCATACGGTTCCAAGGCCGGCGAAAAGCTAAATACACGAGGCGACGCGTCGTTACTCGTTACACCAAACTCAACGCGTTGACCATTACTCTCTGGAATCAAATACGACCCGGTTTAGTTGTGTCAACCCGCCGCCACGGTGTCATCGGTAGTACAATACAGTATGGATGGAATCCAATGGAGCTTAGCACGTGCCCTTTGAAAATCTTACTGAGAATTCCTACGATACAAGGGATTAACTCCGGTTTGTACATACAGGAAATCGTAAGAATGCTTCAGCTTTGGACGTGAGTTATGCGCAGCGCGACACAGTTCATAGCGCAGAGCAAGCATTACTCGGCATTCGACTGTGAAGTTGCCGTCACCTCTCCTGCACCCACGCCTCGCAGGCTCTCTCTTGTGCAGCTGCAACTGGGCCCACCAACTGTGCAATTCCTCTCCCGGATCAGGGTTGACCAGACTTCGGGTTTGGGGAGGGCGGCGAAGCTTTTCCCAAGCACTTGCCAACTTTGTTTCACAAAAGTCATGCCGTGTTACGTTACCTCAACCATCCATTTCCAGCAACAAAATAGTTTAGTTTCTCAGCAAATTCGCAAGAAATACTTCAGTTCCTGCAAAAAAAAATTCTGGAAAATTCCTGCCTTCCAGTTCGGGCTGAGAATGGAACATGGACATCGATTTGAAGGAGGAGAAAATTTGCCTGCTCAAACTAAAGATTTGTACACAACTCCTAAAGACAAACAAGGAACTATACTGATTTGGGCTGGTGCATCCACACCAACAATAGTAACCATGAGTGCCGAACCTACGCGTTAACGGGTAAGACCACAACCAAACTAGAACGAAGCGTGACGGATCGAAGTAGGAAAGCACGTCACGGCGTAAAACAGCTCAAAAGACGGCGGATACTACTGGCTAGGTCCATCTTTTCTCAGGGCTCAACCAACGTGGACGAAGGCATTACGCGGTAGGTTATTTTGAACTTTGGTTTTAATTTATGATTTTTGAATCTCGGGTGTTTATGAGAAAATACGTAGAGTAAAACAGTTATATACGATTTTGATCGATATAGTTAAATCCGATATAGTGTTTACTATAATCTATCTATAAATCTCGTTTTAAAAAATATATTATTTAAAAGTTAGTTATTGTAACAGAAAATGATAAGCGAAAGCCTAAACGAGCCCGCCATAATCCATTACAGGGCACGTGGATCCTCTAATGTGCCTAGGCCTGTACGAGCAACGTTTGCGTGCATGTCGATCTTGTCCCATGAAGTAGGTGCGCTGTCAAGGTCGCACGCATGATCTGGACCATCCGTCGCCAATCAGACGGCTTCTACGCACCTACAACCCCACCGGCGCAGTAGAGGACCAGGATCATTAAGCGATTAATCGAGCCGTCCATTTCCCAACAGTCTGGTGTTTTCACCAACTTAACCGTGGTCATGACTCACGAGTTGAAATGAAGCCCCCAACAAAACGAATCCATAAGAAGAAGAGCCCGTTCAAAAAAAGAAGAAAAACTCCTCGTTTAACGCATGAAAACAACGGCGCCCACTGCCCAGCACGTAACCTCCGGCTAATGTCAGCAACGTGCATGGACCCAGCCCATGGACTGGGCAGGCTCCAGGAAGCGTACCAACCGCTCGGCATCCATACCAAAGTTGGGACGATCGGGACCACCGTGATCTGATACGTGCCAACTAAGGCCAATTCTAAATAGTTTATGATCCTGCTCTAATCGACTTCGACTTTTAATTTCTGATTTTGCTAAAAGTTATTTTTAACACGTTAACTTTTTAATTTATCCATGATGATATAATAGTTTTTTATTTTTTTAAAAAAATTATTAAATGTCCCAGAAAAAACTAACAGCTGCTATAATACACTTTCAGACAAAAACCAACCAACCACAGTCAGAAGCCGCGGCTTTAAAGCGGATTGGAGCAGCCCCTAGCCTTCTGGCTTCAGAAGCCTACAAATCTTTCCAAACCCGTTGATTTTGTAATGCAACTTTTTTATTCATTTCTCCTTTATATTATTCATAGGGATATAGCAGTATGCTTTTATTTTTTTCTATTTATTTTATTTTATTTTATTGAACATCTCAGAAAAATTAACAGCCACTATAACTCTAGTTTAGCCAAAAGACTCGACACTTTTAAACAGATTTAAGTCAGGACTCTCTGACAGGTCGGTCCTACGGGGTACTAAACAGGCAATGAAAAGACCGCCCACTGGCGAGCGACGCTAGGGTTTTCCAAACTATTCGGTTCCCAGGGATGGTCGAGCCCACGTGTCAGTTGCAATTCTTCTTCGTAGTAAAAGCTGTTGGGCCCGCCGCACCGTGCCATGCGTGCTGCCGCCCGGCCGTAAGCCAGCCACACCACCACGGCGCGTATTCTCTGACTTAGAGAATGATCCGGACCGTTCATCTGGGCGATGGATGGCTTCCCGCTCGACACCACCATAGCCGTCACCGGTAAAAGCTCACCCGGTTTGCGACCCAAAATAAAACTACAATTAACTGCTCAAAAGGCTCACTAATCGACTATTAATTGCACTTTCAGAAACAAAAAAAATTATTATCAAGAGTAATACTAGTACTGTGTTATCAACGTCGTTATTTTTGGGTTGTGATGAACGTAGGTAGTCTTTTCCACTTGGCGTATGAAGTAGTGCAATGGAGACCAAACAATGGAAGGAAGGTAGCATTATCAACATTGCAATTGAGATGTTAACAAATGTACCATTAAGGACAACAATACCACTGCTAACACTTCATTACGTCCTCTGCTAATAACAACTACGACTAACTAGTCATCAGGTGCAGCTTACTACTAGCACTCTATTTGTTCAATTAATCGATTGATAGCTCATAATAACAACACCAGCGGAGCGGAGAGGAGCAAGTTAAGAATCAATAACACAAGGGATTGTGATTGGTGAATTTGCCTTTCTTTCGGCTTCTTGCTGACTACTAGTCGACGACGGCTCGACGGTGCTTGTCGGATCCGGCAGCCGGAGCCCAGTGAGCTCACCGATCCTCCGGCACCCGGTAAGAATCGACGGTGATCTCCGACAGCCACGCACCGGGAAATAGCAGCTGCGGATGACAAGTCTTACGAAATCACAAATCGGTCCCTGGGGGGTGAGGTGTAAGGGAAGAAAGGAGAGAGAGACGGTGGAACTCACATCGAGCTGCTTCTGCACGGGGCGGGGCCGCCGCCGAGGACGGCGGCGCGGGCGCGCTCCGGTGACGGCGTAGATGTCCTCCATAATCTCCTCGCTGGTGAGAGTCACCGAGAACCGCGGCCTGTCGAGAGCCTCCGTGCGGGCCCTTGCCGCCCTCCGCTCGGGCGACGGCGACGCGCTAGCCGCAGGGGCCACCGCGGGGCGACGTCGAGTGCGCAGCTTCCATGGCCGCGAAGACGCCGCCACCACCGGGTCGGCGGCCGCTTCCGCGTCGCTCCCGGCCGCCACCTCGCGGAGGTGGAGCAGGAGCTTCTCCCTGACCTCGTCGAGCTGCTCCGGGGAGCGCCTGGCGGCGGTCGTGATGGCGTCGCCGGCGCGGTTGACGTGGGCGCACCGCAGGACGCGGTGGCTCCCCCACGTCTTGAGCGACGGGAACGACGACAAGGCAGCGGCCTGGCGAGCGTTCGACATCACCTCCACGGCCGCTGCCACCGCGCCGTCGGCGACGGGATCCCGCGGAGGGGCTGGGGGCGGCTCGGCCGAGATCACCATGGTCACGGGAGACGACGAACGGGGGCGCGGGCGTAATCCTTCACGGGCTGTGGCGGCGGCGAGAGGAGGAAGGAAGAGGGCGTGGGACGTGGTGAGGAGGAGAGGGAGGAGGCGGGCTTGGGCGATGGAAGTGTGGGGGAAAGAAACAATAGATGAAATAGTAGGGGTTGCTGATGAATAAATACTGGGGGCGTGTGCGTTGGGGTCGGAAAGGGGTGTGTCTGCCGTTGATGCGGATGGGATGGGTGGTAAATTAATTGTAGTATTTGCATCCAGCAACTGCATGGATGGAGCGCGGAGTTTCATTTGCATGCAACACCTTCTAATTCTTAATTCGGTGGTGTCCCTTTTTTTTAATTAGAGACTAGGGGTAGATGTTTTACTTTGAGCCATTCTATGGGCTGTTTAGGACTGCTCCGCTCCCAACTTCGCTAACCAAACACATCTAACTCCAAAAACTCCGCTAAAAAAAAGATGGAGTTAGAGGCCAACTTCACGTTTTTTATGGAGCTCCTCAAGGGGTACTCCAGAAACAAAGGTTTCCAAACTCCTCGTGGAGTTGTGGGAAAATTACCCACCACTGCCACTGATTACACAATAGCGTACCGGTCCGTTCTATTCCCCTCACACCTATTCCACTCCTCCCCGCAATAGAGCTCCGCCCCCGTTCTCCAGGAACATAGCGTCGCCGCCCTCGCTGGCCGCCTCCCGCCGGACCTCGGCGCCTTCTCCGCCCTCGATTCCCTCTATCTTGCCGCCAACTCCCTCTCCGGCGCCATCCCCCTGGAGCTCAGCAACGCGCCCACGCTCTCCGACCTCGACCTCGTCGGCAATGCCCTCTCCGGCGCGCTCCCGCCCTCCATCTGGAACCTCTGCGACCGCCTCGCCGAGCTCCGCCTCCATGGCAACGCTCTCAGCGGAGCTATCCCCATGCCGGCGGGGCCCAACACCACCTGCGACCGCCTCCACCTTCTTGACATCGGCGACAACCGCTTCTCTGGCGACTTCCCATCCTTCATCACAAGCTTCCGCGGCCTCCAACGCCTCGACCTTGGCGCCAGCTGCCTCCGGGTTTCGCGGACTCCAGCTTCACCGCGGAGTCCTTCCTTGGCAACAACCCAGCGCCGTGGTCGTGGCGTCCGTGTCCATCGGGTGGGCGTAGGGGAGGTGGAGGAGGAACAGGATAAGGCGGTGGGCGGCGGAGGGGATGGAGACAGAGGAAGGCGACGAGGGAGGCGAGGGGAAGCTGGTGGTGTTCCAGGGCGGGGAGCACCTGACGCTGGAGGAGGTGCTGAACGCGACGGGGCAGGTGGTGGTGAAGGCGAGCTACTGCACAGTGTACAAGGCGAAGCTGGCGGGCAGCGGCGGCAACATCGAGCTGCAGCTGCTGCGCGAGGGCAACTGCAGGGATAATCTCATCTGTAGCTTTTGCGGCAATTGGATAATCTCGAACCATGTCATAACTTCTTCATGTCGCGGTTCTTGCCAGAGCAAATTGGCAGTCCAAACGCGAGCAAATGTGTGCAAATATGTGTTTTTTCATTTATGTTATACCAAAAAGTTACAAACAAATTTCTAAATAATAAGAACCATCTATAAAAGCTAAATATATCAAAACAGCTAACTTACAACATCTAAGGGCATAAATGGCCATTCTCACAAAAACCTCTAATAGCCAGAGTTAGAGCAGAGCTACAAGCCAAACAGACACATCTACTCCGTGGTAGAGTTGGTAGAGTTGGTGGAGCAGAGTTGGTTTTTGTGGAGTGGAGCAATTCCAAACAGTCCCATAATAATCAAGATGGGACTAAAATGACTATAACAATTTCACAATTTTATTAAGTGAAATTCCGTGGACTGGTATATACCGAAAGGGTATAAAATGAATCGCATGTTCGCATATGGTAAATTTACCTACAAAGCGTGGGGTTGTTTGGTTTGGAACATGTGGTCGCCAAAAAGTTGTAGCTTTGACTAAATTCAGCATGCATTTGATTGCATTGAAATTTTGTTTCAACATGCAATCCAAGAAATCGAGCCTAACTATTCCATTCAAACTATGTCGGATTTGTTTTCCTTTGGAAGTTGCAACATTTGAGCAGTATATCCGTGTAACTATGCAGGACAATACAAAAGGCCGTGACATGATTACGAAAAGTGACATGACCAGAGGGATTCCTTAGTGTTTGTTGCAAAGTACCAAGGTCTTGTACGCAAAGAAGGCGATATGGAAAGGGAAAAGGAGAAGGAAAAAGATGCCACTAGCTGGGCTGGCCTGGCCGGCGTAGTGTTCTGTTGGGCTGGCTGCCACACGCAACGCAACGCAGCCGGATCCATTTTGCGAGCGCGCACACAACCCACCTGCACGTTGTGAACGTCCACACAACAGATTTTACCAACTGACACATGGGCCAGAGAATCAGCACAATGTTGAGCCCCACACGTCAGTCTCTGTTTAGTTTTTAAGTTTGTTGGGTTTCTGTCGTGGTAGCCCTCCCAAGTGAGAGCACGGGATCAGGTTGGCGAACGGAATGGTGGGGGTACGGCGATCACTGAGGCATGTTCTTTTCAGCAACTACTTATGGTTTTTAGTTGAAATTTTTAAATTTTGGTTGTTTACGGTACAGATTACGAAGAGACAGATACGTATTTACGATTTTGGTTGGTACAGATGTTGAGCTTTTAACTTGTAGACCCTGTCTTGAGAAAATACTCCGTTTAAAAGTTAGACACTGTAGGAAAAGTCAAAAGTCGTTAGCTTTTGAGATAAAGATCAGGCCCTGAACCGCTCACCGCGAGTCGCGGCTGTCAGTTTCGTGACTGCCATGTGGGACCTACCAAAAAAACCTAGCCACGCCATCATGCAACTATGCAAGGCAAGAGGAGCATTCGCGATGTGACGACTGTTGATTCCTGCTTTGATCGCTTGGGGACTCATGTCATTCCTGTTTGGCACATCTCATGAGCGTAAGCTAACCTTGTGCACGGACTCGCTTTACTAAACATCACGCTACATACAATTACAAACTGTAACAAGGGCAGAGCCAGCAACCCAATGAAACAGCGTAGAGCAGGGCCGCTCGTGTTAAACTGAAACCGACGCAATCCGGGACAGTTCAAGATGCACTTCACGAATCTCGAAGCACAAAAAGGTAGAGAACCCACCATTCGTTCCTGTGAACTGGGTCCACCCAAACTCTAAACACCACGGCAGCAACCGACTAACCAACCGCTCCGCTCGCGGCCCTTCCCACCATCTCCACTTCGCCCCTGCTCCTCTCCTCTCCTCTGCCTTTTTCAAACGCCTCTCTTCCCTCCTCCTCTCCTCGCTTCCGCTTCATCCCCAAAACCCAAGAATCCCACGCCAAGGACTCGATTGATCCCACATGGAGCAAGACAAACACGCGGTTCTCGATCTGTCTGAGGGGAAGGAGCACGGCGGAGGCATTGCTCCGGCGGTGGGCCCCTCCGGCGAGGTGGCCGATGCCCAGGGCCTGACGGAACCGGAGGGCGTCTTGGCGGTGGACAATGCCGGCCATAGTGCCTCTCTGGAGGGTGCCAAGAACGAAGATATTGAGGTGAGCGATGATCCCCGTGAGGTGTCGACCAACCCGAGATGCTCTGTTCTTGAGTTCCTTCTTGTTTCGTTGGAGCAGGAGCCTTTGCCGTGGTCGGAGGGAGTCGCGGCGGTGGTCAATGGCGTTCATGGAGCAGCGTCGGGTAGCGCCAAGAACGAAGACTACGAGATGTTCAACAACCCGGCGGCGATTCGCTTCGGTAAGGAGACTAACCCGAGGGGCTCTCCTCTCTTCTTGGTTATCTTCTTGATTCATCTGACCACGAATTTGTCAGAGTTCCGAGCCACTGCTGCGAACACGACGCCGCCTTCCACCTATCGCCGCCTGCCGTCCCAAAGCAGGAAGATTTCCGCCCCGACGCACTTCTTCGCCGCGGGTGGCTCCAAGAGCACATCGTCTTCATGGTCGGTGTCAGGGTCACCTGAGGACTCCTCTGCAATGGTCGGTGCTGATCAAGACGCCCCGTCGGGAAGCGACAAGAACAAAGATGATGAGGTGGTCACGAATGAGAGGAAGGCTTGCCTCTGTAAGATCGACAATCCGAAGCATTCTGTTCTTGGTTACTTTCTTGATTCGTCTGAGCAGGATAATTTGTCAGTGTCCGGAGCCACTGCGGCCAATGCCACGCCGCCGTCCACCTATCGCCTCCTGCCGTCCCGAAGCAGGAAGCAATCCGGCCCGATGCGCTTCATCGCCGCGGGATGCCCAGCGTCGGCCGGCACACATGCCGAAAGTAATCCACCTCCCCCTGTCAGCCACGGCTCCACATTGCCGTCAGCGTCGCCGTCAGGGCTTGACAATGCGATTCGCTCTGGTAAGTTCATAAAGGGCTCTGTTCCTGGATTGACTTCTTTTTTATTCGTCTGATCAAACGATTTCGCCAGTGCTGGATGCCGCGGCTGCCAAGGCGAGTTCCGACGCGAAGGATGAAGCGGCGTCCTCCTCCTACCGCCTACCTTCTCGAGGCAGGAAGCAGCCTCGCCCTGACCACTTCATCCCCGAGCAAGCCGAGGCTAGAGCCCGTGCCAAGGCTCATCGGAGTAACATTGTTCTCGACAGGTTCCTCTCTTCTCTGGTCCGGGACTCGTCGGAACCGAGGCTGGAGTGGGTGACGAACGTCACTGCAGACGGCGTCCGCGGCCAGCGCCGGCGCCAGCGCAGCATGGAGGGCTTCGAGATCAGGGATGTGAGTCACCACGTCTCTTGCCATCGGGGGCTACGGGCAGCAATCAGCCGTTTCGAAGCCACAAGCGATCCGTCTTCCTCCGCGAGACCCGGATATGCATTGCCATCAGCGACGGCGTCGGGGGGTCCTGAAGAGCCTGACGAGAGCGGAACAATTTTCAGCGTTCTTGCCATTCTCGGCGCTTCTCTGGCTCTCAGCGTGGTGTCGTGCGTGCTGTTCTACATCGTTGGTCAGAGAACTGAATCCGGTCCGTCCGGCGAGCAGCAGAAGAAGGTAAGCGTCATCTACTTCTGATGCATTGTTGGTGTGCTGGTTTCTGGGTTCTGATGTGCATGTTTTGAGCTGTTATTGTTCCTGTTCTTCAGTGACAGTGAGCGATCTGAATGATTCAAGATTCAGCAAAGGGTAGCCACATAGTGGGCGCAGTACAAGCGGTGTTTTTCTGAAGCAGAAAAGGTCTTATCTGTACCTCGTTTTTTTCGCAATATTGCTGTGAACTGTAACAGAGCAGAAATAATTGTTATCTGTAGTGGGACAGTTGAGCTTAAGCTTCTAACTTCTTAATTTCGTCTTTTTTAGCTTTTTACTTAATTTTGGGCTTTTTACATTTTTCTTTTTTTATCTTTATTTTTTACATTATCCGTGATGATATAACTATTTTTCCTTTATTATTTTTTAAATTTAATTATGCTGAAAAACTACCATCTCAGTGCCAAAAAAAATGCTACGGTAGCCAAAAAAAAAAGCTAAAAGCTTAAGTTTCGTAAACCCAAATGAACACCTCCACAATTGTGGCTTTGAACTGTGGTAACATGGCGATCGTGTGGTACTTGTATAACTGAAATTCGGAATGGCAGCAAGATAATAGAAGTTAGCATAAATTTCCATTCTTTCTATGTGCGTGCGATGCTCTCAGCTTGCAGTTTCTGAGTTACTGACTCTTTAGCATTCAGAATGTTAACAAGAGCGATCTTTTCAGCTGCGGCTGATGGCTTTTCGTCCTAGCGTGAGTGAATGAGTGTTTGTGCTAACAAACTGAATGCTAATAAGGTACTTTAAAAGGGCTATCTCAATAAGCCGCTTCAGTGACAGTGCGCGATCTGAATGATTCAAGATTCAGAAAATGGAAGCTACATAGTGGGCGCAGTACATGCGGTGTTTTTCTGAAGCAGAAAAGGCCTTATCTGTTGTACTTCGTTTTTTTGGCAATATTGCTGTAAGCTGTAACAGAGCAGAAATACTGTTGTTATCTGTAGTGGGACAGTTTATGTTGTGGCTTTGAACTGTGGTACCATGGCGATCGTGTTGTATAACAGAAATTCAGACTGACAGCAAGATAACAGAGGTTAGCATAAATTTCCATCTTTCTACGTGCGTGCGATGCTCTCAGCTTGCAGTTTCTGAATACTGAGTTACTGACTGTTTAGCAATTAGCATTCAGAATGTTAACAAGTACGATATGGCTGCGGTTGATGACTTATAGCTGCTACTGATGGCTTTTGGCCCTAGCGCGAACACTTATGCGAACAAACTAATTGCTAATAAGCCGCTTCGAAACGGCAGCGGAAAAGCCGTTCTATTTATTTGTTCGGGGGAAGCCAAAAAGTATAAGCCGAAAAGAACTGCCAATAATAGTAGTTGCTGTTCGTTTTTCAAGTCCAATGGATGGATATGTTACCTTGCAGTTTTCTGAAATCTGATTGTGTAGTGTGTACAAATGGTTCGCAAGTATTATTATCTTTGAATACTGTCATTTTCAAGTGTGCTGAAATGTGTTCCTTTCTAGCTGACAACTGTCTTAACCTTTTGTTTTTGATTTGCTCATTTGAATCAATGCTATTGTGGATTCTTTTCTTGAACTGAAAATGTTGACATGGGACAAAATAAAACAGATAGTAATGGTTTTGGAAAAAAGGGCATATACAATCAATTCAAATGAGCTACGAAAGCAACTGGATGAAACAGTGAATAACATTGGAATGACTTGTAATTTTGGGCAAACGACCACAACTCAGGTATAGGCATGCCCTGGGTGCCAGCTGCAAACCTGCAACACATGTAGTATTGTAATGTTGCTACTGGCTAGTTCCACTGGGGCAGTCAACGCACAACGGAAGCACGATTTGAACTCTTTAAGATTTCAGAAAATGTGGTGCTTCCTTAGGGCTGGGCTGGATAGATTGGCCTCGGTACTAGTAGTAAACAAGCTGGCCCAAGTACTCGAGCCCAGCATTGTTCCTTCTATTTTCCTTCCTAATTCAGTCATGAGAACACAGAGTGATGAGAAACCTTCCAAAGAGCACATGGACCATCGTGATCTTTAGACCAACAGTACTATCGTTTTTGGCTAAAATAATACTGTAATAACTGTTAGTTTTTCTAAGATATTTAATTAAAGAAAAATAAGAAAATAAAAAATCGTTATATCTCTATGAATAATACAAAGAAAAAAGGGGAAAATGAAGAAAAAACAAATACATTAAGAAGCTAACATGTTTCAAATAGCTTTTTAACTTGTAGACCAACATGTACACGTGACTACAATGACATACATACTTGCCGAGTTCAACAGTGGAGAGAGGCTACAAAACGTCAAGAGCCACCATAGATCCAGGAACTGGACCCCTAACCAGAGCAAGTAAACACGGACCAGGCAAGACAGTAGAAGATGCCAGTCAGTGGAACAGTGAGCACTGAGGAGGAACACGTTGGCTAAGAGCCTAAATAACTATGCATGCCCCTCCATTAGATGCTCTCTATGCTTTGACAATTACCGCCTCCCTCTTAGGCAGCTTGTCTTCATTAGCACAATATTATTAGTTTCTTTTGATATCAGCAGCATTCGGCACTAGTAGTGGATGTTGCATCAATGTACCAAGAAGGTTGTTAACTATGGGTGATTAACAATAAATCAATCGAATTACGCATTTCAGTGAGACATGCTTGCTAGATGAAAAGTTTGTAGTGATTTTGAAAACTACAATCATTTGCATGCATAGCACTGCACAATAATTCCCAATCCATTCTGGTCCAGCATTGCACAAAAGTGAAGGCACGTATGAATAATTGAGTGTGTCCGGAAGGAAGACGACCATTCGATTGCTTTTATGCAACTATGAACCTATGATGTATTGCACGACACGTTATATTCCGATGCAAAACACAAGGTTGGGGAGAAATTACCTTGGCATTGCCTCCATGGATTTTACCCAAATTCCGACGGATGCTTCACCTATATGGGGCAAGACGAACAAGATTTCAATGCGCCTTTTAGCTTTTTTTTTCCAGTGCAGCGCCCCACTCACAGGACTCCTTTCCTTTCTCCAATTAATGGAAGAAGAAAAAAAGAAGGGAAGGGGCGAAGCTTCCCTATTCTGTTGTTGTTGCTGTCTTTGCTGTCTCTAGGGTATGATTTGTAGGTTTTGATCGAAATGCACATGAAATGGGACCAACATGGGGTGCCCCATCCCACCCTGTTTTCTGTGGTTTCATTCATTGAGATAGGGACTACATAGACCCCTCCCATCGTATTCTGTTCCAACAGGTGCTCTCGCTTAACTCGGTTTTGTTGTCGATGGCTCGCCATACAAAGTAATCGGACATTACAATCTTCATTAATTTGCCAATGCCTTGTGCCCATGTCAATTAACGGTGGAATTCTCGATGATGCTAAACTGAACCATCGACATCATCGTTGCGCTGCGGTACTTCATGCAATGAAATGATTCGGTGAACAATGTTCACTAGCTGCGAAATGTTCGGTAAAAAGCAAACTGGGACAGGCCTGCGGATCAAGTTGGATGGCGAAAGTTTCACGTCCAAAAAACGAGAAAACGGCAAAGATATATGCCATTCACGTAGGTAGGTGACCGACCGAGGGACCAGCGTGCGAGTAAGATCGAACCAACCTCGCAATTGGGATGCGAAATTTGTACACCACGGTCCCAGCCGCCCTGGGGCCCAACTCTCCTCCATCGACATTGGACAGCTCTATTTATCCTTCGCCTCCCAGGCTCTCACGCACCATTCCCACTCTCTGCTCCACACACTGACAATTTCGAGACCACAGCAATGGAGGAAGCCCCCGAGCTGATCAGCCCAAGGATCTCCTTCTCTCACGACCTAGCCACGGCGACAACACCACCACCGGCTGCACAACCCCGCCGGTCGGACATGTCGCTCGTGTTGCGGCGGCTCCCCGAGCCGGAATTCGACTTCGCCAATGCGGCCGCCGCCGACGTCGCCCCGGCCGATCGCCTCTTCGCCGACGGCAAGCTGCTGCCCGTGCCGCCGTTACCGCCCTCTCCCAAATCACGTGCCAAATCCAGCCCGTGCAAGCATCAGGCAAGCAGCAGCTGCATTAAGGGGCCCCAGGCGTGCCTGAAGCGGCCGGGTTCTTGGACGTCCCCGTTTTCACGCAGCAGCAGCGTGAATTCCGTCACGACGACGGCCCCGCGGTCGGCGTCCGGGAGGTTCAGCTGCCCTTCGTTCCCGCTCATGCGGAGCCGGTCAACCGGCTCCACCGCCGCGGCGCACGATGGCTTCGGCGGTATCGTCTCGGCCGGCCACCGGCCAGAGTACAGGAAAGTTGGCGCTTCAACTGCAGCTGGTAGTACAAGATCAGTTTACTACTATGGGGGTAGCAGTAGAAATGGGAGTAGCCATGGCGTTAGGGTTAGTCCGATTCTTAACGTGCCATCCATTGGCACGAGTGTGGTGAACGTGTTGAGCTACTTGCTTTGTGATTGTGGCAATAAGACCTCGAAGAGCAGGGGTTTTGGGGTAAATTGCTAGGTAATAACTAGATGGAAGTTAATTAATTAGTCATTGTACGCATGCTTGCTTGTAAGTAAAGAAGTTGAGCTATGAATTAATTGTGATCGATTTATACTAGTTTGACGTTGATGATGATGCGTTTGTGTGGAGGGAACGGGAGGAAATTGGATGACAATGATAGAGTAGTGGTCTTTCTATAGAAGATCCATTTTGCTCGCTTGGCGTTTTGCTTAGTTTATGCATGCACGGGAGAAGCTGTAGGATTGAAGACAACAATCAGAGAAAGATGAATGATTATCGTTGTTTTTTGACATCTAATAATAAATCTTAAACCAACAGAAAAATAATCTAACTTGTAGATGTAGAATACGACCGCAAGACACTCCGCTCGACCGCTTGCTTGATTGTGCACAGGTTCGATGAAGATTACGACCACTCAGCATTGCTCTGTGACTATTTCATACGTTGCCAAAACCTTCTGCTACTCGACCACCCCGACCGCTCGATCTATTACTCTGTTTTCTTGGCAGTGAATCAACACCTTTGCATGTGGTTGTATGCTTCATTCCACCCGCAATCTCCAGCAATCTTCAACAAAACATGAACCACATTAAACAACCAGATTGATTCAAAATGATCTTTATCACTAAATTTTGGTGGTTTTACAAAGTGCCCTCACAACCCCTAAAAGCTTTCTCGACGAAAGCCCTCTAAAAACACACACGTTAGCCCTTAGTCTCTCCTTGCTTTTATAGGCTAACATTCAGGTTGTGTCTGCCTGAAAAACGAACACATAACTCTATCTCTTCCTCAAATCAAAGGACCTGAAACCCTTCTTAACATGGTTTTAACCATATTTCTAAACCTTCTCGTTACGGACTTCTTCCATAACGTCTTCAATCTCACCGCATGACGAAGCCTCCAGATGCACCTCCTGTATATCCATCACGCATCACCAACTCTCATGTCAAAGCCTCCAGGACCGCATCTCCTATAGCTTCTCCACGCATCATCACGTGCTCTAGCGTGAGCCCGATCACCTCACGTGACATCTCGACCGCCTGGACCTCAGATTACTCCCTCCTAGTCCCAATCATCCTCGTCACTGACCATGGTCATCTCCACGCTCACCTGCACATGTAAAGACCAAAGAAACTTTCTCTTGGTATAAGTTCTCCATAACTTGACCGTCATCAGCACACACGTTCACACCACTCTTGTCCATCCATAGACAAAAACAAAACAATCCATGACTATCAACCAGGTTGTCTACGACCACACATTCCATCGCTTTCTACAAAATAGCTCCAGACAACTTCTTACGACCGCTACCTCAACGAATACTCGAAAACCACAAGTACTCAAAAAATACCATCGCTTCCGCTTAAAACACTCAGGAATAACAAGCACCGCTATCGACCAAAGTCATCGAGTACCGATCACATACCACAAGTCTCTAACAACCGATCGCAACATCTACGATAATCGATCACTGACCATCGAGTACCGAGTCCTTCCGACTACTGAGTACCACGACCACCTAACCACCAAGCACCAGCCAGTCATCCCACTGGTCTAACATGAGCACTCGAAGATCACAAAAATGAAGCACTTGAACCGACAATGAAGTCTACGAGTACCGATCGTGAAGCCTACGGCAACCGATCGCAAAGCCTTCGACTACCAATCACAAAGTCTATAAAAATCGACCACAAAGTCTACGGCTATCGATCACAAAGTCTACGAACATTTGTCACAAAGTCTATGACTATCAATCACAAAGTCCACGACTATCAACCGCAAAGTCTACAACTATCGAGTACAAAGTCTATGACTATCGAGTATGACCAGTAAAATCTACGACAAAGCTACGACTATGAAAAAATATTGTAGCTACGACTATGAAAAGTACTATAGCTACGATGTCATTCTATTGTAGTCGAAATCAATATGGTCGAAGTCAGTCATGGTCGGAAGCTGTCGTGGTTGAAGTCTGCAGTGATCGACTTAGCATGGTCGTAAAGCTGTTCAGACCTTCGATGGTACTCGAACACCGTTCGATCCTCTTGAACCACTCGAACACCATCCGATCATAGATGATGAAAAAACGATCGCTCTATCTTTCGGACTAGTTCGAACAGTCGCAACCAGCCGACCCACCCGATCGTAAATCAACGGTCGAAAAACAAGTAACTCTTCGGACTTACTCCAATCGCGCGAGCTGGTGTTCGGACTGGTCCAAACATTTCGACACTAATTGGACCGTCAAAATGACTTAGACGAAGATCAGATGGTCTGAATGTCTTCGTTGATCGGACTGGTTCAATCAGCTTTTTCTTCGCAACTCAAAACCACTTAGAGCCAAAAAGATCATCAAATGGGTGCGTGGCCTTGCTTGGCTTCGCAGCATGTCTCACGGAATGCAAATGTAGCTTGTGTGTCGCAACAATAGTTGTATCATCTTGATTTCCTATATATTTTATGTACATGATCGTCCTACCGTTTGATTGCGATTAAGTACGAGTGGATTGTCCTTCTCAGGCCATCGTCGACAAGCCGGCAACTGATCCGAGCGCGGCAACGGCGCTTTGTCGGGTGGGACGGGCGGTCCGTGTGTCAATAGCACTGCTAGTGCCTACTAGTAGTGGTCGAGGAGGCTGGCCCCGCGCCGTGGCGTGCGCCCTTGCTGAATCCCACGCGACGCGCGAGATGTTCCTGGCCGGCTAATGCATACGTGATTATCTGGATGTGTGATTCCTTTTTTTTCTTTTCTTTTTGAGACGGGCTGCATACGTGATTAGCCAGCGCATTTACATCCATCCCATGAAGATTTTCATCATGATTCAAGTACTCCACCGTCTCACAGACTCATTCCAACAGCTGATCTCATATCTAGAGCATCCCAAGTTAATGTTGTTGCAGACCGTGCAGCGTCGGATCAGATCATGGATTGGATGTGTTAACAAGTTACAGCAGGTAAACTAATCTCAAAAACGAAGTAACAGCGTACAAACCAATGTCAAAAAACAATGTAACAATTGATAAACTTGACCAGATGCAGTAGTGTGTGGAAAACTGAAAAACCGAATATGGCAACAAAGAGAGATAAATGGTGCCGTTTAAAACTTTCCATACGTATTAAAGATTCTATCCTCAAACACCTACAGAAGTGTAGAACATAA
This sequence comes from Dendrocalamus latiflorus, assembly GCA_017311315.1. Classification (NCBI taxonomy): domain Eukaryota; kingdom Viridiplantae; phylum Streptophyta; class Magnoliopsida; order Poales; family Poaceae; genus Dendrocalamus; species Dendrocalamus latiflorus. Next base: position 1,539,737 of record CM029647.1, on the reverse strand, counting down.
AATCCTCAGCTGAAAACCCAAATCAACTAGCTCAAGACAACAAAGCTTTGAACCTAACCCTTCCCGATGGTTTGACCAGCCTCCAAATGGCGGTCTGACCGTTCGGGCGGTCTGACCTTTATTATAAAGGCGATCTGACCGCTGCTACAGTAAAATTAGGCAAATAAAGAGTGTTTTTAGCACGGTTTCAAAAATGAAAATCGAGAGAACTTTTGATCCGTAGATCCAAATGATATAAAACTTTGCAGGGATCTATTCTAGGATATCAAGAACCTATTCCAACAAACAATCACAAAAATCATGTGAAAATTGTGATCTTTTTCAGTTTGTTGGAAGGTTGCACCAAAACCGAGCAAAAACCCTAAACGTGAATACAACTTACTCGTAGATAGATGATGGCCAAGATAGCTTAGATGTATTCCCACATGTCACAACAAGCTAGAACACCAAAGAATCCCAGCCAAAAACCCTCGGATCAAGAGATGGTCCAAAGGCCAAAATCAAGCAAACCAGGTTTTCTTGATAAACTTGCTATCAAAATGTCTAGATTGGTGGAGATACATTTTCAGAGGTTGTCTCCGTCACTTACACGTTCTTAGTATATCAAGATCAAGAAAAGAGAAGATATCAAAACCAACCAAAATCACACGCATATCAAACAAAACAAGAGAGATTCAAGAGTTGCATAACGATTGATGTATTGCTTCCTTAAGAAGACAGATTTTACAAGCACTCCACCTTGGAGGACAAAGAGCACACAAGACACTTACTCTCAAACCCTAACCCTGGAGATAAGAGCACATGGGATGGGTCGGATGGTTAACCTTATATGTCTTCATCCCAACATCCTTTTATAGGTGGGCAACTAGTCGCCTACACCCATTAATGGATTCTATTCACTATTACAATGGAAAAACTCGTTAACCACATACACAAGTTTTTCTCACAAAAAACTCGTTAACCACACACACAAGTTTTACTAACACAAATTTACTTATGCATGATTTTCAAAGCTCATAAGTGTGCATCCGCTAAATCCTTAGCCTTGATCCAACCAGCTCCACCTTAACCTAAAATCACTCTCCAACGTATTACCCATGCGCCACGGTTTTGACCCAAGATGGTTTCTGGTATTTTAGTCAAACTACCAAAATACCTTTTCTTGACCCCGGTTATCGCCAACCACTGCAAGCAATCTCCATACTTGCCATATGTAGATGCGCCACTAGCCTGCCACGCATCATCAAGTCTCTCTCATCCCAATTTTACCAAACCACGGCTCACTTGGCCCGTGCAAGCTCCATGACGTAATCCCGTTGTTCGAACTCGCCTTCAACATTCTCACCTTTCTCGTGCCATGTTTGAGCTCACTGTCTCACCCGACATTCTTGATCGTTCTGGGCCTCAACTCCTCCATAAGCCTAACCCTGATCTTCGTCCTTGATCATGATTGATCCAAGCGAACCTGCACATCGAAAGACAAAGAAATTTTCACGCACAAGTTCTTTACAACTTGGCCTACATTAGTCAAGACATGTATCATGCAACCTTAATCCATTGGCTCAGGTCATCCCAACTCAATCTATGACTTGATTCCCCAAACCCCTATTTTTCTAGGAAGATCGGAAGTACCACGCCTAATACGTCGGTACTTCCACAATGCAGAACTACCGCCTCTCAAAATGATACTTCCGCATGCTGAAAACCTCACTTGGGACTCTCTGAAAAAACAACCGCCACTCAATCCGGTATTTCCGCCAAGCGATACTTTCGCCAAACAGAACTACTGCACTTATACCTGCGATACTTCTGATTTTCCTGATACTTCTAGAAGACAGCCCAAATCAAATGCAATCTTTGCAAAACTATTTCGTTACTCTACAAAATTTGCAATGGTTCATCACAACAGTATCCTGGAATTTCTCACATAGTCCCTCAAAAACAATCAAACAAGTTACTGTAAATCACAACACCGATACAAATACAGGAAAACATCCTCGCACTTCCCAAACCAACTGATGCAACTTACCAAGTCCACCCAGGGTTAACTGTTGGAATAATCCCATATTAGTTGTGAAATATAGGAGACAAACTTAAAAGTGAGATAATTTCTTGCCTTACAAACTAGCTTTTAGGAATAAGAAGACCCTTACGATCTAACATTAACCATTTCGGTTGGGGGAAAATTTTGGATGGTAGCAAAATTACTTTAAAATCACTGAATTTTTTATTATTCTGGTTTGGATTTCATTCAGATTGCTATAATTTGAATTTAAATTTTGATGAAACTTTAGAATTTTAAGAAAAAAGGTTATCAAAGATGGTAGAGATGATTTAGATATGGGATATAGATGAAATAGAGATGAAAATATAGATAAAACTTGCTCTAATATTTGAAGTTCATCTTAACATTTGAATTTGAACTCAACTTTCAGTCTTATAAAATAATTCCGGAGGGGACCGAAATATCCAAAATTACCAGAATTTCAGCAAAATTTCACCGTAATTGTTAGCCATGAGTCCACCAAATGCGCATAATCTTCGACCACTTAACTATGAGACGCCATCGATCAGGACAGCTGCTGAAAAACCGACGCCAAGGACCAAGCCAACGAAGAGATACAAAATCGTATCAACATCATTCAAGGACTTGTTTTCACATGCCTCGCATGGAGCATTCGAGCTATTACACTGTTTAAACAAGGGTGATCCACACAGTCCCACGTTCCCTTCAAATGAACTACTTTCGAACATCACTAATTGGTGCGAGTCAACTTCAAAATCATGTATTTGAATTTAGATAAATGAGGTAATAAGAATTTTCATCAGTTAATAACCAGTAGTTAGCTTATAGTAGGGAGTAACATATGGTATTGTTATAAAAAAAATGCTTATTTGTTGTTGATATTGGAATAACCGTTCTTCTTATTGTTGTTATTTCTATTGCCATCCCAATTTTGGATTTTACCCATGCTTTTCCTTCATTGATTAACATACATTTTTCCTGTGATTCTCGCAGTTTTTGTAGTGCTCTTCTATTTGGTTGCGAACAAATTTGAAGCCGGTGGCTATGGTGGTGCTGTAGGTTCAGTGATGCTGTGATTCGATATGCTTTGATTCAATGGCACTGTCGGGTTGGAAATATGAAGCGTGCTTGGCAATTCTTCGCCACGATGCAGAAGGAGATATACCCTGACCTGAAAATCTTCATTTGAATCATTGGTAAGTTGGGGGAGGAGGGGATGTGGTATGACATCAAGAAGTTGCTTGATGGCATGAGGAATCGAGCACTCAAGTAGAGCAATATAGTATATACAACTTTGGTTGACATTTACAGGAAGCTGCTCTTAAAGCTGAAAATCTATAGCTTTTGCCTAACATCTTTTGTATCTTGGCCAACGCTTATCAGGTTAGTGGACCTATTGAACATAGATGAGATCAACTTTGCCTCATGGGATGATAGCTGTAAATGTCTTCTGATGGAGCCTAATATTCCCTATTACTGTAACAATGCTAACTTTACATAACAATGACTCACAATTTTGCTCTTTCTTGAGGGGAAGAAAAGATAAACCAGTTCTAGGTCTAAAATGATTGATCTTTTATGAATAATTCATTGCATCTCTAACTATTTTTTGTTTACCTGTTCAATGCAAGACCTGATATTGATAAATTTTGACATAGTTAATTGAAAGCTGTTGTACTTATAAATACAACAGAAGTACCTTGAAAATTAGTTATATTTGCTAGGTAAACTCTACATTTTGTGTTTATCTAGAAATATAATGTCCATTTAGTTTTGCACTTTAGCTAATCTAGGTCAACTAGGATTCTTTGAGGTGTAGTGCCTTTGATCTCCAGGCTTCTATTAAGAGAAAGTGATTTGAATTTGTTCGCCACTGAAGCAAGTGACTGCTTTTGTTCGCCACTACAGGTTAATGCTGTATGATTCTTTAGTTACTGTTATGCCTTTGACACTTTAATTTCCTCTTTTGGGGGGGGGGGGGGGGGGGGGGGGACTCCACATCTACCTGTCCCTATGCAGATATTTCAACCTGTGTGTATCATGTTGGCTGCTTACTTAAGGTCACTTTACGGAGTTTGTGTGAAAATCTGTAAATATACTTCACTTAATGGAGAGGATGAAAGAATTGAGCCAAATATTGCTATGCTGAATGTGTTAACTAACGCTTTTGGCACTGCTGGAAGGCATTACTTTCTCCAAAAATGGAATTAAAAAAGTTTCTTTTTGCGGTCGGTTCTTATTTAGATTTTTCATAATTTTGCTATAATGCACCTATATGTCTTTTAGGTAATTTATCCAGAACCATTAAACGGTGACATGCTATCGGTCTCTCTCGTGGGATACAGATATTGATGCATTAGATGTTGTGGGGGTGGCCCAACCCCCCGTGACTGGGCCTTGCAACTGGCCTAATATGTAATAGGCCAAATAGTGTAGAGGAATATACCAGTGTAAATATATCAATGTACCATCATCCTTTGTAAATACTAAGGGATAGAATGGAGATTTTCCATTCTATCCCACTCATGTATATAAACCTCCAGGAGAGGCAGGAGGAGGGGCATCCTCTCATTCTTACCAACTCTCCCATAAATCTAGCTCTTCCCTTCTTCCTCCACCAGTCCCCTTCTTTACTATTTGGTATGTAGCCACAACAGATGTCGTCGTCCGTAGGAAGACTAGAAGATAGGGGAACGGCGGTTCCGCCTCCCTGCCTCCACGTTCGCCGCCTGCCTTGTAGGCACCGCCTCGGCGGGGCGGTGCGACTCCGCCGTCCGCCTAGTAGGCCATGCCTCGGCGGGACGGCTCAGCTCCGGCGCGGGACTTCGTCGCCCGCCTTGTAGGCACTGCCTTGGCGGGACGACCCGGCTCTGAGCAGCGCCTCGCCACCCGCCTTGTAGGCATCGCCTCGGCGGGGCGGCACGACTTCGTCGTCCGCCTTGTAGGCGCTGCCTCGGCGGGACGACCCGGCTCCAGAGCAGCGCCTCGCCGCCCGCCTGGTAGGCATTGCCTCGGTGGGGCGGCGCGACTTCGCCGCCCGCCTTGTAGGCGCTGCCTTGTCGGGACGACCTGGCTCCGAAGCAGCACATCACCGCCTGCCTTGTAGGCATCGCCTCGACGGGGCGGCACGACTTCGTCGTCCGTCTTGTAGGCACCGCCTCGGCGGGGCGACAAGACTTCGTTGTCCGCCTTGTAGGCACTGCCTCGGCGGGACGACCTGGCTTCGGAGCAGCGCCTCGCCGCTCGCCTTGTAGGCATCGCCTCGGTGGGGCGGCATGACTTCGTCATCCGCCTTACAGGCACTACCTCGGCGGGGCGGCGCGACTTCGCCGCCCACCTTGTAGGCATTGCCTCGGAGGGGCGGCGCAACTTCGCCGTTCGCCTAGTAAGCCATGCCTCGGCGGGACGGCTCAGCTCTGGCATAGGACTTCGTCGTCCGCCTTATAGGCACTACCTCGGCGGGACGACCCGGCTCTGGAGCAGCGCCTCGCCGCCCACCTTGTAGGCATCGCCTAGGCGGGGCATCACGACTTCGTCGTCCGCCTTGCAGGCATCGCCTTAGCGAGGCGGCGCGACTTCACCGCCCGCCTTGCAGGCATCGCCTCGGCAGGGCAGCGCGACTTCGCTACCCGCCTTGTAGGAACGGCCTTGACGGGACGACCTGGCTCCGAAGCAGCGCCTCGCTGCCCGCCTTGTAGGCATCGCCTCGGCGAGGCGGCGGCCGGCACTGCCTCGGCGGGGTGGCGCGACTTCACCGCCCTCCTTGTAGGCATCGCCTCGGCAGGGCGGCGTGACTTCGCCGTCCGCCTAGTAGGCCATGCCTCGACGGGACGGCTCAGCTCCAGCGCAGGACTTCGTTGTTCGCATTGTAGGCACTGCCTCTGCGGGACGACCTGGCTCTGGAGCAGCGCCTCGCCGCCCGCCTTGTAGACATCGCCTCGGTGGGGCGGCGCGACTTCGTCGTCCGCCTAGTAGGCCATGCCTTGGCGGGACGGCTCATCTCCAGCGCAGGACATCGTCGCCCGCCTTGCAGGCACTGCCCCGACGGGACAACCTAGCTCTGAAGCAGCGACTTCGCCGCCCGCCTTGTAGGCATCGTGTCGGGACCCCGGATTTCCGAACCCGGACCCTCTGTGTATTACTGCACTAGTCCCAGATCAAAGCTAGTGCACACAGTTAAACAGAAATGAATACATAACCAGCAACGCTTTATTACAATATTAAAGAGTACAGACCGAAAGGTCTCATTATTACAATTGAGGTTTCAAGACCTCGCACACACGAAACACAGCGGAAGCAAAAGATAAACTCGGTGAAGACCCATCCATACGCCACAGGCAATTGACTGGGGAAGCGCGACCTAGAACTCCTGGAATCCTCCGTCGAATCCACCCGCGAAGAAGTCGTAGTCGCCTTCTTGAGCTTCGTACTCCTCTGGTTATTATTTTTGAGTGTAGCATGTGAGTACATAAAGTACTCCGCAAGTCTTGGGAAAAATGCATAGATGCAAGGCTTGACAAAGGAAGGCTATATGGTTCTTTTGCACAAAGCAATATTTTAAAATTTCAATTACTACTAATTATTTTCGAAGGCATCAATTTAATAAAGTAAATGTTTTAGCAGAAACTATCATTAACTTTCTAGTGAAGGTTCCATCTACCAACACTAGCTAACAACTTGAACAAGTTTAATACTGCGGGTTAAATCCACCCTCTCTGGCTCCAACCGCCAGGATACCCTTCCGAGAGTTCCCTCCACTCCCGGAATACAAAACTTTTGATTTTAAAACAAAACCAGAAATCTACCATGTGAATGCATTCCTTGCCCGCCCTTGACCGTGGGCACGGCTATTCGAATAGTTTTACACTCTGCAGAGGTTGTACAACTTTACCCACAAGAGATAATTTATCCTAAAAGTCAACACGCTTCCTTTGGCATGAGACCCAGATAAAATATCACAAAGCCTTTACCTTACTCTAATCTAGCTAGATACCACCCGCTGAGGTTTCACCGCAGGTAGGCTAACTGCCCGAACCGAAGCCCCCTCTTGCGCCATATGAGTACAGTAAATCCCTGTCCCTCACTGTGAATAACCAGTCCATCCCTGGCATCCACTTTCCACTGGTGGCACCTAAACTAGACTATCGTAAGTTAGTCAGCTAGGTCGTACCCATATAGACTTGTGGTTGTACGGTTAATGCTCAGTCTGGACAAACACAAGCGTCGGTCCTTAATTGACTAGGGTGGAACATACACTTTACAAGATCTCGTGCTTCCTGCACCAATCCAAACCAACCATCCACCCTAATCTAAACCAATTTTCACATTTTAGTTTATTTTAAAAGAACAGTGGCAAGTCCAATTGCCACTAAGTTTGCAAACACAAGATTATTACAATAATTCATAATTTCCCATTTGCAAGATTTGTGAGATATTAAATAGCGAGACTAAGCATTATACTACCATTCCACTATTCACAAAGATTCAGTAATAATCTCATTATTGAGACAAATGGAACTCTAGGGTGACAAAGGTACATGGCATTCAATTTCAATGGAGGATATAACAAGGTTGGTTTAACTAACCCTTAAGATTTGAACTAATATTTTATATAAATAGCAATGCACATAATTTAAAATAATTAAAACATTTCGAAATCATAGGTTCAAGATGATCAAAGGAGACTTGCCTTGCTCGGAGACTTGATGTTACGAATCGTTAAAATCGAACTCTCCGGATTAGTCGTAGTCTACACGCGAAGAACCAAACAAAATAAATTCAAATAAAACCCAATTAAAATCCAAAAATTATAAAATATATATTGACGGATAGATTATGATTTTAGATGAATTTAGGAGAAAGAATCAACAGATTCGGAGTTCGTATGAGGGAGATCCAATATCTGGAAGTTTTGGACATCGCATGAAATGATAACAAAATACGAGGATTACTTTTTGAATAGTACAATGTCAGTTGGCTATAAGGTGGCTGGCGAATGGGCAAAATGGAATGTTGGCAATGAGGCGAAGGTGGTGACATGGGTACGGCGACGAGGAACGGCGGCAATCACCCGCAGTGAGTGAAAAACTGCACCGACGGCACAGTAGCGACAACTGCAGGTTGGAGAGAGATAGTACCGAGTATGGAACGTGGAGATGTAAGGTGAGCGTGGGATAGTACATGGCATGGTGAAGTTAGGAAAATTATTGGCTAAGCTGAAAATTAATCGGAGACGATACAATCGACGTTTGAATGACGATAGTGGAGAAACAGGAAAATTTTGATATCTTGGTGCTCGGTAGAGCGAATCCAAAACCATTTGAAAGGTAGCTACCTGGGATGGTTTGGCACGATATGACGCGAACGGATTGGGGAAAACATCACTGGATAGACGGGGACACGAGATGCCATTGGCGGCCATGGCGAGGTGTTGGAGGCGAAATTTTGTGGAGGCTTTTCGGGGAAACGGAAGGAAGCACGGCGTAGAACGCAGTGAGGCAAGTCTAAGAAAAATTATGGCATGGGCTAAGACTTACCGGAGGCGACGAATCGACGTCGGGAGTCACAAACGGCCATTTTCACGGAAAGCTCAATTCCTGACAATTGGCTCCACGAAAAATTAAACAAAATGGTAGAAAAATTTCTTAGAGGCTAGGACACAATATGACGCGAACAAAAATCGAAGCGCTTACCAAAAAGGGGTGTACGCGCGAAGGTACAGTTTTAGTGTCTGGGCCTGACAAGGTCGACGAGGACTCGGGGAATCTTTAGGCGAGGGCGATGGAAGCACGATGTAGAACGTGTCGAGGCAAACTCAACGGTGCGAACGGCTCGGCCAAAGGACATCGGACGGTGGCGGAACACGGTGGAGAAGACATTTTGCGACCGTCGGGTTGACATCGGCGTTCCGGGTAAACGGAGAGGAGTTAGCATGTGGGGTTTGCGGCGAAACGAAGAGTAGAGTGTGGGGAACGTGATGCTCACCTTGGTTTTGGTCGGGCATGCACGGACGGCCGGTGGCGACGCGAGGAACGACGACGCGCTATGGCCCACGGTGGCGATGGTGCTCCGGCAAAGTTCTGGCGAAGGCGAGGTGAGCACCGCGTAGAACACGACGAGGCAAATCCGAGGATGTGCTCAAAAGTGGTAGGGCTCCACCGGACGAGGCGCAATAAGCCGAAGAACGCCGCTTGGAACACAAAAGAAAAACTCCGATTGCGCCCAAGAGAAAAGGAGTGGGGACTTGATATTTTCGGGGTTGAGTGGGGATGAGGAGGGGCTCACGGTGCTCCCTTTTATAGGGGTGGAGGTGGACGGGAGAGGGAGATCAAACGACGATGTCTTTTAGAGCAACGGTTTCATTTTCGTGTAAATGCACATGAAGGAGGAGAGAAACGGTTGGGAATGAAGGAGTCATGAAGAGAGCAAGTGAATGCACTTGATTGCACGAAAAACGGTGAAGAAATTCATTAGGAATGAAGAGCTCAAGGAAACGGCCATGACGGCCACGTTCTGGACAAGGCTTCGTGAAGAAGATGAAGGGAGGAGAGAGAAAACGGGAATAAAAAAATAATATATTGTTTTTCGAAAAAAATAAAATAAAAAAAATTCGAAAAAAAATCAGCAAAAATTCTATAAAAATCCTTGGAAAACGAAAAGACTAAATAAATAATTTCGGATTTATTTGAGGTATATTTTAGCCATTTAAAATATTTTTACTTTCTAAGCTTTAATTTAATTCAAATAATTTCGAAAATTCCAAAAATTTGAAAAGAGGATAGATATGAATAGATTGGAATTTTTTATGAATTTAGAAATTTGAATGGGCTCATTCGGAGTTTAAATGAAGAAATACCATATTTTAGAAGTTTAAAAGGAGAGAAAAAAAATAAACTGATTTTCTGGAATTATTTTTGAACTGAAATGACATCATTAAGGGAAATGATTTTCAGAGGAATTATTTTTCTATGGAAAAAGGAATTTATGATGTTAGGGTGACGTCAGCAGAGATTTTGATTTTCTGGCCGAATTATTTTTCAACAGGAAAAGAGTTTTATTCACTGACAGGTGGGATTGGGCTGTCGGCGAGAGGGAAGAGAAAGGAGGAAGAAGTGGACGGTCGGACGAATGCCACGAGGTGAAAGAGAAATCAGGGCCACCGGATTAAAACGAAGGGGTAAGTGAAGGCAGGTGGCTGAGATTAAACCGGGGTGAGGATGGATTGAATCAAGGAACGACACGTGATGGCCGAGTAAAGAGGTTGAGGATTAAATTTGATTTAGATTTTGAAATAAAATTTAGATAAATCCGAATAAAGTTCAAATACTTTAAATTAATTAATTTGAAACTAAATTTTTCAGAGAACGAAATTTTGGGATGTTACAAACCTACCCCCCTTAGAAAGAATCTCGTCCCCGAGATTCGGACGGACTAGGAAAAAGAAAGGAGAGGAAAACTCGACTCTTAGGTCCTCTTCACGCTCCCAAGTTACTTGACTTCGAATGGTTGCTCTACTGTACTTTGTGGAACTTTATGGTCATGCTTCTTGCGCGGCGTTCAGCTTCCTTCATGATTCTATCTTGTTGTTCGATGCTCTGAAGTATTCCTTTAACTGAGAAATATGGAAGACGATAACAAATCGGACTGGTACATCTTTAGTCGCTTGCAAGCTCTGGGTTAACTTCAATTGACTTTATCATATCGATTAATTCAGGATTCCACCAAAAAGGGCTTAACTTCCACAAGTATTCATCCGAGAGAGACATAATTATTTCAACTCTTCAAAATTCTTGATTCCAAAATCACATACCACAAATGCACTTTGTTGATTTCAACAAATAATCTCATTAACTTTTACTCTCTGCTCTAATTTGAATCGACGTCAAACCATAGAATTTTTCCAACAAGAATCCAATAACATTGTAATTTGTGATTTCCACCAATTGTTTTATGATCATTATCTAGTCCAACAGATCCATAACTCTGATCAAATAATATAAAATTAATCCAATCTTTTAGTAATCATCAATCAAGTTTAAGATCATCTAAGCCATAATTTAATATTCATTAGTCCTCCAACATCAATCTCTTGATAATCATCATTTTGGTTCCACCAAATTTGAATGATCTCAAATACCTCAATTAATTCTTATCAGACAATCTCTCAACTAATTCTTATTGGACAATCTATCTCCCCTAATTAATTTAAATCCTTCAGGTTATCCATTTTAACATCCTTAAATAATCTAGTTAATCCCATTAGTTAAAATCCAATTACCTAGCAATGATCTACTAAATCCACCAAATTCAAATTGACATATCAAAGTCCACTTTGCAATGATAAAATTAATCCACCAAGATATCTAAGTGTATATCTTCTGGAATTCCACTAGTATCCACTCATCATCAATAGGTCCACCAAACTCTGGTAATCAATTAACTCCACAAAATTCATCTACTCTTCATGATTCAACCAAAATCACCCAAAATTGATATCATGAATTGTTTGTGATAATTCAACTTCTTAATCTTTTAATCTCTCCCTTTACTGGATCAATCTCTTAATACTAATTCTCCAATGATCACAAATAATCCCTTCAACAAAAATCTTGTGTTGCTCCTTTCAATCCTAGATAATAAATCCAAGGTAAAGTTTAGACTCTTCCCATGATCTAATTAGCTCCCACAAGTTCAACTTTGTATTTATTCTCTAGTCAATCCACAAAGATGACACTCTTTAGATTTATTTATAATCAATTGGTATCCACCAATATACGTTTTATCTCAATCCACTCGAATATTATTCAATTATAAATCAAAATATACCACTCTAGCAACAATTCTCCAAATTGCCTAACTTGACATCCACTGATTAAGACAGCTTTCCCGGCAAGAGTACTTTCCATAAATTTGTTGTCTTCCATATACTCTAGGTCTCCAAGGATTCTCCAAACTTGGACTTCGGTGAAAGAATTGGAGCTTGTACTATTGCGGTAACTTGGGTTAGCAAAAGATAAGAGGGAAGTAGCACAGATAAGAGATCAGGGGAACAACTTAAACACCATCCCAAACAAACACACAAGAAAGAAGCAAGCAACAACTTTGAAGAAACTTAACTTGAAATCAAAATAGTCTTTAAGGATGGCTGTACTACAAGTATACAAGACTTGGTACAATCCACCTAACACACAAGCAAGTAATACATAAGCGTTCTAAAATCGTAGGACTTTACTTGGGTACTACAACTAAAGAACTAATCCTTGCTCACGCGTGAAGATGCACTTCTCCAAGTGCTTCTCAAACGCAACCTCACCGATCCAACTATAGAAATTACAGAGGGAAGGGGATACAATTACCATTCCAAAAAGGAAATAAGCAGATAGATAAGGGAGAATGCCATGACGAAGGTAAGGATAGAAAGACAAGAAAAGACAAGGATAGCACATTATTAAATTTTTTATTTTAGAAAATTAATTTTGAAGCTCTTTTTTTTTAACGACCATTCTAACTAGGTCACGTCCTACAGTCAAATTGGCTCTGATACCACCTCTGTCGGGACCCCGGATTTCCGAACCCGGACCCTCTGTGTATTACTGCACTAGTCCCAGATCAAAGCTAGTGCACACAGTTAAACAGAAATGAATACATAACCAGCAACGCTTTATTACAATATTAAAGAGTACAGACCGAAAGGTCTCATTATTACAATTGAGGTTTCAAGACCTCGCACACACGAAACACAGCGGAAGCAAAAGATAAACTCGGTGAAGACCCATCCATACGCCACAGGCAATTGACTGGGGAAGCGCGACCTAGAACTCCTGGAATCCTCCGTCGAATCCACCCGCGAAGAAGTCGTAGTCGCCTTCTTGAGCTTCGTACTCCTCTGGTTATTATTTTTGAGTGTAGCATGTGAGTACATAAAGTACTCCGCAAGTCTTGGGAAAAATGCATAGATGCAAGGCTTGACAAAGGAAGGCTATATGGTTCTTTTGCACAAAGCAATATTTTAAAATTTCAATTACTACTAATTATTTTCGAAGGCATCAATTTAATAAAGTAAATGTTTTAGCAGAAACTATCATTAACTTTCTAGTGAAGGTTCCATCTACCAACACTAGCTAACAACTTGAACAAGTTTAATACTGCGGGTTAAATCCACCCTCTCTGGCTCCAACCGCCAGGATACCCTTCCGAGAGTTCCCTCCACTCCCGGAATACAAAACTTTTGATTTTAAAACAAAACCAGAAATCTACCATGTGAATGCATTCCTTGCCCGCCCTTGACCGTGGGCACGGCTATTCGAATAGTTTTACACTCTGCAGAGGTTGTACAACTTTACCCACAAGAGATAATTTATCCTAAAAGTCAACACGCTTCCTTTGGCATGAGACCCAGATAAAATATCACAAAGCCTTTACCTTACTCTAATCTAGCTAGATACCACCCGCTGAGGTTTCACCGCAGGTAGGCTAACTGCCCGAACCGAAGCCCCCTCTTGCGCCATATGAGTACAGTAAATCCCTGTCCCTCACTGTGAATAACCAGTCCATCCCTGGCATCCACTTTCCACTGGTGGCACCTAAACTAGACTATCGTAAGTTAGTCAGCTAGGTCGTACCCATATAGACTTGTGGTTGTACGGTTAATGCTCAGTCTGGACAAACACAAGCGTCGGTCCTTAATTGACTAGGGTGGAACATACACTTTACAAGATCTCGTGCTTCCTGCACCAATCCAAACCAACCATCCACCCTAATCTAAACCAATTTTCACATTTTAGTTTATTTTAAAAGAACAGTGGCAAGTCCAATTGCCACTAAGTTTGCAAACACAAGATTATTACAATAATTCATAATTTCCCATTTGCAAGATTTGTGAGATATTAAATAGCGAGACTAAGCATTATACTACCATTCCACTATTCACAAAGATTCAGTAATAATCTCATTATTGAGACAAATGGAACTCTAGGGTGACAAAGGTACATGGCATTCAATTTCAATGGAGGATATAACAAGGTTGGTTTAACTAACCCTTAAGATTTGAACTAATATTTTATATAAATAGCAATGCACATAATTTAAAATAATTAAAACATTTCGAAATCATAGGTTCAAGATGATCAAAGGAGACTTGCCTTGCTCGGAGACTTGATGTTACGAATCGTTAAAATCGAACTCTCCGGATTAGTCGTAGTCTACACGCGAAGAACCAAACAAAATAAATTCAAATAAAACCCAATTAAAATCCAAAAATTATAAAATATATATTGACGGATAGATTATGATTTTAGATGAATTTAGGAGAAAGAATCAACAGATTCGGAGTTCGTATGAGGGAGATCCAATATCTGGAAGTTTTGGACATCGCATGAAATGATAACAAAATACGAGGATTACTTTTTGAATAGTACAATGTCAGTTGGCTATAAGGTGGCTGGCGAATGGGCAAAATGGAATGTTGGCAATGAGGCGAAGGTGGTGACATGGGTACGGCGACGAGGAACGGCGGCAATCACCCGCAGTGAGTGAAAAACTGCACCGACGGCACAGTAGCGACAACTGCAGGTTGGAGAGAGATAGTACCGAGTATGGAACGTGGAGATGTAAGGTGAGCGTGGGATAGTACATGGCATGGTGAAGTTAGGAAAATTATTGGCTAAGCTGAAAATTAATCGGAGACGATACAATCGACGTTTGAATGACGATAGTGGAGAAACAGGAAAATTTTGATATCTTGGTGCTCGGTAGAGCGAATCCAAAACCATTTGAAAGGTAGCTACCTGGGATGGTTTGGCACGATATGACGCGAACGGATTGGGGAAAACATCACTGGATAGACGGGGACACGAGATGCCATTGGCGGCCATGGCGAGGTGTTGGAGGCGAAATTTTGTGGAGGCTTTTCGGGGAAACGGAAGGAAGCACGGCGTAGAACGCAGTGAGGCAAGTCTAAGAAAAATTATGGCATGGGCTAAGACTTACCGGAGGCGACGAATCGACGTCGGGAGTCACAAACGGCCATTTTCACGGAAAGCTCAATTCCTGACAATTGGCTCCACGAAAAATTAAACAAAATGGTAGAAAAATTTCTTAGAGGCTAGGACACAATATGACGCGAACAAAAATCGAAGCGCTTACCAAAAAGGGGTGTACGCGCGAAGGTACAGTTTTAGTGTCTGGGCCTGACAAGGTCGACGAGGACTCGGGGAATCTTTAGGCGAGGGCGATGGAAGCACGATGTAGAACGTGTCGAGGCAAACTCAACGGTGCGAACGGCTCGGCCAAAGGACATCGGACGGTGGCGGAACACGGTGGAGAAGACATTTTGCGACCGTCGGGTTGACATCGGCGTTCCGGGTAAACGGAGAGGAGTTAGCATGTGGGGTTTGCGGCGAAACGAAGAGTAGAGTGTGGGGAACGTGATGCTCACCTTGGTTTTGGTCGGGCATGCACGGACGGCCGGTGGCGACGCGAGGAACGACGACGCGCTATGGCCCACGGTGGCGATGGTGCTCCGGCAAAGTTCTGGCGAAGGCGAGGTGAGCACCGCGTAGAACACGACGAGGCAAATCCGAGGATGTGCTCAAAAGTGGTAGGGCTCCACCGGACGAGGCGCAATAAGCCGAAGAACGCCGCTTGGAACACAAAAGAAAAACTCCGATTGCGCCCAAGAGAAAAGGAGTGGGGACTTGATATTTTCGGGGTTGAGTGGGGATGAGGAGGGGCTCACGGTGCTCCCTTTTATAGGGGTGGAGGTGGACGGGAGAGGGAGATCAAACGACGATGTCTTTTAGAGCAACGGTTTCATTTTCGTGTAAATGCACATGAAGGAGGAGAGAAACGGTTGGGAATGAAGGAGTCATGAAGAGAGCAAGTGAATGCACTTGATTGCACGAAAAACGGTGAAGAAATTCATTAGGAATGAAGAGCTCAAGGAAACGGCCATGACGGCCACGTTCTGGACAAGGCTTCGTGAAGAAGATGAAGGGAGGAGAGAGAAAACGGGAATAAAAAAATAATATATTGTTTTTCGAAAAAAATAAAATAAAAAAAATTCGAAAAAAAATCAGCAAAAATTCTATAAAAATCCTTGGAAAACGAAAAGACTAAATAAATAATTTCGGATTTATTTGAGGTATATTTTAGCCATTTAAAATATTTTTACTTTCTAAGCTTTAATTTAATTCAAATAATTTCGAAAATTCCAAAAATTTGAAAAGAGGATAGATATGAATAGATTGGAATTTTTTATGAATTTAGAAATTTGAATGGGCTCATTCGGAGTTTAAATGAAGAAATACCATATTTTAGAAGTTTAAAAGGAGAGAAAAAAAAATAAACTGATTTTCTGGAATTATTTTTGAACTGAAATGACATCATTAAGGGAAATGATTTTCAGAGGAATTATTTTTCTATGGAAAAAGGAATTTATGATGTTAGGGTGACGTCAGCAGAGATTTTGATTTTCTGGCCGAATTATTTTTCAACAGGAAAAGAGTTTTATTCACTGACAGGTGGGATTGGGCTGTCGGCGAGAGGGAAGAGAAAGGAGGAAGAAGTGGACGGTCGGACGAATGCCACGAGGTGAAAGAGAAATCAGGGCCACCGGATTAAAACGAAGGGGTAAGTGAAGGCAGGTGGCTGAGATTAAACCGGGGTGAGGATGGATTGAATCAAGGAACGACACGTGATGGCCGAGTAAAGAGGTTGAGGATTAAATTTGATTTAGATTTTGAAATAAAATTTAGATAAATCCGAATAAAGTTCAAATACTTTAAATTAATTAATTTGAAACTAAATTTTTCAGAGAACGAAATTTTGGGATGTTACACATCGCCTCGGCGAGGCGGCGCGACTTCGCCGTCCGCCTAGTAGGCCATGCCTCGGCGGGACGGCTCAGCTACGGCGCAGGACTTCGTCACCCGCCTTGTAGGCACTGCCTCGGCGAGGTGACCCGGCTCCGGAGCAACGCCTCGCCGTTCATCTTGCAGGCACTGCCTCGGCAGGGCGGCGCGACTTCGCCGCCCGCCTTGTAGGCATCACTTCGGCGGGGCGGCGCGACTTCGCCGTCCGCCTAGTAGGCCATGCCTCGGCGGGACGGCTCAGCTCCAGCGCAGGACTTCGTCGTTCGCCTTGTAGGCATCGCCTCGGCGGGGCGGCACGACTTCGCCGCCCGCTTTGTAGGAACGGCCTCGACGGGACGACCTGGCTCCGGAGCAGCGCCTCGTTGCCCGCCTTGTAGGGGTGGCCCGACCCCCGTGACTGGGCCTTACAACTGGCCTAATATGTAATAGGCCCAATAGTGTAGAGAATATACCAGTGTAAATATATCAATGTACCCTCATCCTTTATAAATACTAAGGGATAGAATGGGGATTTCCTATTCTATCTCACTCATGTATATAAACCCCTAGGAGGGGCAGGAGGAGGGGCATCCTCTCATTCTTACCAACTCTCCCATAGATCTAGCTCTTCCCTTCTTGTTTTACTAGTCCCTTTCTTTACTGTTTGGCCTGTAGCCACAACAGTAGACATAACTATTTTTGTTTATATTGTGCTAGATGATGAAAAATAATTACCTCCTTGCTGGAAAGGATAGATCAAGCCGAGTAGTTGCAAAAGATTATGGAATAGTGAAGGCAATTGGCAGAATTGGACCTTCAATGTAAAAGCTCCACTTTGCTATTCAAACTTTTAACTGTAGTTGCCATTGGAAAGCATTGCAGACTTCTCTTAACTGTAGTTCTGAAATGTATGGTATGTATCGTCGTGATGCATTTTCCTGGGTGCATGGCTTATATGGTTATGTACTTAAATGAAAGATTTCATGTCAACAATTATGGCGAAATGGATTATATTGTTGAATGGCATATTTCAGATCCGTAATTGTTGTATAAACGATTATAAAATGTATGTGCCGTTTGATGATTTCCTTCTGAGCACGTGCAAAGCATCGAAGCGCCATAGCCTTTTACATACGTCAATTCATTTCAAAAACAATTATTAGAGCAACTCCAGCAGAGCCCCTACTTGAGCCCTCATCCTACTTTTGAGGGCCGAAGGGCAAAAAACTCACTCCAGCAGGGCCCCTACTTGAGCCCTCAAAAGTAGGGGGCCCTCAAATCTCCCCCTCGAACCCTCATTCCTGGGGGTCTGGAGGGAGCCCCTACTTTTGAGAGCTCAAGTAGGGGCTCTGCTGGAGTGAGTTTTTTGCCCCTCGACCCTCAAAAGTAGGGGCTCTCTCCAGACCCTCCAGGAGTGGGTACTATGTGTCATCCCCTCTAAGAATGAATTTGAGGGTCCTGTTTTGAGGGCTCCTGCTGGAGTGCAGCCCAAAAAACAGAGCCCTCAAAAGTAGGGGGAGCCCTCAAATATAAAGTAGGGGCCCTATTTTGACGGCTACTGCTTGAGTTGCTCTTAGCCACGGGACATGCGGATTGGTTACGCAAGTTAAAGAAGTTATTTCATGCTTGGGCACAATTCTCGTATGAGAAAATTATCACGCGGGCCATGGGCTCCTAGTGCTACTAGGAGTGGTCGACGTGGCCGGCCCCGTGCCGTGCTGGTGTGACTAGGTGGCCTCGAGCCCCTGCGGCCTTGCTGAGTGTGGCCCATGCGTCGCGTGAGATGTTCGTGCGCGGGCCCGCGCGGCCCGCGTAATGGTGACTCCTGATATTACTGTGCGGGCCACTTGGGTTTGGGCTCCCTCAACATGTTTGACACGACAGCTAATAATATTGGGCTGGACCCTTCAGGTACGAGAGCCCGGATGCGTGATTCTTTTTCCTTTTCGTTTTGAGACGGGCTGCATACGTGATTAGCCAGCGCATTTACATCCATTCCATGAAGATTTTTCAAAAGATTTTCATTACACGTTCATTCGAACAATCTGACGATAGTAACTCATATGGTGGTGTAAGAATGGATTCGATACACTGAAGCAATACGCACTCGCTGAAGATAACCGAGCAATACCGTATAAGTAATGGGTGCAGAAGATGCCAATATCAAAGGTATGTGCACATACATGACCAAATTTCACCTGAGGCATGCATATCGCCCTTCCAGTAAACCATACCTGCATTGCAAACAACTGTACGTGCGCCTTCAGGTCAAGTTCGCCGAATGCTTACAGAGCGAAGCCACCTGCCAATCAAACTCAGCTTCATCAGAACAGCTGCTGCAAATGCGACGCCGAATCCCACGCCAACGAAGAGGAACAACACAATATGGACGTGCGTAGAAGAGCTGCTCCCATTTGCTTCGCTTGGAGCATTCGAACTGCCGCATTGTAAGACAAGGGCAGTTCACAAAGTCCGGCGTTGCTATCAAATAAGCTACTTTGTCCGCGGTATCCTTCCCTCCAGTTTGCTGTTGCTCACGTTCAAGATGCTAAGAAATGTAAGATTCATTAGCTCTTGTGGTATCTCCCCTGAAACCTGGTTTGAGGATTGGACCAGTGACTCCAAAGCAGTCATGCCGCCAAGCTGGGGTGGAATTTTCCCACTCAAGGCAATTACTCTTCGTCTACCTATCTCTATGTGACACCCCGACCCATGTTGACCCGTGTGTGTATGCAGGGCCGATCCTGGGATTTTAGGGGTCCGGGGCGAAACTAGAAATAGGGGGCCTAGTATAAATATCTAAATATAAATCTACATACACACATATATATGTATCTAATTTTACCAACAAACACTTAAAATGCATTATGTATTAAAGAAAAATTCATATCAAAGAGTTTATAGATATTACCTTAAAATTTTCTTCTAACATTTCTAGATGTGAAGTCATTGATAATGGTATTGATATCAATCTCATCCAATAATTTCTTCTCAATACATAAAGTTGCCAAACCGTTTAACCTCTCTTGAGACATTGTTGACCTTAAATGATTCTTCAACAATTTCAACTTTGAAAAGCTTCTTTCAGCTGATGCCACAGTCACAGGCATAGTAAATAAAATCCGATAAGCAATAGAAATATTAGGATAACAATCCGCTTCTTCGACAAACTCAAAGATCTCCATAGCAGACATTGGTTTATCTGATAAAGTCAATTGCATAAAACTTAATTCAGAAATTAGACGGATAGTATACATAGTATATATACTATGTATATGGGGGATTGGGGGCCCCTGAATTTTGGGGGCCCGGTGCGGCCGCCCCGCTCGCCCCCCCCTCAGGGCCGGGTCTGTGTGTGTGCACATGAATTTCTGGGTTAGTCCTACTTTGCTAGCTTACCTTGAGAAGCACTTGCATATAAGCCTAGGAGTTCCAATGGTAGCACCCTCGGTTAACCGTTTTGCGTGAAGCGAGGACGAAAGTGCAAGCGGGTTGCTACGTGTGCGTGGCTTATCCAGAATGTGGTTAGGTCTGAGCCGATTTGGACCCTAGGGCGTTACACTCTGGACTTCGCATGAAAGAACCAAAGCACTGGGCTTTCTCAACCTCCCAAAAGATGCAAGATTCACCGAACCTACCAGTTGTTCGAGTAGACATATAGATCAGTCAAACTTGTGAGTTGAAAGAATGACTTGGGGTGGGCGTGCTGGTCGGGCCTAGCCTCAGCGGCGCGGGGTGAGTGGCTTGG
Source organism: Dendrocalamus latiflorus (assembly GCA_017311315.1). NCBI lineage: Eukaryota > Viridiplantae > Streptophyta > Magnoliopsida > Poales > Poaceae > Dendrocalamus > Dendrocalamus latiflorus. Next base: position 1,519,114 of record CM029647.1, on the reverse strand, counting down.
CGGGTGAAATGTTGGTGGCGATAAGGTCATCCTCCTCCTCGGTGTGGATCATCGGACCTAGTTGTGGTCGTGTGTGGGTGTGCACATGGTTGGTCGGGCCTATCCTCAGCCGCATATGTGTGTGCGATTGGTCCAACGGCGCTAGGCATGGACATCCTTCCTCTCGGCGTGGTTGGCCGGGCCGGACCTCAACTGCATGCGGGTGTGCGTGTGGCTAGCGCCTGTGCGGGGGTGAGAGGCTCGGCGTGTGAAAAGTCGGTGGCTACGGCGGAAAGGTCGTCCTCCTCCTCGGCATGGTTGGCCAGACTTCGTCGTGGCGGTGTGAGGGTGAGAGGCCCAACGTTGGTGGTGGCGAGTGGCGTTGTGTCTTCCTCAGTGTCTCATGTGGTACTAGTTGGCTTTCATCTCTAGCGTGGTGTTTGCGGTGTTTTTGGTGGAGACTCCTTCCTATTGTTCGCGGTGTATAATCTTTGGCTTCGGTGTTGTATTCTTTTCTCTTTGAAATAAATGGCACGGTTCCTACTTTTGGTTTCAATAAAAAAAGAATGACTTGGGAAACTGTCCTGTGAATTCATTTCCGCTCAATACCGCTGAGGCGCTGACATCAAGCATGAAGATTCCATGTCAAACTCTTGTATAGAACCAAAAAGTTGGTTCCAAACAAGATCGAAGTAGTGTAATGCTGGAAGTGTGACACATCGGCCCATGTAGAATTAGGTCCACGATGACCTATGTGTGTGTGTGTGTGCACATGAGAATATGTGTTAGTCTCACCTTATGAGTTTAGCCTGAAAAGCACTAACATATAAGTCTAGGGCTTCTAATGGTAGCAACCTCCAATTAACCGTTTTGCGCGAAGCGAGGACGAAAGTGCAAGTGGGTTATTACGTGTGCGCGGCCTATACAAGAATGGGGTTAGGCCTAAGCCGGTTTAGACCCTAGGGCATTACAAATGGTATCAGAACCGACTCTCGCGGTTACATGAGCATGTGCGGGTCAGGGGTGTGGGCATATGGCGCACATGTGGGCCCGGAGTGGATACACGGCATGGCATATGTGCTAGCACTGAACCTACGGACATGTGTCAAGAGGAGAGATCATGATTATTTGCCCCAATGTGGTATGTTGGGCTGACGAAGATGTCGGGTCTTTTGAGGGGGGTGTATGTGACACCTCGGCTCATGTAGAATTAAACCTATGATGGCCCTTATGTTTGTGTGCACATGAGAGTGTGGATTAGTCCTACCTTACTAGTTTGGTTTGAGAAGCACTAACATATAAACATAGGGCTTCCAATGTTAGCAACCTTCGGTTAACCATTTTGCGCGAAGCAGGGACGAAAGTGCAAACGGGTTGCTATATGTGCGTGGCCTATCCAGAATGGGGTTATGCTAAGCCAGTTTGGACCCTAGAGTGTTACAAATGGTATCAGAGCTGACCCTCACGGTTACATGAGCGCGTGCTGGTCAGGGGCACGGGCATATGGTGCATGGCGCGTGTGGGCCCGAAGTGGACACACGGCATGGTATATGTGTTGGCACTGAATGCACGAACATGTGCCAAGAGGGGAGATTATGATCATTTGCCCCAATGTGGGTATGTTGGGCCGACGAGGACGTCAGGTCCTTTGAGGGGGTGTATGTGACACTCGACCCATGTAGAATTAGGCATATAATGACCTATATGTATGTATGCACATGAGGGTATGTGTTAGTCCCACTTTACTAGTTTAGCTTGATAAGCACTAATATATAAGCCTAGGGCTTCCAATGGTAGCAACCTCCGATTAACCATTTTGCGTGAAGCAAGGACAAAAGTACAAGCAGGTTGCTACGTGTGTGTGACCTATACAAGAATGGGGTTTGATCTAAGCCGATTTAGACCCTGGGACATTACAGGAAGAGTGAAAAGACATGTTAGAATTTCCCCTGTAGAAAGAGTCAAAACTATCAGAAAAGGTGTTTCTTCTCCTGCTCCAATTCGAACTAGTAGAAAATCCAAATGATTTAAGAATTCATGAACCCAAGAATGCAAAATGACAAGTTCTTGTTTGATCAACTGAATTAATGACTCAAATTTATTCAATGCCAACCAACCATCTTGACTAGACCAGATTATTCAATGGTCTCGCTCTAAGTGGCTTTGACTTCTGGCTTTCAGCTTCTAGAAGCTAGAATCCAGAATAAACATATCGGCTTCTTAATTTCAGCTTTTTTCCTTTTCTTTTTCTCCTTATTCTTTTGTATTGTCCGTGAAGATATAATGTGTTTCCTTTTCTTTTCTTTTCTTATTTTTCTTTAATTGAATGACTTAGGAAAAAACTAGTAACCGCTACAGTGCAATTTTAGCCAAAAGCTAACAGCTGAAAGCCGCAGCCGGTTGGAGCGGGGGCGTAAAGGTGAACGTGCTATCATTAGAGGCTTGAGCTGGAAGAAGCGGACGTGGATGCATAGTTTATTGAGATGTTATACCAAGATATGTTTAGTTCTATAAAATATAAATTGAAATATTATTTTTCTGATAGTTATATAAAAATATCGTATAGTTTTAAGAAATTTACTCTTGCTTTATTTCTGTGAAGTTTGTGGAGTGGTATGTGACTGTGACGTTGGTATCGGACTTGTTTTTGAATTGTGGAGTAGAATTGTTTGGGCTTCTCACTTGGAAAATACAGAATTGTACAGGCATGGCATTTCAATTGTACAAGCATGCCAGGCTCAGGCATGGCATTTTCATGCCGAGCTTTTTTGGGCCTTGCTCGAAGCTCATTCTGATTTGGGGTTTGAATAGGCCTACCCGATTTGGCCCGCTGCCGCCCAGTTTGTATTGGGCCCCACCTGTTCGGCACTATGCACGCTGGTAGCCTCAGACGCTCTCTCCTGCTCATCGCTGTGCTTGCCGCAACTCCGATCATGGCGACAGTACGAAAGTATTACATACCCTTTACACAAGTTCTACTTTACTTTACCCCCCAGAGGGGGCCCCGGGTCGAATTTATCGCTCAGGTTTATTGCATTTTCATGCAGGTGATTTAGCCTGAAGTCAGGCAGTCAGTCTCCTACAACAGAATGACAGAGGGAAAAGAGAGATTGAGAAGAGAGATTCTAGCTGAACCATGAACTAATAAATAAAGCAAGACTGATAGTTCGAAAGCCCCTGAGAGTAGAAACTGCACCAATTGCAACGGATTGGATTCACAAGGGTCCCAGTTTATGAAAAATAAGGGAACATAGTCTATCTCCGATAGATAGGCCAATAGATCAGTCTTGTACCGAAAGATGGGGCCTCGCAAACTAGCTAATCACACGCGAGCCCATTTCTTCTCATTAGCTTTGACTCTTCCTAGTGCCCGGGCGAGTGTTACAAGTGGCATCCCCCTTCTAATTTATAAGGCATCCAAAGTTATATTTTTGCTCTCGAATCTTAGCATGCGCCAAAGGATGCTTTCGTCCATCGTGCCAAGTGAGTCCCACCATGCCCAAGAGATCTCGTCTCAGGTGAACTCTGGACCTTGTTCGAAATAGACTCCTTATCTCATTTGGGGTTGGGCTCTGAACCTCATCTAAACTGGACTTCGGACCATGTTTAGGGTGGATCCTCCAATGTGTGATGTCACACTAAAGTTATCGTCGGCCCGATGTGGCACGAGGTGTTAGTGATATGCCCTAGAGGCAACATGGAGATGTTGTATATATCACATACTATATTTATGATACATTACTTTGTTCCTTGAAATAGACATTATCATTATTGATTAATGAGTATGTGACTTATTCATGAGACTCTTAATGCCAAAATGTTGCTATTTCTAAATGATCCCTGATCATATATTATATGAGGAACAAATATGATTCAAAGATCAGCATATGTATTGATTGATGATCATGTCTCATGGATCATGGTATGGTGATACCAAATCAATAATATGGACATGTGTTAGTGAACATATGTTGGATAGACCCGCCATGAGGCACTGCAGAGATTCCATGTGTCATCAGTTGGTCTCAAGTAGTGTTTATGTAGAATCCTTAGACTTGAGATCATCATGGTTCCCAATATGCGTAGTAGCTTATTTTGGGACTACTAAACACTACTCCGTAGTCATAAAAATGTCTTCGGGTTTGCCATGAAACATGTAGTGGGATGTGAATGATCAAGATAGAATTTGCCCCTCCTTATGGGAGAGATATCTCTGGGCCCCTCGATGTAATGGATTATGAAAGTGCATGGCCATGCCAAGGTGATTGAGGAGTCAATCACAAGTTTATAATCCATCACAGTATTGAGAGAGTGGTTGAGCTATTAAGAGGATGACACAGGTCTCGCCTTGAGCTCAATCTATATCGTGAGGCAAAGGGATTCGTACATGAGAACATTACATGTTCAGCCGATATGATCTTTACGTATACTTTGGGGTTAATATGTCTTACTAGAGGCCGCTATTAACAGGGTGACCGGAAAGGCATTTCTGGGTCGCGACCAAGTATACGTGAACCTACAGGGTCGCACGCTTAACGGGTTGGAACACTAATTCGAATATGATTCGGATATGGGCTCAATTCGGATAGAGATCCAAATAGACTCCTATTGGGCCTCGGTCCACAAGGCCCAAGTGAGGAGGTCTATATATATGGAGGCGAGGGGCTGAGGGGACACACTACTGTTAATCTCTAGCATAACCCTAGCCGCCACCTCCCGAGCCAAACCCTAGTCGCTCACGAGTGCTAGTACACTCGCGATCGGCGTTCCAGCCCCGGATGTGTGGATACCGGTGGAGGCGCTGCTCATTGCGGTGTTGATCGGCATCAACAACCTACAGATTGGATCTGCTCGTGGTGTGGTTGATCGCGTGGAGGAGACGATCTGTTTGGGACGATCGGCTAATTCTACTACTACCTCGACGCGTGTGGTTGGATCGGTTTCTCCAACTCTTCTTCCGCTGCACTATGCGTCTAGTGGTAACGATCCATGATCCCTCCTTAGCATGATGTCCTTGTGTGCGCGGTAGAAAAGTTTTGTTTTCTGCTTTCGTAGCCTACGCGCAATCCTTCACGAGGACCCTCCCACAACAATAACCTGTCACTAGTCCAAGTGGTCGTTAGCCACCTGCCCTTGGTCAACGCACCAATTTGTAAAAGAGGTCGACACGTGACCTCGGGTCAATGATTCTACTGGTAACCTGATGTGCACTCTGACAACACGTTAAAATACCTTAATTCTCGTGTGAACTTCAGACGATAAGTTTTGCATGCACGTCCCCGAATTGGATTCCATTGGTGTTCATCAAAGGGGTCGCCGCTTCGCTAAGCCAATTTTAGGTCCTACCAGGGAGTTCACCATCGCATAGCAAGATGTGGGGCCACAGACAACTATGGAGTCAAACGTCTACCGCCTAGATGCCAAAGTTACATGGAGCCACAAAGCTATGACCTAACCCAAAGAATGCCCTGTGAAGTGGATTCTTAACTCATGGCCCTCAAGAAGTGAAGGTATACATAGGAGTGCTAAGCTCGACTCGCATAGGCGTGCCCAAGGCTTAGCCATCGAAGAACGATAGAACTCCTACGTGCAAAAGGTTGACTCGCTTTAACACATAGAAATGAGTGTGCCCAACTTGTTAGTCCAAGACGCGCGGAGCTCTTAGGTGAAGGGGCCATTGTGTGAACTTATCGAGATAGGCATGGATGTACCATTAGTCCGAGATGCAACGGAGCTTTAAGGTGCGTAAGGTTAGTTGGGACGTATGCATCCCTATGTACGAGCTCGATTGGTGATGCTGAGTTGAATGATATATTAAGATGTGATCGATCAATGCATGCCAACACATCGAAATATCCGAGGTTCGTGTGCGTGCTAGGACAAACTTGGTGAGGCTTGACCCTTAAGGTGAGGAGATATGTGATAGGTCATTGTCTACTTGACTTGTTAAGACATGACACTAGAAGCTAGGAGGTGTGCTACATGCTCGGTTTACGAAGGCATGGCCTTCAACAGAAGGAAATTATTTGGATATCATCTGGTAATTTGTAAAAGTAGAGAGAGCCCCTATTCGGGGAGATGCAATAAAGGCAAAGTAAAGTTTGGTTGAGGCAAAGCCGTCAAGACTGGTCAAACCACGTCAAGGTAGCCATTGCTCTCAAGACAATCGAAAAGCTTTATTGATGCGCTGGAAGAGTTGAGGCAGTGGGCTTAATGAATCACCTTCTCGAGAGCGAATGAGCGATGCGTACCTTGTCTTTGGCGCAACGCAAACCTGGTTTAGTGGCGGCATGGACCCGGTTTTTGACAGTGCAGACTTGTCTAAGGCATAGTGCAGACCCAGTCTGGGCGCTGCGCAGACATCGGCAAGGATAGACTTCTGACCTTATATAGGATTGGACTCCGAATCTTGTCTGGAGTGGACTTCAAACCTCGTCCGAAGTGGATCCCCGACGTGTGATGTTACCTCAAAGTTATCGTCGGTCTAAGGTAGCATAGAGATCCTCCCACAATAAATATATTCTTATCGTCACAAATTGTTAAACACCATCTTATACAATCATCATAGATTGCTGAATTTTTTATGACGGAAAAGCATCACTTGTCAAAAAATAACTACCCGTCGCCCTACCTAGCCTAGTGACGATATCACTAGCTTCGTCACTAATGGTTAACTATTTGTCACATTTTCCATTTTTGTCATGAAGCTTTTTCTCATAAATGGTCAAATTTATTGTAGCAATGATCCTTGGGAGTATGGACCGCCGCTTTAAATGATTTATGTTTCTGGCATCTGGTTTCTAGAACGCATCGTCTTTTTAATTTCGTCTTTTTTGTTTTTTAGAGCTTTTTTCCTTTATATTATCCGTATTGATATATTTTTTAATTTAATCATTTAGAAAAATTAACAGCCGCTACAGTGCTTTTTTAACCGGAGCCCAAAGTTACAATTAGCACTACCGATTACCAGAGACGACAGCTTTGGAGCTTGAATTGCTTAGGTCTGTTCCCAGTACTGTTAGGTGCACCTCTTACTAGCATCATTATTGTCAATATTAAAAAATGAGTACTGCCATTCGTGCCTTTAGAGCAAGGCTAATAATACAGCCTTCAGCTGTCTGTATGGACACTTACAGCCCACTTATCAGCCCATTCATATAGTAGTTTACAGGCAGCTGAAGGCTGTATGACTCACCCTTTTCTCTCACAAAGTTTCTTGGTTCTTGTGCTTCAGCTGGCTGTAAACTTACAGCCCACCTCTCTTCTCTCTCCTCCTCTCTCTTCTCCACCTCAGCATACAGTCTACTAACAGTCTCTTATTATACTTGCTCTTATGGAGCCCCAATTCCTTGGGAGCGTGAGAAGGCTAACAGAGTCATTCGATCAATCCAATGCCCTGCTAGCCACGACCCAATGTAAAAATGTACAGGTGGGTATGCTTATGTTTGAGTGGATTGAGTTGACCCAGTTGCCAATTGCTCGAAAGGCTATCAACCAACACGGTTGCTAAATGATGTAGAAAGCTTGGTTTTCTTTCTTTTCACCATTTTGTTTTCAGTGTTGGCGATGATGTCAAGTAATGACTAGTGCTACGTAAGTAACCTACCTACAAAGTACACACATGGTCACATGGAGTAGCCCAAACCTAGTACTAGTTCTTCCACCGTAAACCCTCCACAATGATTCGGCGATAACGCCATGCGTGTACCGCCCGCAACAGACGGATGGGCGACGCCGAACAAAATCTGTTGCGCAAGACATCAAAATCCACGGGCACGACGGCCAAGACGACCAACTCGTGGCCACTCCACATGTCCTAGTGCTGCTGAGATCTCTCCACTGTCCTACACTCCTGTTGCACCATGAGAGCAAGTCTTATAATACAGCCTTCAACTGGCTGTATGAATACTTACATCTCACTTTTCAACCTACTCATATAGTAGTTACAGCCAGCTGAAGGCTGTATGACCTACCCCTTCCTCTCACAAAGTTTCTTGGTTCTTGTGCTTCAGCTGACTGTAAGCTTACAGCCCACCTCTCCTCTCTCTCCTCCTCTCTCTCCTTCACCTCAGCATACAGCCAGCTTACAGCCTCTTATAATACTTGCTCTGAGGCCACGCCATGCTGACATCCGATTCCGATCCACCCAACCCAACCAACGTCCCCTCCCCCATCCGCCACGCGCAGAACGCATTCACTTTCCAGCACTTGCCCCCCTTCCGGCTGTCGCGTACCAAAAATGTCATGTGCTATGCTACACGCCCCTTATCATCGGTCCTCACTTCCTCAGTCCGGTGTGTGCATGTAAACAGGGCCGGCCCTGGGCCTGGGCAGCAGGGGCAATCGCTTAGGGCCCATGAAAACTAGGGGCTCCTAGTTTAAGCCCATGTATATATACATAATACATCATGTATTGGGGGTCTGCCGTTTAGCCGTTCATATTTGAGTGCGAATTTGTGATTGGGCCAGCCGGCCGGCCCAATCGCCATTCCATCCGGGCCGCACACTCGCTGAGAAACTGGAGACCGAGAGACACTCGCCATTCCATTAAACGGCCAGTCGGCCAGAATCCCAGCGCTGAGAGCCTGAGAGGAGACGCAATACGCCAAAACGCATCGATGCCAATCTCACTTCTCAGCGGCGATTGCGGCCAGAATCCCCATTCCCCAATCCGCTCGCCGCCTCTGATACGAGCAGGCGATTCACCAGATCCGGAGATCCCCAGTCCCCAATTGCACGCCGCGTCGCCCTCGCCGCCTCCGCCTGCTCGTAAGTCATATATCCATTCCCTAATCCGATCTCGCGGTCTCGCCAGTCGCCATTAATGGAGGAGAAGAGGAAGAGCCCGATCTTTGCAACGGCTCTACTCGAAATCCAGGTATATAGCCATTTGCATCAGTGAGCGATTCAGACTCTGTGGTCATTCGCATCCGGCATCCCCTGACCCCTGATCCCCGATTCGGCATTTCGGCTTGCAGCTTGCTATTCCCCTGACCCCTATTCGGCATTTCGGCCATTGCTGCCATTGCATACGCCAGTCGGCGGTCGCCGGTGTGGCAAGAGCAGAGGACCGGCGACGGAGTACCGGACGACCGGTTCATCAACGAGCTCAAGGTGAGAATCGTGTGTGATTGCTCCTTTCGGTGTATCCAGTATCCCTATCTTCTTGTGTTAAAAGATTGCTCCTTTCGGTGTATCCCTAGCTTCTTGTAAGAATCGTGTGTGTGTGATTGGGTGGGCTCTGGATTGATAAATAAGTAGAGTAGGCAGACTGGCTCGAACAGGGAGCGGTTTTTAGTGTTCGATAGCACTGCAAGATTGCGGCTTCGTGTTGTTTCGATGTACAGATTAGGCATCAGCTATGTGCTGTTGATCCTGAACTCACAGCGTTCTTGAATGCTGATAACTGCGCGCTGAAATTTTACCTTTTGATATGCTTCAGGGTAGCAACAACCTTAGCTTCAGCAACAAATCATGGATTGGCACGGCTAGGGCAATCTGGAATCTTGGTCTCTTGGAGTTGGACAAGCCGAGAAGGGCACTAGGGCAGAAGGGAGAACCGGCAACGCAAAGGCGCAGCTCAGCTAGTCACAATGTGGTAAGATACTAAGTCACATTTTAGATCATATGGCAATATGAGACCATGAATATTTGCTATGTAGTATTGAACATTAGCTTAATAGTTGATATAAAAACATGTTTGTGTTTGAGTAAAGGACCTCGACTTCTATCTCGCCCCATGGCCCCCTAAATGTCAGGACCGGCCCTGCATAATGTAGAAGCGCAGCTGTCCGATCGCCAAAGCTTGCGGGGGTGGAAGCTCCACAGAAATGGCATGGACGGCCAGCCGCGGCACATGCGATGGAGCATGCGAACGAAGCGTGTAAGTGCAAGCGTCGACGTCGTGGCGTACCAGCGCGCGGCGGGTCCACCGTCCGCCGCGCCGCGCTCACCGGGATCGGATAGCGCCCCCACCGCATCAAGCTAGCGTGGGTATACGTCGTCCCCCCTGCTTCGCATCTCCAACTCGCGTCACATGACACGACGCACAGGCGGGGGCCCGAGCGGAGCGGAACAAAGCGTGGCTCGTCCAAGCCGCGGTCTCATCGGGAACCTAGCTTATATCCACCTCGCCGGCGGCGCACACACCACAGCCGCGCATGGCCCCTTTTCGCCGCGGGCCAAGCCGAAAAAGCACACGCCCCCCTCCGTCCGCAGGACGAGACAAGGGGCATGGGGGCACACACATTACACATACATGGGGACGGATGCGCACGAGACGGATACCAAGTAACCATGTGTCGTTACGTATTTGCTGTACCTTCTCGTCATGTGGGGTTCAAGTTTTTGTTTAGCGCAGGGCACTAGGCCACATTAGCCAAAAGGGCAGCTAGGAAGAGACAAGCGCACGGCATGGGTGGCACAAACACCACACACGGTCACGCACTGTGGACTGTGGAGTCGGACGATGCCCAATCATCTCTACTTCAGCAGTAGTAGTATAGTACTCATACCCGTGCATCAACGAGTTCTTGCTCATAAACAAATCACTGCTACATTGAACCAAGACGAAGCCTAGCAGCGTATCGGATCTAGCTACGTACATCTAATACGTATTTCTAAAAAACTCCACGACCTGCCCCCCAGCGTCCAGGATTAGCAACACGATCACAGCATGAGTATCTTCCCATGCTATTAGGCAAACTACTACACAAACAGTGAATTGCCTATAAATGAGACGATTGCAAAACAGTAAAGAGACAGATCTCGGAGCAAGAAATGTAATGTAACGCAACCTTAGGGCATGTACAGCCCACAGACATGGGGTCATCTACAAACGTCTCGAATCTATCGTACAGACGGGTAAAAAGACAAGTCATACAACCCTTGGTCTATTTCATTGTCTGCAAGCTATTAATGCTTTGCATGTAGCCAAGATCAATGATAAACAAATTTTTGTAAACCACTGTGTGGCTATTTGGTACTATTCTACCATCGAGTTTAGACGACCATGCTCTATTCACACTAACTGAACACATACGGCCATGCACTTTTCACATCATCTGATTGGTTCACCAGTTTTACATGAAAGCTCCATACATCAACATGATAAACGAAACACTAATTGTTTCACACTAACTGAAACTTCAGCGACATAGATAACTGAAAATGACGCTAAAAATTGAAACAACTAATATATAAACTAGATAGTTAACAGATAACAAGACTTGATCTGAGCCCTTGTCCAAAACTTCATTCCAGACATAATCCGCTTCTCAGTTCTAACATTTTCATTGTCCCCATCCACTATAGCAGCCTGCTTGTTCGTTAGGATTTCCACATCTGGGGGTGAACTTGCATCCATTGAGGCAGATCTTGGAGCCTTGAAAGGTCCATAGTGAGATGCAGCACCAACAAACTGCAAATTGGCCTAGCTGTTCAAAACACCCATAAATCCACCAGGGGGATGTGAATTGTTTTCCCTGAAGAAAGCAAGCAGTAAGCAACTTGTTGTCAGTTTGAGCATAATGTATATTGTGCATGAAAGGAAGTAAGCAGTTTGACATGCTCATGCTGGAATTAAATAGACCAGGATATCATACAGAGGTGCTAGGACAGAAATATCATATAGAGCTACTAGTTTGACATGCTCATGCATGTCAGTTCAAGAGCTCACTAAATTCAGGAGAAAGAGCAAGTATGCACTAATGCTCAAGTGAAAATTGAACTGATTATTTTCTAGCATCATAGATCAATTAAGACAAAAGCAAAATGTTTTTACAGCCTACAGAACCGAACTGCATGAAATTAAACTGATTATTTACAAGGAAACAGAGCACTGCAGTCCTACTGCACCAAATTACACGAACTTCTGAAAATTGTTAACTGATACTGCAGATCTGTTATCAGAAAAAAAACATGCAGTCTTTCACAGTTTCACAAATAACCGAAATGGTAACTGAAAAAAGAGCTGCAGCCCCATATAGTCTCACCAATATTTGGACAGCTACCATGATCAAAGAGTACGAACAAAGCCAAAAATTAGTTTTCTTACCACGTTGGATCCAGACTTCCTGAATGCCTAAATGGAGGAGACATTGGACTGGCCCCTGTCGAATCCCAGCAAGCAGGAGATGAAGATGCAGGGAACGGAATTCCCCTGGTTGACGAAGAGGTGCCGACACCGCCGTGGCTGGTGAAGCCTGAAGCCGCGCTGTTGCCGTCGCCAATGGGGAAGAGCGACGCCACCGAGCGAGATCCGCGGCGACCGGGGAAGAGGTCGGCCGGCGAGCCGGATCCGTGGCCATCGGGGAAGAGGTCAGCCGGCGAGCCAGATCCGCGGCCTGTGGGGGAAGACGATGCCGCTGCTCCCTTCCGCCACGACACTCCTCTCAACGCCGGCGCCGGCGCCGGCACCGTGCCCGGGCTCTTCCTCCCCAAATCCGGTGGCGCGCGTGTGTGCTCCATATGGCGGCGTTGAAGATAGCCAGGAAAAAGCAGAAGAACATAGGAATATAAAGAGATAGCAGTGGATTTGGCGCCCAAAATCGATCTCCCGCGCGCCCTCAACTTCCTCTGCGCGCGCGCCCATCCTTGATCCGCCGAATCGACGACTTGAGTAGTCAGACTCCGTACAGCGCGATTCTTGCCGTCTACAGCATCTTGTACCACGAGCCACGCCCGTCGCTTGGCGAGACGACGAGGAGAGCTTCTCTCCTCATTCAATACGGGTGGGCAGGGTTGTTTCTGTAAAAATCACATCACATAGACGGGGTATACAGACCCGTTGTACATGCCCTTATTTTCTTTCCATAATAGTAATAGCCTCGAGACTTGACTTGTCTACTATAATTAATGTCTTGACAAACATACAAAATAACATTAATGAACGTAACATACCAGCTATAACTTACCATAATGTAACCTACCAAAATTACCTCTCCCAGAACGCTAGTGTGCTCGGAGTTTCTGAGGGAAAACAGAAATCTCTTGGGCACGAGCAGATTGGGATGCCCGGGGAAAAAACCCAAGAAATCTCCTCCCCTCCCAACAACACTCACTCACAGGCCCATCACACCAACATCAATAACTTTTAACGTTCTTAATTCACACGCAGAAACCCACCGTTTGCAAAAACTCATCCATGCCACGGACAAAGACGCAGCCAGGCATCTCCGGTAAGTCGTCCAAGATGTCCTCGAGGTCAAGCTCCAGCTCCTCGTCCGCGAAGTCTCCAAGCAGCAGGTCCTGTTCGCCATCCAAGTAAGCCGGCACCTCAGAAACATCCAGAGCATCTGTGAGCTGGCGAGGCGACGAGCAGCAGCGCCGGGAGTCGGAGCGGTGCTGGATCAGCGAGCTGGCGAGACGACGAGCGACGGCATCGCTTTTTTGGCTTCGGCTTTCTGCGCCTTTGCGGCTTTTTCGGTTAGGGTTCTGAGCACCGTTGCGCCTTGCGCGTGAATTGACGGAGCGAGCGCCTGATGGGCCGTGCGGCGCGGAGACAGTGATGGCAGATGGATTGACGGTCTGGCAGGATGCTACAGGCTATTGGGCTACCTGGGATGAATGCTAACAATACTATCCCTGGCTGAGTTAAAAATACCTGGGCTATACACTGTATTTTTTTCACGCCTCGGGCTAGAGCCCACCTTGCCATGGGCCCAATTCCGCCCCTGGACACCACCAAGGTGGTGATTGGGCTGAATTTTTATAACTTATGGCTGAATTTTCACTACAGCTAGCTGAAATTACACTGTAGCTGATGGTGGCTTATTTACATAATTAAATTTAAAAATAGAAAAAACGGGTTAGCCCAACACGTATAATGCAAACGAATACGGGAAAAAAGAACAGGTAAAAAAACTCAGAAAAAAAGATGAAATTTAGAAATAATAAAAAATAAGCTGGAAAACAGAAATTTAAACCCAAACGAGTGACATAAGCTCGTCCATAGCATCACTAAGCTCACAGGTGCAAATATGAAGCATGATACAATATATACAACGAACAAAAGTGGCATCAATTCAACATGGCGCGGCCACCACCCCAAACCCAGGTGCGCCTGCCACCTTTAGACTGGAAGGCACCGCACCTTGCAGAGGCTCCTCCGACATTTCTGCAAACCACCGTCACGTCTTCCTCTCTCCTCTAAGTTGGTTTGGCTCTAACGTGGATGGCTGAGGTCCTCGTCATACCGATAAGGGTCAGTAAACTGTAGCCTGCCTTTGTTTGTTGTAAAAATACAGTCCCGACGTTCTCTACTCCTGAACGGCTATAAAATAAATTTTTGGGGATGAGCAAGTTTTCGTATGCGCCATCTGAATCCAATCCAATCCAATCCAACAGCCTGGGCCTTACAATCCGTGAATCGCGGTGAATACATGACGGCCCAAATTCAGCTGCCCTGACTGACGCCAATGCTGCTCTGCTGTTCGTGGCGCGATTGGGCCGTGAGCCCATATGCGTCGAGGCAGTTGGCCTGCTCGTTGCATTTCACAGCCATCTAATCCATTGTCGATCCACGTGTCATTGGATCTTTCTCTCGCAGCTGATCGGAATGCCAACTTATGACAGACGGGCGCATTGATGGGTGGCCATTGGCTGACTATTCACTGCTAACATCGTACAATTATGATCCCGTACAAGGTCGGTCTGTTCGTTCATTTTTATTATTCCACCGTGGGTACGCGAGTGGCAAGGACACGATCAAGTAAATGCAAATAAATAAATTCATTCGAGGCGTACCACTACAGCAACAGGACTAAATGACATTTTTGGCACTATTTTAAGATCTAAATATGACAGCTGCACGGGCAATCGTAAAAATGATATTTTTTTTATCATTTAACCATCGAGTGATGAGCCTTGAGAAGCTGTCGCGTTGGAAATACAGTGACCGTGCGTCCAGGGCCTGCCGCACAACCACTATGTGACCGAGCTAGCCGCCGCACAGCCACCATATATTAAGTCATTAGTTCTAGTCATTAATTAGTTTAAGTACATGATAGCGTAATTAGAGAATTTATTTAAACGAAGTGTATGTTAAAATTTTTATATATA